>OU911040.1:3252500-4452500 GCA_918358695.1 Melinaea menophilus ssp. n. AW-2005 | reverse complement strand
AATAATCTAATAAGTAGAATCTAGCTGTTAGAATTTTGCTAGTACGTGACGTCACACGCAGTTAACACCACACTTTGTCCATGTTTTAAAATTCACAAAGTTGTGATTTTGACGTTTTTATTTAAGTATATTATTTCGCGACTAAAAGCCTCTTTGTGGACGTTATCTTGTAAAAAGAATAGTTAATATGATTGTACATTATATTTTTTAATAATATTATTTAATCATTGTCATGTATAATTAAATCAGCTTATTTTAATATTTGAAACCGCCTGCTAATTATCGATTACTTAAAATGAAATCAGTAAAATTAATTAAATAGTATGATTTATAATGGTAGTTCAATATTATGACTGTGTATGTGATATTTTTTTGATATTATGCATTTTTTTATTACTTGTATCTTATATTCTAACTATCTTTTTCAATATAAGAAAATGTAGATCTCGATTTAAAGTGTCTTCAAACTGGTGAAATGGTAGTAAGATGGTCATAGTAATCGTAAATTTGAGTTTGTAAGACCGAGTCCGCCATTTGCGATAGCATAATTGCATTGAACGTTTTTAAGTTACGAAAATGAGAGCACCGACTGCAGTTAGCAAGGATTGTTGAAAGTATACTTAATAAGAATAGTTTGAGATACGACTATTTCGAAAGCGAACAAGAGTGTGTTCAGAAGATGTTTCTCACGAAGTAGTAGTGAAGTCTTATAAATGGGGATTGCATTAATGAAATGTATATAAAAATATATATATAAAATATACGCTGTTATACGGCAGCCAGACGTGGGTAGTACAGAAGAAGAATGTAAGAAAGATGAATGCTGTGGAGATGCGATCTCTTCGCAGAATATGCGGAGTCAGTCTAGCTGATCGAATCCGCAATGAAGAGTTCCACAGAATGGCAGGTACTAGCGAAGATGTCACGGTGAGAATGAAGAAGAACGTGCTCAGGTGATTTGGGCACGTCGAACGAATGAGTGATGAAAGAATGGTAAAAAAGATTTATATAGGAAAAGTGAGCGGTAAGAGAGACAGGGGAGGCCTCGAGTGACCTTCGAAAACACAGTATCAATGTTACTGTAGGAAGGTCACCTAAAAAGCATGAGGACCCCCCGGAGGTTGATGTCTGTGGCCGAGGCGAAAGAGGTATGCAGATACCGTAGCGTTTGGCGCTCCGTCGTCTCTGACTACCCCGCAAGGGATATGGCGTGAAGCTAAATAAATAAATAAATAAATATATAAAAAAAATTACAATGTAGATAAACTTATACACTAAAATCTAAAATTCTGTCATATATTAACTGAATTAAACCTTAAAACCTATACTATAAATTAATAAGGATTAAGTTTAATTAAATTTCTAACTTTTAAGTTATCAGTAGCCGCACAGCTCTTCATGTAAAATAAATATAGAAATAATTTCGGCAGTACTGTCTTATAATAAAATCCCGTAAGACAAAATACTATGAAAATAACTAGAATAAACAAGTCCAGTCGTATTAACGTTTGTTAATTGTCTAACTTTTCTAATTGCAAAGACGGCCAAGCTGAGTTTGACTGCGAGTGTTGAGAGATGAGGGTTCCACTGGAGATTTTTATCAAAAGTTATATCTAAGAAATTTGTTGAGTCGCTCAGTTCTAACACTTCGTTATTAAGAAAAAAGCTAAAATGTTTACTTTTTTATATTAGGAAATGTAAACACCATGCATTATTTTTTTTTAGCATTTAGTATTTTCTTAGCTAAATGCCTTATATTCTTTGCCATAAACATTATCAGGTGTTTTTAAAAGTTTTAGAGGCAATTATTAATATAGTTTGAACAGTATCTTTACTCAAATGCGATAAGCAATAGAAAATCCTTTAGCGT
The DNA here is from genome assembly GCA_918358695.1 of Melinaea menophilus ssp. n. AW-2005. Taxonomy (NCBI): domain Eukaryota; kingdom Metazoa; phylum Arthropoda; class Insecta; order Lepidoptera; family Nymphalidae; genus Melinaea; species Melinaea menophilus. The sequence continues at coordinate 4,450,630 of OU911040.1, read as the reverse complement.
TGTAGATTATGGGCGGTGTGTGTTTACGATGTTTGTTAGCCTAAATTTACACATGATTGTGTCAGCAAATGCCAGAGCATTGGACTGTCCACAAAACGTGGAACTACTAGAGTAATTACCTGTAACGAAAGTGATTCAAACAAATGGACACATGTTGTATAAGTATATAGGTATGCTTTTTCAAATGTGACAATTGTAAAAGTCTGCAATTCCTTATGTTTATGTTCTGCATTAACATATTACAAGTGTTTATCAGAAATCTGAATTTGAATTTTTATATTTCGTTAATAGTTATTACACAGTTGGATTTTTGTTTCATTTTTTATTTCCCACTTTTTGGCTTTTTAAACTTATTTTCCTCAGTCGGGTTTTTACATTTTTTATTATTTCAAGCAAATATAAATAAAATAGGGAATAAAACCTAGGTATGTCTTATACATTTGAAATGTGCTAATTAAAACTTATCTGACGTCACCTTAATTATGTAAATCTGTCGCGGGGTTTGGAGAGATCAGTAAATAATATTACAAACAAGATAGGCGCGATAAAAATAACCCTCTCCTTACATTACTTCGTGTAAGAAAATAAAGACAAGTATCTTTAATATATTATTTATTAAATAATAAGTAACAACTGTATAATATGATTCCTTGTATATTAATCCAAAACAGTTTTGTATCGTAAACACTACAAAATACAATTCCTGTTAAATCCATCTTCGTCATGTCACGCTGGAGATATCAGCTATTGTACTATTAATGCAATAGAGTGCTGTTAATATTCAATATATTTGCATATGAACCAATATGTAAATTTTCTATCGACGTAAACAGGACGTCAACGTCATGTCTACTAGTTTTAAACAAACATTTAATATTGCAGGAATATCTACTATGATAATAGTAAATCATTTTATTGTAATCAAATTTAAAATATATTTTGAAGTAATTAATTTAATAAAGTAAATTTGTTTTTTATATTTGAAAGTGTGTTTAACGTTAAAATAAAACTTTTTTTTTATCAAATTTTCTTTTCTTTTTTTATCAGATCTTGATTTGCATATAATATTATTATATATTTGTATAATATACTTCATTCTATCGACATATTATGATTCTTTATATCTAGCCGGTTGATTTTTGTATTAAGTAACTGAGAAACAATGTTCTCATACTGAAATAATACTGAAATAATAAATATGTTAAAATAAAATTGCAATAGTCTTTAATAAAGCCACAGTAAGTTTTAGTATAATCATAGAAACCAATATTATATACCGATTTTTCTTACCGTACGTATTTGTCGCTTTCTGGTTGTTGTCTCAGCGAATGCCAAATTAGAAAAAAACAGTCAGTACATAGTTTCATATTATAGTCAATTTTATAGTTGACATATATTTACATAGTAAGTTTAGTATATTTATTATAATTATTATTATTTATCTTCACGCTATATCCCTTGCGGCGTAGCCAGAGACGACGGAGCACCAAACGCTACGGTCTCTGAATACCTCTTTCGCCTCGGCCACAGATATCAACCTCTTGCAACCTCATATATGCCCTCCCGGGGATCCTCGTGCTTTTTACGTGACCTTCCTCCAGTATCATAGATACTATGTTGACACTCGAAGCCTCCCCCTCTCTCTTATATTATATTTACATAGTAAGTTATAATTATATCAATTAAAAGTAAAAACAATACTGAAAAATATTAAGTTTCCAATGGACACATATATGTAAACTATTATATAGCGTTAAAATTTATGGCAATAAAATGAAAACCCACAATAGTGATTGTATAAATACAAATGCTTCGCTTGATGATAAGTGGTCCGGGAACGCCAGAAAAATTATTGCTGCTATTTCGCATCCTTAAATATCTTATTAACATAACGGTTAAAAGTACTTGACCTTCTTCAACAGAAATCTTTTTAATACTTTACAAACTGTATGTAAAAGTAATCATAACTTTTTGTTCGACAGTCGATTATACAAATAAGCATATGCGTGAATAGTACAGTTATTACGATGCCTTGCGATACAAACATACTTAAAGTTATAAAATTATTAAAAGTAACATATAACTAATATGTCTCTAAATAACAATATTGGTTGCTTCGTTCAAAGTTAGTATTAATATATGCGCATAAAGTTTAAATTCTGATCGTACCATAAATACTCGGCAGAATTGTTCCTCTAATCGGTTCATTCCATGAACTAGTGCATTATTATATGTTGGGTTCAAACGTAAGTTTAATGTATATTAATTGAATGAATTAAGACTTTTGTTAATATTATATTTAATAACGATTAACATTACTAGATTACTATTACTAGCTGGGTTAAAATTTCATTTTATTACGTACGTGAAGTTAAAATAATATTTTTAAAACATTTTCATTCGTAGCAAAATGATTATTTTTAATTTATGTACATAATTTATTGAACAAACAGCATGTGCGATCTCTCTGATCTCTCAGCTCTCTTTTTACTTAATTACGCTTAATGTTTCTTCTTTAAATTCTGCATTTAGATAACAACTTGAATATAGTTTCATTAAAGTTTTGTATTCAGGTTTAATTTCAATTAGTGTCTCATGTTTTTTTATTGTTTTTTTTTTATTTTATAAATTAATATCCATAGACATTTGTCAATGCCTTTCATTTTAGGTAATGTCGTATCAATCTGGGAATATAGCCGAAGATAGTTCATTTCATATCTTAGTGGTACGTGGAAAAAACATTTTCGAAAACAGCACAATAGAAGATCACCTTGCATGCAGGTAGATAATGCAAGCTGGACGTTATGTGATGTGATGAAAATCAGAACATTTCCCTTTGTAAATGATACACAATGAAGCTACGTCTCTACGCAATGCCAAAAAGTCTAACCGTTAGCATAACGAATCCCCCATTAATTAAACTTAACTTTTAGATTTAGATTTAGGTAATAAAAACTAAAACGTAATATGCATAAAATAAATTAGGGGCAGGATAGAAAATTTAAGATCACGCCTCCTCTTACTCACATTATATGGTAATTAAAATTTAATGCTTTACAATGTAAGATAATTTATAACATTACCTTTTACACCCCGGTAGAGTTATACGAGAACATAAAATTGAATAATTATTTAAACGCCTTCCGCAACGCTAATAATTTTAAAGTTAATTGCCAACAAAACATGTCTTAAAATCATTAAAACATTGTTGAAATGACAAAAGTAGTAAAAGTTTAATATTTTATATTTTAAATAAGTTAATAACATTCAATTAAGATCTATATTTTTTATGTGGAAGTTTAGATGATATCAGTATAAAAGAACATGTCAGATGAAAAATGTTTTGGAAGCTTGCCATCGTGTGCGGCGTGAAAAATTACATATAGTTATAATTCATATAAGATTATGCATTCCACATTTCTTATATTTTAAGAGATTGTGTCATAAGTACAATGATGTAATGGATTCGGTGTATGTATATTAAAGAAAGAATTTGTACTACGGAATAAGTGTAATAAGTACAATAAAACACAGTAACCTTGGTTAATATTTAAGTGTATATGATGAATTAATGTTGCTTAATCCATGAACAATTAGTATAGTAACCAAAAAAATAAGCCCGTTTATTTTCCGGGAACCAAGTGAACCTAGAACATCAATTTTGCAACACGAAGCTTTTTTCCGGATATGACCTCAAATTCGACGCTGCCTACATAAACTGTCAACAATCGGTGTTGCCAACATACATATTATTTGTGATGCTATAATATACAAATCTAAACGTTTCTTTTACATAAGATCTCTGTAACTGTAATTGTTGTATTGCATTGCATAAAGGTTTCTCTCCATTAAGTTACCCCTATTCTCTGAAGCACTATTATTTTATCATAATTATTTGAATAATATATTTAACATTATGTTTATCTAATGAATGATATAATATGAATGATAATTTAACGACAAGCTTTAATTAAACCAAACGGTATGGATTAATTAAAGTAAACGTCAACGAGTCAGAGCGATACTAGTGTGGAAGATTGCTTTAGTGATATAATACTACACAACAAAATCAGTCTCAATACCGATTTAAGCATCACATATAGATAATAAAAAACTTTTACTAACTACTTTTTATTTATTCTCAATATTGGTAAAGCAATTTCTCTTAAAAGCTTGGCAATTTGAGTATACGGGTGATAACTAAATGTAGAATAAAGATTAGAAAGTTGATTAAAGTCTTAAATAAAATAATAAACATTAAAATGAATCCATATCAAAGCTACTTCGTGTCAGTCGAAAACCTAACTAAATTTCTACATCTTATAATATTCCACCATTGCTTTGTTGGGTAAGACTAGTTTGCATGTGTTTTCAATAATGATGGTGTCTTTAATATATAGTAGTGACATTGAGGGAATATCTATTTTTGGAATTTTATTTAAGATAAAAATTTCTGTTGTGTTGAGGCTTGAGTTCCATTGTGTCATAAAATGAGCAGTTTTTAACACTCAACTATCCAAATACAATACAATAAAAGAGTAATACAGAAAGAATAAAATAGTTTTAAAAAACTCGTATTAATTGTCATCTTTATATATATGTAACTTAAACGATGTATAAAAAACAATGTTCTGAAAGCACGTCGTTTACTTACCCGTCTCTTGTATTCACATGTATACTTCATAATAATATATTTCGTGTATATTGCAGTTAGAACAGACTGTGATATATACGAAATACATTTATAAATCATAAATTTTTAATATACGTCCTAAATAAAAGTTCGATCGGAGCAGTAATCCCTTTAAATATAAGCTATAACAAGAATGTTATTGGAAAAGTTTCAATATCTACAAACGCTATTGTGTGTCTGTTTTCATGTCACTTAGTTGATCGTGTTTTATTGTGTGGAAAAGAAGATCCGACGGTTGCTTTTTTGAAATAATTCTATTGGCAAAATTCGATTTATGTAGACAGAAAAAAAATTAGATTTCTTAAAATTAACTATGAAGTGTTTTTAATTATTAAAATAGTACTATTAAATAATAATTAAAAATGGAATGTAATATTATATCGCAAGAGTTGATTTCCGTTTCCAGATATTAGGGGAGGTACTGCCCCTCCCCCTCACCAGGTGTAAGAATTTGAAAATCGATTTTGAGTATTGACTCCCCGGGAGACCCCCAAGGAGATTAGGTTTGATTAGATATGAATGATTCCCTTATCTTTTATCTTTTTTTATTGTTCTTTTTTTAATATTTTTATTATGGTTTTAAATTTATGTTTTGTTTTATTAACCTTGTTTTTTTTCGATATGCTTGATTTTTTCTGTTATGCTTCATTGTTTTGTACATTAGCTTAAAAAGACTGCCGTATGAGCATTTACAGCGCACATTAAATCGCGATAGTACTAGATACTTTATCTCCTGGAAATTATCCAAAGTGTTTATTTATTGGCAACTTTTTCTTTATAATATATTTCATTTATAAGTTATTTTTATTCGAAACAAAACAACCTTCTTAGTTGTATTTTATGTTCATATACCTGATCACTTTTATAAGTAACATGACATTTAGTGTCCTTTAAAAAATATTATTCAGACGTGTCATCTGTTTCATGCAATGCATATTAAGGATAACTGGAATTTTATGCTCACTTAAAATATTTAAATCTTAATGGTTACAGCAAAGCTCAATTATATTTTTTTAAGAAAAGCTATGTTATAATAATTAAATATGTAATAATCATCCAAATTTTTTTGTTATTTATTGTTTTTCCTATTTTGAACAATTAAGATACTAAAATGTATTTAAAGGTAATTTGTAACAATCGTCTGTGTTTAGAATTATCAATAATAGGAAACTTTTTTTCTAACAAACTAAAAATGGATCAGTTTATGATAGTAAAACAATTAAAAAATATATAAATGGTAATTACTTACAATATGTATCGGGTTAGCGTATTATTCGAGATAAAATATAAAAGTTGTGATCGGATTACAATACGGACGCTGATCCGCGAAGATCATCAATATCGGCAAAGTTGTGGTATATCACGTAAGCCGATAATCGTGTGACAGTTCTTTTGTCACTTAGTGGTACGTCGCGTTGTATTCGTTTTATTAGCATTTAATATTTCATGGTTTGTTCCAATCCCATTATTATCTAACAACTTTAATAGCAATAGTATTTTAAAAAAAGTATACCAAATCTGCATTACCTCTGCGAGTTCTTCGAATGGTAGTAATTGCTTTTAATTATCTTTGTTTTACGATATTATTTTCTGTAATTATAAATTATTGCTTTATTTACCTTATTTACATACAGATTTTAAAACCGACTTTAATTTGTTTAATTTACTACAAAATGTAAAGCTTTCAAAGTTCATACTACAGCTTTTAAAATAATTAGTTTCACTTTACCAAAGTTAAATAAACTTTCAAAGAAGTTAAACTTTGCAAATAACAAAATAATGTGACCGAGCTGCTTTAAAGTTGCATCTTAACTTAACCTGGTGAGCTATATATAAAATAAAAATGTAACAAATTTATTCATAATCGGTTTCACTTATAATCAAACATTCTTTTATTTGATATGAAACTTGGAACATTTCGATTGAAATTAATTATGATTTTATGCATACAGTATAGTACGTTATAAATTTACAAGCTTGAATTAATGATTGTGAGTGTTAAAACAATTTCAAGATAACTTCAGTTTATTTACGACAGTTGAAAAATAATAAATAAAAATAAGCTTAAATAAAATAATAATTATTAAATATTGATACATTTTATTAATTACTAATTATTAATTATGATTTTATAAATACATATATTTATTATATAATATTACATGTAGTGGTTGTTGTTACGTCAATACCAGCTTTTTAATAGTTTTTTTATCTGACTTTTGTCTCAGACATGGACAAAATAGATAACGTCTCTCAGAAAGTCTTAATGCAGGAATAAGGAACGGGGATCAACTACTAAGGCTTTTCTAATAATATTGTTCCTATTATATAAATTACAACAATTAACGATATAAATAATATATAATCAGGTATATTTGTTCTTTTAAACGTAATCATAACAATAATATAAGCTACATTTGTAGATATCCATAGAGTTCTACTTTATAGTTACCAGAGTTTTACTGTAATTGTTGCAGCAGGTCTAACTCAGTGGTTTAAACGTGATACTTGAATAAAAAAAATAGAAAAAAACTCAGCAACATAGAAAACTATTGTAAAACCGAATGCATAATAGTCCCATAATATCCCCTCATCCCCTATTACAGAAGTGAATCCATCCGAATTTACCGCAAACTAATAAATGACCGATGGCTGTTTTCTATGGGAACATAATCATGGCTCTTCTAAATTCTGCTCGATATTTTTAAAAACGACATTATAAAGAACAATAAAAAATAACTGAATAGAAGAAACTCAGAATGAACAGAAGTGAATCAAAAATATTTGGTCATTTCTCGGATAGAGAAAAGATTTAAAGGTCCGTGTTTGTAAAACTCTTTACTATAAACCAATTGTAATAACTTTTAAATACCAAGTAAAACCAAAGTTCAAAAAACTGCATGAGTTTTTTCCTACGAAAGAAGAAAATGTAAAAATTCATGTACGAGTATTATAAATTTAATTCAATTCTAGTCAATATGTTCTCCAAAAGTTAATATTGGTTTAGACTTCTCTTAAAAATTAACTAATTGTTCAAATTCTGATTATTTTTAGGATTTATCCCAAAAAGGACTGAATATATATTTTTTTAAACTTTTGGGTAGACCTCGAAGAATTCGGTCTGCCCATTCATTTGTACCCGACTTTCGAATTTTGGAAAAATTTCTTCACAGGAAGTCTTCTTATGACTCCCTGAGTCCGAAATGACCATTGGTCAAAAAGTTTATATATATATGCGTGCGTGCGTCCAGATTCAACTTTTGTCAGCACGATAGCGGCCGCAGTTTCGCTTGGATCGCTTTCAAACTTTGCACAAAAATCAAACATCAAAAAATGAAGGTCAAGTTCATTAACCAGAGAAATCCGGCCACAAGGGGCGCTAGGGCCTCACTTTTTCTGATTTCAGTTTTTCGACCATAACTTTTTCCTTATACAAAGTAGATCAATCGCGTTCATATCATATGATGTCTTTGATGAATACCTATAACTAATGTAAATAAACCGAAAACCTAACTTCAATAACTTAGGGGTGGGGGTAAAAAAACCGAAAATTTTTGGAAAAAAATTCATAACTTTTTTCTGGTAAATATTCTTACATCACAAGTATTTTTAATAGAAAGGTTATTTTTTTACTCTAAATTTAGGTACCAAAAGTTTTTCCGTAAAACGTACCGTTTCCGAGAAAAAAAATAAAAACCACTTTTAGCTTGAAAATTTAAGGTAGGTAAAACCACGGCAACTTTTTTTGGTAAACATTCCCTCCTCGCAAATATTTTTAATAGAAAGTTTATTTTTAACTCTAAATTTAAGTACCAAAAGTATTTCCAAAAAAGATACTTTTTCCGAGAAAAAAAATAAAAACCGCTTTTTGCTTCACAATTTTTGATGTAAACAACGGCATCATGTGTTTTTTTTTTGTTTCAGTTGATTATAAAGATTTCTTTTGTTAATATGTTTATGGATAACTTTTGTTTTCTTTGAAATAAATGACTGTGATAAAGGAATAAACGTATACCATAACTGTATGTTTTATTCTAATTTATAACCAAACCCTAAAATTTCTGTTACATAAAAGCCCTCAAATAAGTATATTTTTGTACACAGACTGTTGTATATGTGTACGTTTTAAGTGCCTTTAAAATAAATTATCCTCTTAGGGTTAATTGAGTGACAGTGTAAGCCTGTGGGTTGTTCACTCTAAAGTACCTACTTGCGGGTAACTTATCATTACTAGTATTAATAATTACAAAAAAAAACTCAACCTTTTTACTAAGTTTTATAATGGAGTTAATTATGTAAACTAAGAACGCGCTCAAACCTTCGATTCGAGATAAATTAAATATGAAAATACGATCACAAACTCCTCGTCGAACTTTGTCTTTGATTAATATTTAAAACTGCCCTTAGTACACGTCAACTCTGATTGCAAGCTTCCCTAAGTTTTTAAGTAGATAAGTAAGTATATATCACTGTAAATACTGCATATTATTAATAATAACATAAATCCAGACTCTACAAATATTATTATCATGACCTTTATTTAAAGTCGTCTATTCAAAACAATAACAAGATTTTACAACAGTAATTAAGAATCAAGAATACAAATTTAGAACAATACGTTTTGTCATAACTGAATTGTTTCTCAATGTTTTGACATAAAAAAGTTATAAGTACCGGTCCAGATTTTATACAAATATGAATAATTATAACATACATTTCTACACAAAAAATATTTTATATTAATGTAGAATAGTATATTTTATTTTATGTTATTTGTTTTAGGAAAATTATTATCAGCTACTTCTGCTCATGTTCTTATTTTATAACTTCATAAAATCTTCCTATAAAGACCGTGTTGTTTTCTAAATATAATTCTGCTATGAGGTGTTTATCAATAAACTCCTGCTTAAACGATTGAATGATTTAATACATTTTTGTATGTGTTTGAATGGGTTGTGGAATGGTTGAGGTCCACATTGGACTTGGACAGTGTGTAAAAAATTAATTTAATACAATAACAATCCACTCTTCAGTTTTTGCAGTAAAGAGAACTGAATTTAAGTGGTCCAATCTTAGAAGTTTGGAAAAATTTGAAAAATTAAAGATTTTTTTTATTTTTTAAATATTATTTGTTCGTATTATTCATGTCGAATTTTAGGAAAAATACCAACTTTCTGTTAGTTAATTTGTTAGTTAATGAGTTCCGCGTCGTTAATCATTCATCTTCATGTGGTTGTTTCAAAGTAATTATCAATATTGATGTAGCATTCATAGTCTAATTTTATTATATATGTATATTGTTGTTGAGAGATATTGAGGATTCAAATTTTGTAAGATTATCTTAAATTATTTATTATCTTAATTAGTAAAATATAGTAAGTAATTAAAGGATTTCATCATCAAGGTATATTTGCTTTAAAAATCCAAAAAATTCCTATCCTAAAGAATCGAAAAAATTATTCCACGCAGACGAAGTCGCGAACAAAAGCTAGTTATTTATATAAAAACATTAATAGAATTTTATTGCTAACAATTTCGTAAGAAAATATATGATCTCACAGATGTGTTAAAGAAGCCAAAGACCCTTCCTCGAAATAATAGATCAGAATTGTCATAACCAGAGTGATTACTTTAAAAAACAAATATGCTTAATTATTAATAAAAATACAATTTAAAATTAATTATCTCCCGCAGGACTCAAACCCGATGATCTTAATATTTTGCGCTTTCTATTGTTTCTATTTTTATTACGCTTCGTCTTTTTTAAGTACACATCAATTAAAAGATATTTGAATAACCATTCTTCATATATTTATACATTTGAAATGCATGTATTTTAGGTGTTTTAATCTTTTTACTTATTCCCTACATATTACTAAGTTCATTTCTATAGTTTACATTCATAAAGTAATTGTGTTAAGCAGATAATATACAAAGAATATTACATATCATTTTGTTTATATTATATATATATATATAATAAAACAAAATGATATGTAACATCCCGATCACAATATCAGTTTATGTATTTCATTATTCTTTGATGACCTTCAATACAATAAGACGAATTCGGGGAATCGATTGCGTAAATAACTTCTTTAGATTCGACGATAACGATATTATATTAAACGGTATATTTCTTATCATTGTTTTGATGAAATCTCATAATCTAGAATATAATTAAAAATTATTAAAGACTAATGTAAAATTTTCCCTTGTTTTGAAGAAGTAAAACAATTAAAATATTTAAAGAAAATGTATTTTAGTTAACAATATATTATTATATTATAAAAGCAAGTTCTTCGTCTTCGTCAAATATTTATGATTTTTGCATAATAAAGAAAGATAATTAATTAACAGAAATCCATTAAAGAGATTCAAGACAATAGTCTTAATAAAGGTTATAAATATAAAATATATAATATTTATTAATAAAAAAATATTTGATGTTAGATATTTTATACTTGGCAACTCTTTTTCCGGCGGAGCAAATTTAGTTATTGGGAACAGCTTGTTGAGCTGAGCGAAGCGAAGGTCTTTACTGGTCAGAGCGCAAAAAATGCGAACTCTCTGTTCTTAAAAACTATTCGAGCTACGTTAACGAAACTCGCCACAACGATTAAGAGCATAAAGCGCTAAGCACATATTTATTTTTAAAAAAATCGTAATTCTAAATTCCTTCCTTTTTATTATTTTATTATTTTTATTATTTGGTTCCTAATATCGCAGCAAATAAGCGTCGATTCAATAAAGAATTTGAAAAATTGGCATACGTTTCCTGTTTTAAATGTTCAAGAACCAATTTAAAAGCAGGAGTTCCCTATACTTGCTCTGCATGCTGTTCCATTTGAAGAACAGGAATGTTCACCGCAGAAAATTTTATGGATCCTGATCTGAACTGATCAACAAGTAACGAATCGCTTAGCGTCGTCATCGTCAACTGCTCAGCCGATTAACGAACAGAGAGAGAAAGGCTACAATGCAAAATGTTTTCCACGCCTGTTCCCAAGGCAAGCCTACTTTTAACTGCAGTAGACGAACACAAAAAGTAGAATTTAAAGAATGGGTTAATTTTTTGATGCATTATCCAGACAAACGGTTCGTCCAGGATCCCAGATTTCGGTTCTTTTGCCTGAATACAAATCAAAGGCATGATAGTGCTACTAAGTGCTCAATATCCGCAGTGGACCTGTTTGTTTCAGCGTGATGCCATTACGAAAAGAAGGATGTTATGAGCAATACTGTAGAAAAATTTCCATTTAAAGACCTGAAACGAATATCAAGCTTGACATGTTTGGCAAATGATTTATTGATAACATTCTATATTTTCATTTAACTCACTAGCGTTTGTAAGGACTAAGCTAAAAAACATCGTAGTGAATAGCCTGCCGTGCACAGAGCAAAAGTTAGCTCAGCTCACGACCCCGCTTGCGTGACCTAGTATACTATAAGGGACTTAAAATTAATTAAGTTAATTCAAATATATTTTATAGAAGTAATCGTAAAACATATTTAATAATATCATAATAGGTGTCGTTAAGATATAATCATATGACTCTAAGTATCATTAGAAAATATTGTTTCCCTCAGCTGGGTATCGTGCGAGGAGTATTTTTTTTTTTTTTTTTTTTTTACCCTCTGGGTTAGTGCTTGACTACATTCCACCTGATGGAAAGTGGAAATGTAGTCATAGATGGTAAGGCGCATTAACCCAGTAACCTATTCACTCTTTTCTTGAAGACACCCACATCGTATTGGGACGGAAATACCGACGCAGGCAAGCTGTTCCAGTCCTTCGCTGTGCGAACAAAAAAAGACGAAGCAAAGCGCTTTGTTCGGACAGGGGGAATGTCCACAACGTAAGGATGGATATCTGCCGTGCGTCGGAACGTCCTGTGATGGAAGGGGGATGGAGGAATTAAATCATGTAATTCCTGCGCACACTCACCAAAATGTATCCTATAGAATACTAAGAGGCTAGCAATTCTACGCCTGTGTTCAAGGCTGTGGAGGTTGGCTTCAACCAATTCAGGGTCGCCTATAAGCCTCTTTGCTCGCCTCTCAATTGAGTCCAGAACCGCAAGATGAGACTTAGCGGCACCAGCGAATATATGCCCACAGTACTCCACACACGACCGGATCTGTGCTTTGTATAATACAAGTAGCTGTCCCGGTGTAAAGTACTGACGGACCTTCGCAAGAACGGCAAGCTTTCCTGCAGCTGCTCTTGCTCTGGACTCAATACACCGACCAAAGTTGAGGTTCGAGGAAATCTCTAAGCCTAACAACTGAAGCCGGTCACTGTATTCCAAAGATACACTCTGGAAAGTAGGAGCCAAGGTGAAAGGGCTCCTTTTGGCGGTGAACAGACACGTCTGCGTTTTGGTGGCGTTGAATTTGACAAGATTGGCTTTGCCCCATGCGGAGACTGCCTGAAGATTGTCATTCAAACGTTGCACCATGGCTTCTCTTTCAGACTGCACTTGATCTCTACTAGCCCGACTACTCGGCAGGTATCTTTCTACAACTGTGCTGTCGTCTGCATACCCATAGATACCGGGCTTCAGCAGATCGTTATGTGCAGCAGAAATAGAGTTGCAGAAAGAACGGACCCCTGAGGCACTCCGGCATTTATTGTCAAGGGTTCCGAGGAACACCCGTCGACAACTACTCGGAGAGATCTTTGGTTCAGAAAGTCCGTTACCCAACCGATCAGACCAGTAGATATACCGTATGTTGAAAGCTTGCTTATAAGGCTCGCATGCCAGACCCTGTCAAATGCCTTCGAGACGTCAAGAGAGACGGCGACCGCTTCTCCGTTCTTCTCGATGGCCTCGCCTAAAATGTGCGTAGCGTACACTAGAAGGTCCCCAGTGGACCTATTTCGGCGAAACCCGTACTGTCGGTCACTGAGGAGATCGTTACCTTCAAGGTACGCTAAAAGGCGCGAGTTCAATACACGCTCCATAATCTTGCAGAGTATGGAGGTGATTGAAATCGGTCTATAATTGGCAGGATCGGCACGACTGCCTTTTTTGGGCACTGGTTGCACGTTAGCAAGCTTCCAAGATTTCGGCACTATTCCAGACTTGAAAGAGAGACGATACAGACGTGTCAATACAGGAGACAACTCAGCTGCGCATGTCTTGAGCAGAATGGCTGGTATACCATCAGGGCCACTGGCTTTATTCACATCAAGACGACACAATGCTCTCCATACCTCTTTGTTAGTGATGCGGATTTCAGGCATCGAAATACCGCAGTGAGGAAGATGCGCTGGAGAAGCATTGCCAGTGTCTAGATATGAATTATCAGCGAACAGAGAAGCAAATACATTCGCTTTCTCTGTCGCTGTATGGGCCAGAGATCCATCCGGCTTCAGCAGAGCAGGTAGTGAGGGTTGGCAGAAGTTCGACTCGATCGCTTTGGCAAGAGACCAGAAAGCTCGACTGCCAGTAGGTCTGACAGAGAGCTTTTCGCCATTCTTAGCGATACGATCGCGACGAGCCTTCCGTAATGCCTTTTTATAGGACTTGGCAGCTTGGTTAAAGGCTCTCTTCTTTAAACTTACATCCGGAGCTTTGCAGCTTCGAGCATCAGCCCAAATTAGGTATGCCGAATGTTTTCGGTCTTCAGCATGACCACATTCGGCATTAAACCATGGGCGAGCTTTGCCACCGATGGGTACGTCAGCAAAAGGAATGAAGTACTCCATTGCCTGATGTACCACATCGGTTATAGCATCCGCGCAACTCGACGGATCCAAAGAAGAGAAGCAGACCTGCCGCCAAGGATAAGACGCAAAGAAGTGCCGCATCTCATCCCAATCTGCTGACTTGTATTTCCATACTCGCCTAACACCAGGTGGTTCGAAAGCTGGTGGGGAATATGTAAATACAGATTTCACCAAACAGTGATCGGAGGTTCCCAAGGGGGAGGTCACCTCAACACGATACCTGTCCGGATCAGTTGTCAGCAAAAGGTCCAGGCAATTGGCTGTATGGCCAACTACATCTGGTACCCTTGTCGCTTGCCTCACCAGCTGAAAGAGGTCGAAAGACAACGCAAAATTCCGCGCTTCTCTTCCAGCATGGTCGGTCTTCTGGTATGGGAACAGCCAGTCCTGATGACAGGCATTAAAGTCCCCCAGAAAGACGAGCTGCACTGAAGGGTACTGATGCAGAGCCATATCAGCAGCCTCACCGAGATACTCAAATAATTTAGTTGTCTCCTGATCACCGCTGTGCGAACGGTAGACACAGCAATACAGGATTTTTTCGTTTACTGTGTCTACTAAAATCCATAAGGAAGAAAAAGTGGGGTCTTCAAGGTGACGGAGACGCAGGATACAGAGGTCGTTCCGTGCGTATACACAGACCCCGGCACGTGAGCGAAAGTTGTACTCTAACGAGTAACCGGGATGATCCAGGTACGCAACGCTTAGAGGACATTGTATCTGTGTCTCCGTCAAAAAGAGCAAGTGCGGTTGCTCTGTCTCCAGGTGGTGGTGGACAGGTAAGAGATTAGAGTGCAAGCCCCTGATGTTAGTGAGGTGCACTTTAAATGAGGAGGAGTGCAACCGCTGTAAAAACTTCTTCTTTTTATTGGACTTTTTCATAAAAAAAAATAAAATAAAAGAGTGAATAGGATGAGAAATGGCAGTTGAACGAGGCGGTACGTATCAAACCCGGCGCCGAAATTGGTGATGTCATGCCACTGGGAGGCTAGTCTGGAGACTGCGGGGACGCCCGAACCCCCCCAGGGATCGCCATCGGGCCTCCTCATCTGGTCGCCAACCAGCACGATGGAGTCACCCTGGGATTTTACGCAGCTGGCGGGGCAGCCTTTCGTGGGTGGCTGGCCCACTAATTGGGCCCCCAACTATCTGCGGGCGGCCAGCGGAAAGCCGTCGCTTCGGATCCCGCTACCCTCCTCGACTAGACACCCGACACAATAAGCACCAACTCAACGCCAAACCGATTCGCCAACGCAACGCAACTGTTCAGACCCATTTCCCATATAGACAGACGGCTTCATCGAACAACGTGCCGGAACACGACTAGGTCGCTTTGCGGCACGACTTTGCCCGATGGGTGGTAACCTTGCCGGCGATTCGATGTTATGGTCTACCACCGGGAAATCATCCTGCGGCGGATCCAGGAACAGTGCGGTCTTGTAACGGATTGTCTCCCGGGGACATTATTATGGTATATTTTAATGTAAGGTGTTTTACAATTGAAAAATAAGTGTAACAAAAAGTTAATATATCACCTCATGTATCTTGGAGGGGTGTTCTATAGAAGTAGGTATTTCCGAAAAACTTAATGGTAACGTTTAGTATACTCTATCATAATTTAAATTATATGATTCCTATTCTTTTTATTAAGTAATTGTTATCGTTATTACATATGGTAGTCGATATCTCGTCCGAAACCTATTAACCGCGACAATGGCGTCTAAGCGATACCAATTTTATAAATAAAATAAACAAACGCGTTTAAGTCTCACAATGAAACCCTCGTTTTTACGTTGACAAATTAAAAAAACAGTTGAGGTTGCAGATCAGAATTTTGTATTTAGAAACAACAAGAAAAATATAACTTTAACTCGTTATCTGCATTGCTGTTAGGGCGACGTGAGCGAATAGAAACTATACGTGACTGGAAATAGTGAACAGCATTGCTGACAACGGACGTATTGACACCATTGTAGTACTGTAATACAATATCTTATTTTTTATTTATTTATTTATTTATTACACTTTATTGCACACAATATACGTATAAAAGATGAACAGTAAATTTATTGTTACAAAATTGGTACAAAGGCAGCCTTATCACTTCAAGTGATCTCTTACAGGCAACCCACAACTATAAGGACATTTATTTAAAATTGAATTTACAGTAGTTGGTGCATGAAATAGATAAAAAAATATATATTATACGTATATATAATATATATTTTATATAATATATATATATACATACATACATACTAACTATAAATATACTAATTCTATAAGATAATATGAACTATTATAAACTATACATAATATATACTACGTATTGAAGAAATATCTTTTAATATTTAATTTTACAATCATCGCCATATATTTTAATATAACAATCATTCGCCAACATTTATAAAAGTTTTAATTGACACCACCTTAAATAATCCAAATGGTTTATAGAGGATTTTGACAATTTGTTTGTATTTTTTATATCAGACTTAAAAAAACGTTGGTTGGTTAGTTAAACTTTTCAAAGAAAAACACCAAAGATTTATGCCAAAATAATAAATTTCTATCAGTAATTCTGATCAATTCATATGTATCTATTTAACCTAGCTTGAACGAGACTACCACCAATTCATAGAAAATGGGTAAAAAAATGTGAAAAAACGGAATATTCGCATTCGCGTTTGCATTTGCTGATTTTCGCATATTTTTGCATATTCGCGTTCGCATTCGAAACTTTTGAAAATATGACATTCGTTACGTAATTTATATACACAAGTAAATAATTGCTTGTACTTGTGTATTATTGATTTTACAATATAACATTTTATTCAAGAAACAAAAGTATGGTCTGGATAACTTAAACATAAGAAATAAAAAAAACATTTTTTACAAAACATTAATAATAAAAATTCCCTGATAATAATTTTCAAAAGTAGTAGGTAGGCATGTACGGAATTTCTACTTGTACATAAGAGATAATGTACAGGATGATGCAAAAATCGTCTTAAGACCAGTATTAATTTATTTATCTTGAGGACAAAATTTAGGTCAAGGAGTGACAAAATATAAAAAAAAATACAAGAGTAAGCAGCAACTGTAATTTCTGAGTTAAACTTAAATTATTGTTTGCCCAATTAAGTTCACAAGAACCTCTATACATTTTCATGTTCATAAAATTGATGAATTTGGCTTTGCAAAGCAAGTTAGTTAATTTTGTTTTTTTTATATAAAATTAGTACCAGTATAAGCAATAATATTGACCTTCTCGATGCTAAAATAAGGAGAAAATTGCATAGTATTTTTCTTCGAATGATATAAAAAAGGTTATTTAAGTTTAATTATTCAAATTACAGATTATAGCTATAACCACAATTTTTTGTACAATTACTATTAATAATACGTTTTTTTTTAAGATTTCAATGTATCTCATTGTAATCATTTTCCTAAAAATGGGACGACAAAAAATAATAATATAACATTTTAACAACAACAACGGTAGAAGTAAAACTTCGGAAAGTATAGCCTATTAGAGATTGAGATGGAAATAGAATATCAGGTATAGATATAAAGTTTATTGTTTTTAGCAAGCTTAATACTTTAATATAAAAGAATTGTATTTTTCTATAAAGCTGCTTATATTATGTTAAAAAACATACTTCAAAAGTAAAAACTTAACTTAACTTAAAAAAAATAACAATTTACTTTAAAAATTGAGCAACAGGTAGCACCATAACGGCAGTAAGTGTCTTTTATTTCATTCCCTCCTATAAATTTTTGTTTCTGCATCTAAAACATCTTTGTCTAAGCTGATACGTAGATGCTTTTCCTGCTCTTAGCTCTCGCTTGCTCAATTCTATGATGTAATATTTAGAAGAACCAATAATAATTAATTATACATCAATAATTAAATTCAATATATATTGTATTATAAGGCTTACATTATAAACATTAAAAGATAAAATCTTTGTTACTAAAATGACGTTTTTTTATTATATTTTTCAATTGCAAAGTTAAAGATAAACAAAAGATAAAAGTATGAAGGCAATTCTAAAATATACTTTTCAACATTTTTTTGTTTGTTTTGTTATTAAATAACCCTTCCAGCATTAAACCCTTCCAGCATTAATTAAGCAGAAAGTGTTTTTGTAATATAATTGTTTATTTTTACTAGATAAAAGCTGAAATTTTTGTCATTTCCTAATATTAACAACTATTTTACATATGATGTTGCTTTCGTAAAATTAATCACAGGCTAAAATGAGTGCTCCTAATAATACACCACGTCATTCGTTTGGATTTAATTTCAATTTGGGTTTTAAGTAATGACATTTTAAAATATAGGTTGTTATTAAGCAAAATATTATGTTAAATTTATTAATAATCAAACACTAGGACAATGCTTTGGTTCCCTTGATTTACTTTTTAAGTATATAAACTAAACAAAAATCTATAATAAAATGTCAAAAATACTATTAAATATCTACGATGATTATGAATTATTATTTTCTTTTTATTATGATTTAAAAATATATAAATGTCAAAATCAAATGGTCCTCAAGTCGGGGAGAGGCGATAAATCGCATCGCCCAAGTGTATCTGCACTTAACATAGATAAAGTCACCCACTTAAGATATACATATATTTGTCAACCTTTAACGATTGCTACCATTCAGTTAGCAACGTTTACTTTATTTTATTGCCTAATAGGATTATCAGTTTAAGTAAGGATTAATGCAGTGATAAAATGATTTAGGTATGTGTTCCATTCTATGGTAAATTATCTTTGTGATCAACGTTGTGTCGCGATATGCCTAACGCTTAAGATATTTTCGCCGAATCGATTTAAACATTTATTAGAGGTGGGCTTAACTAAGACTTACTTTATATACAACTTTTATGAATTAATGATCTACCTAGATCAGGAAAATAAGCGATTTCATCTAATACCTTTCATTTTACTCAATTGATGACTGTGATAATTCTGGCATAAGCAACTAGTAACCGCATAAATAACAGTAATAATAATTGAATAAAATAAACCTATATATTGTTATAATCATTCACACGGAGCTTTGGATATGACTGCTAATTTTATTTGTCTTTTCATAATAGTAGTAGATTGAAAAGGATTTTTATGAAATAGAAAAAAAATATTTTCTGTTTTGGAAACTAACAAGGATCTTTATTTCTGACAACATTCAAACGAAACTCATTACAGTAATTCTCAAGGGATTTATTTTAAAAATTACTGACCAGAAATGGCCCTGGGGATAAAAATATATTGTTCATCTAGAACTTTGTAAATAAGTTACTGTTTCTCTACTGTGACTTCAATTTCAAAGAAATATCTTAAATCTATATAAATCCTTGGCTCTCCAACTGTTTCAGTCAAATGAATATATAAAGCCGTTGATCCATTTCGTTGGGACACAGGATTAAAGGAACTGACCCTATTAAATTTATACTCGATTTAATTCACTTTTGTACAGAAGTGAAATAGGGAAGGTGAATTCAGTAATTAACAAATTGAAAAGAAAGAATTTAAATAAAAAGGTTACTGTTTTCTAAATATTACATTTCTCTCCAAAATTTAAGTATAGTCGATATTGATAATAAATATTAATGATTTATAAAAGTGGTATATTTTTATTTTATAGTTGATGTTGTAATATTACCATATGATGTGACCATTTACCAATCAACAATATTTACACATAGTTGTATCGTACATAAACAAATCCTGTCGTTGCATCCCAACTAAATTTGTTCTATAACTTCATTTGAAACTTTTAAATTATTCCGCCACATCTTACTGCACTTTCGCGATGTATTTACGTTACAAGAACTTTAGTTATGAACTTTAAACTCTTTACATAATTTCCTACATAAATATAATGCTGTCAAGATTTTAAAAAGTTCTATTCATACATATTCTGGTAGGGTTAGAATTATTATAGTAATGTATCTATATATTAATACGTGATGCCAAAACTTTGGACCCCTTTTTACGAAAATTGCGCGGACGCAAGAGCATAAAACTTGGCACACTTATAGTTTATGTACAGGAGAAGTGCAGAACGCTAATATTTTTCAATAATAATGCTTATAAAGTACATTAAATCAATAAATAAAACATTACCCACACTACCATGCATTTCGCACACACATGTTTCTTTTGTTTTTCATTTTGTCTATAGATATAGAAATATTACACACACTACCATGCAAATTCACACACACATACTTACTACAGACTTAGAGTACTGACATTGACATATCAAAAATATATATATTTGCCTATACATACTCTGTGGTCAAATGGTTTCTTTTGTTTTTCATTTTGTGCATAGACAGAATACTCAAAAAAAAAGTTTAATTTGTCTCATTTAATTAAAAATAAAAAAGATTTTAATAATAATGCATAAAAAATAAATTCAATCAGTTAATAAAACATTATACTAACCAGCATGCATTTGACACACGCATACATACTCTGTGGTCAAATTGTTTCGTTTCTCTATTATAGACGTAGTTGAAAAGTTTGTTTGTTGTGGTTTTATTGAATGTTTTAAGTTAATTAAAGTTTTATTTGACGAATACTACGTGAAATACTGAGCGTTTATACAAATTTATGTGAGTTGTGTAGCAGTAAGATACATTTAAACGTATCGTCGTCTTTCAAGGACTATCATTATATGCATAAAGAAAGCTCTGTAGCAGCAATCTGCAATAATAACATTCAGTTGTTTGCTATGGTTAGCTCAGAAGCCAAAGTTGCTGAGGCAGTTACAAGTGGAGTGTATCATTTCAAAATACATGATGTTTTGTATCACAGATCAGGCCCAATGACTGCCGCATATGGTCGCTCACCATGTTATGCACAATTATATTTTTATGATGTTGACACTGCCATTAATTATAGATTACAAGAACATGTTAATCAAACATGTAACAACAACATAATGCATGAAATTTCACTGGAATTGGAACGCAGTAATCCTTTTGTGCGGTCATTCATTGCAATGAAAGATCATTGTCAGAGAGTCAAAAATCAAAACAAAGAAATTTGTATGCCCATTAAAGTAAATCATCATTTAGATCTACGCCGATTTAATGATGCAGTTCAAACTGATGTAGCAGTAATATTTAATACAGTTGATGGTGAGCCACCTTTTGAATTAAATATGATTTGTTTTTCAAAAGTTAATGGTATAATTAAGAATATCTCAGTTTTGGACTCATCATTAGACCCTTTAGCGTACCCACTGCTTTTTCCCAACGGTGATACTGGGTGGCATGTCAATATTGCTCATAATACACCAACTACATTTAATTCAAGAGCACCTAGAAATAAATTAACCATGCTTCAGTATACAGCCTATCGACTAGCAATTAGACATGATTTCAGCATGTTACACCATTCACAAAAACTATTTCTGCAGTGGATTGTTGATATGTATGTGAGAATAGAGGGTTCACGATTACATTTCATTCGACAAAATTAAACAAGTCTTAGGTCTGAAGTTTACAACAATTTAACAGACTACTTAGAATTGAACATTTCTTTTAATTTCATATAATTTGTTCAAAAAAGAAATTGGCAAATAACAGTTTTGGTCAAATCTGTGGTTATAGTAGTTTAGTTTTCGACAGTAGAACCTTAATAATGTTTGAATATTATATTTTCACTTACAATTTAAATTTATTATATGGTCGAATTTCGACCACTGGGCGACCACTAGTATTAATAATTTCGTTAAGAAATACAGTAGACTTGATTGAAAACTTACCTGAATAATGATTACGCGTCAGCAACATATATTCGCCAAATTCAGATTGTCGAGTATTTTGTTAAATTCTAATAGTACTGACAGACAAATGTCAGTTGCAATATTGGCCACTCTAGCTAAACGTCATTGACACCGAATTCCATCTTGAGTTCGTTAAGGCTGAAGGTTCGTTAAGTTCACACATGTCAGTGAAGTCACAGTTCCATCTTGTCAGGCAAACTACCTCCAAAATTTTATACGACCGCATCCCTGTCAGCCAGTGTCAGTGGCGACAGTATTCTCAATGTGTAAATGATCCTTTATTGATTGGTCTGTTACAGTAAATTGAGATTTGAATAATAATAAAAAAAATTTTTTGTAAAATCTTTTCCACTTTTAATGTATTATAATTAAATGAACAATGCTATACAAATCTAAACCTATTCTAATATTCCTTAAGAACCGATAACTACAAAATATGTATATTTTGTAAAAGATTATATATTATGAGTTACCTTTTACCTCAGTGAAACCGGGTTTTCATCTAATTAAGTACAATGCCACTTTAGAATTATTAGTACCTGTCTGAGCGACTGTACTAAATGGTTAACATTGATAATAGTAGTCTCAAAGTTCTAGTGTTTTTTTCATAGAGAGGTATTTAACAGCGCTTTATTAGTAATGTTAATTTGTATTTACGTTTATGATTACTTTATTTATTATTCACGTTTATGTTCATTCATTAGATGCATTTACAAAGAAATGTAAAAGGAAAACTTTTGCAGTTTCTTGTAA
The DNA here is from genome assembly GCA_918358695.1 of Melinaea menophilus ssp. n. AW-2005. Lineage (NCBI taxonomy): Eukaryota > Metazoa > Arthropoda > Insecta > Lepidoptera > Nymphalidae > Melinaea > Melinaea menophilus. Next base: position 4,427,634 of record OU911040.1, on the reverse strand, counting down.
AGCAATATTTATTATATATACCATATAAAAATGTTAATAATATTTCTAGTATAAAATAATCACTATAGAGTTATCCAAATAACTTCCAAAAAGCTATAATGTTGTTTTCAAATGAAGGTCTTCATTGTGGTTATGTTGTAATTAGAAAAAAAAATTATATTTATAGAATAAAGAATAACTTAAGAAAAGTATGCCATTACAACGATGACTTTATCATTATGTCATCCCGTCAGTACATTGTGGACTAAAATAAATTATCATAATATTCAAATTAAAGTGCTCGCTCTCTCAATAATACGTCATATAAAACGTTAGTCACAATCATAATGTAATAACCAAAAATGGTTATTTCAGTAAGGATATTAAACACATTAAATTACTTTTCTATTCCGTTCTATCTAGTATTTAAGCCGAGACTAACAAGAAGAGAATTTCACAAAATTAAGAGTAGCGCAAGAAATATAATGTTATAACTAATCTGTACTGCTTCTGTATTATAAAGCTGAAATTTTTTTTGTTGTTTAAAGAGCTAACCTCTGAACATGAAAGAATTCTTTTAATAAGTTAAATTTTCGGCTATTTCAGCTTATTGTAGATAAATATCTCTATTAAATATTAGTTTAGATTAATTATTTACTTATATTTTAATATAACGACTTAATGATATATTTTACTACAACTATTATTAAATAAATGAGATTCAACAACAAGTCATGTATCAGTGAGCTCCGAGGCTTTAAATAACAACTATATAACATGTATCATAATTAATATATGTTTCTCTAAGGCATTTCCTTTTTTGAATGAAGTGGTAAAAGCATTACCATATCACTATTTATAATCTTCGTTGAAAGTCCTTAACATGAAAAATGATTTATTCGACGTTCTTGACTTTTTCGTATTACCCTTGCTTTCCTACCACAACAATAATTCAGTTTTCTTCCTTCCAAGTTTAAAAGAAATCATTTTGCTCCAAATTATAACACCGATACAGAAGATCAAACATCGCAAAAATATAGTTATTATAATGTATGAAAAAATGTGTGTTCGTAGATAGTACAAAAATCTTACGTTGAGACAATATTTTATTACTTGTGTCCAAGAAAAAGGTTTCACAAAGGTAAAGCTATTAACTTATTACATAACTATAAGAATGTAGACATAATATACAAATATTTTTATAAGAAAATGTTTTTTCTAGATTGTTTTTATAATGATTGGTAAAACTTTATATTAAATATAATATATAGAATTATCAGGACTACGACAAATATTATATACAAGAAAAAAATATATAAGAATATATAAGAAAAAAGTTTTTAGTGATTTTATATTGATGATAATTTTATAACTTACAAAATATGCAATGTTTAATAAGAAATAATTATATTAATGAAGCAACGGTTCTCGGGTTTATGACTGCTTAGCCAAGGCTTTCAAACAAAGACCGACTATAAATTTCATTCTATTAGGCTTGGGTATCACAGTAATTTAATATTTAATTAACAATTTAAGGTTAATATTGTTTAATATAGATAATATAAAAAATTTAAAATAATCCTTGATTTCTGGTTAAATCATATCTGAGGATTAAATATAAATAAGTCGGCCCTCATTTTTATTAAAGTAATCTCAATAAAAGAAATTTAATAATTGTTATTCATATCCTATGTTTTTTACCATCTCTGTTCGATAAAAGTCTTATTAATACTTTTGAGTTACTTCGATCCATAATTGTCAAAAAAAGGAGTACAATTTTAAAACTTATATTTTTATTTATATCTATGTTATTATTTTCTAAATTTATAACATAAAAATAAGAGCTGAATCGTTTTTTATTGTTATAATAATAATTTTATTAATTAATTTAACTTTACAGCTTATTTTAAGATGCTTTATATAAGTAAAACTCTTTATAATTTAAGGACAAAAAGAATATAAGTATGTATGAGAACGAAATAGTTTCAATAAAACTAGTTTAAATTCCACGAATATTACATTTCGCATTCATGTAACATATTTTATACATACTCATAGTAACTGGATGAAACTTAATACGAATATATTTAGAGGAACTTTCTCAATATAAAAGCAGCAAGAGCAAAGCTGACAGGACGCCTGAAGTTGACTAGATATTTGTATAGATTATTAAAGTGTCATGTGATTTTACTTCTATTTGTTTTATTATATCACTTGGTAACAAAATATTTTTTTTATTTAAAGGCACGGATAATAATGTAAAAAAAAACATAATTAAAGAAACTAAGATAGAAATGATCCGATTTATTTTGCTTTCTGAATAACGTTTCTTTCTTTTAGTCTTTATTTTTTGATGAAATTAAAATTTTCGAAGTTATTTAGTGTTTTATGAACTAAAATTTTAATATAATTAGTAATTCATAGTATCAATTTAATAAATATTTTCGCGGTATGTTTCATTTTCATTTCATTCAGTGTCAAAAGTGTAACATATGGTTTCAAATTAGATGTTCCTTTAAAATTGATTTTCATGAAGATTTTTATTATAACATATTGTTGGTTTGATTTATAAATTGATTGTATGTTTGTATTGTTATTATGCATGGTGTTAAAGCCAATGGTGAAGGGTTATTTGTCTTACTTGAGAAAAAACCAATTAGTATCCGAGTTTTAACATATACGATAGTTCATATTAGACTGATTTTGCTTTTCATTGCATTGAATTTAATTAAAAAGTTAATTTGATTTATAATAGTAATTAAAATATAAAAGCCTCAATGAATACGTTTTATATTATTTGGTAACTCTATTAAGTAGATATGCCTAACGCTTAAGATATTTTCGCCGAATCGATTTAAACATTTATTAGAGGTGGGCTTAACTAAGACTTACTTTATATACAACTTTTATGAATTAATGATCTACCTAGATCAGGAAAATAAGCGATTTCATCTAATACCTTTCATTTTACTCAATTGATGACTGTGATAATTCTGGCATAAGCAACTAGTAACCGCATAAATAACAGTAATAATAATTGAATAAAATAAACCTATATATTGTTATAATCATTCACACGGAGCTTTGGATATGACTGCTAATTTTATTTGTCTTTTCATAATAGTAGTAGATTGAAAAGGATTTTTATGAAATAGAAAAAAAATATTTTCTGTTTTGGAAACTAACAAGGATCTTCATTTCTGACAACATTCAAACGAAACTCATTACAGTAATTCTCAAGGGATTTATTTTAAAAATTACTGACCAGAAATGGCCCTGGGGATAAAAATATATTGTTCATCTAGAACTTTGTAAATAAGTTACTGTTTCTCTACTGTGACTTCAATTTCAAAGAAATATCTTAAATCTATATAAATCCTTGGCTCTCCAACTGTTTCAGTCAAATGAATATATAAAGCCGTTGATCCATTTCGTTGGGACACAGGATTAAAGGAACTGACCCTATTAAATTTATACTCGATTTAATTCACTTTTGTACAGAAGTGAAATAGGGAAGGTGAATTCAGTAATTAACAAATTGAAAAGAAAGAATTTAAATAAAAAGGTTACTGTTTTCTAAATATTACATTTCTCTCCAAAATTTAAGTATAGTCGATATTGATAATAAATATTAATGATTTATAAAAGTGGTATATTTTTATTTTATAGTTGATGTTGTAATATTACCATATGATGTGACCATTTACCAATCAACAATATTTACACATAGTTGTATCGTACATAAACAAATCCTGTCGTTGCATCCCAACTAAATTTGTTCTATAACTTCATTTGAAACTTTTAAATTATTCCGCCACATCTTACTGCACTTTCGCGATGTATTTACGTTACAAGAACTTTAGTTATGAACTTTAAACTCTTTACATAATTTCCTACATAAATATAATGCTGTCAAGATTTTAAAAAGTTCTATTCATACATATTCTGGTAGGGTTAGAATTATTATAGTAATGTATATTAATAATTTCGTTAAGAAATACAGTAGACTTGATTGAAAACTTACCTGAATAATGATTACGCGTCAGCAACATATATTCGCCAAATTCAGATTGTCGAGTATTTTGTTAAATTCTAATAGTACTGACAGACAAATGTCAGTTGCAATATTGGCCACTCTAGCTAAACGTCATTGACACCGAATTCCATCTTGAGTTCGTTAAGGCTGAAGGTTCGTTAAGTTCACACATGTCAGTGAAGTCACAGTTCCATCTTGTCAGGCAAACTACCGCCAAAATTTTATACGACCGCATCCCTGTCAGCCAGTGTCAGTGGCGACAGTATTCTCAATGTGTAAATGATCCTTTATTGATTGGTCTGTTACAGTAAATTGAGATTTGAATAATAATAAAAAAAATTTTTTGTAAAATCTTTTCCACTTTTAATGTATTATAATTAAATGAACAATGCTATACAAATCTAAACCTATTCTAATATTCCTTAAGAACCGATAACTACAAAATATGTATATTTTGTAAAAGATTATATATTATGAGTTACCTTTTACCTCAGTGAAACCGGGTTTTCATCTAATTAAGTACAATGCCACTTTAGAATTATTAGTACCTGTCTGAGCGACTGTACTAAATGGTTAACATTGATAATAGTAGTCTCAAAGTTCTAGTGTTTTTTTCATAGAGAGGTATTTAACAGCGCTTTATTAGTAATGTTAATTTGTATTTACGTTTATGATTACTTTATTTATTATTCACGTTTATGTTCATTCATTAGATGCATTTACAAAGAAATGTAAAAGGAAAACTTTTGCAGTTTCTTGTAAAGCAATATTTATTATATATACCATATAAAAATGTTAATAATATTTCTAGTATAAAATAATCACTATAGAGTTATCCAAATAACTTCCAAAAAGCTATAATGTTGTTTTCAAATGAAGGTCTTCATTGTGGTTATGTTGTAATTAGAAAAAAAAATTATATTTATAGAATAAAGAATAACTTAAGAAAAGTATGCCATTACAACGATGACTTTATCATTATGTCATCCCGTCAGTACATTGTGGACTAAAATAAATTATCATAATATTCAAATTAAAGTGCTCGCTCTCTCAATAATACGTCATATAAAACGTTAGTCACAATCATAATGTAATAACCAAAAATGGTTATTTCAGTAAGGATATTAAACACATTAAATTACTTTTCTATTCCGTTCTATCTAGTATTTAAGCCGAGACTAACAAGAAGAGAATTTCACAAAATTAAGAGTAGCGCAAGAAATATAATGTTATAACTAATCTGTACTGCTTCTGTATTATAAAGCTGAAATTTTTTTTGTTGTTTAAAGAGCTAACCTCTGAACATGAAAGAATTCTTTTAATAAGTTAAATTTTCGGCTATTTCAGCTTATTGTAGATAAATATCTCTATTAAATATTAGTTTAGATTAATTATTTACTTATATTTTAATATAACGACTTAATGATATATTTTACTACAACTATTATTAAATAAATGAGATTCAACAACAAGTCATGTATCAGTGAGCTCCGAGGCTTTAAATAACAACTATATAACATGTATCATAATTAATATATGTTTCTCTAAGGCATTTCCTTTTTTGAATGAAGTGGTAAAAGCATTACCATATCACTATTTATAATCTTCGTTGAAAGTCCTTAACATGAAAAATGATTTATTCGACGTTCTTGACTTTTTCGTATTACCCTTGCTTTCCTACCACAACAATAATTCAGTTTTCTTCCTTCCAAGTTTAAAAGAAATCATTTTGCTCCAAATTATAACACCGATACAGAAGATCAAACATCGCAAAAATATAGTTATTATAATGTATGAAAAAATGTGTGTTCGTAGATAGTACAAAAATCTTACGTTGAGACAATATTTTATTACTTGTGTCCAAGAAAAAGGTTTCACAAAGGTAAAGCTATTAACTTATTACATAACTATAAGAATGTAGACATAATATACAAATATTTTTATAAGAAAATGTTTTTTCTAGATTGTTTTTATAATGATTGGTAAAACTTTATATTAAATATAATATATAGAATTATCAGGACTACGACAAATATTATATACAAGAAAAAAATATATAAGAATATATAAGAAAAAAGTTTTTAGTGATTTTATATTGATGATAATTTTATAACTTACAAAATATGCAATGTTTAATAAGAAATAACTATATTAATGAAGCAACGGTTCTCGGGTTTATGACTGCTTAGCCAAGGCTTTCAAACAAAGACTGACTATAAATTTCATTCTATTAAGCTTGGGTATCAAAGTAATTTAATATTTAATTAATAATTTAAGGATAATATTGTTTATATAGATAATTATCTTATATATAGACCAATATAAAAAAAAAAATTCTGGTTAAATCATATCTGAGGATTAAATATATTAATAAGTCGGCCCTCATTTTTATTGACATAATCTCAATAAAGGAATTTTAATAATTGTTATTCATATCCTATGGTTTTCACTATTTCTATTAGATGAAAGTCTTATTAATACTTTTGAGCTACTTCGATCCGTAATTGTCAAAAAAAGGAGTACAACTTTAAATTTATATCTTTATATCTTCGCTTCTATTTTCTAAATTTATTACATTGAAAAAATATGAATCGAGTCGTTTTTTATTGTTATAATAATAAATTTATCAATTCATTTAACTTTACAGCTTATTTTAAGATTCTTTATATTATTTATTATTATTATTTTAAAACTCTTTATAATTTAAGGACAAAAATACTATAAGTATGTATGAGAACGAAATAGTTTCAATAAAACTAGTTTAAATTCCACGAATATTACATTTCGCATTCATGTAACATATTTTATTCATACTCATAGTAACTGGATGAAACTTAATACGAATATATTTAGAGAAACTTTCTCAATATAAAAGCAGCGAGAGAGCTGACAGGACGCCTGAAGTTGACTAGATATTTGTATAGATTATTAAGGTATCATGTGATATGCACCTCTCTGTAGTTTTAGACTTTACCTCTATTCGTTTTATTATATCATTTGGTAACAAAATATTTTTTATGTAAATTCATAGATAATGAATTAAAAAAAAAAAACAAGTTTCAAGTAAGCATAGGAATGATCCAAATTTTGGCTTTCCGATAACGTTTCTATTTTCAGTGTCTTTTAAGTTTTAATTAAATTCAAATTTTCGAAGTAATTCAGTGTTTTATGAACCTAAATTGTAATATATTTAGTAACTCTATTTAATTAAGTTTTGTTTAATTCTTATTATCTTCGATGATTGTCTCCAAAATATCTTTGGTAGTTTTAGAATTTCGTACATGGATTTACTTTACTATATGAGATTTAAAAATATTGTATATAAATTGGTGCAGCGTAATATTAATTCCATTGTTATAACTCTGTGGAGATACTAAACTTATTGTACTATTAATTTATCCACTAGCGATAAGTACTTAAGTTATATTCAAGTCTATCTAGAGAATATACTTATAAAGTGTAATAGTTTTGTGTCTGCAGAGGAAACCTGATGATTGTTCTGACCGACTTTCAGATTTGCAGTATACGCCAGTATGAGTGTTTTTTATAAATTTCTTGGTAATCATACTTTTGCGAGTCCATTGTTTATTATAACAGAAATACATCAAAGATACGGTCAAAATATGTTAGATAAACAGTGACTAAGAAGTCCTAAATATAAATGAAATGAGCTTATGAGAAAACAAACAATTTTTTATTTGATTGTAATTTTCTAGAAGATATTGTAATTATTATTGCATACATGTAAGCAGTGTTTAGGTTTTTATTTCAATGAGTTATTTTATTTATAAAGTTATTTCTCTTATGATTGAATTTAGAAAACATAAGTTAAAAAGTTGAACCATTATGAACGCTTAGAAGTAAAACATACTTGAGATGGTCCGCTGCCTTATTTCAAAGGAGTTTTGTTTCTGTAAAGAAGAAATAATTATTCCTTCAAAAAGGTTTCAACCAAATTAATATTTTATACAATGTCAAGAGTGTAACATGTGGTTTCAAATTATATATTCCTTTAAACATGAGTTTCATGAAGATTTTTTATTATATTATTGGTTTGACTTATAAATTGATTGAATGTTTGTATATTTATTATGCATGGTGTTAAAGCCAATGGTGAAGGGTTATTTGTCTTACTTGAGAAAAATCAAATTAATATCTGAGTTTTAGAATATGCGATAGTTCATATTAGACTGATTTTGCTTTTCATTGCACTACAATTAATTTAAAAGTTAATTTGATTTATAATAGTAATCAAAATTTAAAAGCTTCAAATAATACATTTTATTTTATTTGAAAACTCTATTACGTAGTTCTCAAAGTAGAAAGCTGATAAGGGCCGATATTATTAAACATTAATGACTGAATTACATTTTGTGAATGTGCTTCCGACGATTCGCAACGGCGCTAATGATGTCGTCACAGAACTCGATACCCAGGATCGCTTAGCAAATGACATTTACATGCATAATTTCATACATATTAATTAATTTTGGGCTCCTGAGAATAAAGAGTTGAAAGTTTGAAAATAGAGATTAAATTATTTTACAAAAATCGACTTCTTTAATAGGTATGTTAAAATAGGGATGTAGACTTGCACCGTAGAATAAACCTCATCCCGCATTTTGTGATTGTCATCTGAAAGTAATAGAACTACTTCTCTATCAAAATTGCAAAGACATTATGTATGTTAGTGAATTAGTATAAAGGAAGTAATCTTAAATCACTCATCTGATTAAAAAAAATCCGTGCCCGCAGGGGGACACGCGTGGGTAGACCTCGTGTGTAACTCATTTAAAATATAACTCACTACCTAAGAATAATACATGATGCCGTTGTTTACATCAAAAATTTTCAAGCAAAAAGCGATTTTAATTTTTTTTCTCGGAAAAGGTATCTTTTTGCGAAATACTTTTGGTACTTAAATTTAGAGTAAAAAATAACCTTTGTATTAAAAATATTTGCGAGGAGGGAATGTTTACCAGAAAAAGTTGCCGTGGTTTTACCTACCTAAAATTTACAAGCTAAAAGTGGTTTTAATTTTTTTTCTCGGAAACGGTACCGTTTACGGAAAAACTTTTGGTACCTAAATTTAGAGTAAAAAATAACCTTTCTATTAAAAATACTGGTGATGTAACAATGTTTACCAGAAAAAAGTTATGATTTTTTTTCCAAAAATTTTCGGTTTTTTTACCCCCACCCCTAAGTTATTGAAGTTAGGTTTTCAGTTTATCTACATTAGTTATAGGTATTTATCAAAGACATCATATAATATGAACGCGATTGATCTCCTTTGTATAGGGACAAAGTTATGGTCGAAAAACTAAAATCAGAAAAAGTGAGGCCCTGGCGCCCCCTGTGACCGGATTTCTCTGGTTAACGAACTTGACCTTCATTTTTGGATGGTTGATTTTTGTGCAAAGTTTGAAAGCGATCCGAGCGAAACTGCGGCCGCTATCGTGCTGACAAAAGTCGAATCTGGACGCACGCACGCATATATATATATATATATATATATATAAACTTTTTGACCAATGGTCATTTCGGACTCAGGCGGTCATAAGAAGACCTCCTGTGAAGAAATTTTTCCAAAATTCGAAAGTAGGGGACAAATGAATGGGTAGACGAATTCTTCGAGGTCTACCCAAAACTGATAGACTTTGTATTATCCTTGTTGTAATATAACAAATGTAATATATTTCATGGAGCACAATTAAAGAGAAAACGTTCTTTATGAACGATGTGTATATCAATGGGTACGAAGTTAAGAAACAAGTACTTGTTAATAAATTGAGTGAACCAAGATAATAAACAAAAAAAGTTTTTATCATAAAAAATTTAATGTCGTGGTTTAAAAAAGTGCTCAAAATCTAATACATATTCAAAGTGTAATCAAGTTATTCATGCGCTATGAGAGTCAAGATTTGCCTTTTATGACTTGAGCTTATGTAAAGTACTCTTTGTGACTCCTTTAAGATGCGGCTGAATATGTATGAAGTTTTAAAGAAATTTACAGAACAACTCAATTTTGAGGTATATGATACGGGAATGGCGTATTATTAGATCATACTCGTGAATATACTCGTGAATACCTCATAGTGCTATAGGGAAAAGTTACTTTGATAGCAAGTGTACCTCTCTTATCTAAGAATCAACAATTTTGTCTGAAATATATAATGAAACATTCGAAATATTTATGTAATGACTGACATTTTTGAGGAAGCTTATTTATGTTTTTGAAGTATTTAAATTATTGAAGTAACCATTGTAATGAACTTAATACGTTGTATTTTATTGAGTATTCTTATATTGAATGAAATTATATTGACTATTTATAAAGAATTATGTTTTGTTTTGTGCTTTTTGTGTCAATTTATTATCTATCTTATGGAAATACAAACTTCATTAATGTCCATCATACAAGCATGCATGTTTCCTGTTTCGCAAAACGATATTCATGGTAACATTAACGAAGCATACCAAAATTAATGAACGTGCACAAAACATCTTACATTCGCAGTTAAATTGCTCACTACATAGTTTGAAATAAACGTTAAAGATTAAAGGAAAAAAAATGTTAATGTTACAAAAATTTTCTTAATGCAACTATTAAATCTGATATAAATATGTAGGTGTTTTACTTGACGATAAAAATGACTGAAACAAAGCAATATTTACAGCTATCCGAAGATTATTACGTTACATTTCTTAATTTAAGTTTGTGTTTACCAAGCAATTATAATTTAAAAATAACAATACATCGCTTTCTCTGTATTTACAACTACAAAATTCAATACAACTATGTAGTTATTTAAAATTGAAAAACCTGCATCCTTTGTGAAACAGCTTAAATTCATTAAATAATCATAACATCCAAACAATGTGTCTACATTGTTTTATAAATAATTAATTGTTTTATTTTGTCAAATACATTTTCAATATTGCTGACTTTAACAGTGTAAAAAAGTTAATATTACAATGTTGTCAGAAAATTGGTTCTTGGTTCCAAATGATTGGTATAAGGAGTGAAAATTCACAACATAGTATTTGATTATTATAATCAAATCTCCGAAGATGAATGTATGAAATTGACTTAATATATTGATAAATATATTCATTCAATTTCACCATTATGGTCGTCGATTATATATATGGTTTTAATTCCTGTGATTAGGACAGTTATATATTTAGAAGCTCGGACAGAAGTACATGTGTGTTATGGTAACTAACTAACTAATTGAAACTTTTAATAGGCTTACCCATGACTAAAATATATCCTTTCAACCTTAATACAAAATTTGTATCACCTTAATGTTACACAGGTTCTAGTTTAATTATAGTTTAAGGCTCAAGTTTCTGTAACAATGTATAATCGATAGGTAAAAAATTTTGGTTAACACCGACTTTATAGCATTTAGAGACATGTTTTGATTTAAATTAATATTAAATATTTTAACTTCATTTAAATTAATAGAAGATGTATAAGTGTAATAGGATTATATATATAGTTTGTTGAAGTGGTTGGTAATGATAGATGCATGTTAAAACTCAATATCAATTTGTAGTCTTGTAAAAAACGTGAGGAAAATTTATGCTCTCTGTTTTAGTTTATATTTCTCTCTACGATATTAATAACACTACACATTTTATTATAACATAAAATTATCTCGTTATTTATTTTATAAAACACAGAAGAGCAAGTTGTAAAAGCAGTTTAGCAGAAATTTTATCCTTCTCACAAATGTTGAACACGTAGGGGCAGCTAAAGCTCACGATACTTCTTGTATCTTTCCGGAAATTCTACAATAGCTTATGACTAATGGTTGTTTAATTTCTCAGTTTTCCGATTATTCCTTTTGTTAAATGTCTTAAATGTCGAAAGAATAAATTTTCTTTTCTAGTTTCAGGGTATCGGGTTTCTTTTTAAGTGGTTTTAATGACAGCAAACACGCTGTCCAGAGTACATCTAATTTTATTAATATTTATAATTGGTTTGAATACTAAACTGTAAAAAAGTGGTAAACGAAGTAAAAATATATATAGTCTTACCTAATAAAAACACAATGTCTACATATACATTAACGATAAGGACGCAGTAAAAAGAAAGTAAGAAGAGGAAGTAAGTGCTTGTTGATATTTGCAATTGCAGATGTTTTATTTAGGAACAGGGATGAAGTGGATATGGGGCATTGAAAGTAGCAAATAGTGTATTTTGTAAGATACAAGTTTAAAAAAAATGTTCATAGCGAACATGTTTTATAAAGTTAGAATTACATTAATTGAATGTTATAAATACATTTACTTAGTAAAAAAATATTACCCACACCACTATACGTTTGACAATTGACTCATAGATAAAACATAAGATTGATTGTTTACTGTAACAAAGTCAATGTTTAAAACACAATATATACAAAGAGTACGTTATTGCATAACACAACAAAATAAAATAAAAGCGATAAATGATTATAGCGTTTTACTTTTTATCCAGACGTCCAAAAATTTGTAAAACAATATCAGTTTACAATATCCATATAGTAAAATGAAGCTAAAAGTAATTTTCGAATTAATATAAACGTACACTAACAAGGTACCATGCGGTCTGTTCGTGACTCGTTATAAACTGTCTGCAACACAGTTCCCATTTTATATTTTATAAATAAAATTATTAAAAAAAAAAGATGTAACAATCTTTTTAATGACCAAAATTGTTTTTTTTTTTTTCTTTATCTAATTAATAGATTATTTAATTTATTTAGTAATCATTTGTCATTAACATATTTAGTTTACCCATACGATTACGCGACCAAAAGTGTCTATTTCGACTGGTTTAATTTAAATATGACAAATAGCTCTTTCATTCAGCCCCTTCCAAGCTAAAAAAATTAATAAAATTTGCCCTCTTGATGCAGTGAACTATTTGGACTCGCTAAGTATAGCTAAGAAGAGGAAATATATACAGGTTTCAGTTATTGCAGTACTTACCAAATCTTCGTTTCTTTGGATTTATATATATTTTTGTGTAAACACAATCTTTTAAATGAACTATGAACTAACATATTACTTATAAAAAAAAAATTATTAACTATTTATTTTTATTTAGATAATATAAATATAGTGTAACGAATTGTGTTAGACTACATTAGATGATCATTTTACAGAGCTTGTAAAACTTACAAATTAGACTTTTTCTTGATTTTATGATACGGCACTATAAGTATTATATTTATGTACATATTGTAGAAGTAAGTCAAGGGTCAAGGGTTTTCTCAAACTGGTCCATAAAAATGTTCGTATTAGTGCAGCGATCCCAAAACGTTAAACTTAAATAATTCAAACGACTAAACGACCTTGTTGAATTGAAAAACATTGTACAAAACACCCACACGGCTCGCATGTGAATAAGCCAGAGGTTGTCAAATTATCGGAGTATGAATTGAGCAATACCAACCCATACAACAATACAAGGTAGAATTTCGCACCGATACGTTGTCTAAGAACACCAATACAAAATATAAATTGTGATATAAAGAACACGATAATTAGGAACTCAATTCCAACTAACGATACGTAGTGCTTATGGCAGGATATTGCGGCACTATTAGGTCAAAATCACCTAAGTCTAATATAAAGCAAGAGAAACTGTTGAAATAACGCTATATCAAGGATATTTTAATATTACAGGCGGAAAAAGGTAATGCACGGTTATATATGGGGATAAACTCATAAAAAACAGAAACTTAGTTTTAAAAGTGTCATGGTTACTGTAGTGTTTTCAATATCTATGAACGACGAGTCACGCAGGCCTGCACGAGACTTCCAAAGATGACACTACATTATTCTCAACCCAGAAACCACCACTCTCGCGGCACGCCCAGAAAGCTGCTGTACTCAGTCCGCTACGCTCCAATCACATGAATAAGGACCCGGAGTAGGTTCGAAACTAGTCTGTCAAATTTTGATATAAACCAACGTCAGTATTTTATGTAGTATTTTTATTTTTGTATGTAGAGATTTTGTTACAATTGTACTCAGGAAGACAAATTTTCAATCACAGCTGCAGAACCCACATTTTGACAGTTTTAATCGTTTTTGTTCTCGAATAAATAAATAAAATAATCGTTAAGGATTGTCACTCAAAACTTGGAAAAACTTGTTAATCCTTATTTTAGTTTGACTTGTTTTTAGAGATTTATATAGATATTAGTTTTATTATCTTCCAACCTGAGAGAATTATTTAGGGTATAGAGGGAATAAAAACAGCACCGTTGGTTGACTTTTCATCGTAGAGATAATGAAACTCATAAAATTTTACTGTGAACGTGATAATATAATGTTAGCCGAATAATAGACCTGAAGAACTAGTGGTGGGGCAATGTCCTTATAAACGACCGCGCGCTCATTTCAATTCAAGCATCTATTCGTGTCGGATTCTCTTGCGAGCGGGAGCTCTGCCAGTTTGATCAGTCAAATACTTTAATTGTGATAGTTCATTAAAAGCTTAATTTACATTTTGTATCTATGATTGTTTAAAATTAGTTTTGTTTTGTAATTTTATTATTAAATAAAATATTTAGTAGTAGTGTATAAGTGATTATTATTATTTTGTTCTTTTTCCACCTCTGGTCTCTAAGAATAAGTAATAAAATGAAAATTTTAAATTGGTTTTTATACATTTTCAGGACTATAGGATAACTGTGTACGATAAGCCGACTTGTATTTGTATATTTATATTTTCCAAGACTTATCTGAAGACTTAAAATATTTTTTTATGTAAATTCTTTGATTGTGTTCTGTATGGTCAACCATAAATATATCTTTGTCGATATGAATTATTTTACTGTTGCTGTAAATGAAAAAAACAATAAACTATATTCAACAATTGTAAAAAATTATGAAATAATTCAGTAAAATAAAAAACAAAATGTTAATCATTGTATCTAATAGAACTAATTAATCATATGTATTTTGTTTTTTATTTACTAACTTTATGTAAATCATACTTTCATGTATACTTATAGTTAAAGTTTGTTATAAATCAATCAAATTCCCTGGATACATGGCAAAGACATACCGAAACATTTATTTATATACCATTTTCTTGTGTATAGGGTTACCCTCGGAATCAATAATATTCTATGCGACGTCCGCCACTTATTTCTTTTTTCATTTTCTAAATAAGAGGCATTACACTAACATCGATGTTTTCTACACCGTTGTCATATTAAAATATAAGAATATTAGATCCCAAAATCGCTTTT
The DNA here is from genome assembly GCA_918358695.1 of Melinaea menophilus ssp. n. AW-2005. NCBI lineage: Eukaryota > Metazoa > Arthropoda > Insecta > Lepidoptera > Nymphalidae > Melinaea > Melinaea menophilus. Next base: position 4,412,361 of record OU911040.1, on the reverse strand, counting down.
GTATTTAAATACAATAAAATCTTGTATAGAAGGTTTTTGGGAAAACCACAAATATAAGAATAAAAATGTGTAGGTTTAATAACCTACATAACGAGCGTAAATAATGGTCTAATGGTACCCGACACCGAGTGCCAAGTCGCTCGGAGCAGAGTAAATGTACGAAGGAATTACATGGCCAATATAATATTATTTTTAATTTAACGAATTTCTAAAACATGACATTATAAATTACTTTTTTTATGTTACGTAAGTCGTTATTGCTGTTCCTATAATTATTTTTACATCTAATTTTATAATAAATAGCATTTGAGATTGGTTCTTATAAATAAGATAAAAATATTTTTAAAATACCTGCGCGTAATAGAGTCTTATATTTACTCGTACATTACTCGACTTAACGATGTTTTTTTTCAGGCGTGTGATAAAAGACTATTCAACTTGAACTGAGATGTCATTTCCTGCAATATCATTCCTACCACCTGGATGCATGGCGATCTTCAACTGTCCGATTTTCAAGGACTTTTCTTTCACTAAGATGTGGAATGGACTTTCTTCCGCAGTATTTTCGAATCGATACGACATGGATAGCCTTTAAAAAGGCGTATACTTCCACTTCCCACTTCCAAGGCCGATAACGCTCTTGCTATTACCCTGATGTTACAAGATTTCGTGGGCGGCGGAGACCACTTTTCATCAGTGACCCAAGAGCTCTTTTGCCATAAAAAAGCTTTCAAGGTATCTGTAATTGATATGTTAATCCAGATATAGATCATTTAACTAAAATAAACAAGTAAAGGAGAATCAATTCAATTCAACTGAATTCTTGAGTTTGGTTTAGTTAATTGCATTATTAAAAACAAATAATAAAATATAGATTTATAAAATCATTCCTATTATTTTAGTTGAAGGAGTCAATATTTGTTTTCCTGAATATCTAAATTTTATCATTACCCTAATAATGTAACAATAATACTTGCTCTCTGCAAATAATAATATCGATATTTTTATTCTGGTATTGAAATAATACCGACTAGCATCGTTTTTCTATTAGGTCTTCTAATAACGCAAAGATTGATATTTTATTATATATTGTGTAATCTTTTTACTAAGTTGTTGGTTACTTATATAATAGGATGGGGTAGTGGACATTCCACTACCCCAACCTATTTTTCTTATAATTTTAATCAATTTTGTTTTTTCCACAATACATTTGTTTCATTCCGGAATGAAATCAGATGGTAAATCAAAGTGGTTATCATACTAACAGGAGGGCACCGCAGGTCATGTCGGTTTCCATTTCATTTAAAATACTTGTTTCTTCCTAAGAAAAAGTGCTAAGGGTGTGGACCATGGGAACATTTTCGCACCTGTCCATAGTCTACACAACGCAAATTGACTAGCGACTCAAAACTCAATTTAGGAGAAAGAGATTTGACAATAGTTACTTTTAGAATAATTAATTAAAGGAAAATCAAGGTAAGTAGGGCAAAAGGGAGGAAAGGTAGTGTGTGTTGCTAGAAAAAAAATCTCCTGAATCAGGAAACAACAAAGGCTATAATGTTTCTGAAAACTTAGATATGTGCGAAAAAAAGATTATGTTAGTAACTAATAATCTTTGTTCCTACACGTAAGGTTGGTGTTAGCTAAACAATAGTGTCGTTTTACTTTTACAATGCAAATTAAGGAATAAAATATTTTACAAAACACAAGTCTTACTCTGATATTATGGAGATATAATATCAACATTTAACTTAACTTTACAAAACTGCTATTATAAATGTTAACCTCATATAATCCATTCTTAAAAATGAATTATTTGTAGATCTTTAGTTCATCCACGATCAATAAGATATGAAAATAAATATTTTAAGTTTTAGTTTGTATTATCTTAATTTGAGATAATAATAATCTATAATACGTAATATGTAAGAATAGTTTTAGTATGGAACATTAAAGAAGCCGTTAAGTAGCCCTCGAGTTAAAATATTTTTAGATGCTGTCTCTAAATTTGAAAATCTCCTTAACATTTCGTAAAATTATATTTCTTCAGCGACTTTAAATTAAGGATAACTTTCGTTTTAATCAAAGCATATTACAGTCACATTAGACTCGGTGAACAGCTATCGGGGCATGGTGATAATAATAACATTTAACAACAATAATACAAATGTCTCGTTACTTTTTATCACCTTATATCTTTTCTCAATATGAAACTTAACCAGCATTTATATAAAACTTATAATTGTATGACAACTTAACCCGAAATTATACATTTCCAATAATAAAAAAATATTTTAACTTAACATAATTATTGAAATAACAATAGGACCGAAGTTGAGAACGTTGAAGAATAATAGAACTTCAATAATTGAATAGATCATGCAAACTAAGCCGATTACGAAACTTTTGATTTGGAAGAAATCGAACATTTTATAATAAAAAGGTCAAGTAGATTTTTTGAGCGTAAATTATATTTTACTAAGCATGAAATTATATTCCGAAGCTTGTTTTCTTATGGTTTAAAATACTTCTTTTATATACTATCACCTATCGTCCATATTTATTTTATAATGCCTAACATTTGGATCCAAATAATTAAAGGATTGGACGAAGTATTTTTACTCGTCTACAAAGTATCTCAAGTGCACTTAAGAAGTGGTATCTAGCTATTTCCGGAGTTAGAATTTATAACCAATTATTCACGATAGATTTCTAGGCATATAATTCAATTAAAGGCACTTGCGGGGCACAAGGATCTACAAATTTTTATGCTTAAAACAAATATATATCTGTATATTTCGTTTATCTTTGGAAGTCATAGAATTTCACTGACACTGTTACAGACAAAGACTTGGCTCACCAATATCGCTTTGTGTCACACTTCGCTTGACTGACCTGACTCTTTTACGGATCAGTAAATACAAATCAAATAACGCAGATGTTACTTACTGTTTTCTATTACTACAGATAGATCTTTATGTTTCATTATGTAAAATATTATTAGCCAATTCTTGAGAATTGGCTAATAATATTTTACTTGGCTTGACTTAGGACTTTGGCTTTGAGATTGATCTCAAAGCCAAAGTCCTAAGTCAGTCAAGAGGCATTGATTACTTAAATATAATTGTATATAAAATAAATGTACAAATGACATAAATTTTATTACAGTATGCATTTTCGCGATATTTAGAGATATTAAAGTAGTTACACGTATTTAGTATATATGTCTGAGATAATCCTTTTATAATTTACTATTACATCGATGAATTTTATATATGTACGAGATGACAGAAGAAATACTGAAATCTTAAAAAACGTTTAAATATAAAAAATATAATTATAATATATGACATACTATACTATAATACTGAAGTAAAATTAAACACGAATACGCTTTACGAGAAGAAGAACTAACTCATCAGACGCTACAACAACATACCCTACGATATTAACATAAAGGCATATATAACATTTATAGGCAATATAAATACTTTCAAATGTTATGTTTACATTAATGTTGTAAGAAGAACGCATGTTTAATTTATCTTTTGTTTTACAACTTAAATAATTTACTATATTTTTTATTTTATTGTTTCTAAACTTGAAATAAATAAATTCTATAAGCAAGTATTTTTTATATGTTTAATAATGAATATATATATTTAATCAATTATTACTTAGCTTCATGCCTTTGGTCCAGGGTTCTTATATTAATTTAATATTCTATCTCCCATATCGGCTAATAAATATGAGGTCTACGAGTAACAAACGATAAACAAATAATTATAAATAATTTAATACAACAATTTCAATCTTTGTTGTTTAAATCCTGTTATAATATTTAATTTCGTCTGAATACAATAAAATTTCTCAGACAATTGCGTTATGAAAAATGTTACTGGATTTTAATTTTCAATCTCAGCTCTGAACTCAGAGACAACAGATTATAATTAAAAGAAATTGTGTTTCCTTTCAGACTAACATTTATATCAAAACATTTTCGAAACTATAATACACTTTATTATACTTTTATAATAATTTTTCAAAAAATAAATTTACAAACCCGTATCAATTCTAATATTTGTATAATCTGCATTATACATATTATCTAAATATTTAAATATTTTTCTTATTTCATGTTTCTTCATACCAAGAGTATCTGATAATATTAGTAATCGACGGATTCAGTACTATTTGAATAATTTAACATTTTTGGGTCGTTAAGTTGAATGAGAGATGCTTAAAGTATTTTTTGGTTTAGAGTTTTAAATTAAAAACAAATATATAATAGAAGACTACTACTGTGTGGTTTTTATTATAATTAAAAATTGAATTCTAAAATATATAGCGCACTGTAAGGAAAAATGTTTGAATTGCCTGAAATTAATTTTTGTAGCCTTAGGTTTAAAAATTTGTTCTTAATAAAGTCTTACAAAGAATATCAAGTAAAAGAAATGAAATTGACTTTTGTTGCAAGTACAACAATGTATTAAATCTGTCGAATTAATTGCAGCTCTTTGTAATAAACGTTATATAAAATAATTAACTTAATATTACAAAGGCAAAGAAAACCAAGATGATATATATAATATATATATAGTAACTAAATATGTAACACCTTAAAATCATCCAAAAAGCCATATAAGATGAGGTACAAAAGTCATATAAATATGAAATATTAAATAGATAAATTATACTACAATTTACAATATTCTCACCGCATTGAATCATGTAGACTAAATTAAAGTTAAAGTTTTGAATACAAAAGATGTTACCTTTATTTTCGTGTATAAGGTAGGGTTTTCTGAAAATTTACGAAATGGTTTTTATTCAAATAATTCCTTTACTTCATTAAGAAATAAATTTAACTTACCTAATTAATAAAAATATGACCATAATCTGTTAGTTTTGTTTTTTAACATTATATAGTAAAGTATATTGTTATTTAATTGAATATTTTATTAAATAGATTTAATTATAAACAAGCTATTACGATATGCTCTTTTAGTTTCAACATTAAACATTTTAAAAATTAAAACAATAGCAAATACTCTCGGAATAAATTAGCTCTAGAGTTTGAACATTGCTTGAACTTGTAATTTAAGTATTTGTTCCGTTTGATATATTCGAGCATTATTTCCAATCAGGTTTTAATATTACTATAATAACAAAAGCCAGATGGATACAGAAAGAGAAAAAGCTTGTAGTCTTTCTGATAACATTGTTTTCGTCTAATGACAATTATCGTTATCAACGTGTCATGGGTCACCGTAGACAGAAATGATATGATAACTAGTAATTTTAATGCATTCACGACAAGATTGATTTAAAAAGTATAAATTTAATGCAATGCAGATGCATTGCATTAAATTTATACTTTTTAAATAAGCCTATATTTGTAATTAGGAATATTTATAATGTAATTATAATTTTGTTTGATATTGCTAAATAAAGGTGTATTTATATATGTTTATTTATTATTCAATTAAAATGAAAGGTGAACTTGGAAATATAACTGCAGGTTAAAAAATATTCAGACGCGAAATTTGAGAGTTCGGGTTAAACTGTTCTACGAAGTTTCTCGAGGAGCTGGAATTTCGCCAAATGAACTGTAAATAAAATTTATAATTTACTTCCTTGACTTAATGATTCTGTCTCAGGGCTATTAGCGTTAGAATTTTATGAGAAGGAATAAAAATTAATTGCTTGGCAGAATTTCTCTGTTGAGTGTCTAGTATACTAGCTATAATGACATTACTTGAATTAGCTTCCTTAACAAGCATTGGAGTTTTACCAATAATTTTCTTTTATAATTCTTTATATATACTTTTTCTATAATTAACGAAATCTGCTTTCAAATTTATTGTCTAATAGACATAATTATATTAAGACAGATATTGTAGAATAAACAGTGATTATAAAAGCTTTTTATACAAGTAGATATACTAAAATAGCTTACTTAAATAAGTATTATAATAAACACAACGTAATCACAATTAACCGCAAGCTCAGCTGAGTCTTAATCTGATAAGTGAGCACACCACACCTGTTACCTGAGCTTAAAAATATTTTGGTAATCGCGTTTGTATTTTTTTTGTTTGTTTGCTTGCTCGCTTGCTTACTTGTGTGTTTGTTTGGTTGATTGTTTATTTATATATTTTACATCTCTGGGTCTGTTTTGATGCCATACTTATCGAAATAAGCCCTCATGTACAGACACTTCAAAACTTAAATTAAGTCTGCCAGTGTTCCAAACGCGCTCTGATCTCATAAGAACCATACGACATTATCTAAGCTCACTTTTTCTTAAACGTCAATATACTTAGAGAGTAATTTAAAGAATCTATATGTTGTCAAAAAAGCTACATTTTTTTACAACTTCTGAATTTGCCTTTTACACAGTGAAAATGGCTATACATCATATAAATTTAACATCGTAGAAGAAGGAAAGAAGAGTATAAAGGAACGGACCGGACGTAATGAATGAAGAAAAAAGTGACGGAAGAAAAAATATGCCCTTAATTAATCTAGAATAGATACAAGTGCAAAAAATATAATAAAATAACTGGTGTCTTATCAGAAGTACATAACTTTTAAGTTTGAATTATATATTTTAATTGATTGTAATAATCATGTTTTTTTATTGCTTACGGTTTTGTACTCTTTACTTTATTGTTTTTTAATTAAGTTACAGAAATGTCTGGTTAAGTCTTATTCGAAAATCCTTAATACTTAATTAATTCATTCGGGTCTAGTATTATATTATTTGCAATATTTTATATTGTTAGATTAATAAGTTTATAACAATTAATAGGTATATGAAAGTTGTGATCGGATTATAATATCACTGATACGTGCGGATGAACGATATTGGAAAAGTTGGAATATGGATTCGTGAGCCAATATACGTGTATGTTCTTTTGACCTACTCGTGTTAATGGAGATTTAATTTTTAATATAATTAAAGTTTGTTTTGTTAATTAAAGTCTTTATTGTATTTTTAATAAATGTATTTAATAATTTATATAAGCATGACATGGCTAATAAGTTTATTGACAATTTCTAATATTAATTAAGATAGCTAGTGTTTGTTCGCAAGATATGTTATCTTTACGACCATTTACGACATTAAATAGTTTATTGGGTTATGAATGCACCAACGTTTCTTGGTTCAACGATGTAATTTCGAGATGAACATGAATTCTATTTCCCAAGCTAGTCGTAACTTCTGTTACGTCTAAATTGCAATGAGCCATAGCATTATCGATCGGAGCAATAGTTTGAGCTATTTGCTTAATATTAAGTTGGAATAGTTTTGAAACCGAACATTACAGACGATTACATAATATGTTATGGTAACTATTACATTATATTATTAGATAATTTGAAAGCTACGGTTATTGTAGTCACACAGACACTTCTGTGATGGAAATACAGTTGTGTTGTTGTGTTTTATAGTCAGTGTATTTGCATATGAGCCAACATGTAAATATTTTATTAATCGATGCCGACGTAACGCCTACGCGCTAGATAAACACTTATTTAATATGTAGTGCTTAATGTTGCGACAATGAATCGTGTCAAAAATAATTTATGTCGATTCATTAAAAAATATGGTATTTATTTTAAATAAGATAATTTTAATTGAATATACGCTATATTATTAGCTTATTATTTATAATTGTTTTTACTTCAAAGTTGGAAAGTGGTGAGGTTTTAGAGATTGGATTATTTTAAGTCTGTACTTATGTCTGTACCATAATCGACAGATAATATGCACAAAAAATTTAACTAAAAACTTTAAAATGCTTGATAACCTTTTTAATTTTTATTAGAGGTTTGAAAAATATGTTTTTTTATCGTTATTATCAACCAATGATTTTCATTTCATCAGAGTAAATAGTATTTCTGTAATGAAGAGGATCAAAATTATTACTGCGAGATGACCAATACTTAGGTAGTCAGACTTAATCAGTTTAAAAATCTATATATTAAATTACTTTTTTTTCGGATATATTCAAAATATTTGGAACATTTAGTATCATATGCACATATTATTTTGAATATTTAAACTATAAATTCTGAACGTGAACGCATATTCAATGTACCATGAACTCGAAAACGTTTGTCAATACTAATATATATTTCACTTATATTAGACAATGCATTATAATCGTAGTCCTTAATATTAAAAAAATATTAAATATTAAATATTTTGTTCATAGAATATCATGGTTTTTGATTCTTGTATCTGGTACTTAACAGTTACAAATACCCGCCGTTACAACACGCCTCTAAAAATATCAAAGTTCTAAAAACAAGAACTCTTGAATTCAGATCAGCAAGTTGTATTAATCCAATGTATATTGAGACAATATTGAACGTGACAATATTTGCATACAAATAATATACATCTAACATTATATTATACAATATCTCTCATAATATTATTATTTATTCTAAAAATCCATAAAGAAATGATGTAATGGGTAATATTGTACAAAGAACTGTCCTTTTTCATTTGACTGTATTTAATATTGTCTTTTATATAATAACAAAAAATGATTTTATAAATCTTATACTATTAAAATATAAATACATATTAAAAGTAATATCACATACGACCACAATTCAGTAATGATGGCACGCGGCTGGCGGGAACGATCTCTCATTCGGTTCATAATATCCATATCGGTGCTTTAATCTTTGCGTAAGTAAATATAATAATTATTATATTTACTTATATAATTGATAACCTATTATTACTATAAAAATATAATGGATGTTTGTCAAATGTGGTCTTACATAACATAAACATTTTATGGCTGCTACTTGTACATTAATATATTTATTCTTACAGAATTTAATTTATTAACAATTGCTTGATTATTATACTTTAAATAAAATTAATGGAACGCCATTTGAATAATGTGATGTCATATGTTATATAATTAATATATAAGATTGTTTTCCACTAAGACCACAAATCTAATAAGCTTTAAAGCCACACTGTAACGATCATCATATAAACTTATGCTATGCTATGTATTAATATACACTAAGCCTGCCAAAAATTCTTGTATACCTATTCCTATCGCACGCCGTCAAATTGACCGGTAATTAAAAGTTATTTTATTATATAACGCAGTTAATAATGGAAATAACTAAAAGTAAAGAGTGTAGAAAATATTATATGCATAATCTCAGAATTGTCATTAGTTTGATAACGATATTATAACGTTTAAAAATGTGTAAGTTTTACAAAAGTTTAAGAACGGTCAATTTGACCGGTACTTGGTAGGTTTAGTGTTAATAATTAATTATTCACTTTGAAAAATGAAACATATCTATCTATGTTTAATTCATTATAATTTTTTAATGAATAAAAATTATGACCATATTTTGCCTAAAATTTGTTACCAATTCTGTATAAATAAATAAATTATAACAACATCAATTTTAAGATTCTAAGGTAAGACCTTTAAATAATATTGGTCAATCTCAATAATAAAAGATTTAAATACTCGGTGAATGAAAAAAAACAGTTCTTCAAGAATAAAAGAATCTATATATAACATAATTGGTTATGTGACCGAATTACAAAAACTCCTAATTATAACTTTTAATTAGAGAGACGTTGTACAACTCAAGTAAGGTGGTTCCAGTTCTTTTGATTAAGGGTACGCATCACACATAATTAGTTTTTGTTGCAATATACATTATATATCAACATATTATTTTAGACAAATTTTAACCTTTGCTACATTTGTTTGAATCTATAAGCTTCTGTATGGTATATGTTAATGTTTAACCTACAAAAAATATTTCAAAAAATCAAGTAAAAGAAAATAAAGACTATTTCTTATAAATCTGAACTCAAAAACACATACATACAACCTCCCCTAAATCAAACAATTACTACTATATTACTTAGTGACATGGGACATTTTATGTATTCAACGACGAAGAATGAAAATACATTGACAAATAACATAGATATTTAACATTTGAAAAAACCTTTGGCTTAAGACGCAACAAAATGCTTCCGTCTTTAATCTGTGGAAATCATTTCTGAAATATTTTCTACTTATTTTTGTGATACGTACGGTGTAATACTAAAAATTTACCCTTTTAATTCAAATGATCTGAAAATTGACCTCAATTATAATACATTGAAAGTCATGATGGAGTTAATTCTCTGTTATTCTGAAACTTGTTATATTAATATATAATATATCTTAATTTTACATACACACTTCTAAATCTTTTCCTCCTTTATAATGCTAATACTAGTATTTCAAATTATCTAACGTAATTAGACGAAGCTGGCAACTTAATTTGAAAAGTTGGGCCGCTCATTAAAGTATCTAAAACAAAGGAAAAATTGTTAACTTTCTTCAAGTTTAATTGCCGTAATAAATCTGTAGCAAATACGTAGCATTGTATCTGTCGTGGCGAAGAAATAAAAGTAGGTTCTGTTCAGAAAAATATATTAAGTAAATGCAAATATATATTGTGCTGAAGAAGCTGAATAAGGCTGAATAAAATAAATTTTTAAAGCGCAAAATAACAATTGGCTAAGTCACGTGCCACTGACTCCACATCCCTAAAAGCTCTAGGTCATTGTCAAGGCTTCCATAGGGTTCTCTAATTATTAATTGTTTCGGAATGTAGTACCCATTAAACGTTCACATTTGGTACTACAAGTCAGTTTTTGAGAATTGATATTAAACAAATTTTGACAAATATTGATATGTTCTTATTCTCAAAAACTAACACTATATAAATTACAAACATATATTGCAATACGATTTAACATAAAGTCTAGTGTTACTTAAAATAAGCTTATAACAAAAACATTGGAAAAAGATTCCGTTTATAAATTATACGCTTAATAAAATTACAATACTTTAGGAGTTGAATATTTGCAGTGAAACGGGCCCTTGAAATAATCAAATAAAAGAGCTCTTTGTAGTGAGCTTTGAGCGACTAATTTTGTCAAAAGTAATGTAGTAATATGCTGCTGCCGAATAAACTATTTTTTATGATAAAAAACAACTGCAAGTTTTTAACTGCAACGTTAAGCTTAATAACTAACATAAAGTGTTATACATTTATGTATATTATACATGCTTTACAAATATATAATAACATTTGCATAAAAAACACGTTATTCCTATGTCATCTAAATTTTAAAGAACTAAATACCTAAAAAAGTACACTGAAACACGAGACAGAATTTTGTGTGCCACACCAAACAATATTCTGTGTTTGTATATATCCTATAACATTTGTTTAGTAACTGATAATTTGTGTAAGAGGTAGTCAAATAAAAAGTAGTGAAAATTATTTTAATATCCAAATTACTCTTAATGTTCTCCTATATATTATGTTAAAAAGTAAAGTTTGCATGATTCTTTCATTTCCGCGCCTTCAAATACATATCATTTGATTTACTTCCATTTTTTATAAATAGAAGTTCAATGGGACCATATATTTATAACTTTATCCCTCGTGACTTGTTCTTGAAAAGAACTGCTTGTTAAGAAAATAACATTCATCAGCTAATATGTTTACTTATTTATTAGTTTATAATACCTCATATTTATTATGAAAGAGGTAAAATCATTGTATAATGAAAGAAGCATAGGTAATAGAAGCGAGGTTAGTTTTTAAATAAGTATATAATATATTAACTTTATTTAATATTTATTTAATGTTCTTAAAATTTATTTGTTCATTAAAAGATTATAAATAATAAAGTACTACAATGGTACATTATCATCGAACGTTAAAAACATGATTTATTTTAACATACTTTCAACATAAACGTGATGAAAATATTTGAAAGTGGTTATATTGCCTCTGGATGGTGCGCTGGATGGCAATATCGCAGGGTGTTGTCGCGTCTGACGAATTCTTCTCATAAGGCGCATTCGCGTTCAGTCAAGCATCTCGAACTGGTATTTCATTATTCTAAAACAGATATTATTAGTAAACATATATTATAGTCTCTTCCTTTTTATTCAAAAGTGGTTTATTAAAATTTATATTGTTATATAACTATTATCAAAGCTAAATTATTATTTTAATGTAATATGCGATAGCAATACAAACCGCTTGCAGAAATCACAGCTAATTATTATTGTTATTTGATTTTTACTTTGAATCCTGAAAGGGTCAGGTTATCCAAGCGAAGTTAAACACAAAGCGATATTGGTAAGCCGAGTCCTTGACTGTATCAGTGTAAGTAAACTTATATGACTTCTAAAGATAAAATAAATTTTAATTTTTATTAATATTACGTGACCCCGTTGTTGTTATCAATTGTTTAATGTCATTTTAATTATAAGGTGCTTACATGTACTGTAATTAAAAGGATAAATATCCTAAATTCGGTAATAGTTATATAAATTTGATACAGCTGATAACAGCACTTCGTTCAATCCATGATTTATTTTATGAAATACATATCGACTGTAGAATATGGTTATATTTTCAGAAGATGTAACAAAAAATTTATATATCATTTAATATTTAGTTATAAATAAGAGGTATTTAAGTAAGATATTTTTAAATATAAGAAAACAATCATCCGAAAATATGTTCATGATTTGTGAAGCATAATATAATTAACGTTTCAATAGGGATTAAAAACTACTTGACTTTTTTCGTAGTGGATTGTTAGGTTTCTTCCAAATTAAAAGTTTGGATTGCGCAATCGGCTTAGTTTGCATAAACAATTTAATTACTGAAGGTCTTTTTTATCGAGTGTTCTTAACTTTGGTCCTTTAGTCGAAATTATTTTCAGAATAACTATATAAGAATAAAAACTTTTTTGGTAAGCGCAAATGTACAATTATTTAACCTAAGCTTGAATTGATATAATATAATCCATCTATCTCGTTCATGTGTTCTAGTTATCAAACATTCCATCCATTATCCAAATATTAATGGAATCATAATAATATAATATAACTTACTTGCCGAATGTTTGTACATTTTAATGGTAGAATTACAGTAAATTAACAAAGAATAATTGAAATACTTTTTTATATTTTTCTATTTCATTACAATAGTAGTTATTTTTTAAGAGAGAGAATAAAAATATTGTCGGAGTATATGTTGAGTACCCTGTTAAAATTAGACTACGAATATCACAATTCGATTAGATTACTTTATAGTGCTATTTGAATTAATTTATAAATGCATTTATTATCTTACTGTTTATTTTAAATGTACCTGGTTTTGTTCTGCTGTTTCAATAACCAGTTTGTTCTTATGTAAAACTGTGACCTCCTTATTTGCCATATGTACGTTTCTAAATTTTGTCCTAAAGTACAAATCCTGCTGCTCCAAAACAAAATATACTACAAACAAAACAAACACAACAAACAAAATGTTTACTACAAACACACTTTAATATATTTTTTATTTTATTTACAATATATATTTTATCATAGCTTTTTAATTATGTTATTTATATTATATATAAAAATTAACCAATTACTTTATAATCTAAAAAAATATTATTTTAATAAATATGTCATTATGTGTAATAATAATAAGTATATTATAACTGTTAGATTTAACTTCAATCTAAAATGCTAGGACTACGCTCGACTCACTTTACTACTTACAGTGAGTCGCTTCTCGATTTGGTGTGTGCAGATGTCAATATTAATAACGTAAGCATTGACTACATTCCCGCTCTCAGCAATCATGCCTTTCTTACCTTTGAAATTAAATCATGTAAGGTAAACTTTAAGAAAGTGCTCAAATACACAATATGCCGATATAGATAATCATGTACTTCAGAATAGTTTGCGATCATTTGAGTGGTACAAGCTCTCAGAAATCCATAATATAAATGATATGGTTTCTGTATTTAACGGCTATTTACTTACTGCGTTTGATATATTAGCACCACTGAAAAAAGCTTTTTATAAAGATATTAAACTTCCTTGGATAACATACAATATTAATAAAATGATAAGAATCAGAGATAAGGCGCATATTAGAGCAAAGCGTAGTAAAAGGGATATTCACACTACATACTACAAAGACTTAAAACTTACTGTTGAGAGCACTTCATAAAGAAAAAAGCGTTTACTTTTCTACTTTTACAAAGAAGAGTTTGAGTAATCCTAAAACATGGAAACAACTACAACAAAATATTTCATACAAGCCAAATAAAGATGTTTGTCTTGTTAGTCATCTAAACGATCCAGATACTATCAATTCTCATTTTTTAAACATTCCGGGTTCTGTCACTATTTCTCCTTCTCTTATACATTTTTTCAAATCGCACCAGTCCCCTGTAAGTAATTTTACACTGCGTTCAGTTGATATGACAACTGTTACAAGAAAAATACATAGTATCAAGTCAAACGCTGTTGGCTCAGATGGTATATCTCTGTCAATGTTACTATTATCACTTAATTATATTATAGAACCAATCACAAACATAATAAACTATTCCATAATAACCGGTACTTTTCCTAATTGTTGGCAAAATGCAGTTGTCAGACCTATATCAAAAAAGGATGACCCAGAAACAATAAGCGACTTACGCCCCATCAATATTTTGCCTTGCCTTTCTAAGGTTTTGGAAAAAATTGTCTATGACCAGATGTCAGATTTCGTTGAAAATAATAATATTCTGCCTTGTCTACAGTCAGGGTTTAGAAAAAGAAGAAGCACTACAACGGCGCTGACAAATGTTGTAGACGATATTTTGAGTACCCTAGATGAGAGCAAGATCACAATCCTTGTCTTGTTAGATTTTACCCGCGCTTTCGACTCAATTGACATTCCACTACTCCTTGCAAAATTACATTTCTATAATTTTAGTTCCCAAAGCATCAGTTGGTTTCAGAGTTATCTTACGAACAGAACTCAAACAGTAGAAATTACTAATGAGGATGGGTCGAAGTCCACGTCTGAACGTAAAAATGTTACGAGAGGAGTGCCACAAGGCTCCATCTTAGGCCCTATTCTTTTTTCCCTGTATTGTGCAGACATAATTAATACCATAAAATTTTGCAATTATCATATTTACGCTGACGATATACAATTATATATTTCCTGTAAACTTAATAACATAGCCTTAGCCGTTAACAACCTTAATGAGGATTTAAGTAGCATACACATATGGTCACAGTCCAATAATTTAATGCTGAACCCTAGTAAAACAAAATTTTTAACTATTGGCAATAGTATGCATATAAAAAATATATCATCAAGGCTTCCTAATATATTTATAAATGATTCGCTAATCGAACGTGTTTCAGAAGCACGAAATTTAAGTATAATAATAGATGAGCATTTACGATTTGAAAAACACGTCATTAATTGTGTTCGCAATTGTTTTTATCGGCTTAAACTATTATATCGTATACGAAAATACCTAACCACTGAAGTACGAATTAGATTTTGTGAGGCGATTGTACTCTCTAAACTTAATTACGCTGACACTGTTATAGGACCGAGGTTGCTTGCGAGTAGTAAGACTCTCATCCAACGTGTTCAAAACGCATGTGCTAGGTTTTGTTTTAATATCCCGCCCCGAACGCATGTTATTTCCTATCTTAATTCTGCAAATATTCTTAAAATGGACTATAGAAGACAATTACATCTAGCATGTCTGCTTTTTGGGGTAATTAAATATAAGATACCAATATATTTGTATAATAAGTTGAAATGGTTAAGTGACTACAATCCGATCCACAAAACAAGAGCTGCTACTAACATGCTGTGCATTCCTTTGCACAAAACTGCTGCATTCCGTGGTAGTTTTAAATATGCTGCCTCCAGCTGCTGGAACAATCTTCCTCCTCCATTGCGCATATTAAAATCGGAGATGGCATTTAAAACTAAATATAAAAAACATCTGCTCAACATGCAAAAGCAGTATGCAGTTATTGTATCTTGTTATTATATTACTAATAAAATTATAAATATATGTTAGGTATATATCTTATTTTACAATTATAATTACAGTCTAAAAGTATAAATATAACAATATGAATTACTCACCTTACCCTATACTTGCGAACCCATTTATAAAGCGCTACTCACCTATTATTATTACTATAATTACTTTTGTTATTAATATTATTCTATTACAGTTAAGCAGTGTATTATTATTATTATTACGATCAATTAAGTTCGTTACACTGTGAAATTAAAGATGTCTTATATATTTAATTGTATTTTATTTTGTTTATTGTTGGTCATTTTATGTTTAACTGTCACTAGTGTTGGCTATGTCACGGCACGGCGGCCACTGAAAACCAACGCTGGGGAAATATACTCCAGTAAATGCTGAGTGGTCAACCGTTTTGGATGTCACAGTCTACAGTTGATATTTTTATTTTATTATTATTATTTTTTACAATTACAATGTATTTTTATGTTCCATGTTGATTTATGTGATATCCAAATAAAGTTTTTTGATTGATTGATTGATTGAATATGTTTTAGTTGTTTTTCTTAGTTAATTTATTTTATTTTCTCTTTAAATAAATATAAAATTGTATAAGTTTGATTTTTCTACTTAGCTAATATTTTTTATATAAAGCAATTTATTTTTTATTTATTATAATGTATACTCGATAGCCTATTGTTTTTATAAAACAAAATATATAATTGTATATACAAATATACATTTATTACGTAGATTATTATTGAGAAAAGATAAGAAAGTAATGAGACATTGGTATTATCGTCGTTTATTGTCATTGTTATCATTTTCCCCCCACAGCTATTTAGTGAGGTTATAGTCAGTGAATAGCATAAATTTAATTTCTTAAAATAACACTATTGTTTAACTGATAACATCTTTGTGAGAAATAATGAAAATAAACCATTACGCTATTTAAGCGTTCAATAATTTTTCTACTAGTTACGATATAATAGTATATTTATCTGTAGTTCATTTATTACAATCAGAAATACATTTTCAAATCTCTACTTTTCACTCCCAAGCACACGCACACTTTTAGACACACACACATACACACACACACACATACACACACACACATACACACACATACACTCTGCACAATCCTGGCTGAATTGTAGGGAGTGCAAAATAGTGATTAATTACAGAGGAAACCTGAATATTTCTTACACAACAACTCCCATCATAATTACATTAGATTTTTGCCCGTGAAAGTATATTAGTAGAAATAATATTAATAAGGTTAAACCCTATACTCCCGTTGTATATTTTAAGTCTCTCTCAAATCCTATTACGTAATAAGCGGTATTATTATAATATAACCCATTATTATTCTATCCACAATAGTAGTACGAAAATGTTATTTCTAACAACAATAACTTTGAATCGTACAAGATTCAGAATATGTTTCCTACGATTCCTTGATTGTTTCTTTGTTATGATGAGATGTTTTTAGGATTCCGTACCTTTTAAGAAAAAAACGGAACCCTTATTGATCCCTTTGTTGTCTGTTTGTCCGTCCATCTGTCTGTTAAGATCAATAATTTCACGAGGAATTATCGGCTTTTGTGCTCCATTAATTTACTTTATTTATATTTTTATTTAAACTATTATACAATATATACAATAACTATTTTTATTTTTATTTAAACAATCTTATGAAATGATTTATAAAGGTTATTTGACCTAACAAAATTAGTGTTAAATTAAAATTTTATGGAATAATAATTACTTGAGTTGGAGATGATTAATTTATCTGATGTATATTTAACCCGCATGTTTTTAATTAAAGTCCCTTTGCGAGCGTTTCGTGGATTGTGCCGAAAAGATATATCTTTTTAACTGAAAAAAAAGAAATCACATCATATACTTAAATTTTACAAAATGTTAATTATATGTAAAAAAATAAATGTACTTCATCGATCCTAATTTCTGAATTTCGTCCGTAAATAAAACAGTGTAAATTGGACATTGTTATTGCAAAAATTCTGCTTTTATTATAACTAAGTTCTGTCTCTGTAAATATGAAGATCAATGGAATTGATTGACAAGGATTGAAACATATTGGAAATTATTTGCTTATCAATATTGGTTATCGACTATTTGAACAGTATATCAAAGTGTATTTAACTAATTAATTTAAAATCTTTATTGCACTAAAATAAATAGTACAATTGGCGTAGTTAATACTAAAGCTATCGCTACCAGTTGACCGACATAAACAGAAACAGAACGGGCACAATACAAAATTATAAATTGATGTAAAATAATTGTAAACAAATGAATTCTATTGTAAAGTAACCTAAATTACTCACTGAGTGTGGTAATAATAGTATTATATTTTAGAGGTTTTCTGAGGATCAATTTATAGCCTAATATAGCAAGAACAGTCCTAGTCCCGATATTTTACCAATAAATCCCTTGATATTTACTTCTAGGGAGTTTAATTTGAATACTTCTAATAATTTATAACCCTTCTAAAATAGCAAAACATAAAGATTTAATTTAAAAATAACAAATTCTAGACACTGTATTGTAATATGATAAAATATAATGATTTTGTTAAAATGAAACTAGACAATAAAAATATTAATTAATTTTACATGTACATATTCTCTTCAATGAATTCCTCTGTTATATCAATATTAATTATTCCTTAAGTTGATAGACTTCTCCTAAATCAAAAGTTGTGAGGTCCGCTCAGTTCAAACTCAATTATTTAGGGTATCCTTGGTCTTCCTTTGTCAGTTTATTGAATTATCACCATACTTATAGTACAAGGTTTGAAAATTGACTTTAAAATCAAACTAGATTAAACATACAGAAAACGAATATACTTTGTAATATTTATTATTTTATAAAATAATAAAACGTAACATTGTTGTGTCCTATTCTAGCCAAGATATGTCATATGAATTTGCAACGTAAGGAATTCCTTAAGGACAGGCGTGGTCTCAGCGAGTGAAAAAAATACAAAATTATCACCCGAATCTACGTCGTATTAATTAAATTCTTGCCTCTTTAAAGATAAATGTGTAGGTATTTCTTTTTCTTACTTCAAATATTTTATATAGTACTTAATATCAAATAATATAGTATTTTTGTATCGGGTCATTTATATTTAAGTCGATTTTTTAAACGTTTCAAATAGATTTCTTTGATCAAGTAACAAGTATTGTAATATAGTACGTATTGTACGTAAGTATTGTACGTATTTCATGTTTTGATAAATAAAAGGAAATTCGAGTAGACTTTGAGGGCAGCTGACAGCGTATTTGCGTTGGAATACAAATATACGGCAAACGTTGACGAAATAAATGTTCATCAAAGATATCTATACACATTAAAAGGATAGGATACAGATAAAGTTATAAAGTTTGCTCCCGGCAATTACTGTTTGGTCTTTCACAGAAAATATACCAAGTTTTATTTGAAAGACAAGCTCAGTAAATGAGAAACAACAAAAATATATTAATTATATAGCCGCCAATGAAGAAATTTTTTAACTTCTGTATTTGAACATATTAGCCTATATTAAATATGATATTCAATCTGTAAATTTCTAAATTAGTATAAAATAACATTATGCTATAAAATATACATAATAGAATTTAGAAACGCCAAATAATTATAAAAAAAATACTGTAAGTAAAAAATAATAATTTAAGTAGTTAATCACAAAGTCATACAAATAATAAAATTAAATAGTTCTCATGCATTACTGTAGTTGGGTCTCATTAATGCAATGATACTTAGATTAGTGTATATCTAAGGGCTGTTTATATTGAAGTTTATAATTACCTAGTCTCTAATGCTTTAGACAAGTTAGTGACTAGTTCTTATGGAACATGTTACCTTAATTTGAAAAAAGTTATTTTACTATTAAGTCTAGTTCGGTTTTTCTCTACATTAAACTTAACCGCTATAAACTATAAAGAATCTCTTATATTAAAATACCACTTTTTCAATGTTTAAAAAAAAGATTATTGTTTGGACTCATAAGTATTGGATATATTGTAAAATAATTTGACTGAAAAATTCAACAACTTTTTTTTTAACTTTTGTTCAAAATGATTTATTTAAGGAAACAGGTTTCATTCTTTACTTTTATAGATACATATACATACATACAATGTTGTATGGAATTCAATACTGTTTTTGAGGCTTTGTTTGATTATATAATTTAGTATTTAGCTGATTCATACTTGCACCTGACGAAAGTAAAGGAGAATAAATAATTAAAAAAAAATTTAAAAAAAATGCTTTTTTGCATTTAGAAATAAAACCCACTTGTATTTTAACTAAAATATAACATAAAGACAAATTTTCGTGAAATATATTTAACCCGGACAATAAAATTCGGCAAATATGGTCGAAAACGCGATTAAAAACACGTAGGGGTGGCAAACAGGGGTCAAAAGGGGATGTTTTCTTCGGGTAACCCCATTTACTTGTATTGTCACCGGAGCCGAACATGTGCTCTAATTTTCATCGAAATTCATTGAGTCTGAGTATTAAAATTTCGCGTTACAAGATTTGATCCGATACATGTCAAGTTAAATAAAAGCATTTAAAAAAGCATTAAAAAAAACAATATAAGATTTAATCTAACAATATAAGACCAACTACTTCCGCTTTTATAGAAATGAAAACGCACCGCATTACCATGTAGGTTGTATAATATAAAAGATTATAAATGAAATTAAATAACATTGTGTAAAATATGGGTTAACCATGAATTTATATTGTCCCTTTTGTAATCACTCAGAGATTTACTGGAATAATTCTCTATATCGGATAAGTCAACCTTCATATATAAATTGTGTTTATTTGTATAAATTTGCTGAAAAACATTGATTAAAAGCATGGCTTAAGCCATGTTTTTTAATCATATTTCTAAACTATTTCCGTTTAAAAATTTTCTTTTTAATATTAGAGGAAGGTAAACGGGCGTGCGGATCACAGATGATACATGATCATCGCCGCCCACGAACTCTTGAAACATGCGAGGAACAACAAAAAACAACGAAGATAATTCCACATCTTAGTGATTAACTTAAATCAAAGGTTATCGTAAAATTACTTTAAAGTTTTAAGAATCATTATTAGTAAAGTCAGAAAAATGTTACATAGTTGTTAATTACATACATCCTTGGAATCTAGTCTTCAACACCAAGTTTAAATAAATTCTATGGGATTTCAGATAATCGGATACTATATTTATAAAATAATTTGAATTCGTAATAAATATTTAATTAGTAAAATTTTCAGGGAAATTATTTCTGGCATGAACATTGAGTTTGCACTCCTTTTAGATGTTCAGGAGGGATCATATCAAAAAAATCTCGTATCTTGAATAGTATCAAATGCCCGTGGTTTTATATTATATTACATGTAATTATTAAAATATATTACAAAACCATGGATTCTTGACAACCATTACTTGTGAAAAAACAAGTACAATGCATCGGAAGTTATTCAATAATTAAAAGATTTTTTAATTACAATTTTAGAAGAAAGACATTTAGATAAATTATAAAGTATTGCACTTTTGGACGTGTCAACAGAAAACTACGAGCAGTTTTCTACAAACCAGCGCTAAGCGTTGCTAATTCAGTATGAAATTGATTTTAAAAGCAAAAAGCTGGCAAATGCTCCAGCCTGGAATACGAGCGGGATATTCTACAAAAGTGTGTTTCAAAGATCCAGAAATATATTATCCTGGCTTTCGAATTCCTGGTTCGGTGACTTAACTTGCGATTTGCCAACATCCTTTTAAAATAAAATTATTTTATTTTTAATATTGAAATTAATTATAATATATTTCTTTATTAAATACAATGAATAAAAAATGTTTTTCGGTTTTTACAATAAAAAGCTATTTACAATAAATTGTATTAAAACTTATATCAGAAAATTTTAATAATGAGTTTTAAGGAGTAAATTTATATATGAAGAAGAAAGGCGAAATGGAATTCAATTTTGTTTCTGTGTAACTACTTAATACGAGTTGCTTATTATAATAATATTATTTGTTTGCTTATGATAATATTAAAACTTTACACTGACTTACTGTACGTATTGCGGCTGGCTTCAAAAGTAAGTAATTATTCCCTGAAACTAATTTTTTAAAAAGAGAATATGAAAGTAATAATAATATTTTTCTGTTATTACTTTCATATTCTCATAGTGTCAGTCAGTGTCACATTTTCTGGTAGATACAATATAGGTTTACTCTAAAATCTTCTTAAGTTAAACTCTTATCTTATAAAGATATATAGAAATAATCTCTAAGATCTTAGAAGATTCCTGGAATATAACATAAAATTACATTTTAATATTTTAATGACCGTCCATTGTTTATTACTCTATTATAATAATTAGGCAGCTTTCTGAAGCGAAAAAACTTTTTATATTATAAATACAATTAGCCTTCAAATTGTTATTTCCCTATTTACAAAGTTATCCGCACTGAACCAACTAACAAAGTGAAATAGCAATTAATAGATCATCAAACTTAGTTTAGCCTCTACTCTATTTCAAAGCGACTTTACATGTTATGAGACCTTATATAACTTAATTATTTTATTATTTTAAGCTATTTTATTTTTTAATAATATAAATTTACATTTAAGTATGATAACCTAGCTCACTTGACTGAATCTCATATACGGTCTGGTTAGCTTTGTGCAGTTAGTAAGAAATTTGTAATACAAAACCTTCCCTACTTGTGATCTACTAACCTTTATCCTTCCTTAACTCATTTGTTTGTTCATAACAGATCTCACACCTAGATTGAATTTTGGGTCGGCAGTCAGCTTGCGTTGTGTTAATTATGGACAAGTCCAAAAACTTATCCATGATCCACACGCTCTTACCAATTATGAGAAGAACATATATTTTTTAAATAAATACAGATATGACTGCATCTATTTACTCGCGTTGGTGTGGCTTAGATTTATTACTAGGATCAGCCAACCTTGCGCGGCGGGTGTTGAGCTGAGCCCTCTCTTTTCTTCTTTTCTGGATAACTTTTGAATGGCTTAACATTTTTCAATCTGTTTTCGCTATAATATCCGCGTTCGGCTCAAACATATATGAGAAAATTTTTAGCTAATTTTCTCGTCGCCTTCTGGAGACAACTAAACACAAAAAAGGTCTAACAAACGGGTAAGAACTTCGCTTACGCTCAGCTCAATTAGATATCATTCTGGAATAAAAGGTAATCAAAATAAAATATTAGCATATTTTGTTAAAATAGACGTTATTATTTTTATGATAGCAAGAGGCTAACCTACCCTACCTCTACCTACCCTAAGGTAGCAGTTATCATTACAAAGATCACATTATACATACCAATATTTGCATCGTATTATTAGAAAATCTTGATAGAAAAGCGATTCCAGATGGTATTATTTCAATATCAGAATAAATATATAGATATGTTTATTTGCAGAGAGCAAATATTATTGTTACATAAGTAGGATAATGGTAGATAAACTTAAGATGTCACATTTAGGAGAAACAAACATTGAATCTTTCGCTAGAAATAATAAAAACTATTTTCTAAAGTATGTTTTATTCTTTAATTTATTTTTAATAATTCAATAATAATATTTTATATAACAATACACGTTCTTTACAACTACTAAAACTACATTTTAGATAAGAAAGTTATTTCTTCAATTATAGTCTAATTAAGGCCTAATCTACAAAATAAATAAATCTTTGAAACTTATCAATAATTTAATCTTCATTAAATTGTTTTTGTATTTTATTTTTTTAATTTTCAAAGAAGTGTAGATAAAACATTATCCTATCTTTTTAAGATCCAAGTTAAAGTTGAACCGTCTTTTATCACATGCTGAAGAAAAGCATCGTTATATCAGTCTAATATATGTATGAGATCCTATCACAAGCAGGTATTTTAAAATATTAATGTCATTATTTTAAGCTTATACACTTTTTTATTTATAATTACTAACTTATTTAAATATATATATACATATATATATATATATATATATATATATATATATATATAGGTAAGTACAATTATAAGTACAGACATGACAGACAGACAGACAATGTGAAATAAAAAAGTTATATAATGTTATATTTTAGAAATTCGCTAAATTGAATAGAAAAAGATCCATGTAATTCCCTTGTACATTTCCTCTTCTCCAAGCGAGTTGGCGCTCGGTGTCGGGTGCACATAAGACTATTATTTACGTTTCTTATGGTTATAGGTTGTTATCAAAGCCACACATATTTATTCTTATATTTTTCGTGTTAACAAAAATCTTTTATATAAGCTTATTCCATTTAAATATTGTAAGTAATTTTTGTATCTAATAAAAATATTTTTATCATAATATTTTATATTTTAATACTGTTGTGATGAAGGTATAGAAAACATTGATATTAGTGTAAAGTATTTTATTTAGATAATAGAGGGTAAACGATAGGTCGGTATGTAACTGAAAGTTGCGGTTCGTTTTTGCCACGGGTCCGGAGAATTCTATATGATTTATACCAAACTATGACCAAAAGTATGGGTTACATAAAACAATTATTAGTTATTATTAAACCCTTAAAATACTTATGATTACTTAGTTCTCGAGAGCCATTTCTCATATGCCTTTTCAGTTTTAAATAAAAACACTAAACTATAATAATTTTGTATTTTTTTACATGTAAGAGCACAGCTTTTTATGTTTATGGCAGCAAAGGCAATGTGACAATGGGCCTTATATAAATAAAAAAAAAACAAATTATTTTAATCAAGTTAATTAATATATGAAGTCCGCAGACAACTTTTGGCTACAAAACATAACATATATGAACCATAAAAACTGTTAAAACATCAACTTAATAATTTGGTTATACTTAATTTGAAGTTATATAATGAAGTTATATAATGTATGTGCAATAATGCATGCCGAGTAACAAAATTGACACAATAACCGTACATTTTATTAATTATAGTATCTCGTCTACAGTAGAGTTTTATGAGTTTCGTTACCTCGGCTCAGGATCACACCTTATTATCTCTAGGAAACATTTTATAGGGTGTTTATGATAAATTTATTATTATGTAAGAATGTTATATTTTATCTAGTCAAAATTTATATTTTTTAAAAATTTTAATACAATATTTACTTTTCTGTAATGTAATAATTTCTTTATTGATTTTTATCAAGATGACAAAAAATTATACTAAGATATCGACATCCAAATTAGGTTTTTTAAATATTTCTGAATTTAATTCATTGTAACTTTTAATCCAACTTTAATAAAATACAAATGCTTAAACTGAATTTTAAATTCATTAGTGGATTGGTATTAAGAAGGCGTAATTAAATTAGACTTATCCTAAAAAAGTTTCGTTTCTCTCTCATTAACGTAACAAAACAAGGAAAAAATGTATAATATGAAGAGTTTCTTTGTATGAATATGGTTAAACATTATACAGTTTTAGTTTGACTTTCAAATATGTGAAAAATTATATGAATGGTAAACAATTAGATTACTACAAATAAACAAAAACTTTGATATTTGAAAATCTTGAAACTGGTTATTTTTAAGACGACTTTCATTAACCTATTAATTGGACAAGACGCATAAATGCGTCAGGCGTACACAATATCGGGTACGGGTAGGACATATGAACACGTCGTCGAAAATTAATTTGCGACCAGGAACGAACGGGAGGCGCCCGGTACATGTTACATAACTTGAACGGGAACTCCCCGGTTAACAGGTTAAGAATTTCATTTCACCATTATGTGTGTGTTAATTATGAGATAATGCTTTGTATTGTAACAAAGAAATTAATAATTTTTGTTTCGAAATAAAGATAA
This sequence comes from Melinaea menophilus ssp. n. AW-2005, assembly GCA_918358695.1. Classification (NCBI taxonomy): domain Eukaryota; kingdom Metazoa; phylum Arthropoda; class Insecta; order Lepidoptera; family Nymphalidae; genus Melinaea; species Melinaea menophilus. The sequence goes on along the minus strand of OU911040.1, from coordinate 4,386,531 downwards.
AGGCCATCACTCATTAGGATTGATGACCTTTATATTCCGTACTAACATGTCTAGAATATGTGTTATAATAATCATTACGGGTCCTTATTTTTAATTTTTTAATTATAAACACTCGTACCGGTTCATCGATCTTATAATGTATTATATTTAAATGTATAAATGTTGAAATTAAAATAAAATACTACAATTTCACAAATGGAAAATAGCTTTTAAGATTCGTCAACATCTGTTTAAATATGAATCATTCGATTATTTTATATGACACGGTTTTAAATATAAGTTTTGTTCAAATAATGTGTCATCGCTATGACTTAAGTAGGTTTTTATCGATCGTCTAAAAATAAAAATAATAAATATGGTAAGTTTAGAAATATCTAAACTTGTCGTTTATATTCCCACTAAGGTGGTAGACCGTAACATCGGGTCGCCGGCAAGGTTACCACCCATCGAACAAAGTCGTGCCGCAAAGCGACCTAGTCGTGTTCCGGCACGTTGTGCGATGAAGCCGTATATATGGGAAATGGGTCTGAACAGTTGCGTTGCGTTGGCGAACCGGTTTGGCGTTGAGTTGGTGCTTGTTGTGTCGGGTGCCTAGTCGAGGTGGGTAGCAGGATCCGAAGCAACGGTTTCCGCAACGCTTTCCCTATCTACTGAGACACCCGGCGGTAGATAGTCTGCAGCTGAACTACGGGTCAGCTGCTAAGATCAGGGTACTACGGGACCCCGGTACCTAAGCCCTCCGGCAGCGACGCATGCGCTTGCGCGTGTAAACTGCCGGGTTACCGGTTTTGGTGTTGGATTCGTAGTGGTAATGTGGTCAGCTGTAGAGGTTCGGCGCTGTTCGTCTGGGTTCCCACAGTTGTCGGGGTCTCGTCAGGTCTCGTGCGCAGCGAGAGGTAATTGACCAGCCTAAGGCGAAGGGCTGCTGCGGTCTTTTACTTCGGGGCTTGGAACGGTCCATAAGCAGAGATCCCTTCGGGGGTCACTGCAGTTCGGGTAGCCTCCTGTTTAGAGGTTAGATGGATGTGCTAGCATCTATCCGGTCACCCGACTGTACTGTAGGGTAGGCTTGCAGCCTGACTGCCTGTCGGGAAGTGAGCGTGCTTTACAGCTCCGGCACCAGCTGGAAACTGGTAGTTAGCCTCTCTGACGTTCTCAGCAAGTTATTGCAAGTGTGAGAAATCACACGGGAAGTGAGCGTGCCTTACAGCTCCGGAACCTTTCATGGAGAAAAGGTAGCTGGGTGGTCGCGATTGGACTTGTCTATGACCGATAGCCTTGTGAGTTTACTAGTCTTATAGTACCGTTGTCGGACAACTTCGGAGGTCAGATCTGCCGTACCAAGGATCCATGTGACCGGGGTAAACCTGGACCACATGTATACCGGCTCAACCTATATAACGTGAGGGTTGGTGGGGTTGAGATGCTATAAACATAATCATTAGGGCGGAAGGAGGCGAGGGCGACTATGGCCACCCGCAGATAGTTGGGGGCCCAATTAGTGGGTCAGCCACCCACGAAAGGCTGCCCCGCCAGCTGCGTAAAATCCCAGGGTGGCTCCATCGTGCTGGTTGGCGACCAGACGAGGAGGCCCGATGGCGATCCCTGGGGGGGTTCGGGCGTCCCCGCAGTCTCCTGACTAGCCTCCCAGTGGCACGACAACACCAATTTCGGAGCCGGGTTTGATACGTACCGCGTCGTTCAACTGCCATTTCTCATCCTATTCACTCTTTTATTTTTATTTTTTTTAATGAAAAGGTCCAATAAGAAGATCAAGTTTTCACAGCGGTTGCACTCCTCCTCATTTAAAGTGCACCTCACTTACATCAGGGGTTTGCACTCTAATCTCTTACCTGTCCACCACCACCTCGAGACAGAGCAACCGCACTTGCTCTTTTTGACGGAGACGCAGATACAATGTCCTTTGAGCGCTGCGTACCTGGATCATCCCGGTTACTCGTTAGAGCATAACTTTCGCTCACGTGCCGGGGTCTGTGTGTACGCACGGAACGACCTCTGTATCCTGCGTCTCCGTCACCTTAAAGACCCCACTTTTTCTTCCTTATGGATTTTAGTAGACACAGGAAACGAAAAAATCCTGTATTCCTGTGTCTACCGTTCGCACAGCGGTGATCAGGAGACAACTAGATTATTTGAGTATCTCGGTGAGGCTGCTGATATGGCTCTGCATCAGTACCCTTCAGTGCAGCTCGTCTTTCTGGGGGATTTTAATGCCTGTCATCAGGACTGGCTGTTCCCGTACCAGAAAACCGACCATGCTGGAAGAAAAGCGCGGAACTTTGCGTTGTCCTTCGACCTCTTTCAGCTGGTGAGGCAAGCGATGAGGGTACCAGATGTAGTAGGCCATACAGCCAATTGCCTGGACCTTTTGCTGACAACTGATCCGGACAGGTATCGTGTAGAGGTTACCTCCCCCTTGGGAACCTCCGATCACTGTTTGGTGAAATCTGTATTTACATATTCCCCACCAGCTTCTGAACCACATAGTGTTAGGCGAGTATGGAAATACAAGTCAGCAGATTGGGATGAGATGCGGCACTTCTTTGCGTCTTATCCTTGGCGGCAGGTCTGCTTCTCTTCTTTGGATCCGTCGAGTTGCGCGGTTGCTATAACCGATGTGGTACATCAGGCAATGGAGTACTTCATTCCTTTTGCTGACGTACCCATCGGTGGCAAAGCTCGCCCATGGTTTAATGCCGAATGTGGTCATGCTGAAGACCGAAAACATTCGGCATACCTCATTTGGGCTGATGCTCGAAGCCGCAAAGCTCCGGATGTAAGTTTAAAGAAGAGAGCCTTTAACCAAGCTGCCAAGTCCTATAAAAAGGCATTACGGAAGGCTCGTCGCGATCGTATTGCTAAGAATGGCGAAAAGCTCTCTGTCAGACCTACTGGCAGTCGAGCTTTCTGGTCTCTTGCCAAAGCGATCGAGTCGAACTTCTGCCAACCCTCACTACCTGCTCTGCTAAACCCGGATGGATCTCTGGCCCATACAGCGACAGAGAAAGCGAATGTATTTGCTTCTCTGTTCGCTGATAATTCACATCTAGACACTGGCAATGCTTCTCCAGCACATCTTTCTCACTGCGGTATTTCGATGCATGAAATCCGCATCACTAACAAAGAGGTATGGAGAGCATTGTGTCGCCTTGATGTGAATAAAGCCAGTGGTCCTGATGGTATACCAGCCATTCTGCTCAAGACATGCGCAGCTGAGTTGTCTCCTGTATTGACACGTATGTATCGCCTCTCTTTCAAGTCTGGAATAGTGCTGAAATCTTGGAAGCTTGCTAACGTGCAATCAGTGCCCAAAAAAGGCAGCCGTGCCGATCCTGCCAATTATAGACCGATTTCAATCACCTCCATACTCTGCAAGATTATGGAGCGTGTATTGAACTCGCGCCTTTTAGCGTACCTTGAAGGTAACGATCTCCTCAGTGACCCACAGTACGGGTTTCGCCGAAATAGGTCCACTGGGGACCTTCTAGTGTACGCTACGCACATTTTAGGCGAGGCCTTCGAGAAGAACGGAGAAGCAGTCGCCGTCTCTCTTGACGTCTCGAAGGCATTTGACAGGGTCTGGCATGCGAGCCTTATAAGCAAGCTTTCAGCATACGGCATATCTCCTGGTCTGATCGGCTGGGTAACGGACTTTCTAAACTAAAGATCTCTCCGAGTAGTTGTCGATGGGTGTTCCTCGGAACCTTTGACAATAAATGCCGGAGTGCCACAGGGGTCCGTTCTTTCTACAACTCTCTTTCTGCTGCACATTAACGATCTGTTGAAGCCCGGTATCTATGGGTATGCAGACGACAGCACAGTTGTAGAAAGATACCTGCCGAGTAGTCGGGCTAGTAGAGATCAAGTACAGTCTGAAAGAGAAGCCATGTTGCAACGTTTTAATGACAAACTTCAGGCAGTTTCCGCATGGGGCAATGCCAATCTTGTCAAATTTAACGCCACCAAAACGCAGACGTGTCTGTTCACTGCCAAAAGGAGACCTTTCACCTTGGCTCCTACTTTCCAGAGTGTATCTTTGGAATACAGTGACCGGCTTCAGTTGTTAGGCTTAGAGATTTCCTCGAACCTTAACTTTGGTCGGTATATTGAGTCCAGAGCAAGAGTAGCTGCGGGAAAGCTTTCCGTTCTTGCGAAGGTCCGTCAGTACTTTACACCGGGACAGCTTCTTGTACTATACAAAGCACAGATCCGGTCGTGTGTGGAGTATTGTGGGCATATATTCGCTGGTGTCGCAAAGTCTCATCTTGCGGTTCTGGACTCAATTGAGAGGCGAGCAAAGAGGCTTATAGGTGACCCTGAATTGGTTGAAACCAACCTCCACAGCCTTGAACACAGGCGTAGAATTGCTAGCCTCTCAGTATTCTATAGGATACACTTTGGTGAGTGTGCGCAGGAATTACACGATTTAATTCCTCCGTCCCCCTTCCATCACAGGACGTTCCGACGCACGGCGGATATCCATCCTTACGTTGTGGACATTCCTCCTGTCCGAACGAAGCGCTTTGCTTCGTCTTTTTTAATGCGTACAGCGAAGGACTGGAATTGCTTGCCTGCGTCGGTATTTCCGTCCACATACAATGTGGGTGTCTTCAAGAGAAGAGTGAATAGGTTACTAGGTTAATACGCCTTACCAACTATGACTACATTTCCACTTTCCATCAGGTGGAATGTAGTCAAGTATTAACCTAGACAGTATAAAAAAAAAATTAAAAAAAATATTTCCGCAACCATGTCTGACAATTTTCAAACAGTAAACGTTTGTTATGAGAAATAATATTTTCCGACAATATTATTTTGATATAACTAACAGTGCCTTCCCTTACTCTTAAAAATACATTGCACATGACATACTTAATTAAGTAACTGAATTGAAAAACAGATTTTGAACGTACAAACCATCTATATTCATTATTAGCAGATTATATACAATCTGGTTTAACAAATTATTTTAAATCATTTTTACTTCACGAGTGTAAAATAACCATTATTGTTAAGGTTCTTAAAGATTGTCACAAAGAAATAAGGCGAACCATATCTCTTCTATCCGTTGTCTATCACATCCTTCTCCTTTTGCATCTGCAAATGTTCAAACAGTAATCGCAACTTACAACTTTTTACTACGTAGTTATCGTGAATCTGTATATAGGTATAACATTGTGTTTTTATTAGTTAAGGCAATAAACGTAGCACAACTTTTTATCATATTCTATTATAGTTTTACTACTTTATGCACGTTTTAAGTTTGTCAAGAATTTGTTATAAAATAAACATTTCTTTTTGTATGATATATTCATGCAGAACAAAAAATAGTGTTTAAAAAGATAATAGATATCAACAAAATTAAATTATTCCTGGACATCAACTCTGCTCTCATTGTCCCCACTGTAATAAACAACCTTGATGCTAAATAGCCCTGGCCTGTCAATCGAAAGGACCGTTTTCTTTTTAATTTTATTTGATGTTCTCAATATTAATAGTTTCTAATAATAAATAATGGGAAATTAAACACGATAAAAGAACAACTGTTAGTCATAAGTTAATGTCAAACTTCCGGAAAAATCCAAGTAGGTGTTGTGAGCTATAGCTGCTATATTTGTGAGAAAGTTAAAAATTCTGTGAAACTACTTTTACAACTTTCTCTTACGTATTTTATAAAATAAATATTACAATATGACTTAATATTATAATAATATGTATAGTATTAGTAATATTGTAAAGACAATTTTAAAATAAAATATATTTTACAGACATATAAATACATACGTAGATAATAAGAAATTCTTACTATTATTTTAAACTAATATCATTGTGTATCAATTACTTGTATATTGTAATAATCTTCGCGGAGTCGTAAATCTTGCTTAGTTGGAATCTCTTTTGAAAATATAGTATAATACCTACGTGTATAAGATTATGTTTTTGCAAAAACAATCAGTTAACATTAGTTATAACTTATATAGTTATTGAACATTTTGAAAATAATATGCTCAAAATATATATGTCTTTTAGAAAGTAACCATTTTATACTTCGACTGTTTATTATATATTTTAGGCTAAACAACATAAACAATAACTATTTATTCCACTTAGTCCCCCCGTGTCAGTAAAAGAAAGTAATTCTGAACTGCATTAATTAATTTCTTATTTTTGGAATGGTCATTTGTTGCCAAAAATGTTGATCCTTAGATAAAAGAGATACATATGTTCTCAAAGTAACTTTTCTCTCAATCACTGTGGTAATTATTCGCGAGTATAATATAATAATACATCAGGACTGGCGTATATTCCTCACTCCTAAAGGAGTCACAAAGAGTACTTTACATAAACTAAAGTTATATTAGGCAAATCTTTGCTCATATAAGAGCATGAATAACTTTATTATACCTTGAATACATAATACTTATAAAAATAAATCTCGTAATTGAAACATTTATCAAAAATATGAAGGTGGTATTAATGAACATTGAATATATATTTATTTGCCGTAATTACGTTGTAGTTATTACTTGGACTTAAGCCCAAAATTCGGTCATTGATAGTAAAATTTAAAGAAAAAAAATGGTTTAGTATAATATATATCAAATTTATATCAAATTCATTAAATAATAAATGAAATAATCTCTATCTTCAGACTTTTGACTGGGTATTCCCAGAAGCTCAGAATCATTTCATAAATATGTATAAACTTATGCATGTAAATGTCATTTGCCAAGCGGTCCTCGGTTCCGAGTTCGGTGATGACATCATTAGCGCCGTCACGAGTCGCCGGAAGCACATTCACAAAATCTAATTCAGATATTAATATTTAATAATATCGTCCATTCTCAGCCTGGGCTTTTAGTTTGAATACAACTTAATCTAGTTTTTAAATAATATAAAATGTAATAATTGAGGCTATAAAATTAAATGCTTAAAATTTTGTGCGTGATATTCGCACTAAATTTAATATTTATATTCTATAATTATGACCCAAATTATCTTTTATAACATCTTACTACAGGTAACTGACATTAGATTTATTTCATATATGTATATATAATAAATAATATAATCCAAATGAATAGAGACTAAAGAAACCTGCATATCACCTAATACCTTAATAATCTAAATAAGTTTCTGGTCAACTATCAAGCTGTCAATTGTCTCTCGCTGCTTTTATATTAAGAAAGTTTCTCTTTAAATATTCTGATTAAGTTTCATCCAGTTATGCGTATGAATAAAATATTTTACAGGAATGCGGAATGTAATATTCGGTGAATTTAAGCTTGCTTTAGTGTATCTATTACGTTTTCACACATACTAATAGCCTTATCATATCCTTATTATATCCTTATTATTTAAGAAAATAATGGCAAAAAAATAAATCAAAAATATTTGTTTTACAGTTTTACTCATTTATTTGACATTTACAAATCGAAAATGCTCAAAAATACTCTAATAATCTGACAAAAAGGGTTGTTTTAAATTTTTCTATATTATATAAAAATGACAAAATAATAATTACAGTAAAGATTGGTGTTAAGACAAACAAATTTAACAATATTTATTATTTAAAATAAGATTAACTATTCTACCGACCTCCAATAAAATGAAATTTACTGTCGGCTTTTATGTGGAGCAGCCATAAACTCGAGAACCGAGGTTATATCAATACTGCTGTGTCATATTTCGAGTAAAATAAGCTCTGTATATTTTATAACTATTAAAATGAACATCATTTTGAAATTATTAAAACTATTATTATAAAAATCATTTTGGTATGTAAATATTTCTATTATTTGCATAAAAGTCTTTATTGTGAACCTTTCTGTTGTTTCTGTGCCAATATGTTCACGAACGAACTTTGTTCGTTCTGTATTGTTTTCACTTTTCTCGGATGGATGGATGTATGGACGTTTGTGGACAGGAAAAATTTTCATTACTGTCGAGAGATAGCGCTGTTTATAATTTACTGATTCAGTTTATTTTCATATTTAATTATTTTACTATTTTGTATTATTATTAATCACACTTTTTTTGTAATTTTTTGGTAATTATAAATTTATTATATTTAAAATTTTCTTTTTTTCAATAAATAATAATCATTTTACTCTAAAATGAATTGTTTTTTATTAACATTTATAATTTAGTCAAAGTTCGTTCGGGAAATACCCTGGGTATTTGCATCTTCAATGGTTTTTTTTTTGTAATGTCAAAATCAAAATGTTTTCTTTAACTACGAGTATATCGAGGACGGAAAATTGTATTATTGTTGTGATAGTAAAGCCAAATTACTAGAAAATGAAAGAAGTCGAGAATGTCAAACAGATAATTTTTTATGTTAAGAACATTAAACGAAGGTTATAAAAGGTGATATGGTAATTGCTTTTGGCACTTAATCCAGAAAATCAGCTTTATAACATAGAAGAAGTACAAACCTGGTTTTTATGAAGTTTAATTTTTCAATCTCTGCTTAAATATTATCTAGAAGAGAAAGAGTTAACAAGAAGTAACTTAATATGATTATTTTTTTACTGAAGCATATATATACTATGTTATGATTACAAGCAGTCTGTTATATAATGTAATGTTACTTCAAGGAGCGAATATTATGATAATAACTTTTATTCAACTATAGTATAATAACTAAATAATTGTTTTTAAATAACACATTGTTCTAAAGTTATTGTTTATTTTAAATTTATGCTGTTTTGAAAAACCATTTTTAAAGCACATTAATTCTTTTTTATTGGGAACGTCTGTAGTATTTATTATTTTAAATTTACATTTAAATTTGATTATACGTATAATCAATACTAAAAATCATTACAATAAAATTTACCAAAATTCTTATTCGTGACGTTATTTTGTAATGAGATAAGTAAGATTTCTTGTTTTAGTTGTATTTATGCATGCAGTGTATGGAAAAAGAAAAGCCAAAGTAATCATAGAAATAAAATAAATTAAATAAATAATATAGTAGAATAATAAATCTTATGAATGTAATTAAATAATTATAAATAAAATATGTATTGTATTATAAGTCTTATAACATTAAAAAATATATATTTTTTTATTAAAAACATGACCTTTTAGACATTGTGTTATCATTATTTTTAATGAAAAAGTTCAAAAAAAAAGAATAGACAAAAATATATAAAAAGTAAAAAGGTAAATCTAAAATGTACCTTTTAAAATGTTTTTTTGGTTTGTTATTGCATCATTCATTCATTCATCAGACATTGAGCATAAAGTGTTTCTGCAATATGCTTTACATTATAAACGAAAATTTCTCATTATGTCTTTTTTATATCTAAATCAAAAACATTAACAACGGAAGGTTTTGACACATACAGTATATAATATTACAAATATTAACTGTAATATATTTACAACTTTTAGTAACGTTTCTTAAGTAAAATTAATTACAAACTTAAATGAGTGCTCCGGATTACGTCACGTCATTCTTTTTAATTTCACTGAGCACCGTGTTGTATTTAATTATAGTCTCCCACATAACGCAACGTTTGTATCAAAATCTTTAATGACATTAACATAGGATATAGATTATATTAAATTCGAGGTAATCCATGTTTAGGTCTGCATTTCAATTCAATTATTGATTACGTGATTCGTACTGACATAATTTAGATTTTTTCATCAAAAATTAGAGTTCATCTACGCAGAATTAATCTTCTTTTAGTGATAGTGTATTGTTTATATAATTGTATAAATACTCGTCGTACGTCAAAACACATAAAAAAAAACTCCTAGAACCTAAGTGACTAGTATTTATATACAAAGACGCTTAAGACACCGATTTACACTTGAAATATCATAATTCTCTCGGTTTTACTAGCAACCACCATAATGAATAGTAAAAGCAGTGGAGATAATAAATTTTTGTTAAAACATTTTTTTAAAACTAATCAAAAGACAGACCATGAAATCTATGAATGTATTTTACTCTTATTTTTGTTTTAAATTTTTCCTTAGCTCTCGAAATTTAATACAAAATATTTCCCTTAATTAATCACAATTGAAAACCTAAATATTTATATTCGTATTTGTGTATTCACGAACAAATCCAATAAAACTGTCACAGCAATTCTTTATACTTTACAGCTGCGATTAAAGATTTACCGTCTCAAGTGTTACAGACGTAACCTTAATCCTTATACCTCTTACTTTGAGCAACTTAGACAGAATCTATGAATTCTCTTAGAATATATTGTTTATACCAAATTTATAATGAGTTTTGTTTTTGGAATTAATTCAATAATACAATCTTGTTTCTTTTGAGACCAAAAAAATGTTTTAAAAAAGTTATCTATGTGTTATTTATACGAATATTTATATAATTAATATGAAATACTGTTTTAATAGCACCGACTTGCAAATGTATGTTTTGGATTGAGATGGAAGTAATAAGACTGAAGAAAGAAATTGTTATATGATTTTATAAAGTGAAAAATGTGTGCCATAGTATTACCGTATATGGAAAAGAAGATTTTTTTTACATAGAAATTAAATTTCTGTAGTAATTTAAATACTTAATCACTAATTCAAATTTTTATGATGTTTTTCTGTAATTGGGTGGATTAATTATCCGTTGATAGGTTATTTAGAAGACTTTAATAGTCTGTGACATTTCGTACTCTTTTCGAAGATTGATGTTGGCAGCTTGAGGATGCTTTGAATTCCTCGAAATATCATGATATTTTATATAGTTTCAGTATTATTCTCTTGTCATAAATTATATAAATTGATAGCATGCTGCTATATACTATTTAAAAGAAGCTCTCATTCGTTTCAGATGTTTAGATGCTGCCTACGTTGTCATATTGATATATTTCGGTTATATTAAAACGTTGTCAATTAATAATGCTTATTTGTTTCCAAAGACATTCAGTTCTTTAGTTTAATATTACTTAATTAATTATTTCTGTTTCTAATAATTAAGAATTTACCCACATTGAGTTTGACTTTCTGCGTGGTATAGTAACAATATTCGTTTATTGGCTGTTTAGAATTCACTGTCATGACTTTTCTAGTTCTTTTCTATCGGAAGTACTGATATTTCTTTTCTAATTAGCCTCTGGTAAGTGTGGTTGTAATAAGTGTTCTTAAAAACAATTATAAGATATTGATCCTTTTAATCATACATGTATACTCTGCAATAGAGTTGATTAAATATTATGCATAAGCCATTATTCGAACTGTCGGCATTTCGGCATGTCGGCATGTCAGCATGTCGGCGGCGTATGTTAAGTAATTTGAATTTCTACTATAAATTAGGAGGTGTTCCTTAGTTTTCATAACTTTCTTTAATGCTTTACGTTGGATAATATCAGTATTTATCCTGTTTCTACAATTGGAGTCGACATAGGCTATAGTAATGCTTGTGAGGCTTTTTTCCTCCATGGGGTATTATAATTGGATATTATTTGAAAAGATTACAGCGTTATTAATACTATTTCGTAGTTTAACCTGTATATTGTTCATTACAAAAAGTTTTTTTTATATATATTTCACCCTAATAAATCTTTACCACGTGCAGATGTGTCACTTCGAGACATCGATCTGAATGTCCTATTTCCTGATCTGTTGCTCTAACTGTCGCTGCATGTCGCTCCTTAAATACAAAAATCACACATTTAGAATAATATAAAAATTATTTTATTTCATAGAATGTTTCTAAAACAATGAAACTTTATTATTTTGCTTTTGCTACGTTTTATGATCAAATAATTAAATAATTTAAAAAAATTAAAAATCCGCGTTTTACAAATGCACTCAAAAGAAGAAAATAATTTTGCCCTATGGCAGCTCTGAGCTCCACGTCTTCCTCACTCCATCACCCCTCCTGCAGCTGTTGCCTTAATTTATGTCACTCGTTATCTTGTACTAAGCTGAAGACTGAAAACGTGGGGCGCATTAACATACATCTCTACTCTCATATAAACATTACTCTAATCTTCCTTCCAAGTACATCCGTCGAGAATGTCAACTTTAATTTCTCTTCCGATCAAATTCTTTTTATGCTTGAATATTGCATTGTCATCGACTTCTGAGCGATCCTGTAAATTTCAGCGCTCTAGCTAGCTGGAAAGTGGGTGAAATTTCAATTGCAAGATTAGATCGCCACAAACAGACAGACGTGACGAAGACGAGCTAAGTAAAACGTGGTAAAACACCCGCAAACGCACACACGTTATTTTTCTTTTGTACCGTTTATGTGACTGAGTTCCGTCCAAAAGTACCACATTGTCAGTTGTTAACAGTCGTTCAGAAGAAGACACGAATTTTTTGTGAAAAACTACCACATTCATCCAAAAAACTGCAGAAAGACAGGTGACGTTATTTATTCAAAAGTGCCACATTCAAAAATATATTCGTATTGCAAATCACATACACGTCAGGATTTTATCATTTTTATGTGCAATAGTACAAGTTTGAAAAAAATATTACAATAATTATCTTATTTCTCTATGCTAAGGTACTATATTACGAAAGACGTTAGTTTTGCATTTATTTATCTGCTATTTTCTCTCATTTTTATTAGCAATAAAACTACCATATTTTAAATTAAGTTAGTTTGACAAAAAATAATTAGAATTATTTCCCTATTTCTTTATGCTAAAGTAACATATTTTGAAATATAGTATCTAGTATTTGTAACTGATCTTTAAAAAGATTTTATTTTACATAAAAATGCAATTGACATTATCATTGCCACAGAACCTTGTGAAGTCACTTTTTATAGCGATACGTGCTGTAGCCAACAAAAGAACAAATTCACGCTAGCAATGCACCAATAAACGACTCAAGAATTGCCGAACATCAACGGTATTACTCATACGTTTCTGGTAAAAAGGCACACCCAAAACAAAGGAGACTGCGTCCATTCTGTCATCCAACGTAACATTTTATATTCCAGACTAGTATATTACTCTAATTAAAATAGCAAAGAAAACTGGAAAGCCTTATACTGTTAAAGAACTGATGCATGATATTTTTTTTTACCTTAAACCTCTGTATACAGGAAACTACAATATAGATGATGATGGCAATAAATTTAAATGGACTGATATAAAGGCTATGGTGGTGGATAAAGTAAGCAAGAACATATTTATCTTCAAAACATCCTACGAAGAAAAAAAGGTTGGTATCTACGTTTAGAAAAGGTCGCACGAAGTCGAAGGCAGTGCTTGATAATAATTTGACTCTCAACCAACTTTATACTGAAAAGCTTACAGTTCCTGAAGCAAAGAAGCAAGGCATTCTAAAACTAATCCATAAAATCGTCATGCCAAGATGTTATGAATATTTTTATGCTAATCTCTAAATTAGTGCATAAGCTTCTAGTGGGAACTGATTTTCAATGTTTTAGTTTTAAGTTTCTTTTATACCTTTGCAAGTATTACGCTCGATATAGTTTTAAGTAATCGTTTTATAAAAAATAATTTTGTAACAATATTATTTTCACCATGTTCATATGTTTTATACGGTTGTGATTAGTGTAGATCATTAAATAATTAATATTACAGGTTTCTTACTCCTTAGGTGCCTTATGTTATAAAGATTATAACTGCTACGAGGGCCAAACTGAAAGTTTTTAGAACTGGCCACTTAAAAGCATTATATTAAAAAAAATAGTTAAAATTTTGAAAATAGAACTCTTTACCAATATTATTGAGTGTACATTTCATTCATTTGTCATTTGTTTTACGATTTGGCGGCAAATTGAAAATTGTCTGTGCACGTCAGAATGAATTTAAGCCGAGAAAATTTTCGTGCAATGATTTTTTATGACTTTCGATGTCATTTAAGTCGACAAGAAAGTTATGATAGAATTCGATTGGCTTTTCACGATGAAGCCCCATCTTGTGCCACAGTTTACAACTGGTTTAATGAATTCAAACGTGGTCGAACTAATCTCACCGATGATTTGCGTGAGGGACGGCCTTCTACAGCGACGACTGAAGATAACATCAGTGTTGTGCGGCGTATGATAGAGACTGACTGAAGAGTGACCTATCAGCAGATTCGGACAAGTCTAGGCATAGGTATGAGTCAAGTGCACAAAATCCTCCATGAACATTTAGCGGTCAGGAAGCTTTATGCCCGCTGGATACCGCATAATTTGACCGAGGCTCAAAAACTCCGCCGTGTTGATTGGTGCCGAGAAATGATCCAAAAATTTAAAGGAGGTGACTCAAATGCTGTGTTCGACATACTAACGGGTGACGAAAGCTGGATTTACTGTTATGATCCGGAAACCAAAAGACAGTCTGCTCAGTGGGTGTTTCCTTCCGAAGAGTTGCCAACTAAAGTGAAGAGAGGTCGAAGTGTTGGAAAAAGGATGGTGGCCTCGTTCTTCGGAAAGACAGGTCATTACGCGACAGTAGTCTTAGAGGATCAGAAAACGGTTAATTAAACAATTGTTAGTATACCACTCTGCGGTATACTAACAATTGTTTGCCACTTGTCTTGGAAAAAGTTCGAGAGAAACGACCTCGAGCAGGATCCTCCTTCATCACGACAATGCCTCGTCGCACACCGCCAGGCAAACGATCGACTATTTGGTGACCTCAGACGTGGAATTACTGGGTCACCCGCCGTATAGCCCCGACCTCGCACCCTGCGATTTTTATTTATTTCCGAAAATAAAAGAAAAACTTCGAGGAAAACGTTTTATAGACGCCGAAGAAGCAGTGGCTGCGTTTCAAAACGCCGTCGAAGAGACCCCTAAGGCCGAGTGGGCAAGGTGCTTTTCTCAATGGTTCCATCGAATGCAGAGATGTATTGATGTAAATGGACGCTATTTTGAAAAGTTACAATAAAACTAATAACTTGCTAGAATGCTTAGTTTTTGATTTTCTAAGAACTTTCAGTTTGACCCTCGTATTTTAAGATAATATTACCTCTGTGTCTTAAACGTATGTTATGGACCAAGTTGAACAACTAAACCTTTATATTTTATTTCAATAGTAGCAAAATAATACTGTTTTTTACGTAGCTCAGTGGCGAAAAGATGTTTTATTTAATTTTAAGACACTATTTGGATACGACTCCTTTTAGATGACTAATTTCAGTTAGTTGATAATTATTTAGGAGTATCTAGACAGATTAATATGAGTTATTTTTCGTTATTGAACTTTATTCTACACGCCTCTGTTAAGTTAACTAATATAGTATTTCAAAGAAGATATTCAATGTTTCTTGTGTTTATGTAGGGCGTGTCTACCCGGTACAAACCATAGGTTTAAATCCTATCACGAAGAAATTAGTCTAGTTTTGTTTAATTTGTGGTAAACCCCTACTAAAAGTCTGATTTGATCGTAATTATAGCTTATAAATGGTAATTATTAAAGTATACTTATTTTTTAGTTGTTATTGAATAATTATAAGTAGGTACCATGTTGTTGTAACAGAGCTGTTAACTTTTAACACATTATGTTTATTTATTTTTTCAATAATTTTTATATATGTTTTGTTAATTATATGCAAGAAGTGTATGTGTCTTCGTTTTTATAGCTTAAAAGATTTGTTTTGTTTTTATCCTAAATTGATTACTCGTACCTGTAGGTAATTGTAATTTTAGATTTAATTGATGATCTCATAATAAGACTTCAATATTTGTTTTCTCTTAGCAAGTTTACTAATTTACCATTTTTATCTTAAACTGACGTTTTATGAGTTTGATTACTGAAAATAAAACTCAAAATTTCCTAATTATGGTGGTTTAATTTTTTGAGTTTTAATGTTCTCAAAGTCTATAAAGTAAACTAACTACTTTGTATTTTTTCGAGAGCCTATTTCAGGTATAGTTAAGATAACTTTATTGAAAAATAGTTTATTCAATTACGCATCTTTTGATACCTAACATTGTACGTACACATCGTTTACACATAAATCATAAAATAACACAAATTATTTTTGTAGTTGCAGTCAATATTGTATTTTTAAAGATAGATATAAGATTAAAGTTAAATAAAAGAGTAGATACAGCACCAAGTTAACATTCCTGGTAACTTTTATAAGCTAGTATCCTTCATTCTGAATCACTCGTACAATATGTTTCTGGCATAATAATTTATATGGTAATACAAACATTCTGTCCATCTTGCATAATAGATTTTATCAAACTCTCAGACAATTAAATATTAGGACATTCGAAGTGATTATTTCAAATTAAGTTTTATAAAAATAATATTCTAATATTGTACTCGCAATAACTTAATAACTTTGTACTATTTGTTTTTGGTAATATTTTATCTATCATTTGAGAAAAATCGATAGATATTTCGTATTTTTTAATATTTATACGATTTATATTCTAATGATAAATTTATAAAGTCCATTTAAGGCCAATAGTTTTATTTATTATAGTTATATAGTTATATTTAAACTATATAAGAATATCATCATTCTGCAAATACCCACACAACATGCTTATAATTATTGTTTTAATATACATATGCTTGATGTAATGTAGACTAGAATTTTGCGCTAAATCATGTAAAATACATTTCGTAAGTGCTAAAACCACTTGTGAAACAAGTAAGAAGTTTTAAAGCAATTTACGAAACAAACGGCTTTGGCTTTCAAGGAATGTACGTTTCCAGACTCCCGTGTTATTTATTCACACTTGGTGCTTAAAGTAAGTAAATGTCGTTAAATGCATGATAACAGCTAACGTTTACTAAAATACTTAAACTGACTTCATTGACTCGAGCAGAATTAAAGATGGCAGTTTTGTGGTGGATTAAAATTGAAAAAAAAAATACTAAAAAAACGTATTACCTTATATTTTATTCTTCTCGGTTAATAAACACTAATGTATTTTTAAGGTTAACTTTGTTTGATAAAAGAGACAAATTGATTCTCAAATTCTGTGTCATTAACAGAATTCCTATTGTTTAAGGTCGTGTCAATTAAAACTTTTGAAAATGCTGGAAAAATATTATATTTTTTAGGAAAATACAATAATACTAGAGGAAAATATTATGTTAGCTTCACGATGCCTATTATTATATTATTAAAAAGGTTTTTGGGATGACTTGTAAAAATATATAACATTTAACGCAAATAATTTTAAATAACTTAGCTAGCTGTTACCGATGACTACATGTACCGGAGGAGCTGTCGCTAGGTATAAGCCATCTACCATCAAATAGTTTTTTAGCCAAATCCATATTTGTAGTATTTTTTGTAATAATAAAATAAAGCCTATGGTTTAATTGAATTGTAATACAAAAATATTAAGACTGTTGTTTTAAATACATTTTAACAATTATCTTTTTTAAATTATTTTACTGTATGTAATAATCTAAATATCATAAATATTTTATTTAAAGGTTTAACGTCGTTGCTGTTTTAAAATAATATAAAATTTACATATTTGTTTTTTTTTTAAGATTTATTTCTTAAAAATATTGGAAATAATTACAATCCAAAGACAGTGTCTACAAAAAGTTATACTTTATATTATACTTGCTCTTAAAAAAGCATTTAAAATTGTAATTAAAATATTAGTAAGTATATCATGAGATTTCAAGATAATGATAACAAATAATCCGTTTAATATTGTATGACGTTGAATGTAAGAAAGTTATTTATAGGATCGATTCCCCAAATTAATCTTATTGGTATCATCAAATAATAATGAAATACATAAACTCGGTACAATATGGTGGTCTGGATATTGCATATAACATAACTTTTATTATATTCTTTGATTGTTTTCTGTCTAATGCCACTATTTTATGAATGTCAACTGTATATATACATATATAGAAATGAACTTAGTATATATATTATAGCGGTAGGCCGAAATCAAATACACAAAAAACACCATTATTTCAAATGTTTAAATTTATAATGACAGTTGCATTAATTTTTATATTCTTTTTTTATGATTTTTGATGTAGAACTCGTAAACTAACTAACAGTTAGAAGATAGATCGCTTATGATTCCCAAAATTGAGATGTAAAGTGCGATGAAATAAAACAAATTCTTAATTTTATTCTTGTACTACTTAAATTCTATTCTCTTCACACAAAAAATGGAAAAATGGGGTAAGTTACTTAATAAAATTGATCGCAACTCTATCAGCAAAGTCCAATGAAGACCTCAACTTTTTCGCAACCACTTAAACATATCCAAAAATTTATCAAAATCGTTCTGTTGCTGTTAAAAAGGAGCTGTTAAGGAGGAGTTTTTTGATAAACACCCATACAGAAGAATTGTATATATACAATAAATAGGTATTTACAGAAAGATATTATGAAGTTTCGAAATAAAAGCGTGTACCTAAATAGCTCACAGTAATTTCTCTGAAACTAGCTTAAATTAAATAAAATATAATTTAATATTTCACATTATTGTAAAATATTTTATTCATACAAATAGGTATAATAATTATTCATATTTATAGAAAATCAGGACAACTTTTTTATGTCAAGCATTGAGAGACTATTTAATATGTTCTAAATTTGTATTGTTGGTTCCTAATTACTAGCCTTATAATTTAATTTGTTTTGAGTAGTTGAGTCTTTTATTATTTATTATTTTATTTCTAATAGTATGTATGTGCAACGTCTATAAGAAGAAAGTAATTATAAATGTACTGTATATAAACTTAATTAACTATTTAGGAAGGCTTGGAATCAGGGCTGACCCGTACTGATGACAGTTTTAAATATTAATAAAAAGAAAAGTTCGACGACGAGGAGTATGAAACTTAATGATTGAAGTTCCAAAGGTTCCAAGACATTCAAAAATAAAAGTTGAATAATAAAGATGATTATGTAAGCTAAGGAAATTACGCAAATAACAAAGTTCCAGTTTCTTTGGGTTCTGTGGAAGTAACGGGTACTTTTTGTACAATATTGATTACTAAATAGTCTTAATACGAAACACACATAGATTTATATATCACGAATGTATAAAAAGGAAAGTAATAAAATATTTTATTTTAGTCACAAACACTCCAAGTTAAATTTAAAGAAATAAATTTTTAAATGGTATTTCGTGAAAATGTTTGGAGCAAACTGGCGCTCTCGTCTTAACGAGGTGCCAGTGACTTTAGACGAAATTTCTCGAGTTCACTCACCAGTTTGCAAAGTTTTTTTTATCGAATCCCGGCAAAGCAAGGTCCAAAATTTAAATTAAATTTTATTGTTGAATTTAACCAGTTAAAATAAAGAGCGAAACATATTTTTACTACCTTCATGGTGCATATAATATTTTAAGACCAGTAGTAGTTGACTAATGAATAATATTGTATTTTTGTGACGTATCACCTTTATATGATAAATACCAAAGTTTACAGTATGAATTTATTGTATTTGATTCACTTGATTTCTGTTATACCAACAACGCGCTTCAATTATTTGAGATAGTCTAATAAAAAACTAATTAATTTTTAATTAAAGAAAAAGTCTGTAACCTAAAGAGGGCAAAAATGATAAGTTAATTAGGTACTTTAATGTGAACAACAATCAGAATTGCAGTATCACAAGTGTCACTTCATTAATGAGACTCAACTACAGAGGTTTGTGAGACGAGCCCTCGAGACTGTTTCAAAGGCAAACCCTACAACATGGTTTAAAGTGGATCTTTGTCGGTTACATGCACGTTAGAATAACCTTCAGAATTATCAAAAATCTGTTATATTCTTATATAACTGTGGATTAGATAATTTAATAAAATGTTTTTTTGTCGTTTTAATAATTATTATTTTTAGTTTTATTGAATAATAAATAGATTCTGTTGATTATTGTGCTAGATTATTTGAGATGATTAATATTTATGTATTTATTTATTTCGTTTATTCGTTCACTGATTCAATAATATTTAATTATCTAAAAGTATTATTGAGATATATAATATATTATTATGTATTTTTCTTTAGTTTAGAATAGTTTATCACATATCAATAAAAAAACCCTGAAGTGGAAAACACAGGTCGCACCTTTATTTATTTCACGACCCTTCATTTTTAAATATGCCGTTAACATGAAAAATGATATGCTTTTCGGTTTATTTTTCTTCTTACACAAATACGATGTTATGAGCCGTCCTTAATGTTGTCTTGAATTACTTTTTTATTTATTATAACAAAATGGAAAAAGATACGATATATATGTAACATCGTTAGTATGATCAATGCTTTTGTGTCTACGGTTTTCGAAAACGATTTGTCCACGACAAGAGCTACGGCCAGCACGGGGCTTAGTGAATAAGCATGGGCCTAGGGGTCATTCTGAAATATGTATATATGGTTATAATTATTATATTAAACTTAGAAAAATGAGTGACTATAACACTTGTTAGTTGACAAATCAGCGGCATTCCTACAAATAAATTTCAAATGGCTTTAAAATTATTTTTTAATCAAAAATCTACTATTATTGCAGTAAATATTTGATTGATTTTAGTATTTCGTTGTTAACTCAAAAATTGAGTCTATATTTATATAAAAGAAAGTGTTACACCTTCATTTAATATTTCAAAAAATTAGATCTGTTTCAGATAACATTCTTCTCCTGTTACGAGTATGTACCAGACTCTATCAGAAATCACGAACTCTCCTTTAACAATAATCTAAATAATAATAAAATAAAAAAATGTTAAGAAATATTTATAATATATTTCTGTTTTAAAATTTTATCTCCATTTTAAACAAGTTTTGAGAAAAGTTAAAATCAAGATTCAATTCCAAACAACTTCAAAGCTGCTAGTTTGTTTGAATTTATTGCTAAGATCAGGTCAGAATATTTATAAATGTTTCAGCAGGAAAACTTTTTGAAGTTACAGATTCTAAACATTATTACTTTAAAAGTTAAAAACAGTATTAAAAGAATATTAAAGGATGATACTATATGACTATTTAAATATAAGTTTTAATATATAGAGTTTGGATCTCCAATTTACTAGTTATATGTATAATTTTCGTATATTACAATTATATATATTTATATATATATACATATATACATATATATCGTATATTATCGTTATAAGTATAATTTTCGTAAAAGAATGGTAATATTTCAGAATTCCATTATTTTATATGATATCAGGGTAAAGTCAATCTGATGAGAGTCGATGTTATTAAACATTAATAAGCAAGTGTAGGTTGCGAAGCTTTCAGCTTCCAAAATTTTCCGGCGCTAATGACGTCATCATCTCCCTCACCGGCCATATAGCAAATAACATTTATATATATAAAATTATTAAACAACTATAACTAAATTGCTACGAAGACAAATGATGTAACTTCCTTGCAATAATTTTAAATTCTATTGTTGCAATTTTGTTTTCAAATATTATGTATATATTATAAGGTTACATGTACTCTAGACCATTTTGTGAACGTTAATGAGTAAGATATAGTTATTAAAAATAATAAACAGTTTCTAATACAAAACGTTGGCACTCGTCATCATTTTAATATTTTTTACGATAAATTTTCAAACACTATATAATTTAAGAAACCATGACATCGCTTTCCTAATAAGACTGAATAATAAAATCTCGATTAGGGTCTAACATTATAAGGATTATTCATCTAGGAAATGACGAAAAGAACTTTTAGTGACTTTTTAGACTTTGACTATAAAACTAAGTAATTTTTACTGATTATTGACATCGTAAAATTAAAATTCTAATGTTTCTAATAATTTCTAAGTTAAATAAAACAATACTTTTATTATTAAGGAAATACTATACGTCTCTCGTCTTTGAACATGGCTCCTTCATCAGTTATATATATGTCATGTATACAATACAGAGTACACTTGGTGACTCTTTGAGAGAGGCGGAAGCATAAAGCTAGAAGTTATAATGGAATTTACTGAACAACTGACACTTCCGAGGAAAATAGTCAGGGTAATAATAGCTTCATATTGTCAGATAGCATCCTTGTCATATTAAAAACTGAAAAGTATCTTTGAAGATAGGTAAGTCTCGAAAACAATCTTCTATTTACAAAAAAAATATTTTGAAACATGTAGAAAATAATTTACTAAGTGCGTACATTTATATACAATAGAAATATAATATGTCCTACGTATTCTAGTCGCCTCATTGATGGATTCGTTGTAAATCTAATACCTTACACAATCACGATCTATTTATTCACGGTTTTAATTAAATTATTAGTATCTTTATTTATTTCATTTTTTTATCAATACCAGTGATCACTTGTGTACGTCAAATAGAGGACCTATTTTGATGCCTCACTTATCGAAATAAGCCCTTCTATAAAGAAACGTTACAACTTAAATTAATTCTACGAGGGTTTCAAACGCACCTTTCTGTGAAAGAACCACACTCACCATAAACTCAGAAGGGTTTTTATTTTTATTGTGATCACTATTTCACAAACATCAATATATTGAGTGAGCAATGTACGAAAAGTAGAACCATCGCAATCAATTCGATAAGCAGGTCTATAGTCATTTTTAATTTAACTTATTCGGTCAGCAGTTACGGGTAGAAAAGTTATTTTCCTTTTTAAATTTGTTTTTTTATTACTTTTGAACTTAATAAATTGGCCACGGTGGTCTGAATCTAATATATTGATGAAACATTTGAAATTTGGATTAATATTAGTAAAAATATTATGAATAAATGTGGCGCTAGTAAGTGAATCTTAACCCTAATTGAATTATTTTATAAGATAATCAATATAAAAATCTTTACATATAATTAGCTTTTAATTTATATTTGCTACACACTATTTTCTTAAATTGTTCCAAGTTAGAAGAGGGTGTATAAACGGTGTATAATTAATTAAATCCTTTATGAATAAAAAAAACAAATTTCAATAAAAAGATGAAGATTAAAACTATCGTATATTGTGAATTGCACAAAACAATAGATATCTACATAATTTTATTGAAATCGGTTCAGTGGCTTCAGAAAATAGTGCATCGAACATTGTAACACGGGATTTTTATATATAAAGATTATTTATTTACCTGTTTATAAAAAAACAATAAGGTGTCGCCATAAGTGGCAATTTCAGTACTGGAAATTATTTATAAAAATTAGGTGTCCGTTTTAAAAGTCTTAAACAGTTCATTTAAATATCCTTACAAATGTTAAACACTTAGCTGCATCCATTTCCCGCGAATCCCTCTTATGTAAAATTCTAAAATGGTTATTATAACCTCTAACTTTTAGCTTCATAATTTTTTTTTTAAATACATCCAGTCACAATATTTTTTATTATCAAATTTTGTAAAAAATATAATACTAAACGGTAATTTATTAGTAATGAATAGAATATATTTATAAATAAGAAGGAAAGCTTTTAAGATGTTTCATCCCTTTCATTACTCAATAGAAATCTAAAGGATTTAGATAAAAAATGTTTGAAGAAAGAATAAATGTAAAATGAAACCAATCTTTTAAGGTCATCTTTTTATATTGAAATATTATTTATAAAACCCAATTTAACATTTTTCTAAAATAAGACTTAGTTAAATTAGAATTCTTTTATCGGTTATTTCTTACCGTACTTCTTAAAGATGTTTTACTTTCTCTAAATGATCCAAGTTGGACAGGTCACTAAGCATCGTCTTGGAAGTTTTAGAAAAAGGTTACGTGAGAAATGGAGCTGCTCGAGAAGCAATTACTTACAGTAAGCTTGACTAATTACTTCACGGTTCTTAAGAACTGCTCCTGCTGCAAAAATGTAAAGACAATAACGGTTTTTTAATTACCTACAATTTATAAAGGGTTCAGTTTGTTTGAAATTGTTTTTATTAATTATTACTAACTTAAATAGTCAAAAACTTAATTCCATTTATACAAATCCAAAGGAAGAAACGTAGGTATCTTTGTATATTAAATTTGTAAATGTAATAAATATTATTAAGTAATCCCCCCTAAAAAAAAAGGATATATGAAGTCAGTGTAAAATATAAATAATATTAGTATTCATAGTAATAATGTTGATTTTATACTTTTTATGTCTCGTGTATTGATTTGATGGACATTTTCTGAAATCATAAAAAATGTTACTTAAAATAAAACACTCTGAGAAAAAGTTTCAGATGACATTTTATTCGACACCATATATTTGATTAGTAAATACTTAATTGCGTAATATATTATCACACTTCGTATTCAATTAACAGTATCTTTGTCATTTGTATTCTAAAAGAAATATATTTTTCTGAAATGAGTTTACTTATAGAGATAGTAAAAACATTTTTTACATTATTTATAAGGAAACACAACTTATAAACAATAAATATAGTATAACTATGGTGAGGCGCAGTGGCGAAGCAGCTTTTGTATAAATGCTTCCACATGTCTCCGAAATGTTTTTTTTAAATTTAACACCAAGTTTAATTGCCTCAATTAAATTGGAAGAACGATAAAATTACTTATTTGCGTATTTGTTTTCATTAAAAACGTTACTATAGCATAAAACATACAATAACTCCAAAGTAACAAAACTTTTAAAGATTTTAGACACTAATATTCAGGACTTTTAACATTATTACATTTTCTGTTTTATAGTCTCAAATAACATTTTCCACTCCGACAAGGTACAAATGAAACTTTTTGTAGAAAATCTAAATTAACTTCGGATCGGATCATTGACATTTAAAGAGAATGGAAATTAAATGTAATGGAAAATACTTTTAAGATGAGAGGGATAAATAAATGAGAATGATAAACAAATCTTCTTCTTTATTTGTGTTGGTTACAATTTCAGTGTTGTTTAAACCTATATTTATTAACATTATGTTTATATACATATAATATATTTTATTAATTTTATCACTTACTAGCTGTGTCAACCCCTTGGTTCGCGCTGAATGTTTTTTTTTTAAATAACAGTAGTATAAGTTCATTACAATATAAACTATTCGCCATTAAAAATCCTGTTACAATCGATCAAATCCATAGTTTCAGAGATTACCCGGAACAAATACACAAACAGACAGACAGACAGAGTAAAATATAAATAGATACTTTTTTTTCTGTAAATACCGTATATACTTTCCTATAAGAATTTATTGAAAAGCTGTTATTTTGGAATTACAAATAGACATTTAAATTTTTCTTATAAATAGATTTGAATTTAACAGTTATTACATCATATGTATTCCCTGAGGAAATATCAATGAGACATGAAGTGAAATGTAGTAACTTTGCCAAAGCGTAAAGAGATAACGACTCGGAAAGCTATTATTTGAGAAGAGACGAAACCGAACGTAACTTTAAATAATATTCCAATCCAGAAGCGGTAGCGGTGATCATCAGATGCTCGTATTTGTTATTTTTCAACAGCGTTATTCATCTTACGAAAATACGTGTCTTTATTACTTTTACTAAATCAAAATATAAATAGAAGATATCAAATAAATTAACTCAATAGTGGGTGATATATAGTACATGTGTCTTGTTATAATTTATTTAGATGTTAGAGGCAACGTTTTGTACCACAGATAAAACGGAGTGAAACTTTCAGCGATTATTCCCATTATTGCCTAATTAGCATCGAACAGACTAGAGGGTGCCGTTATTATCACCTGTGTTCACTAACGCTGTATTAAATTTAAGGAATAATGACCTTTTATAGAACATAAAGATTATTATATATTAATTGAGTTTACGAATTCTAATAGGTAATGAAGATGGTGGTCAAAATTATATTAGGTGTAATATATCATTAGACAGTAACTAGCAGTTAGCTATACGTTATATTATATAAGTTTATACACTAAATATTTTTTATCTTTATATTTTAATTGAAAATTTCATCATTACTAAACCTAGATTAGGCATTCAAATTAATATTGATTCAATTCGATTTGAGGGTGATTAGTATCCTAGAGCAGCAAAATTCACATAGATTTGACTGAAATAATCTTCAGTTCAAATAATAATTCCTTAATATAATATTAGAGAAGATAGCTTTCCTCTAGTCTCAAAATATTTGAAGTTGAAGAAGAAGCTTCAATATATAGCTAACTTATATACACAAATGATATATGAAGATATTACTACATAACGTTTTCAACAATCAAAATTATAAAGGAAGATTTAGACCTATATTTATTCTCTTTGAACATATTTCCATAGTGTATTGATCACGTTTTATACCACAGACGAAGCGGAGTGTTACTTTAAATAGAATAGAATAAATCACGTTATTATCAAATATAAGGGAAAATAGACTTTTACAGGACATAATGACATTATGTTATGCATTAATGTTACACAACATTGTGATAATAATGTAATAAAATTAAGAAATTAAGTAACATCTCTTGTTGTTTATTTTGATAAATTTACTTTATATTTTCCTTGTTACCAAAGAAAAATAAAAAATATAATAAATAGGTAAAAACACTAATATTCATTATAACATCATGTACTCTGCATGGTGGTGTCTTAAAAACGCGACATCAGTATTATTTAAAAGTTTCCTAAACTAATTAATCCAATATTTTTGTTTCAAGGATGCAATACAATTGAGTACATAGGAAATTTTAATAGGTAGTATCTCTTGAATGCGAGATGCATTTTATATAAAGTACTGTTGATTGAATTTTGTTAGCTTCCAATAAAGAAATACAAGAAATTTAATCGTTGCTTAATTTACATTTCAAGAACGCATTAACCATTATTTTAAAGAAAACTAATTGATTGAAGAAAACATAAATAATTGAAAACATACTTCAAGTTTTCATACTCCCTTGTAATTTCTGCCAACATTATATTTAATTACCTTAGGAATCTATACAATAATGTTTAAAATAAATAATCTTCAGAAAACCCCAGACTATCTTAACTTTGATAAAGATTTAATTTACGTAGAGAGGCGAAGGATTTTTCAACTTTTTAATCAGAGTTTTAATTTTTTTTCGGAATATATTGAGAAAATTGTGTAATTTAATTTATTTTTTGGAAGCTCGGGAGAATTAAGCCAAACACGTAACTACTAACTTATAGTTGAAGGGGTTATATTTTTTTTCAATCGAATTTTCAGAAACCTCTTTTACTTCAGAATACTCTCCTCTAAATAATATAATTCATGTTATGAAAATTGAATTAGCCGTTTATTACATACGACTACAAATGATTAATTCATCTTGAAATATTCCATAAAAATCATTTAAGTTACTCTATTCTATTTCTCGCGAAACGCTCTGTCCTGGAATTCTAATAACTGATTTTCTTTTAACTTATTATTATTTTTAGTACCTCCAGTCACAATTTTTTTATTTATAAATTTATTTATCATTTAAATTAGTTTAATAGTAATAAATAGCAAATATTTATTCTTAAAAAAAGTTTTTTTTTAAATATTGTGATTGCCTTTGATTACGATAGAAATGTAAAGGTTGTATGACAAGTAAAAAAAATTATAAATACAACCACATTATTAAAAAACACTTAAATGAATTTTCTTTATATTGAGATATTTATTTATTATTATATTTATTATTTATTTATTTATCTTCACGCCATATCCTTTGCGGGGTAGCCAGAGACGACGGAGCGTCAAACGCTACGGTCCCTGCATACCTCTTTCGCCTCGGCCATAGAAATCAACCTGTTCATACATGCCCTCCGGGGGGTCCTCATACTTTTTACGTGACCTTCCTCCAGTATCATAGATAATGTGTTTTCGAAGATAAATCAAGGCCTCCCCTTGTCTGTCTTATCGCTCACTTTTCCTATATAAATCTTTTTTACCATTCTTTCATCACTCATTCGTTCGACGTGCCCAAACCACCTGAACACGTTCTTCTTCATCCTCATCGTGACATCTTCGCTAGTACCTGCCATTCTGTGGATCTCTTCATTGCGGATTCGTTGAATCAATCATTGTATATTATGAATCCATAAATCGCTTCGATTCATCGATTTATAATATACAATTTTTAAATAGCATGTGGTTAAATTACAACACTCTGATTGATAAACAGCTACGGTTCTTTCTTAAGATGTTGTAGTTCCCCAAAATGGTCCAAGTTGGTCACAAAGCATCCTCACGAAAGTTTTAGAAAAAGGTAAACTTCACAACTAATATTTTATGGTTTTTAAGAATTACCCCCATCTGAAAAAAAATGTACCTATAGACAACAACAGTTATTTTCAAATACCCACAATATGGTTCAGTTTATTTCATTGTTTTTTTTATTTATTCCTGGATTAAGTTTGTTTTTATTTATAAATACATAGACACAAAAGTGATTAATAATTATTTTGTTGTTGGATGAAATAAATATTTTAATGTAAACCTCAAAATGAGATTGATTTTGTAAATATTACATAAAATCTATGAAGTTATTTATTTATACGCTGGAATTTAATATTACAATATTTTGGCGCTGTCAGGAAACATTCTAGGAATTCTGTTTTATATGCAATATAATATTCATGTTTGGAATGTAGAATGTTTTCGAATAAATTATATAACAGTAAATATATAATACCTGTATATTAGTCCAAACCTTGAATATGTAGACATACTGACTGATAAGGGAAGATTAGTAATATTGCCAATCCCAGACAATACTACTCTGCAAATAATATTTACATGCATTTTATTATTATTGAAGTGGTATAGTACATACATACGAGTGTAGTACTGGAATTAATTAAAAGTTTCAGATGATTTTATATTGGACCATATATTTGATTGGTTAATACTTAATTTCGTATTATTTTATTACATTTACATTCAGATAATACTAAAAACTTTTTTATTTGTTTTGGTACAAATAACTTTATCACATTCAAGTGATTTTAATTAAATAAAAAAACTCTATAATAACTAAGCCTTCTTCTAATTGTTAAAAAAAATGAAGAAAAAAATATAATGTTTGTCTCTTATTTTATTAAAATTTTATATTTTTGTGTAATACACTTTTACGGTATTGTTTAAAATTAGAAACTACTACTTTAGTATCTCGAAATATTTATGACAATCCGTACTTTTATACAATTTATTTCTCATATTTTATCATTCTTAGTTCATAAGGGCTTTATATATAGATACTACTGATGTCAAAGGTCAATAAAAAAATTATAAACATTAAATGCATATAGGTATACCTAACAATTTATTCTTTGTATATTGATTGACTTGTTTTTCAATAATTTTAATTTCTTGGGTTTTAATAAATTATACTTCAGATTACTAACTATTTTTTCTGGATATATGTAGACCTACTTAACGCGCTGCTGACAGCCGATATGCCGTTTAATTGAATCTAACAAAATCAGGGGGACACCTATGTCACAGGAGAAATCTGCCTCAACAGCTATTTAAAAAAAGACTTGTGAAGAGCGCAATAATAGGCTTACGAAAATATGGCTCTATATAAAAATTTTTAAACAGGCGTAATATCTAAAAACGTAGTTACCGTCTCGGCTTGATCAACGATCGTCTATCGAATGCAACAAACTAATCATCAATCATTTGAAACGAATTAGGTCGGTCACAACCGGAGGATCCAAAAGAATACAAATTTATTGACTTAAAATGTAATACTTATTTTTAAATTACAAACTATATGATCCTTGCTCAAAGTTGGAGACAAGAATGAATATAATAAAATGAAATTAATATATATATATAACTTAATATATAACTTAATATAAATATGACTGCAGGTTAACAAAATATTCAAACGCAATGTGAGTTCGGGTTAAACTGATCTACGAAGTTCCCTGAGGAGCTGAAATTTCACCAACTGAACTGTGGTGAATTTATAAATTACTTCCGGGACGTTATTAGTGTTAAAAGTTTATGAGAAGGAAAAAAATAATTGCTTGACTTAAGAAATATGCTGTTGAGTGTTCAATATCATCTTTTTTTTAATATTACTTGAATTAGCTTCCTAAACAAGCACCGAAGTTTTACAAATAATTGTCTTTTATAGTTCTTTAAATATATATCTCCTTTGGTTAACGAAATATCGTTTAAAATAGATATATTGTCAAATAGATTACTTATTAATAGTATTTAACAAAGCTTTTATTAAACCAACAAACCCAAACATAGTCGACTAAAATAACTTATTTAAATAAGTATTATAAGAACAACCATCTGACAACATTTAACAGCACGGTCAGCCGAGGCTCCATGCGATAAGCGCTTACACCTCACCTGATACCAGTGCTTAAAACACCTGCGTCTCGGTAATCTCGTTTGTATTTATTTAATCCATACTCTTCATGAAATGACAAACAAAGGAATCTTTTTACAATTTTTGAATATATCCAATACAAAGTAAAACTTTTTGCGTCAGAACCAATATGAATTCAACAATGTATCTATTTTAGTTACTGACGTTTATTATTATTATTTTTGTATTTTTTATAAAATATAAACAGTTTTATTAGTGAATAAAGATATCTATAATACTTAATTATTGATTAATCCTTCATTTGTTCCTTAATCCTTATAATCAAAAGGGTGTTAGGTATGGAAGTGGAGGGTTCCACAGATTGAGGACGGCCGAAAAAAGATAGATTACGTGAAAAACGATATGGAAAAGAAGGGAGTGTACAGAGATGACGAGTGACAGGAGAATATGGGGGAAAAAATATACTGCGCTGACCTCAAAATTTTAATAAAGGCAATAAGATGACCATGATTTAATAATTCATGTCATGTTATTACTAATAAGTTAATTGTAAATTTCAATAATTAATTAAGACACCTTGTGTTTTGTATATTCCTAAATATCTTATCTCTAGCATCATGTACGACGTAAATGTATTAGCCTTTCATGGTTTAACTATGTAATTTCGACATGAACATGAATTCTATTTCCCAAGCCAGTTCTAACCAACGATACGTCAAGCTTGCGATGAGGCATAGCACAATCGATCGGAGCAATAGTTGAATAATTTGTTTAATGTTATGTATATATATGTATAGTTTTGAAACTGAACATTGCAGACGAATAAATAAATAATATATTGTAGTAACCATTATGTACTAAATTATATTACACATTATATTATGAGTCCATTAAAAAGCTACTTTCATTGTTGTTAAGCACGCAGACGCTTTTATGATAACAGTTGTGTTTTATATTGTATATATATATATAATCCAACATGCAAATTCTCCATTAATCGACGCCGACATAACACGTTAGAAATATACGTATTTAATTTGCAGTCTTACGTTTGTGATAGAAACGTATCAAAAAATTTATATAATATGTCAATTTATTTTAGTATAATAAAATGCATAATATATTATAATTTTGAATAAGTGATATAAAATTATCTATATGTATATCTATATTAAATATGTATCTGAAAACGCTAATGTATTCTAATTATTATAAAAACTACTAAGTTTAAAAACGGTGATTTTGCTCCACATCTTTTACAATAAGGTATAATATATTAAAAAAAATACAACTTAATATTACTAATATTTACAATTTTTGTATTTAAGCATGATCTATGATTACTGTTATATATATTTAACCATGTATCCACGTTGATTATATCGAATACTTCTGATTGGCCTGTCTAGTTCCTAATGATTATGGGGTCGTTACTCGTCAGTTTGGATCATGGCGGAACCGCAATGTAAACAGTTCATAATCTAGATAAATTCCAATATAGTTAACGTGGGCCCCTATAATAGTCAAATAAATTAAATACTTGCATTATTCTCATTTGGAAATAACTGTTAAAATTTTATTTATAAAAATAAGAAGTGAAAAATTTATAATCTCCATAAAAGGGGTTATTTTTATTCAAAAAAGAAAAGTAATAAATAATTTTGATTACCTACAAGAAGGTTTGTAAATTATGTTATTAGATTGTGATTATTTCAGTTTTTTTTTTAATTTTTAGTATCAGTTTTTAATTTTAAGTGAAATACTAATACATTGAGGATGAAAATTTCCTAAAATTTATAAAAACGTATATTTTGTCAGATTATTTAATTAAGGCTGTCATTATAGAAATGGTAATCAAGAAAAATATATAACTCTTAAATATATTGTTATTTCTTATATTAAAGTGCATAAGTAAATTACGTCGGTCGTCGGAGGAAATATTTAATTTACTAACTACGTGTAATATATTTAAGTGAAATTATAAATAAAACTGTAATATGTACAATGTACCTGCGTCTAATCAACGTCTCCACGGTTCGTGAGAAAATAATAATAATAAGTATTTAATTAATGATCAAAATATATTTAGGAATATAACTAGGATCTTAGAAGTATTTTGATACAAAAGTTAATCTTACAATAAGTACAATAAATGTCTTTGAATTATAATCTGCTCTCTGAGCTCAGAGTTGAGATTGAAAATTTAATTCCAGTAACATTTATCATAACACAATTATCGGAGTTAAGTTGTTAAAGTTAAAAGATAACTATTTTATGAGAATTTAAACTAAAAGCTATGTATTGAGAAATTACATTAATTACAATTTATGTATTATAAGAATAAATATAAATAATAGACAGTATTTTTTATTTACTTGGTATAAATATAACAAAGTTATCTTTGAA
This sequence comes from Melinaea menophilus ssp. n. AW-2005, assembly GCA_918358695.1. NCBI lineage: Eukaryota > Metazoa > Arthropoda > Insecta > Lepidoptera > Nymphalidae > Melinaea > Melinaea menophilus. The sequence continues at coordinate 4,353,963 of OU911040.1, read as the reverse complement.
CATCAAAAGCATACTTATCAGTTAATCTGTAAAGATCTTATACTTACTATATAAGGAGTAAAAAAATATTCGAATTGTACAAAGATCGTAGAGAACATTAATATTATTTAAATTGGTCTTAGAATTTAATATACAATAAAAGTTTATAACTAATAACATACTTATGTCCCAAGTAATGGTTTATCACCATCAAATGTTATAAGAACATGAATTAACTTGACATACTTCTTTCAAATTAAAGGTATATAAATGGCATTCGCGTTCAGTCAAGCATCTCGAAATGCTACTTCATTATTTCAATTTAATTTATTTATTTTCTTACACTTAATTAATTAATTAATTATTTATGATGTTAAAAATACATCATACTCTCGCGACCTTAGATTTTATGATTTTATTCTTCTTCTTCATTTTATGATTTTATGATTTAATTCTTCTTCTTCTTCTTCTTAATAACATTATTATTCATATGAAAACTATAAATAATGTAAACTAAAGTTTCTAGCGTTATCAATGTAACATGATACACTTTGGTCTTTGATTTGGCGATGAAATATTTGAATACGAGTATATATTTACCATACACATGGCATATGCGACGATTCATCGGTCGATCGATAGTTACTAAAACGATAACCGTAGTAGTAGTACCACTGGGCATTAGAATATAAAAATGTTAAAAATATATTTTTATTTTACTTAAACGAAATATAACAAAAATAAATAAAAAATGACATTGAGTTTCATTAGTTATACAGATATAACAATTTCAAAGCTAAATTATTATGTTAATATAATATCTATTAGCAATACAAACCGCTCGGAGGAAGTAACAGCTGTGTTATTTGATTTGTACTCACTGAACCGTGAAAGGGTCAGGTTATCCAAGCAAAGTGAAACACAAAGCGATATTGGTAAGCCGAGTCTTTGTCTGTATCAGTGTAAGTAAAATTGTTAAGACTTCTACAGATAAACGAAACGTACAGTTTTATTAATGTTTCAAAAATTTGTTATTTTGGATTATTACCAATTTATTGTTGTTTTTAAGGAACATAAATCCTAGGTTCGGAAATAGTTCTACAACACTTCTTAAGTGAACTTAAGATGCTATGTTGACAAGTAAGGACACTTCGTCCAATTCGTAGTTCTTTATATAAAATACATATCGACGATAGGATTTGGTTATACTTTCAGAAAGATATTACTAAGGCTAATTGTATTGAAACCAGATATTTTTAACTGCAACAATGCAATTACAGAATTACATTTTCGTGCTTTGTAAAACATAATTTATTCATAAATAGAAACTAAATCTACTTCAGCTTTTTTGTTGTGAATTGTTATATTTCTGCCAAATTAAAAGTTTGTAGTTTGTCTTTTATACTCGAATGTTTTTAACTTTGCTCCTTTACTAACAATTATTATTACTCCCCAATAATTATAGTAAGTAAATATATTTGGTAAGCGGAGATGTACATTTCATAAAACTAAGCTTAAATTGTCATAATATATCCCAGCTATCTTGTTCGTACCTTCTAGTTATCAAACATTCCAATTGAGTGCGTCATATATAACTTACTTGCTGACTGTTGCCTTGTATTCTTAATGATAGAATTACAGTAAATTCACAAAAAAAGTAATCATTGAAATATTATTTATCTTTTTCCTATTTCATTAGAATCGTAGTAATATTTCACTCCCTGAAATAAAACATCATTTTATCTCAGAAACTTCTGCAAGAGTTAAAATTGTGATTGGAATATATTGCCTAGTTCATAGTTACTTAAGTTCTTTTAGATTTTTTTACTTTGTTAATATAGCCAGTTGTTTTACATGGTATTCTATCTTTCAACCTGATTATCTTTTCCTAAAAATATTTTTTATATAGTTTGTTTTTTTTTTTTTGTAATTCGTTATTGCTAATGTGTTATAATCAATTACCCATCGTAACCAAATAAATTTGGCTGACTTGTTGTGAGTCAGAATAATTAGTGGTGAATATTACTTACACGGGGATTTAACAACTTCATCATTACATTCGATTCTTATTAAATAATTTTGTATTTTGATTAGTAGCAGCAAAATAAGGGCTTCAATTTATCTGGACAAGATATACAAAATATAGCCGATAGATATAGCCGTTTATGCCACATTATGGAATGTTTCGACACACTCAAGAAAATCAAAATTGATAGGGTTCTTCTATAAAATTTTGTAAGTAACATCGTTGAAAAGCACAATCTGAAATTTTAAAGTATACCATTCTTGTTGAATTATAAATACCATTATTTGTATGGTCGAGATAACAAAATAAGTTCAAATGGGCTTGATATCGATATTTCAAAGCTATTTTAAGCGACGCCTATATATATATATGTTACGAGAAATTATTTGGGAACCCTCGATAAGCGAGGTTGACACGCAATTGCCCGGAAATAAAAAAAATACCTATACAAATTCTAAGGATAATTATTACAGACGATATGAATTTTATTTACAAATCAAGGGTATTTTGTCAGATTGAGGGCAGTTCAAGTATTTGTATGTAAAGGATACAGAACGCCAGGATGCCAAATGGTGCTTAACAGAGTTTCATGTTGCAATCGAAATGGCTGATATGACTTAGCTCAGCTGTGAACATATTTAGAATCTGCCTCTTGTTATATTCGAGTTGTAATTGACCATTTTTAGTTTGCAGGGATAGTGTTAAAATCCTTTTAAATGATTTTATTGTGTTATATCATTAACAACCCAATTCAATTTTATAAAGAGGTCCGAAATTTATGATAAACTAACCTGTTACTATCATTAACGTAAAAAATATCGGTATTACTGGATGGATCTATGTGATATTCTAAGTAAAGTCGACGAATAATAAAATATGAAATATTGATCTGTGACCTCAAATTTAAATGGATGTTATGACTATTATAATCAATCTATTTTATTTAGTGATCCATGACTACTATGTCATATATTAATTGGGTAGCCGTTAATTATATCGTACATGCTAATTAACACGTTAATTATATCAGAATTCGCCTTACTAGATATTATTATACAAATAAAGTCATTATACCTTACAATAATTCTGATGAAATGATTTATCAACAATAGTAAAATATCCCATTGGTTTGTTTTGTTCTAAATATAAAGAGTTATTTTTGGTTACTTGACCAGATTTAATTTTTGATTAAACTAAAACTAGCTTATCCCCTCCCGCTTAGCTGGGCACACTATTAATTTTGATTTGACCTTAGGTTGCTATGGTAAAAAAACTAAACATATTTAATTAAAACATTAATTATATATGTTTAGTTTTGTATATTACTGTAATTAATAAATCGTAAACATGTAACTAAGGATAGCAATATATGACATTGTTTTTAAGATGCAACTAATATAATAAGACAGTCAATTTGGAAATATAGAAAGAAAGACGATTCTATGGCATATGTACTTTGAAAGAGTCTTCTAGAGACAGAGAAGGTTTATACAGGTAGGACTGAAATCCAGACTATCCTTATTCCTAATATTCTTATTAACCATCATAATTCCTTGCTCAAAGGTTCGTTAGACGTACATTTGTAACTTACTTTACAAAAGTGTTACACATAATATTAGTTAGTAAAAGACAACAGTGAGTGTTATTTGCCTAGTAATATACAACAATCACCAAAAAAAATTTGGATTTAACTAAAAGATATTATTGAAATCTTGCAACAAAAAAAAATACTGTTAGGTTACATATCTAGCAATAGCCGTGAGTTAACATTATATTATTATATTTTGTGCCCCAGCAATATAATGTAAATTGTTAATTTCAGGAAATTATTATTTCTGTACAAAATTATTTTCTTAATTATGTTATGACAATTAAATGGTTTTATTACCTTAGTTTAGATACTAGCATTTTTTTTTTCATTGTTCGTGACGCTAATAATTCAAGCTTATTGTAAATAAACAATGTATATTGTTAAAATAATCTTAATATCACTTTAAATACTCACTCACCGAGCGTAGTAATAACATCATAATACTTAAGAGGTTCACGGAGGATCAAGTTTTAACTTATTATAGCTGAGGGGTCTCCACCATTTACAATTAAATATCTTGATATTTACGACTAATAGTAACATCTTTATAGCGATTTAGATTCTTTGTAAAATAGCAAATGTAAGGAAATATAAATAATAATAATGTATTGCAATAAGATATAATTATGTAAAGGTACAATGCAACAAAAGTCTTACGTTCATAAGTGTAATGAATTAATTATTAATATTAATTGAGTTGATAGACTTCAGAAACCAAAAGTCCGAGGTCCGCGCAGTTTGAACTAAATTATTCAAGTTATCTTTGATCTTCCTTTATCAATTTATTAGAATATATCAAAATTTATAATAAAACGTGTCGAAATTAAATTTGTAATCAAACAATATAAAATACACGGAAAACTAATATATGTGGTAACATTTATGATTTTATGAAACTAAGAAAACAATGTTATGTTGTATCCTACCTTAGCCAAGTTGTGTCATAAGAATTTTCCACATATTCACCAATCCCTAAGGCTATGCTCGGTCACAGCGAGAAAAAAGTTACAAATATGTGATCCGAATATATGTCGAATTAATAAATGCCACAACCTCAAAAAAATTCCTTTTTAAAAATATAGTTAGGTATTTCTTTTCTTAGTATTATTTATTTCAGTATGTGGTAGTGTTCATTTTAAAGATTTTAAAATATTTTACTCGTAAATATTTCAAATGTATTTGTTTGATAAAGTAACATACATATTTAATGTTCCGATAAATAAAAGGAAATTCGGGTAGACTGAGGTCAGCTAACAGCGTATTTGCGTTGGAATACAAATAGGCGGCAAATGTTGAACAGGTAAAGGTTCATCAAGGTTATTTGTATACAGGTATTAAGCATAAAGGTTTTCAAAGTAAATATAACAAACTTTATCTGGACGTCAGGCTCTGTAAATAAGACAAAACAAAAATATAATAGCCTATTATTATGTTCTAATTGTAAAAAAAAATCTTCAAAGTTTACTATATTATTACTATATGATATTCAAGTAAATTTCTAAATAATTATAAAAAATTGTTTTAAAAGACAATATTCAATAAAATAGAAACGTAATGAAATAAAATATGTAGAACGGCTAAGTAACTATAAAAATATGTTTGCTATTCGAAGTAAAAAAAAAACGAAAATAATATTAAATACGAGTAGTTCTCATAAACTTCTGTAGTTGAGTGACATTAATTCAGTAATACTTATGGTAGTGTAAGTGTAAGGGCTGTTTATATTTAAGTTAGTAATTACCTAAAAAGTTGCATATTTTCGTGTAGACTGTGTAATATAATAGATTATAAATTAAATTAAATAAGTTTTTTTACCCTTAAATTTATATTGTTGCTTTTTTAATCTTTTTATTAAGTCAATTTTAATTTATATTAAATATAACGCACTTTTATTTACTATGCTACATTGTTTCTCTTATTCACTCAGATATTCACTTGGATAAATGGTTCTATTGGATGAGTCCGTCATACATTAATTGTGTTTGTTTTTTGAGACCTTTTTTTAATGCTACCCATGGGTTACTTACCGTTTTAGAAAAAAAATATTTAGATAAATTATAAAACATTGAACTTTTTAAAGTATCAAGTGAAAACTGGGAACAATTTTCTACAATCCAGCGCTAAGCGTTGCTAATTGAGCGTGAATTCTGTTTAAATTGCAAAACGCTGACACACGAGCCGTGTATATGAGCGGGAATTTCTACAAAACGGTTTCAAGGATCAAAATATATATTATGCCGGCTTTTAAATTCTGGGTTGAGTGAACTAGCGAGAATACTCGTTTAAAATAAAATTATTTTATTTAAAATATTAATTATAATATCTTGACAATACATTTTCATATATTTTTTAAAATATGACGAATTTATTTTTCAGTTTATATAATATTAAACTATTTATAATATTTTGCACCAACACCTCGTCCATACTTCCGGCAGAACTGTCAACTGTTGTCGCTTTTATATTAAAAAAGTTTCCCTCAAAATTTCCATTCTGAGTTTGAACGAGTGAATATATGTAAAAGCAAAAAGAATACATGAATGGGAAATGGAATTTAAGTTTGTTTTAGTGTAACTTCATAATACTGGTTGCTAATATCAATGTTATTTGCTTTTGTTAATATTAAAACTTTTCATTGACTTCCTGCAAAAATTTGTGGGCTTTAGTAAGTGACTTATAAGTCACTTACTATATAATAAGCCACTTTTTATCATACATTATATTTGTTATATGAATTGAATATTTTACATTTGTGATGATAAAATACTTCATAATTACAATATTTATTTATTCTATTTTATTTTTATTTAGTTACCAATAATAGACTTTATTTCTATGACTTGTAGTACTAAGACATATATTAATGAACTATTTATTTTGGTCTCCAATTTATAGCAAAATATTAATTGAATACATATCTATTATCATTGTGACGCCGTCACTTTAGTTAGGTTAATAGGCACTGACGATAAGATTATATAAGTAAATTCATATATTTACAAAAATAGTCCCTCTCTTAGAAGATTCATAAAAAATACATATTAAAATTTCAAGGGTCTGTCCATTGGTTATTATTCTACTACAATAAAAAGGCAGTCTTCAACAGGTTTTTAGGCAGTTAACAAACATATTTTTCATTCAAATTGTTTTTTTTACCTGTTTATACAGTAAGCAGCAATGGAACAAGAAACATGCCAATGATCCACACACACCTAACAATTCTGAAAAGAAAACGCTGTGTTTTTAAATAAATGGAGATATGACTGCATCACTACACTAATTTTAGTGGTATTTTTTACACTTTTACACTTTGATTTATTATCAGATATCATTTTGGAGTAAAGGATAGGCAAAATAACATAATAACATATTTTGTATAATGAATATTTTGATTTCTTCGAGAGAAAGAGATTAGAGTAGCGTTCATCAATACAAAGATTACATAATACATAATAAAATACCCACATTTGGATTGTGTTATTAGAAAACCTTGATAGAAAAGCGATGCTAGTCAGTATTATTATAACATCAGAATAAAAATGTCGATATGATTTTTGCAAATACCAAATATTATTGTTACATAAGTAGGATAATGGCAGATAAACTTAAGATGTCGCGTTCAGGAAAACAAATATTGAATCCTTCAGCTGAAATAATAGGAACGATTTTCTAAGGTATTATTATTTTATTATTTGTTTTTTAATATTTCAATAGGTTTATTTTATCTACATAGAGATGGTAGATATTCTTTACCAATACTAAAAGTACCGAAGCATGATTTGTAATTGAGGAAAATTATTTCTTACTATTATATTATAGTCTATTTATTTAAAAAATCACTTTAAAACCTCGTCGTAGATTACAAATAATTTTGATAACTTAAAAATCAATGCAATTTCGAACCAACCTTCGAATTTTTTATATCATTCCAATGCTACTATTTAAGTTAAATCTTCATTTAGTGAAGTTAATTAAAATCTATAACTGTATTAACAAATCAACTGCATATTCTTTGAAAAGTATCAATTTTATGTAAGCTGTGTTGAATTCATTTTGTATTTTAATTTGCATTTTGAGAGAAGTGTAGATAGAATATTATATTATCTTCTCATGATCTTGGTTAAAGTTGAACCGTCAGTTATCACACGTCTACAAAAAACATATTTAGATCAGTGTAATGTTTGTATGAAATCCTATCACAAGCAGGTATTAAAATACTAATAAGTTATTTCATTTTTTCATTATTATCCGCTTATATTTACAGAAATAACGACTTACGTATTTAACATGAAAAAAATAAATTTTAATATTATATTCTAGAAATTAATAAAATTAAATATAATATTGTCCATGTAATTCCTTCGTTCATTTCCCCGACGAGCTACGCTACGAGCCACTTGACACTCGATGTCGGATACACATTAGACCATTATTTATGATCCTTATGTAGGTAGTTATCAAAGCTACGTTTTTAATATAATATTTTTCGTGTTTCCAAATATCATCTTGTAAAGCATCTTAGATAATAGAAAAATAAATAAGTAGCGAACGTCGGATAGGCCATTTTTCATTCTGAGGGTAGCCCTAATACGAGACATCGGTATATATATGAAGGTTGCGGACTGTTTTTGCCACGTGTCCAGAGAATTCTATATGATTTATAACAAACACTAACTAGAAGTTACATAAAACAAGTAGGTATCTTAAATAAACAAATTACTGTAATGTGATTAATTAATTCAATTAGATACAGTGGTATGAGGCTTTCGGTTTTTCAGTTTCAGATAAAAGTGTAGTTTTTTTTGTATATTACAGTACAGCTTTTCTAAGATACTTCATGACAACAAAAACAATTTGATAAATGATCTTAGATAAATAACACAAAAAAATGTTTTCATTAAATAATTGTTTTAAGTCCCTAAACAACAGTTGTCTGCAAAATATTTATTCTATTATTATAGAATTTATTTAAAAAACCTGTTAACATAATTTATTGGTTAAATTTCAATTGTAAATATTATATATAAGTAAACATGGTGGGTATCACGGTTATCAGTTAATTATTAATTGAAACTGTATCAAAAATAAAATGAAAATATACATTTGATACTAATATATTGTACATAAAAGCAGAGTGATTCAATTAATACAGAACAGTTTTTGGAATTTCGAAGACTAGACAATGTTTTTGGCTGTGGATCATTATTAATTTCCTTGTATTTTACAAAAGATAATAAGATGACGGAACAATGTTGTTATAAGCGTAGATAGGATGTTCTCTGTTATTCTGAGTATCGTCGGCAACTGTTCCTTCCAACAGATCCGGGACGGGCTCAGGATCACACCGGATTGTGTACACGAAATATCTCTGTAGGGTGCTTGGAATATATTTATTATAATGTAAGTATAATATATTTTAACTATTTTATGTTTCTAATTATTTTAATATTGGACCGTTTTGACATATATAATTCCACAATTTATTATAATTTAATTCTTTAGCTTTTTATTATTATTTTTTTTAAAGATGAACTAAAATTAAGATATTATTTTCACACAAGTTCAACTCAAATCAGATATCATAGGATGAAATTAATTAGGGAAAATAAAAAATCCACGTTATTTTTTATAGTGACAATATAAAATTTTACAGTTGGTCATTGCAATGAAGTTATTAGTCAAAGAAAAACATAACACTAAGGCATCGACCTCTCAATTTGAACTTTTTGAAATATGTTGTTTGTAAATTTAATTCATTCTAATTTTTACTCCAACTCAAAAAAATACGACTGCTTGTTTTGAATTTTAAATTTATCGGTTGATTGTTATTACTAAATGAGATTTATCCTAAGAAAAGTTTCGTTTCTCTTGTAACAATACAACTGCATAATATAAAAAGCTTATTTGTAGCAATATACTTAAACTTCACCATAAGGTTTTTCCGTACTTTAATCATTTTATAAAATATATTAATAATTTTAAGAAAGATAAATAATTTTACTTTTAATTCAATAAAAGAAAAATAACCTGCAAATACTAAGAAAAAAATAAATTAAAAAAATAAAAACATTTTCAAGTTTGTCTTTAAACATTTTATAAGTTTTGTTATAATTTTCATTAGGTTAAATATTTTTATGATTTTTAACATAGTACAATAAATAATTTTCCTAACTTAAAAACTAAAAATTAAAAAGATATAATATATCAAGTATTATATGTAATTCTTTAAAATTTTTGAATAGTAGACATTCCAAAAATATTTAAAGAATCAGACAGTAATTACAGACAGAATATTATCAGGGACAATGAATAGAGTGGTGAACTACAAATTAAAATTAGACTTCAAGTCAGGTGCACGTTTTTATTGAGGTTGTTTCTGCTATAGAAGTTCACATTGAATCAATATTATAATATTAACTGTGCACATAAAATAAGCTCTCGTAACAAATTTAAATTTTGTTTAAAATCTTTTTAGATTATGTATTAAAATACATTTCAATATAATCTAAATATTTTTTATAAGGTTGCGTGGCAAAAAAACATACTACCCATCTCATAGAGTCGCTGTGCCTCATGGATATAATATGCATAAAATATGAAATACTATGTTGTGAATTTTCATTCCTCATTCCAGTCTTCCAATATGGAACCAACAATCAACTTTATAATAGAATAAATATATTACATTCTATTTTCTATTTATTTGCTGTTGAAACTAGTAAAATTTAAAATGAATCTAAAAAATAAAACCAATTTAAAACTTGATTTATTCTTTGTAAAAGGGTTTAGAAATATTGTTTTAATGTTTTAATTATTTTCAAATCCAAACTGGGTTTGTTAAAGCTTAAATAATTCTAAATAAATATTTGTGTTTAACTTTGTAGTCGTCACTTTTAGAGACAATGATACAAACTCTTTTGTTACAATTGCTTTTTAAAAGTAAAATTCAATTTAGCAATGGTATCTAATAATCATCACAGAGTCATAAATGTGGCGTTGCAGCAGTAACAATTTACTATAATTGTAACAACTTCTTGATTTAAACTTGATTTCTTTCAAAATTCAAGTATGTAGTCAGTAGTGTAACTAAATTACGAAATTTTACGAGAACTGAAACTTATTTCAGACATTAATATTAATGACAGTTATTTTAAAAATATTTTGAATGCTCTATCACATATTTCAGACAAAAATAATAATGCCTTAAACAAAAGGGGCATATACGAGTATGTCCCCAAAGTAACTTCCATCTCGAGCACTATGTGGTTACTATTCACGAGTATGATCTAATAATACGCCAGCTCCGTAGCGCATATTCCTCCTCACTGAGTTGTTCCGTAAATTGCTTTAAAACTTTACTTATTCAGCCGCATCTTAAAGGAGTCACAAAGAGTACTTTACATAAGCTCTAGCTACAAAAGACAAATCTGCTTTCATAACCACATGAATAAATACTTGGAGTACATAAAACTTATAAATGAAAATCTTGTATTTGAAACTTCTTTTAACAAATGTACATTTATCAAAACTATGAGGCTGGTATTAAAGCACATTGAGCATATCATCAACAATGTTTTTTTTTTTTTTTTTTTATGTTAGAGAAGGGCAAACGAGCTTGCGGGTCACCGTTGGTATGTGATCACCGCCGCCCATGAACTCTTGCAACATCCGAGGATACACAAGAGCGTTGCCGGCCTTGGAGAAAGGAATATATGCCTTTTTTGAAGGTACCCATGTCGTATCGATCTAGAAATAAGTTCGTTCCACATTTGAGTGGTACGTGGGAAAAAAGTCCTTGAAAACCGCACAGTTGAAGATCGCCACGCGTCCAGGTGGTATGGATGATAAAGGAAGCGATGGCGAGCTGTGCGGTAGTGAAATTCGGCGGTAGGCATCAGATCGAATAGTTCTTCGGAACACTCCCCGTTGTAAATGCGGTAGAAGACGCACAAAGAAGCCACGTCTCTACGGAATGCCAAAGAGTCCAGCCGTTCACAGAGCACTGGGTTCCCGACAATCCGAACGGTTCTCCGTTGTACGCGGTCAAATGGTAGAAGCTGATATTGGGGTGATCCGGACCAGAGATGAGAACAGTACTCCATGTGAGGCCGGACCTGCGCCTTATAGAGCGCAAGTCTTTGGCCAGGTTTGAAATACTGCCTCGCTCTATTGATCACTCCCAATTTCATCGAGGCCAACTTCATCATTGATATGCAGGAGGAACAGAGTTGGGGATAGCACGCAGCCTTGGGACAGCCAGCTCGGACACCAGCATTCACGGGCTTGGGGTCCGAGCAAAAACCGTCGAGAACGACCTGTATGCTCCGCCCAGTGAGAAAACTGGTGATCCACTTGCATAAACCCTCGGGAAGCCCATAGGAAGGTAGCTTCGAAAGAAGCCCCTTGTGCCATACACGATCAAAGGCTTTTGCCATATCCAGACTAACTGCCAGACCTTCTCCCTTGCTTTCAATAACCGCTGCCCAACGATACGTAAGGTATAACAGAAGATCACCAGCTGATCGACCATGGCGAAAACCATACTGCCGGTCATTGATCAAATGGGTGATCCTCTAGGTACGTTAGGAGCTGTCGGTAATCTTCATTATTTTGGAGAGAAGGGAGGTAATGGCGATAGGTCTGTAGTTAGCTGGGTCCGAGCTATCACCTTTTTTAGGGATCGGATGGACAATGTTATGTTTTTTTGATGGTGTAAGTTTCGAGTATTCTTTAGTATTCTTAAACCAAGACGCTAAGGTTAGCAGAGTAAAAAAAATATTATTTAACCCAAGATTTTGTCAAAATTGTACAAAAATATATCACACATTTTTGTGTTTTTGTAATTAACAATTATTTATTTCCTGCGATTCCGTTCCTATTAACATAAAGTATAGCTCGTAAAGGAAAGCTTTATATTTCAAAGGGATAATGCCCGGGTATTATCCCTTGGCGTTCTTTTTAATATGAATAGTAGCTACTATCGATAAATTTGTTAAGTCCATTTAAGTCCGTTTGTTTTATCTATTTTAACAGTAATAGAATGTCAGCAATCACTAAATACCCTTATAACATGGAAATAATAACAGTTATAATCTACATATCTTTGAAGTATTGGGAACTAGGATTTTACGTTACATCATGTAAAATACATTTACTAAATGCTACAACCCTCTTTGAAACGAGTACGGCTTTGGGTTTTAAGGAATGTACGTTTCCAGACTTCCGTGTTATTTATTCACAATTGGTGCTGAAAGTAAGCAAATGTTGTTAAATGCATGATAACTACTAGCGTTAACTAAAATACTTAAACTGACTTCATTGACTTGAGCAGAATTAAAGATGGCAGTTTTGTGATGGATATAGTTTTTAGGTGGTATTTATTAAATATTCAATAATAAAAGTAAAAAATCAAATATAAATAATAAATATTAATAATAATATAATAAACAAATTAGCTAGATATTCTATTCTTCTTGGTGAAACGGTAAAATTTCTTTAAGGCTGTTTGTTATAAAAGAGACAAATTGATTCTCAAATTCTGTGTTAACTATTCTTGATTGTTTAAGGTCGTGTCAATCAAAACTTTTAAAAATGCTGGAGAATTATTTTAATCATTTATTATTCTTTAAAAACTGAAGAGTAACTTTGATAAATTAGAACATTTAATAATTAATTAATAATCAGTAACAAAATTGGGTTTTTCAATATGTCGTGTTGTATTATGGCACTACAAGAGTGTCAATACGTCCGTTGTCAGCAATGCTGTTCACTAGTTCTAGTCATGTATAGTTTCTATGAACTCACGTCGCACTGACAGTGGTGCTTTATCTCTTCTATTCGGATAACATGTTAAAGTTATATTTTTCTCGTTGTTTCTAAATTCAAAATCTTGACCTGCAATCTTGATTGTTTTTTTATTTAATAGTTTAACGTGTATATCGGTGGCATCGTATTTTCCAAACGAGATTTAAGTGCGTATTATTTGTTTTATTTGGTAAAATCGGCATAAATATCTCTAAGAAGCTGTCGATGACGTTATTATGGGCGAGATATCGACCACCTAGTATAATAATAGCAATAATAAGAATCATGTAAGTTGGATGATGACAGAGTATACTAACATTTTACCATTAAGTTTTTCCAAAATACCTACCTTTTTAGAACACCTTAAAATACAGAAGAAATACATTTTAATGTTTTGTTACCCATTAAAAAAACATATAACAATCTTACATTATAATAAATAGACTATAAGTGCCGCACAATAATGTTCCCGGACCGCGTTGTTCCCGGATCTGTCGCAGGAAGTGCTAGCACTGTACCCTACTGAAGGAAATCATATTTTCAGACAATTCACACAATAATATAAAGATACGATTATGACGATTACGACGCCTATTATTATAATATTAAATAGGTTTTAGGTTTACTTCTGTAAAATATAATTTTATTTTATATAGACGATTAATTTTAAATGCCTTAGTGTATACTAGCAGTTCTCAATAACTACATGGCCTCTGCTGGAGGCGGAGTCGGAAGTATAGAAAATTTATCATCAAATATTTTTTTAGAAATATTCATATACGGGCTTATTCCCTCCAGCTTCACTGGACACACTATTCATTTTAATGTGAACCTATGCTATGCTATTTTAACCTTTGTCATACATATACGATGATAACGGATACGTTATCATCGTAACCATTGCTATAGTAACTCTTACCCCTGCATTAAGTGTATATCTCCTACAGGTTTACAACTTTGCGAAATGCAAATAGGTAAAATACGTTGGGATAGGAATTTCGACGTCACAAAAGAAGTATGTAAAATTTTAAGTTAATCGGACAGATAGTTCCGAGATTTCGTGATGAGTCAGTGAGTAGCAAATCGCTTGTATGTATATACGAGTATATAGATTTCTATACATTTGTGCTATAAATTAATAAAAACTGGTAAAGAATTGTTTTAAAGCTGTTTTAGTGGATTTCTGTTTGTATTATCTTTCTGAATGTTAAAATGCATTAATATTTGACTTACAGATTCAACATTGTTGCTATAGTATATTAAGCAAATTTTTCACATTCTCCCTTTTTTTATTGATTAAATTCTCTAAAACAAGGGAAAAATTACATTAGTCAGTAATATTTTTTCCTAAGACAGTTGCTACAAAAAGTAATACTTTATTAATTACACTTGCTCTTAAGAAAATATCAAAAATGGTAGTAAAAACGATGTTCTACATTATGCAATTTCATTAACACAATGATGACAAATAAACCGTTTAATATGATATAAATATCGTCGAATCTATGTTATTTAAATAATCGATTCCTCTAATTTCAACGTTTTATACAACAGGTCATCAAAGAATAACGAAATACATAAACTCATATTGTGGTCAGGATATTACATATAAAGTATTATTTTAAGAATGTAACTTTAGAAATGAACATATACTTGTATGAAGTATGTTTAAGTAAAGTAATAAGTAAAATTTAGGAAAAAAAAAACACCAAAAATAGCTTAATTTCAAATATATACTTATAAAACGTTCATTCTGTTAACTATTTAATGGACATAACCTTTATAAAGACTTACAAATATAATTAAAATAGAAAGAATAGAAAGCGTAGAAGATTTAAAATGATATTAAAATATCTTTTTAATGTAAACTATTAGCACTGTTGAAATGCTGTTTCATAAAATAAAATATCTAAATTGAAAAAACTCGACCAAATCCGAAATTATAATAAAATAGTTTGTTTTTTAAAAGTGGTTATTCTGGTTACGAAAATTCTGATAATAATATTTTCAGAATTTCATCTTTGGCTTCTAGGCAGTTGCCAGTATGACCATATAATTTCTTACAAAACTGATATTATTATAGTTCAAGACTATATATAAATAATATCGCAAATGAAATTAAAATATATATTTTGTTAAATATATATTTTGATAAATTGTAAGAGGCTCTGAATATATCCCAACAACAGCAATTATATTAATACTGGAATACGAATGCTGCAAATTATTATTAATTTACTTTGTTACAATTATGTAAAGATGATTAATGATGCGGAACTCATTCTAACTTACTAACTAACAGAAAATCGCGTTGCAAAAAATATGTTTCTCAAAATTTTGACGCAAAGTGTGACGAAATAAAACAAAAAAGGGTAAATAATTAAAGGTAAAGTTCCTTTTCTAGACTTTTTAGATTTTAAACTTGGACAACTTAAATTCAATTCTCTTCACCCCAAAAACTAAAAAAAATGGTTGTTGTTACATACATTATTGTATTGAAAACAGAAATAAAATCTGATATCTGATCGTAACTCCACAGGCAAGTTTCAAAATGGAACTCAATCATTCCGCAACCGAATGAATCATATCCAAACATTTATATAAATCAATAAATTTCAAGCTGTAAGAGAGGGGTTTATTGATTAACAACCGTACAGAAGAATTATATATATAAAATTAAACGGTGTTTACAGAAAGATATTATGAAGTATCGAAATAAAAGCATGAACTTAAATAGCTCACAATAATATGCCTCAAAACTATTGTATAGTTAGTAAACTTATATTGCATAGTTAGTTATTGTATAGTTAGTTATTGTATAGTTAGTATACTCCTTTATTATTTAATGTTTTATTACCCTTCATATGTAAATGCAACATCAGCAAGAAAAAAAACTAATCTTAAATGGGCTGTATATATATTTCCTTGATTAACAATTTGAGAAGGCTTGGAATCTGTGTTGACCCATAGTGATATCAGTTTTAAATAAAAATCAAAGAAAAAGTTAAATGACGAGGAGTTTGTGAATATATTTCCATGTTTAATTTACCTCGTATTATTTGTATTTCAAATTCCGAAAACTTTACGATTCAAGTACCAAAGTTCAAGACATTCAAAAATAAAAGTTGAGTTACGGAGATGATTATGTAAACTAAGGGAATTACGCACTCTAACCTTTTTATTCGATTGAAGTTCAATAACAAATAACGAAGTTCCAGTTTGTTTGGGTTCTGTGGAAGTAACTTTGTGTACAACAGTGATTACTGAATACTCATAATAGTAACAATCACAAATATTCTCATATATTACGAACAATAAAAAAAATGTAATAAAATCTTTAATTTTACTTATAGATACTCCAAGTTATACAAAAAAAACAAAATTTTTAAATGGCATATCGTGAAAATATTTAGAGCAATCTGGCATTCTCGTTATAACGAGGTACCGGTGATTTTTAGACGAAGTTTTTCAAGTTCACTTACAGTTTGCAAAGTTTTTTTTTCATTCAACCCCAGCAAAGGAAAGTCCAAATTTGTTGGAAAGACAGGAGCGAAACATTTTTTATTTTTTGTACATACAATATTTTAAGACCAGTATTAATAGCTGACTAATAAATAATATTGTAAAAATAAATAAAAAAAAAAGAATAAACTTCAAAGATAATTTGATGTATCCGTAGAAAGTATTAGAATATCTAATACTTTGAACATCGAATGAAGCTTAAAAACATCAAACTTTGTGACAGTTGTATTTGATATATTTTTAAATTATCCAGATAAGGGTTAAATGTCTGAAAATTAACTTCTAGAAACTTTAAAATTTTTAATAATATTTATTTCTAAAATAAATTAAAAAGAATCATAATCATAATATTACCTATAACATATCAAATTGAAATAGTTTTCTTTCCTTACTCTGGATCTCAGATTTCTATTTATACGAGTATATCACATTATATTTTTACAATAAATGATTTTATTCTTGTCATATTCTTTTAATGAGAAGTAGTATACGCCATCAATATTACTACGAAATATTTCGATATAAAAGAGTGTTTATTTTGAAGAGGAGTAAAAATATTTGTTTTGTTAATTCGATCATAAGAATATTAAGAACGCAATAAAAATAAAGAATTTACAGACCCTATTATCTTGAAGTTGAATTATTTTATAACATGATTGTCTTTGTAGGATTTGGAATTTTTCATCAATATTTGTATTCTTTGAGATACTAAAACTGTCGAGAAATCACGTTCAGCGTTTTTATGAAGCTTCATATAAGAGTTGATATTGTAATATAATAAAAACAATAAAATGTATGTTCCCTGAAGATATGTTCAGATGTTGTTCCAGATTCGTGAATGACAAGCGGTATGTGTTGGAAATGAGATATTTTAACTATATTTGTAATAAAGTACTATGTTCCTTAAACTAGATATAAGCATTGATATTTTTTTGTAATATTCAAGTGAACGCTAACTAATAGATGTGATAAAATAAATAGATTTACAGTTGAGGACAAATGTATTTACTCATCAGAAAACTCTTGTTTTTATTAATTATGAACAGGACCAGAAATTATAAATAGCGCACAAATATATAAATATATAATAGATATAGCGTTGACGCATTATTAAAAATATTTAAAAATAAGTTTAATTGACTGAAAGTGACACAAAACTTTAATTTCTTCGATGGACTTGGTACTGACTTGAATCAAGCATGTACTAAAATATTATTGCATTATGACCACGTCTATTGTCACACAACGATATTTTGTATATTGTAAGGGGGGAGAAAAGAAAAATAATTCCTAATATATTTACAAAACATAATTAACTAGGGGCGCCAACAGACCCTCAATTTCGACTCACTGCTCTCGCGAAATCTCGGGTGCGGTTTGCATATTGAACGAAGCGAGCCCAGTGTAATAACTCATCGTTTCCCATTGACTTCAATGGGATATCAGTTTTTTGACGATTATTCCTCAACGACATGACATTTTTAATTTATTTTTTTTAAAGTGTGTCTTTTTGATTGCAAAATTTTCAGTTAAGTAGTTTTCGAGCCTATTCGTGAAGAAGAGCATTAAAACGTCTCCAGTAGACCGCTCCGCTCAATTATTAAAAAAGCCTTGAGTTGAGTAAAAAAGTTATTAACTTAGTTTTCATAGCCCTTCCTATGAAGGGCTTACTGAAGCGAATTACTGCAGTCTAAATAAAACTAGCCTATAAAAACTATTTTTGATAGGCTAGTTTTATTTAGACTGCAGTTTGTACACAACACATAGGTAGTATTTTCCTGACAGATGATTTCAAATATCTGATGCGAAAACACAAACACCGTCTTTTATAATATTATAAATTGGCATATAATCAGAAGGTCTTATGATCTTATGATATTTTCTTTCTTCTTACATCTTTTATGTAGTATTTTCATCTCCTCTTTCACACTTTCATTACCATTTAATTCTATCTGCCATTGCTTAAACCCATCTTTCTTCTCTTTCACAACCTTTTGCACATTTCCTTTACACCACCACGTTTGCTTACTTATCATAGCTTTTCCTTTCGTTTCACCTAATACATCCTTTACCACACTTCTAATCTATTCCGCTATTATATATTTGCCTTATATACTCATCTTATGTACTTGCCTTATATACTAGCCTTATGCACTCGCCTTAAGTACTTGTTTTATATACTAGCCTTATGCACTTGATTAGCTTTTATAATATAAGAAATATAGTATGATAAGTACCAGCCCATATTTGTTAATAACAAAAAGTAGGTAATTTTTAAATAAAGACAAAATTATAAGTATTTTTATTAAACTAAAGAATCCAATAATTATAAATTAATTAGGTACTTTAATGTGAACAATAATTAGAGTTGCATTATCATCATCATCACAAGTGTCACTTCATTAATGAGACTCAAATACAGAGGTTTGTGAGACGAGCCCTTGAGACTGTTTCAAAAGCGAACCCTACAACATGCTTTAAAGTGAAACTTTGTCGGTTACACGCACGTTAGAATTACCTTCACAATTACCAAAGATCTGTTAAATTCTTGTACAAAAGTAGTACGTACAAGATTGGATAATTCATTATAAATGTATTTTTATGGTTTTTATAATTTGTGACTATGTATATTTATATACACGTCAGAGCTGACCATATCTAAACTATTTACATTTCCTAATCACTACAACAACATGTGCCTACGTTTCATTTATTTGTATGTTAATTCTACTATTCTATTTCTATATAATTACTTATAGTAACTATTTTTAATGACTTAGATATTGCGACTTATCAGTTTTTCTGCTTATTAACGTACAGCAACTTTAAATGTATATTTTAACTTTTTAATAAATAAATTAAACGAAAAGCTTAAAAAGTTTACTTATACATATATATATTATCCAATTAAAAAGAAAGGTAAGGTTTTGTATAAAACTGCAGAATATCAAAATATTCACACACGAATTTTGAAAGTTGAGCTTAAACTGTTCTACGAAGTTCTCCAAGGAGCTGGTATTTCGCCAGCTGGACTGTGTTGAATAAAATTTATAATTTACTTCTTCTACTTAATGATTCTAGCTCTGGGTTATTAGTGTTAGAACTTTACTAGAACTAGTAAAACTATTTTCTTGGCACTTGGCACTTGGCACTTTCAAGTATAAACTTTTATGACATTCATTGCTTGAATTAGCTTCTTAAAACAAATAACAGATATTCAAATATTGTATTTAATATTAACCAACATAATTATGCTCTATTCTTAATTACTAACTACTAACTACATTTTGGACTAAAATAATTTATTTAAAGAAGTATTACAATAAGCAACAACCTAACCTCAAGTAACCACAAGCTCAATGTAGCGCGTATATCACATCTGATACCTTCGTTTTAAACAACTCCAACCAAATGAATTTGCAGATTCGCTGTACAATGTTATTTTTATGACTTCTGTATTCAACCACGGCAATATAGTCATCTCATCTATTTTATTAAAAATTATATATATATTAGAAAACTATATTGTATATAGATATTTATAGTGGAGCATTTTATTATACATTGACATCATAAATTTGCAACACCTTTAAAATTTTATTTAGATATTTGAAATAAATATAATAAAGTTTTTAATTATTTTTTTTAAACGTGTATTAAATGTTCTTCTATCCAACTTTGAATATAAATTTTATTATTTTAACATAAGCATATTTAAAATAACCGCCATCTTAACAGAATTATTATTTAAGTACTTTTATGATGACTTTTTTATTTGATAATTTAAAAACTCATCATCAACGATTTCTTGTTGAAAATTGGGAACGTCGTTTTCTTGTATTATTTTTAATCATTCTCCGTCACTTGTGTAGGTCAGTCTTACGTGAAAATTAATAAATCTTTATTTCTGTATTCTTAATTACTTTGTTTGTAGTAAAATATATAATATTTAGTAGATATTTTATACAGTATATAAATTTAAATAATTAATAAAAAGATTGCTGGAATTTTATATCCCAAGATATCTTTCGTCCTCTACTATTTACGATATAAAACAGGCACTTGGTAATAAGCGCATTTAACTTTCTTGATCTATGTCAATTCGACATAAACTACATTTCCCAAGCCAGTTGTAGCCTACGTTACGTTATGCTAACCATGAGCTATAGCATAATCGATCGGAGCAATAATTGAAGTCGTTTTATTATGTTAATGTTTTTATAAAACAGTTTTGTAATAGAAAATTGTGATAGAGTATATAATACATTATGGTTGCCAAAATATATATTATACTATTTTATATTATTACGAATTTAATAGTTACTGTCATAATTATTGTGGGTGCTGACACTTTTATGGTAACGATAGAGTTGTGCTACATATTCAATGTATTTATGAGCCAATATGAAAATGTTCTATCCATCGATGCCGACTTGACGCCTACGCGTTAGAAATACATGATTTCGATTTGAAGAGCCTGATATTGCAAGAATGGAAAGTGCCAGAAATAAACATGTAATGTAAATTCATTTTTATTTCTGGCGTTATGATTTTATTTTTTATTAATTCATCAATATTTCTTAGTGAGAGTATATAACTTCAAATGCTATTTATATGCTGATACGTTTTGATACGTTATATAATATAGAGGTCGGAATTGTGCGGGATAATAGAATTCAAATATGTTAACAATACAGTTGTTCAGTTGGCATAACTCTATATCTTTTGGGCATTTCAAAGTAAATTTTAAGCCCAAACAAACAATTTCATATTTTAATATCTTGCTTACCTACAACTATATTTATAACCAATTAAAGCCCGTTTCTTGTATTATATAATAAATAAATAAAATGCAATCTATATTTTGAATGGTAATAAAAATAATATCTTTATTATTTAATTGTTTTAAAGACAGTAAACATAAAAACACCTTTTCTAATGACGTAGGTTAAGGAAAATACATATAAAATAGAGAATAACATTAAAAGTATAACAAATAAATTGGTTAGATATAGATTTTCTGTTCTCTCTTTAAGCATCGATCTTTAATAAAACGAAACGTCCCCTCTTTCAGGTGACGTCATAAGTCATCTATAAATATATGATTGTATTCTACCAGCTGTAAAACATTTAATAAATTCTCAAACTGTAAAGATCGTAATAGAAACCTGCGATTACTTTTAGAACCAAGTCTTTAATTTTTTATCATTATTCATAATTAATTTCCTCATAAAGTACCTAAATTAGCATACATTTAGTACTACACAAATATAATTTGGAATAAGAATTAAAATAAAATAGGTAAAAATCCCCAAAATCGATAAGGATGACTCCAGTTTTAAATACCAGTAAAAATATAAATCAATCTTGCTTTATAAAGGTGCAATTTCTCGGCAAGTAAAAGAAAACTGTTTTTCAAAAAGAAAAATATCTAAACAATGTTGGTTTTATAACCGAATTACACTTGGGACTTTAAATTAAAGAGAAGTTAATAAAAATGTTCCAGTTTGTTTAAGATTTATGGAATTAATAGTTATGTTCAAGTAATTGATTGAAAAACGGATTTATATTTTTAATATATTAACAGTTTATGTAATTGTAAAGACGATAATTACTAGAATATATATAAAAATAAGCTTTAGAAAATATTTCATAGAAGCCGGAGTAAGTGTTTGAATCATTAAATAAAAATCTTCGTTACAAATCCAGTTTATCTTAACCCTTAATTACTTAATCTGACTGAATTGAATGCTTGATGTTAAAATTATTATTATATATATATATATATATATATATAATGTTACGTTAAATTAATTGTCACAATTACACATAATACATAACATAATTATAACATTTACTGATTTTTTTCAAGATTATCTTCGTAACAATAATCTATCGCAATGGAAAGTTATAGGTTTTTCAACAATAAAAATAATAGTAATTGAAGCTTAAAGTAGGTTCGACTGATTTTGAATTTTTGAGAAATAAACTAAAAATTTAACTAAATAAAATATCATATATATTAAATCATATCTTATCCTATCCTATCGTATAATAATATCCTATACTATCCAAATTTTTTTTTACTCTTTATCGCTAATAGTATAAGTTTAACTTTATTATACGGTGCCGGAAATATAATTTAATAAGCAGGGCCGCTCATTAAATTATCTAAAATTTAAAAAAACTGTCAACTTTAATTGCCGTAATAAATCTGTAGCAAATACGTACCATTATATTTGTATTGGGGGAGGAATTAAATTAGGTGCAATTTTTAGGAAATTGTAACATTTGAGATGTATCTTTTAAGAAATGGTGATGCAGTATAGAAAAAGTTACTTATAACCACCACCGTCACCGAGTTATACGAGTAACATCGAAAACATATGCAATTTTATATTATTGTAAACTACTTGATATATGAAATATGTTCTTAAACCCCTCCCTGTAACAGTTATAGGGACAAAACCATAAACAATTTGTTCTTAGAAAATATTTATTATATGTAAGCTATAATATTTTATAATATGTAAGCTTCTGAATGCGACTTTGCTCAAATGATTTTTTATATATTTTTTTCCTTCTTTAACTATTATTATAAGAAATAAATAAAACAATGGATATTTGTCTAACATTATTTATACTCAAGGTACTAATTTAAACAAACAAAAACTATTAATACATAATATTCTTTAATAATTTAATTATAGATTCATAACCACAGATGAATATAATAAAAAACCTTTTATATGAGTTTCAAAGTTAATATTTTTAATTTATTATTTTTACGTAATAAATGTATATATTAATATTTTTAATTTTTCACGCGCAACAGATCATAAATAAAACAGAGCAGTTTTGACTATGTCTTAACAAATACAAAATATTACTACGGTAATTTCTAGTGTAACTTAAAACAAGCATATTATTTGAAAACGTTTCCGTTTATAAATTACGCGCTTAATAAAATTACAGTCCTTTAGGGATTGAAAATTTGCAGTGAAACGAGCCTTTGAAGTAACCAAAATAAAAGAGCTGTTTGTAGTGAGCTTTGAGCAACTAATTTACTTAAGGGATAGCTGTATGGAACAGCGGCATAAACTTATATATATAAAAAATAAATGAGGATTGCTATATATACATATAGAATATACTATATATATATATATATATATATATATATATACACTAGCTATGACACGCGGCTCCGCTCTCGTTGTGTAAGTTACTTTATTTTAACTCGGGATATTTGATTCTTATATCTTGAACCTGGCATTGAAACGGCGCTGGCCGGAGGAGCTAAAAATATTAAAAATTTATATCAAAATATATGTTTATGTATAAATGGTTAAAACTAGTTTATTAATAAAAGCTTTATTTGAAAATATAATTATTATAATTATATAATTATTTTACATTGCCTCACTTAGGCACGCAATTATTTTGATACTTAAATATTATACTTTTCAGAAAATTACTACTAAAATTATTATACCTCTTTAATATACAACCATCAATACTTTGTTTTGTAACAATGAAACAAATTATTTGCAAACGTTTAGAACTAAATTTTATGTATATAAAATTCAAAGATAAAATAAATTAAATTACCACAAATACACATAATATTATTTAAAAGTCAATAATAATTAAGTTATATTGTGATTGTTCTGACCAAAATTATTGTAACTGAAAGTTTCCTCAAATTATATGCAAATGGATTTTAATATATTAATATTAAGTCTTATGACGTACATGAATCCCAACGATGTTTATTTCGTAAATTGCTTTAAAACTTCTAACTTATTCCGAGAAGCCTTGGAAGAGTCATGCAATATTACACATTCTCAAGTTATGAACATTAAATCCATATTTATATAAGCATTTATGTGCTCGTGTTTAATAATGTCATATTTTGAACGCTCTTTTTAGAAACAGAAAAAAAATAATGACAAAAAAAGTGATTTTATTGAACGCTATTGGTTGATACATTTAGAAATGTTTTATAAGATCATGAAAGTTTAGCAAACCATTTTGGGTAGACCTCGAAGAATTCGGTCTGCCCATTCATTTGTACCCGACTTTCGAATTTTGGAAAAATTTCTTCACAGGAGGTCTTCTTATGACCCCCTGAGTCCGAAATGACCATTGGTCTAAAAGTTTATGTATATATATATATATATATATATATATATATGCGTGCGTGCGTCCAGATTCGACTTTTGTCAGCACGATAGCGGCCGCAGTTTCGCTCGGATCGCTTTCAAACTTTGCTCAAAAATCAACCATCCAAAAATGAAGGTCAAGTTCGTTAACCAGAAAAATTTGGCCACAAGGGGCGCTAGGGCCTCACTTTTTCTGATTTCCGTTTTTTGACCATAACTTTTTCCCTATACAAAGAAGATCAATCGCGTTCATATTATATGATGTCTTTGATGAATACCTATAACTAATGTAAATAAAGCGAAAACCTAACTTCAATAACTTAGGGGTGGGGGTAAAAAAACCGAAAATTTTTGGAAAAAAAAATCATATCTTTTTTCTGGTACACATTCTTACATCACAAGTATTTTTAATAGAAAGGTTATTTTTTACTCTAAATTTAGATACCAAAAGTTTTTCCGTAAAATGTACCGTTTCCGAGAAAAAAAATAAAAACCACTTTTAGCTTGAAAATTTTGATGTAAACAACGGCATCATGTGTTATTCTTAGGTAGTGAGTTATATTTTAAACGAGTTACATACGAGGTCTACCCACGCGTGTCCCCCTGCGGGCATGGATTTTTTTTAATTTGCCTTGTTTATCAAAATATTTTTTTTTAATATGGCACTTATAATGTTCTTAAAACATTAAAAAGTACACTCCAATAAAGCGTATCGCAATATTTAATAATACTTAGAGGTAAATGTAATTTTTCATACTTCTATATTATATTTAAGAGTACTGCATAAATATTTATATTATTTAGGTTCTAAAGTGATCTCATAAAATTAAATTTACTACACTTATGGTGTACACAAACTAAAATAAATTGTATACCTTCTAACAATCATTCCATAATTCCCTTTATTAGTATCGAATAGATTTGAATCCTCCATTAATGTCAAACATACATTAATATTACATTAGTCATAAATAAGGCTTTAATAGGCTTTCTCTGGAATTAATAAGTGTTATGGATTATAATATCACTATAATAGAATTATTATTATGAACTTTATAACTTAAGTGGAAATAAATCTTATAAAATAAATCGTGAAACTTTTCAAAAATATAATCATTGTATACTTTATTGTATTCAATCCACGTTATTTTTTTCGTTTATTTGTAAGAAAAAATAAGTAACAATATGAATTTAGGAAGGTAAATTGTATTAAAAAGAAACAAAATCACTTTTCTTTTTCATAAAATTTGTATCTGTCGATAAAGGTTACATTATTTCCTCTAGCATACATTCACCATTTTATTTTAAATAAGAATTCGTAGTTTTTAACCACAGTAAAATTAATTCTGAGATTTGATGTTATTAGTTCAAAAAAATAATATTTGTTTCTTTTTAAAGACGCTTTCCTTTAAAATTATAATATATTTCTTTAAATAAAATATATTACTATTTTTGTATACCTTGTTCGTTAGCTATTCAATTTAGTTTTTCGGCAGTGTCTATGAACGGTTTATATTCTGAATTACATATTATAGTATATAGTATAGTAGTAAGTAACGAAAATGTGTAATTATACCAATCTAAAACGAAAAACAGCTATCAGAAGTAAAACAGAATGTTAGAGAAGAACATACACTACAAAACTTTTTTTCTAAAAATATATATTTTTTAATAATAATACTTGTTAGAATTATAAAGTTTTAAGTAGTAACCAGGGTTTTTTCGTAACAAAACTGTTACATTGAAAACGTGTATACTGAATATTGTATAAATGTTAATAAACGCGATTTATGTAATATTACTTCAAATAAGAAAAATGTATTTATAATATATTGTATTTGTTTACAGTCTCTTACTATTATGATTGACATTATGTTAGATGATACATTTATTGAAACATTAAAATAATCATCCACCATTTTAATTCCAATTGCTTACTAATGTTATTGCCAGCTATTTCATAAACGTGAAAAATCATCATACAAATTTACCCGCGCAGTAATGTAACGAAGTACCATATCTATGTCTTTATTTATAGTTGAAAATTGCAGTTTACAATTTATTTATGATGATAATAAATGTCAATGAAAGATATTTCAGGAAAGACAAAAAGATAAAGCAAAAGAACAAATTCTTTTAGGACAATAAATAACAGCTACATCATTTATTTACGCACGGAGGTATTATCCGTGACCCCGGGGTTTATATCTTCATCAGAACATTGCTTTACTTTTTTTACTTATATTAGTAAAAGGATATGTTTAGATACTGTGTGTATTAGAACACAGTTTTATTATTATTAATTAATAATTTTAGAATAAAATCATGATACATTATAATCTTTGTAACCTCCTCGAATCTACATTTTTTTTTTGTTTTATAAAGAATTTAATTTGAAATAGTTAAAGGAACATGATGGAATTTATCATTTGGATATATTTACTACTTGCAACTAACAATCAGTAAAAACCTTCCACGTAAATAAAATCAAGGACATTACTTCGTGAATAATATTATGTTACAGAATCATTAATTTCAATATTTTATTACTTATAACAAGAGAAACAGCATACGTGCTAAAAACTATTCGTAATTTCAGATTCATTAAAGAGTCTAAGAGTTTTAATTTCCTTAATAAATCTGACTCAGATAGTTGCTATGCTGACATTTAGACATAGAACAAAAGTGTTTCTGATATTTTTGATAAAAAACTTTATTATAGCAACATAAAAAATATTAATCCGGTATTATAGGGTTTATAACCTAATAACACTACCTTTTACAGTCCTACCCAGCAGTGTAACTAGAATGTAGAGTAATGCTTAGAACTTATTAAACATGTTTGCATTCTCTGTTGTAGAGACTCCAAGCAGGTTCTCCATCACCGACAAGATACAAATGAAACTCTTTGTAGAAAATCTCAAAGGATTTCTTAGTAAAACCGGAGTGGAATAGTTTTGTTATATAAATATATAAATGGGTCCGTCGTGAACTTAATATATTATTATTATCCTTCGGTATAAAAGTGATATTGGCAAAAATATTTAGGCACTAATTTCATCTAAATTACATTTAATCAGTATTTAGGATAATATATATACTACAAATATATTGATACTCAGCAGTTTACTTCTTCTTAATTTTCGAGAACGTCGAAATCAATCAAGAATGTTAAAACAACAAGTGTGAAGTTCAAGAATTTAAGTTAATTCACTTCGCTAACTAATAGAATATGTTTAAATCTATGTGTAATAATAAAATAATGCCTTAATATCAAATCTCTTTCTCGTTTATGAAATAATTTTCCCGTGTCTCTAAAGTTCTGGTTTAAGAAATAATTTACTTTGAAATTGTAAAAATCTGTTAATAAAAAGTTTTCACTTAATGAAATTATTATTACCATAACTAAACTAAACTAAACTAAATACAAAAAACTATCAACTTTCGCCAAGTTAATTTTTCTTTACATATCTGTCTCGAGTAATTGTTATGTGGCCTTGGCCCATAGAATAATAACAATGTTACTGAACTTATTAGCCTTAAACAACACATGTAAAGTAACAAAAAATACCTCGTTCGACAGGGTCAATCGTGTCAGGTAGATTCCCGTCACGCGATTCTCGATATGCAATATGCGAAGGTAACAATGAAACCGAGAATGCGATAAACATATAATGATTGAATGATTTACTTTAGTTGTGGGGGGGGGGGGGGTTGGTCGGATCGACAAAAAAAAACTAGCCAGCAGTATTCTAATGGTCATTACGAGTCTTTTGACGGGTCACTCTGCATATATTGGGTGAGATGGGAACCGCCACCCACCCCTATCTCTTAAACGGGGAGTCAGATCCAAAAACTTTTCAGACAAAAAGTTTTCTCTTTTAATTGGTTAATTTTCTAAGATTTTTCCGACACTAAAATTTTGCCTCCTTCTGTTTATGAACTGGAGATTGAGAATCCGTCGAAAAAAAAAATTTATATATCCCTCTATATATATATATATATATATATGATCCATCAGTCCAAATTCATCGTAGGCAAAATCTGACTTCACAGGTCGATAGGATAAATTAGTAGGACAAACGTAGCATCTCGGTTTTCTGGAAAATAGGGGTGGGGGGTGGTTCCCTGCTCACCCAATATATGCAGAATGACCCGTCATAAGACTCGTAATGACCAGTAGAATACTGCTGGCTAGTTTTTCTTTGTCGATCCGACCGACGGGAATCTACCTAACACGATCGACCCTGTCGAACGAGGTATTTAGTATAATATTATACTTTGTTTGAATTATGTACTTATTAATTTAATGTATAACTAATAAGAGTTCTTAAAAACAAATCAAAATCAACATATTAAACAGTATGATTATAATATCGACATAATTAATTATCATAATCATACAAGATCTGTGTCTACTAATTTACGTGTTGACTGCTTGATATATCTGACATATGCAGAAAATGCTTCCCTACAAACACATGGTGTTGTTGTGTTCATGTTTTCATGTGTTCTACACTATAAGCTGTGATTTTATCCGTTGTTTTTTTGTATTTTTCTCTTAAATACTCCTTTAATGAGTAGCTACATTTTAATAAATATTTGATTTTTAACTTAGTCTCCATATTTATAATAAGAAAAAGTATTACTTTTATTTTATATTGAAATAAGTACACATTTTGATCTGATATTATAATAGATGTTGATAACATTTTAAATAAAAATTTTTACACATTAAGATTTTCACATTCTTCTCTCCTGTCATCTACCAGAAACTACGTGTTCTTTTATAATCCTCAGAAGTCCTTTGAATATCACCTTACAACAATTTACCTAAAACAGTAATGTATTATTTACCTACCTAAACCTTTCTCAATAACTGCACCATTTTTTAATAAAACTCGCACAAAGATCCGTTTAGTAGTTTTTGAGAAAATCAATTACATACGTACAGAGATTTTGAGAACTTTATTTTATAATATGTATAGATTTAATCGCTTTTAATCACATTAGTTTATATTGGCATTTGCCCTACTATTTTCAAAACCATTCAAGGTTCTTAATCATGAGATCGGCGCGTGGAGCGATCGAGGCGTGACCTGCGTGCAGCTCTCTGGGCGCTGCAAGAATGCAGAGGGGAGGATAATATAGTATCACCGTCAGAGGTATCTGGCAGAAACCTCTGACGTCAATGGTTTTTGTAATAGATTTTGTACAAAATGAACTAAATGTGTCACTTTTGAATAATTCTAGTCGGTTCTGAATGTTACCTGGGAAAATTCGTCAAAACGTAAATACACTGGTCACTGGACACAATTTAAATATTTATAATAAGAATAGATCACAAATATTTAAACAAAACAACTTTTAATTGTTTTTAGAATGTATTTTACCAATTTAATAAGGACTAATTCAATGACTCACCAACTCTGTCTCAAAAAAATATTGTTTTGAACCAAACAAAAACACAGTAAAAATAATGTTACATATTATTTTACATCTATTTTCTTTTAAAATTTCATCTTTATTTTCTAAATTTGCAAAAGTTAAAATCAAGATTCCAGGATTTTCGACGAACAAACATCAAAACTGCTACTTTGAATCTATTGCTAAGATTAGTGAGCAGAATATTTATAAATGCTGCAGCAGAATAACTTTTTGAAGTTACAGATGCACACAATTTCTTTTAAAGTTAAAAACTTTATTCCAATAATACCAAAGAAGATTATATGGTTAGTTATATATACTTTATAATATGGAGTCACAAGGAGTTTGAATCTCCAGATTACAAGCTTACACTGTATAATTTACTTATAATAAAGTTAATATTTGAGAATTCCATATTTTAAATGATACCAAGGCAAAACTTATCTGATAAGAGTCGATGGCATTAAACATTTACATGCAAGTAGAGGTTGCAAAGCTTCCAGCTTCCAAAAGCTTCCGACGCTAATGACTTCATCACCCCTTATCAAGCACATGGCAAATGACACTTACATGTATAAAATAACTTCAATTTTGGCAGCTTTGAAGATAAATATGACAGTTTTGAAATTCTTTTGTTGCAAATATCATTTAAATATTATGAGCACGTTACTTGTATTCTTGTCAAATTATAAATATTGATAAGTAAGATCTACTTATTAAAAACAATAAACAGTTTTGACTACAAAATATTGACATTAGTAAAATTATCAAACACGGTATAATTCAAGAAACAATAACACCGCTCTCACAAATTTTTACTGATTATTGTTATCAGGAAATTCAAATGTAAGAAAACACAGAAATGTTATTATTCTATGTCCAATATATGTTTTTTAAAGAATTAGTCACTTATTCACTTTGATTCACTGACTCAATATGTATTAGTGAAAACGATTGTCTGGAAAGAACTTGAGACAAACTAGAATACGAAACAGAACGAAAATTTTAATTATATCCCGAGGTTGGAGCGATAACGGTGATTCACAACTTTGACATAAATTTTTATTTTTCTTCATAATAGTATTATTTATTTCTTTTGTCTTGATTATGTCAGCAAAGTTGTTAATAGATAATAGAAGATTCAAAGCCAAAACTATGCCAATAATAGTTAGCATATAGCGTTTGATATAACGGATGAAAGGGAGTTATACTTCGATGATTCCCATTATTCCTTAATAAACATCAAATAGAATAAAGCACGTAGTTATTATCACCTGTGTTCATTTACGATGTATTAGATATAAGATATAAATGGCTTTTATAGAACATAACGAAGTTATGTTATACATTAAATCAGATTATGAAATCGAATAGGTATTATGTTTATAGAGTTTTAGTTTTAATAAGCACAAGGAAGTAAAGAATCATTATTTAAAATCCTCATACGACTATGGACCAACTACATTTCATTTGCAGATAAAATAAACATCGTAACGTCATTCCAATGTTTAAATAATTGTAGTGCTCATAGTAATCATTCCGATTTTATCATAATTATATGTCATGTAGCCATTCGAGGAACATATTTTGAAATAATAAGGAGATGAAGTTTAAAATAAAATACTATGAAAAATTGTATGTAATATCAAGAAAATCTCGAATCGTACATTTCTTGAATTTCAACGACGTTTGTTTCGTAAATGGCTTTAAAACTTTGTACTTATTCCTCAACATCTTAGAGGAATCATGCGGTGTCTTTTACCTTAACCCAACTTATGAACACTAAATACTTATTTACGTACACATTTATGGGTTTGGATTTAATTTTGTATTATACATTGATTTATATTAGCTACTTTGATAATCAACCATATCTAGTAAACTTATTATAATGCCTTCGTGGAGTGTCAGCTGCCCGAGTGTTATTAGTCATTATTGAACTTTGTATAATCACTTAACCGGTTTGTACATGGACTTATTATACTCAAAAAACACTTGTGAAATATATCGAAATTCCTTCAAGAGTTTGGATAGATAATACTTTTTGGGAATCCAAAAATAAAGAGAAATATCTTTTCTTTTTTAATATGTTTTTATAAATCTTATTTTATTCAAATTCTGCGTTTTTGTTACGAGACTAGGCCGTCTTACTTATTACTGCTTTATAATTTAACTACCTGCCTACCAGTTTACAAATATTAGTATATAAGATATTATACTACAGTTTTCTTGTAATGTAATACGACCTTTTTAATTAAATTTCAAAGCTGAAGAGGTTTAAATTGATATTTATATTAAACTAAGATCTTACTTAAGAAAATTAATAAACGATTTTTTAAATAAAAGCGTAATTTGTGGATTATTTTCGTTCTTTAAAAAATTTGAATATTTTTTGTTCGGCGTTGTTTTGCTATTTAATTAAAAACCAACTGTCTTTCAATAACGTATCTACATTTTAGAGAGTATTCGTGATACGTCAGTTAACAGCAAAACGAAAACACTTTTTTATTGTATACCAAAATTAAAATTTTGAAATATGAAAAGCTAAGTCCTGATAACTGACAGATTTTCAAAATGAAATTGAGTAATTTTCGTAACAATAGCCACGTCTATAACATCAATCAATGTTACAGGTTCTATTGTGGTACACATAATACTCTTTTCAGACTGACTGCAGATAAATCTGAATTTCATTATTTTAGAAGTAATGAAAAAATCACACTTTATATACTATATACTGTAAAAACTAAACAACAAAAAACACTATATATTATTATTTTTAAAAATTTTTATTGTAGAAAAGTCAATGAGATATGAAGTGAAATGTAATGAATCTAAAATAAAACCATTATTTGAAAGGGGCTAAGTCTAGCGCAAATTTTAATAATATTCCAATTCAGAATGGATAGCCGTGATCAACAAATTAAATTACATTTATTTTTCAATAATATTATTGGTTTTAAGAAAATACGTGTCTTGACTATTTATACCAAATTTTAAATAGAAATTAAAAAAGTAAGTAAGTTAAACAGGAGATCAAAATAAATAAATTACCTTAACATGCTTTTATTGATAATGATGAAATCCTTATAACCACAAATACTTATGTAGTATTATGTGTACATATTGCCATAATACATTTTTTACGTATCATATCATGGATGAAACGGAGTGAAACTTTCCGATAATTCTCCTTATTCTCTAATTAGCGTCGAATAAAATTAAGCATGTCGTTTTTATCACCTGTGTTCATTAACGATGTATAAGGGTTTTTCTAGAACATATGATGTTATGTTATACATTAATTAAGATTATCAAGTCTAATAGTATTAGACAGTTATTGAGTTTGTGAAAAATGGGACAAATTATTGGCAAGTAACTATTAGTCTATAAGTTCATTATAACGACGACACTATCTCCTACAGTAGAATTTTCTACTTATATTCCAATTGTCTAATATTCATTAGACAATTAATTTACCGACTTTTGAAGATATATGTATGCTTCGATTTAATTCAATATACGAATTATTACAGGAATAATATTTGCTATATTTAATCGTTCAATATTTCTATAATTATTACAGTATCCAAATGCGATATTTTTACTTACAGTTATTTAGAATATTATTTAATATATTTAAAACTTTTCAACTTTATTAACATTCATGTACTTCAGCTTAAGATTTAGCTTTTATAACTTGAGAACATGTATACAGTAAAGAGTACACTTTGTTATTCTTGAAAAGAGTCGGATGCACAAACCGTAAAGTTGTAACTCAATTTGCTTCACAACTTATACTTTCGAGGTAATGGACTCAACAGAATGTCTTCATATTATCAGGTTACACTTTTGGCCTGTTCCTGTCACTGCCACTTTTTTTTCTGGTTAAAAGTAAGAGAAAAGTTTCTCAGAAGGAAAAAAGGAAAAAAATCCCAAAATGTATTCATAAATCTATTTTAAGAAACTTATTTTAAGAAAACTAATTAAATATATTTCTTGCATATAATGACACATAAAAGTCATTTTTATGGCCTGTCTATTTTAGTTAATGTGTCAGATGTGTCATATGTGTCAATGTAGTTTAAAAGTTGTTGAATTAATCCTATAATTAAATCTATAGTATGTAGATAATAAGAGAATATTTTTACTGTCTATTATTGTCATATATATCCAACGTATCCTTCGAATATTACTTTAGACTAAGTATTAAAATGAGAAAACGTTGTCATATTATATTGACATAGTGTAATCAAAATAATATAAATCAAAATTGCGTTCCTTATTTAAGTAACACAAATTAGGACATAATAAAAAGAATAAAATTAAATTAAATTCACATGACATAGTTAAGTTAATTGCAATACCATGTATATGGTGGTATCTCAAAAATGTAACAGCTGAATATTATTAAAAAGCATTGATTTGAATATTTTTTTTAAATCTCTCTATGGCCTCTTACTTTTGGTAACAAATGTATCAAAAATTAAATCTACTATTGTTGTTATAGTTAAGTGCCAATGAAATTTTAAAAAGTAGGTGTAGGTGAAGATGAAAACCACCATTAAATATATTCAAAAAAATAAATCTTATTTCAACTATCTTTTAAGAACGCACTGACCTATATTTTAAAGAAAACTTAATAGATAGAAGATATCATAAATCATAGAAAACATTCGCCAAGTTATATGTTTGGATTTTATTTCAAAACCATTTTTATATTTCCGGCTCCGATCTAAGATTTAAGAAACAAAATGAACATTTTACAAATAAATATTCCCTAGACATTCTCCGACTCTCCAAACTTTGATATAAATACAATTTATTAAATTGAAGGATCTTCTTACAATACAATAGGATCTCTTCAATTTATTGTCATTATAAAAATTATAAGTTCGATATCTGAAGGCTAAAAAATTAAAACCAGATTCGTTGCTATAAATTTAAAATTTTATGATTAGATTTCAATTCCCATATCCTATTGTGTAATAACTTTTCCTCAAGATAAATATCTTAGGACTCTTATTTTTTATTTTCCTGTTTATTTTTTCAAATCTCCTTAACGCATTATTAAATGGTCTGTATAAGTGGCCATTTTCTATTAACATTATCTTTAAGCTTTAAACTTATTATTGTTACCATACACACTTGTAATTCATCTAATCTAAAATATTATTAAAGCAGTAAAGATGCAAATACCCAGGGTATTTCCCGAACCAACTATGACGAAATTATAAATGTTAATGAAAAAACAATTGATTTTTTAGTAAAATGATTATTATTTATTGAAGAAAAGAAATGTTAAATACATGTTTATTTATGATTACTAAAAAATTACAAAAAAGTGTGATTAATAATAATACAAAATAGTAATATAATTAAATATGAAAATAAACTAAATCAGTAAGTTAGAAACAGCGCCATCTCTCGACAGTAATGAAAATTTTTCCTGTCCACAGACATCCATAGATACATCCATCCGAGAAAAGTGAAAACAATACAAAGTTTGTTCGTGAAAATTTAAAAACCACACGCTCATCTTGATATATTTGAAAACCATGAAATAGCCATTACTTAAAATTACTTACAAATGTTAAACACGTAAGGTCCGATATTTCTCGCGATACCATCTTCACTAATATTTTTATCCTATAACTTCTATTCTATTGCTATTTTTAAAATAACCCATATATAAAAATTGTATTAAAAGGAGACGTTAAAAAGTTTATTGTAATTATTATGAAATATTTATAACTAAAAAAAGTTTTACTGTATATGATATTCTTTAAATTTATTGAATATGTGGATTCTCATTTGTATGACATATTGTACATAATACTCCATTTTACTTGAAGATAATTTTAATTGTTATTGAATAAACCTTTGTTCTTTAAAACAACAATAATAGCAGCAGCAATAATAATTCTAAATTTAAAATTATATATCGATTAATATTTTTGAAATCGAAATTAATCGAAATGGATGAATGGATGGTGTTCTAAGTACAATACTATGTAAAACTGTATAAAATAACAAGGAAAATCTCGAAAACTACATTTCTAGAATCCCGTCGAGATTTATTTCCTGAATTGCTTTAAAACTGTATACTTATTCCTCGATGTCTCAAAGAAGTCATACTTTACGTGAACTCAACTTATGAACATTAAATCTTTATTTACATACATATTTGTGTCCTCAGATTTAATATTATATTATTTTGAGAGCTGCTTTGAAATTTTCCATTATTCTAGGAATCCTGTTTTGTATGTAAAAAAGTTAATAACAAATATTAATATTTTGTTATCTATTGATTAGATTCTTCAGTATTTCATACTCACTAAGTATTAAGTATAAAATACTTCAGTATTAAGGTACCCATTTCTGAGCAATCTTATCAGAATAACATCTCACAGATACTTGCCTCAAAACAAATTCAGTACAAATAATTTCCTTAACATAGTATTTGTGAAGGAAGCCTTACTCTTGTCACAATATATTTGAAGTTCAAACCCTTGTTAGGTAGGACCCTTTCATATACAAATAATAATTATTGAAGATTCCATTACTTTGATGTTGTTATGATTATACAAGCGAGTAGACGTTGCATCCATGCGTCTAGGGACGTCGCTTCTCTGCAAATTATATTTCCATGCATAAATTCATGAAAAGAGCTTTCTGCTTTGTCGTTTTATTGAAACTGAACTTTAAATATATTGGAAGATTCTTAAATATGGCAGTAATCTGTTCAGTGGTCTTTTCGTGAAAGAGTAACAAACAAATATACGTCCTATACAATCCATTAAAGTATCTACGAATATAAGTATTCAGGTTATTTAACTGTATAGTTTATGGTAAAGATAGTATATAGTTATAGATAGTTTTAACGGACTTAGGAAATCAAAAATGTATATTGAATAGATTGAAATGCTTTCGTGATATTTGTTTGTCGGTTCCTCTTTTAATCATTGAAGTGGAGATTAAACACACAAGAACAGGAATAATATATTTTTTTGATATGTCATCTAAAACTTTACTATTCGACACTATTTTTAGCCTAGCTGTAGTCAATTGAATGCAGCTCATATTGGGTTGGCTCGACCGGGGAATGACCAACTTCTTACAGAAGATCGGGCGTATGTAGTAACCGAAAACATTTGGTTATGTTCCGTCGGGGAGTGAAGTAATCCGAAAGCACAACACCCCCCCCCCCCCCACAATAAACATGAATGCGATTCCTCCAAAAAATATACTCCGGATACCGGTTTTGATGAAAAACCGGAGAGTCTTCTCAAGCAAAATCAGAAGAACAATTCTCGGATTTTGATCGGGCTATCGTCGTCGTCTTATCTAGGGTGGGCAATGTATCGCGTTTTTTGTTTACTGAGGGAAATGACGAGTCAAAATAGGGGCACCCCGCTCTTCTTCAAATGTGGACTTCATTTCAACGCTGTATTCATTAAAAGCTGTCCACTATCATCTAGAGACGGCGCAACCAACCTTGTTGTTTTTGACGGAGACGCAGATATCTCAACCTAGCGACACAGCATACCTATCATACCGTGGGTATAAACTAGAACATAATTTTATACTACACCGTGCACCGTGAACCGGGGTATCCGTGTTCATCTGCTACCCTGACTGTACTTTGGCTGCGCGTGGACATGGACGACCATGACAGAGTCTATGCGTACTTCTACAGGTCCCATAGTGGTAATGCAAAAACCAATAAACTCCGTCCGTCCGTCCAGGGGAAGATTGACTGAGACCTGCGTTCGTCACTAGAAGTCAGTGGATTGGGATGGAATGCAGTCTTTTTTTACGTCTTTTTTTACCCATGGGAGTGGATTTATTTTCCTTCCAATAATCGCCGTAACTGCGCTGCATCTGTAGCTGATGTGATATTACAGGGCATTGAACTATTTGTACCAAGATCTGTGATACCAGTTGGTGGCAGCCCGCGGCCATGGTTTGCTGCGTCTGTCAGGGCTGCAGCAGCTGGCAAACGGCATGCATATATAGCTTGGGCTAAACCATCAGTCATTGATGATCGGAATTCTAGAATTCTAAAGAAAAAATTTAACCGTGCCTCCAGTTTTTTCAATCAGCAAATTGCTGGAGCAAAGTTCAAGCATATTGTCAAAATTAGAGATCAGCTGCCTGGCACGCGCAAGTCTTGGGCGCTTTCCAAAGCCACTCTGGGAATCTCTTGCAACCATCCTTATCGCCTTGTAGCTACTAGCTCAAGAACTATGCTCAATAAAATAAATTATATTTACCCTGAGAAACAAAAATTTCATACTCTCGTAACTGAGAGACAAACTTTCATTCTATTTGGATTAGAAAAGTTTTCCCTTCCTTTCCCTTGTGTTATTATTTCTTGTCTTCGATATAAAAATAATAGTTAATATTTGCAAGTAAGAAATAAGAATTAACTTCGCATAATAGACATTGCAATAGAATGGAAGTTAATTAATTAAAATAAATAAAAATAAAATAACAGTAATTTAGGTATCATCTTGTTATTATTAATATTATATGTTAATAGATGGTGAAATGCGACGGTTTCGACATATGTAGTTCTTGTTAATCTAACCGAATATTACAATATAGACTTGTCTCTGAGTATATGTATGACGGAGTTTGATCAATTCCTTCGGAGTCTTCGAATATATTCAGTATTAACACGTATCAAAGAATTGAAGCTCGAAATTATAACTTCACACTGTATAATTTTAATACGAATTTGTTAAATGTATTATACTGTACAATACCAAGACAAAACCAAGTTGATAAGGTTTTGTGTTATTACTCGTATATATTAATATACAAGTACAGATTGCAAAGCTTCTAATGACAGCGCTAATGACGTCAAAACCTGTCTCGCTATCCTCATATGTCTTTACTTGCACAATATTATTAAACTGGCTTATTCCCTCACACTATTAATTTGGATGTGAACTTAGGTTGCTATGGTAACGTTTGTTATATTATCTGTTGCCATTGTAATCATTGCTATGGTAACCGTTGCTATAGTAAGTCTTACCCCCGCTTCAAATGTATAGCTCCTACAGGTTTAAAACTTGGCGAAATGCAAAAGCTAAAATTCGTTGGGATAGGAATTCCATAAAATCCGTTCTTAGTGGACGTCTATGTCACTAAAGAAGTAACTATGTAAAATTTTAAGCTAATCGTACATATAGTTTCGGAGATTTTGTGATGAGTTAGTGAGTGG
The DNA here is from genome assembly GCA_918358695.1 of Melinaea menophilus ssp. n. AW-2005. Taxonomy (NCBI): domain Eukaryota; kingdom Metazoa; phylum Arthropoda; class Insecta; order Lepidoptera; family Nymphalidae; genus Melinaea; species Melinaea menophilus. The sequence goes on along the minus strand of OU911040.1, from coordinate 4,314,217 downwards.
TAAATCGCTTATACATTATATAGATAACTTCAATCTGGCTCTGAAGACAATTTGACTTTTTTTTTATCTCGTCGGTCTCGTTTATGTCAATTGTAATATTGTTAGAAAATTACACTTCACATTAAACAACATATTATTATATAATAAACAGTACATATTTGAATATAAACAACTTTAAGTTTTGCCTTGTCAAAGTGTTCTATTAATGTTATTATTCTTATCTATTGTTACCATACATAATATTATACTTCATAAGAATGCTGTTATATTTATAAGTAATACAAATGTAGAAAAGTTAAAGAGGGTATTATGAATAAAACGACTCGACTCTCTGCAGTTCTTGTGAGAAAACTGGATGGAATATTCATATAACTTTAAAACAGCACTTTATAATACTCTGCCGACTTAAACTTTAAGAAACAAGAATGTTTAAACAGTTGTTGATGTTAAAATATTAAAATATAGAATTATTATATCAATTTTATTTTTGTATGCCGATTTGACTATATTTTTTATTAAATTTATCACTTACTACCTCACGACTTGGTTCGCATATGTTTTTTTAAACTAACAGTAACCTAAGTAACCTTATAATATAAGCTCTCCACCAGTTAAAATCGATCAAGCCATTTCAGATATTAACCGGAACAAACAGACAGACATACAATTTTTTTATTTACTGACTGTTTTTTTTGGAATTACAGCAGACATTTAAATTTTATTTATAAACAGATTTGAATTTAACAGTTATTATATCATATGCATTCCCAGTGGAAATATCAATGAAATATTAAGTGAAATGTAGTAACTTTGCCAAAACGTAAAGAGTTAACTTATCGGAAAGCTATTACTTGAGAGGCGACGAAACCGAACGTAACTTTAAATAATATTCCAATTCAGAAGCGGTAGAGGAGATCATCAAATATAATCAATCATATTTGTTATTTTTCAACAGCAATTCGTCTTACGAAGATACGTGTCATTGTTAGGTTTACTAAATCAAAATTTAAATAGAATATTCCAAATAAATCAACTCAATACTTTTATTGAGAACAAAATAAACCTTTTATACTACATATTTATATAGTACTCTGTGTACATGTGTCTTGTTATAATGTATTTAGATGTAAGAGGCAACGTTTTGTACCACAGATGAAACGGAGTCAAACTATTCCCAATACTCCCTAATTGGCTTCGAACAGGCTAAAGCGTGCCTTTATTATCACCTGTATTAATTATCTCTGTATTAAATTTAAGGAATGATGATCTTTTATAGAGCATAACGTTATATATTAATTAAATTTACGTTGTGTTTTTGATAGGTGCATAGTAACAGTTATATTATATAAGTTTAACATAACAGAACTCTATAAGTAATCGTATCTATATCTTGGTATTGTATTGTATTTGTTTTTCAATAAAAAAAACTCATTATTAAACAGAAATTAGGTATTCAAATTAATATTGAATCGATTCCATTCGAGCGTGATTAGTATCCTAAAACAGCATTTATAATTTATTCAGAAAATAATTTCTGGAGTACTATTATTTTAAACATAGATATATCACAGATTTAAATCTTCTTTAGTTCAAATAATATTTTCTTAATATATCTATAAAATATTCGTGAAGGTAGCTTTCCTCTAGTGTTAGGATAATTAAGGTTCAAAGCCTCAATATATAGTTAAATTTCATAAACAAATGATAATATGTATATGAACATAATACTACATAATGTTGCCTAAGATAATAAAATATATAGAAAGACGGTAAGAAATATTAACCGAACGGCGCTTATCATCAAAATCATAAATGTTGGTAAATTGTCATTCTAATTATCATGTTGATAAAACAGAATTTTGAAAATATATATATAATGTACCATATATATCAAATGAAATCAGATTCAAGTGTGTCCGATTATTATTGAAGTGAATATTAACACGTATAGTAATGGAATAATATATATATATATATATATATATATATATATATATATAATAAATAAAATTAATTACTACGTACTGATTATTTTATTATTACACTATATTAAATTGAAAAAGCTACGAAGACTACAAATAACTTTATCATCTATTAGCACCTCTGTATACTGTTGGTTAAAATTAAGTATAATATTCAAATAAATTTTATTTAACAATAAATGACATGTCACACTACCTGCAACGCTAATATGAGTTCAAATATAAAATATATATATTGTGTTTTAGAGAAAAAATGAGATAAAATGCAAATTACTTTTATTACCATAACATTTTTGTTTGTAACTAAAGATATATATTTACCTATAGGTACTATATACTCACCATTTAATTCAAAATCAAAACTCGTAGATGGTTCCATTGGAGTTGAATTTAAACTGCGATCTGTGCCTGTTACTACACAAAATTTATATCCAATTTGTCATTTTTATAACAAAAATATTTTCTCTGAAAAGTAATGTTATAACTTTTAAAAGTATTTTTACATTTTTATATTCTATTTACGTTCGCTATTCAAGTCAAAATAAACTTTTCCCCGACAACGTGTTTATCAACAATGTAGTGAACGTATTCGAGTTACGTCAGGTGTCAGTGAAATATAAAGACTTGATCCGTGTTACACTGACAGATTGTGTGAATTATTTTGTATATTATGAAATATAAAAACATAAGTTCTCATAACTTGTACATTTCTAAAATATACAGAAAAATATCCACATTAATTAGTTTGACTGTAACTTCTTGTAAATTTAGAAGTTTATTGAGTAATATACAAAATATTTTTTATAGAAGATTGTTTATGAAGTTGCTTTTCCAAACATAGATAGTTAGCCTGCCTGCTAGTTAGTTTTAACAAGTTAGCCTGCCTCCAATAAAATGGTGCCAATTTTGCTAGGATACAAGAAAATGTATAAAACAATTTTACACAGATACTATATGTTATATAACAATGTTAACAAAAAAAACTGTCAGCTTACCTCAAGTGTAGTTGCCTTAATTTATTTGACTCAAGTAACTGCTATGCTGCCACTAACCCAGAATAAAACACTTTAACTACTAATGAACAAAGTTTTATCACATTATAAATAATGAACTTTTTACAGCCTTAACGCAGAAGAGGGACTACGACATGGACTGTAAATTAAGACTTTTTTACATATATAATTGCATTCTCTCTTTTAGAGCCTCTAACATGGTTTTCACCGAAGAGATACAAATGAAGCTGTTTGTAAAAAGTCTCAAGAGATGTATTACAGAAACCAGACTGTAAAACTTTGCAACAGAAATAAATAAATGTATCCGCCTTGCACTGTATATATTATGGTTACTGAGAGATTTACGTATTAGAGCGAGAGAAAAATTTACATATTATCTGCCCGGAAAAACGATTGTTGCAAAGCTGCGCTTAGAAAAGTGAGATTAACATTAAAAGAGTAAGTGTATAGCCAAAAATAGAGTTATTTAAAGATGTAATACGCGTGAAGATCTAAGAAATATTATTTGGAATATGAATTATTGTGCTGTATGAATATTTTTATTTCAATTAACTTATTTTCATTTAAGAAGATTGGGTAAACAGCGCCATTATAGTGTTAACATAATTAATTATCATAATCTTCATGACATCTGCCAACATGGGCATAAGCCTCGTCCGTCTTATAACATCTGTGTACTAATTTACGTGTTGACTGCTAAATATATGTGACGATATCTACCAGATGCACCACCATACAGCGCTTGTCATAAGTACGATTTATTTTCTTTGTTAATAATATCGTAATTCAATTATTCTAAACGAAAATAATATACTTTAAAATTTTCTTTGATTGGTTGACTAATTCTAAACTAAAAGAAAATCTACAAAGTTTGAAAATCTAGTTAAGTTAGTTAAAATTATTACTTAATTTTTTTTATATAAGCTCATAGCTATTTAAATTATTTCCATGTATCTAATCCAGAGAGTCAATTCAGTAATTAAATATTAGATGATAAAGACTTAACGGTTTTCTCATTTAATATGTAATTTTATTGCGAAAGTTTTATAAGTACTTTAACTAAAACATTTATTTAAAGTATTTACTAAAAGTAAAAACTAATCAGGATTCACCAAATTTCAAATTTTAAAAACTTGTACTTTGTCTAAATTTATGGTTAAAATCAGTTTGTTATATTATTTAACAGTTTAAAAACTCATTCGAAGTCACAAATGTTAAACTTTCATTAATAATATATTATAAAATATTACATGACTATTTACATATACGTATATATAGTACAAGGGGTTAGAAACTCAAGATTACAAGTTCACACTACATTATTTTCATATACAAAATGGTAATATTTGACAATTCCATTACACTGTAAGGTCGATGTTATTAAACATTAATCCAAGCTTCCAACTTCCAAAAGCCTCTGGCAGTAATGACGTCATCACCGTCCTCACCGACTACTTGCCAAATGAAATTTACATGCATAATTTTATCATATCACTTCCATCTTTGGTAGTTACGAAGAAACTTGTAACTTTCCTGTGATATTCTTGAAACCCTATTGTTTGTATGATAGTAGATTACGAATAGGATTTACTTATTAAAGAATATATACAATCTTAGAGTATTCCAAAATAATATTTCTGTACAATCAATTTATATATTTGATAGATATTTATGATTATCATTAAATGTTATTATTTAGAGCAGTGTTATCACTGCTCTCATAGTATGTACGATTAATATCATCTCGAAGAAGGTGAAGAGAGTATTATGAATAAAGTTGTAACGAAGTCGTTACGATATACTATGACATTTAAAGATTAAGATATATTTATATGGTTCAAAAAATCACACTAAATTACTTATCCAGCTCACAATTAAAAAAATTAGTAACCTTAATGATTTTATGTTATTAAAATATAAGAATTCATATAAATGTTGTTTTTCTATGTTCAATATCTTTTGTTAATATTTAATGGACTCTGAAACGGGTAAAAATTTTAATAATATTGTAAAAAGTAAAATTAATAAATCCACAAATTCTCGCATATTTTTTTGCTTTTCTTCAATAACATTATGTCTTTGAACCATATACGTGTCTTGAATATAGCTACCAAATTTTCAACAGACCATAAAAGTTTTTAATCCAAAAGTACCTCATTAATAGGTAGCGTATTTAATAATAATTCAGACTTACATTGTCCTCTATGTACCTCTTATCATAATGTATTGATCATGTTTTATAACAAGGATGAAGCAGAGTGAAACTTTCAGCGATTATTCCCATTATTCCCTAATTAGCATCGAATAGAATAAAGCACATCGTTATCATCACCTGTGTTCATTAACGACGTATTAAATACAAGGTTAACGAGCTTTATACAGCACAATGGAGTTATGTTGTACATTAATTGAGATTATCAAGTCTAATAGGTATTATGCGGACGGTTATTGAGTTTGTGTAACGTGGGAAGATATTTATGTTTTAAGTTAAATGAAAACCTTCTATTTGAATTCTACCGTTGAATAAATTCATTATAAATAAAGTTACCTCTAGATTATGAAATACCATTTCCTGAAGTAGACTTTTCAACTTCATTTCAATTTCGTAATATTTATTATCATACCAACTTTATATTATTTTTAAATATATAAATGCTTGTTTAATATGATATGGTATCTATATCCAATATTTTTACTTTCATTTACTAACAATCTTAATTAATATATTTTAACTTTCTAACTTTTATATAACAATATCACGTACTTCGCCTAAAGATATAGTTTACATTCCTTGATTTGATTATAAGATACAGAGTATACTTCGTGACTCTTTAGGAGAGGCGGAAGCATAAAATGTGAAGTTTCAACGCAATTTTTTACAACTCGTACTTTTGAGGAATATGTATAAAATACGGAATGCCTTCATATTATCACATAACACGCTTGGCCCGTTATTTTTATATTACCAGAGTGAAAAGTTTCTCGGAAGTGAGAAAATTCTTAAAATATACTCGTAAATGTTATACAAAAATAGATTTTAGGAAATAGAAAAAATATTTTATGAATACAATTACGTAAAAGTAATATTATATGCCCTGTGCAAAGGTTACAATATCACCCTTTCATTTGCGGCTTCAATTCAATAATATTTATAATATGGGGTAATAATATATATAGCGATCTATCTATAATCTGAATATACCTAACCTTTTTTGTTTTTTTTGTTTTTCGTTGGAAAAATCCGTTACGGTTACCCGCCGACCAAGAAGTTGATGGCCGGAGGGTTATGTGGGACTACCCGGCAGCATAGGGGACGCCTCCATTTTTAAGGTTACCCACTAAAAAACCAACGGCTGCCCTCAACGCCTTAATGGGACGCCACGGGATCGCTTACGCACTCACCGTGACCGAATATACCTAATCTACCTAACATAATCATCAAATATAATTTTTAATTAAAAATTAAGATGAGAATATTTTTAATTATCATAACAATATATATTAATATTCTAAATAACGAAAAGACACATCTTTTCAATACATTTATAATTAAGACAGAAAAAAAAAAGTATTACTTAAGATTTTTTACTTTTAGAAAAATAAAGTGAATTAATTAAAATGTCTTAATTAATAATAAATCTTTGACTTATTTAAGTAAAAGGACGTGATAAGAAGAGAAAAGTAAAAATAAGTTCAGAATAAATAATAAAGATAATTATAGTACCATGTACCTCTCAGTGTTATTTAAAAGCAACAAATCCAAAACTCATTTTTAAACATCTCCCTGTGGCCTCATACTTTAAGAATCAAATGTATTATAAAGTAAAATCCTCCATTGTTGTTTCTAGTACAGTGTAGTACTCACGACACTTTAAAGTGTAATGTGTCCGTTGCAGAGATGCATTTAATATAAAGTGTTGTTGAATGAAAATTGTTAGCTTCTACTATATAAGTGTAAGAAATAAAATGGTTGCTTATTGTAGCTTTCAAGAACGCATTAACCTATATTTTAAAGAAAAGTTAATAAAACGAAGAAAATATAAATCATAGAAAACATTCTTCAAGTTATCATACTAATTATTAATTTTATTTGAACATCAATATAATTACATATTTCTGAGCGTCGATTTAGTATTCTAAACAAATAATTCAACCTAAAAAATCTCCGACTATCCAGACTTTAACATAGATTTATTTTAATTAGACAGAATAAGTATCATTTTATAAATTAATCAGTCTTTTTATTTTTAACAGAATTCATCCTAAAGTAAACAATATAATTTGTATTATAGATATCGGAGGTCTGGTAATTTTAATCTCAACACGTAACTAACTATCAACTTATGGGTGAATAGCTTATAATTATTGTATAAGATTTAAATATGATATTAAAATTTATTTAGCCGTTTATTATTAACGTTTAAAATTATAACGCAATAGTAATACATTTCGTAAGGTTCCATTTCCTTTTCTATATAAGCTTACAGTTCATTTATTCATCTTGAAATATTTCATAAAAGCCATTTAAAATTTCTTGTAAAATGAAACACGTAGGGATAGCCATTTCTCGCGACACGTTTTGCTGAAATTCTAACATAATTATTTTTTATAGCTTGTGCATTATTATTTATTTTAATATATTCAGTTATTTTTTTAATTTATAAATTTGTTTACTATATAAAGTAAATTAATAGTCATGAATAGCAAATATTTACACATAAGAAGGATTTTTTTTCTTTTTATGTTATTAACACTTTATATGATAAAAAAAAAATTGATTTTAAAAACCCTCGTGTCTTTATTTCGAGACCTAATTCAGAATAAAAAAATTTGAAATAACATGTAAATAAACTACAACTCTCATTAACACTTACCGTACTGGTTTAAGATGTGTTAGTTTCTCTAAATGATTAAAATTGGACAGGTCGGAGAAACGATGCTGCTTGAGAATCATTAACTTACAGTAAAATTGACTAATTACTTCACGGCTCTTAAGAACTGCGGCTTTTAGGAAGATGGAAAAATGGAAATAACTGTTACTTTTAAAAAACCAAAAAAACAAAATGAGTTCAGTTTGTTTTCAATATTTTTTACTAACATTAAATTACGGAATAAGATAATGGACCATATCCATCATAATAGATCTACATGATGAACGTCGAACTGTTACTACAGAAAGAATATATCCGAACTGTTATCTTTTGAACAAAAGTTTTTCCCTGGATTATTGCATTATTTTTCAAAGTCTGTGATCTTTTTATATTATATATTCGTTCGCTATTCAATTAAAAAAACTTTTCTTCGACAACGTGTCTACCAACAATACGTAACTCCTTGTTAATTTAGTGGTTTATTGAGTAATATACAAAATTATTTTCTAGAAAACTATTTTTGAAGTTTCTTTTCCAATTATAACATTCTCAAAATTTATATAGTTTATATTTAAGCTTATTAAGTTAGCCTGTCTGTAGTTAGTTTTAATAGGTTATTAGTATATGTCCAATATAAGCGTGCCAATTTGCTAGGATACGAGAAAACATAAAATAATTTTACACAGAGACTATATGTCATATAATATATATTCTAACGAAAAATAAACTGTCAGCTTACATCCAGTTAAATTGCCTTTGACTCAAATAGCTGCTATGTTGCAACCAACCCACAGAATAAAACACTTTAACTCCAAAACAACGAAGTCTTATTACATTATAAACAGTGCACTTTTTTACAGCCTTAACCCAGTTGTGGGACTACGATATGGACTGTACACTACGACATTTTAACATATGTAATTTCATTTTCTCTTTTAAAGCCTCTAAAACAGTTCTCGCCGACAAGATACAAATGAATCTCTTTGTAGAAAGTCTCAAGAGATTTACTACAAAAACCAGACTGTAATGCTTTGCAACAGACATATATGAATGCATCCACCTTGTACTGTATATATTATTGTTACTGAGAGATTTACATATTAAAGAGAAATATTTACATATATGCTGGGGAAAATTATTGCTGCAAAGCTGCGATTAAAAAAGTCAGATTAACATTATAATGTAACTAATACTTACGAGTTAATTTAAATTTGTACTACGCGTGAAGATCTAACAATTATTATTTGGAATATGAATTATTATGCTGTATGAATATCTTTGTTTCAATTAACTTATCTTCAATTAAGAAGATTGTGTAAACAGCGCCATTACAGTGTTAACATAATTAATTATCATAATCTTCATGACATCTGCCAACATGGGCATAAGCCTCGTCCGTCTTATAACATCTGTGTACTAATTTACGTGTTGATTGCTTAATATATGTGACGATATCTACCAGCTGCACCACAATACAAGACTTTTCATACGTACTATTTATTCCTTTGTTAATAATATCGTAATTCATCTATTTTAAAGGAGAAGCATTTTTAATTTTCTTTGATTACTCTACGAATTTTAAACTTAAAAATAATCTCCAAGTTTCAAAACCTACTAGTTAAGTAAAATTATTTCTTTTTTTTATATATATATATAGCTTATAGCTTTCAACTTAAAAATATATTAAATTGATGAAATCAGCTATTTAAATAATTTTCATGTACCTACTCTAGAGAGTAAATTCAGTAAATAAATATTGGATTATAATGACCTAGGATTGTCTCATCTAATATGCAACTGTTTTTATTCCGACAAACTAATTGAATTATATGATTTATTACTTAATTTAGCTCTTAATTTAGTCTTTTACCAAAAAGATTTACTAAAAGTCAATATCAAGATTCAAAAAATGTCTAATTAAAAAACTTGTACTTTGTCTTAATTTATGTTTAAAAACAATTATAACATTATTTAATAATTAATAATTAATAGTGGAATAAAGAAAAAAAAAAAAAAAAAGAAGAAAAGTGTCAAGTTAAAATTTTTTAAATATTTTTTATTTTACAATATTTTACGTGTTTTTGTCAAATGTTTTCTAAATTATTTAAATTAATCAAAAGCAAAAGTAAATAAAAAATTTATACTTGAAATCAAAACATCAATTGAATCCGCGACGACCGGCCGCTCGGGCCGAACGTCATCCGTGTGAGTGATTCGTGATAATAAACTATTTTAAATGAAACAAGCGGCTATCCTGTGTCTAATATTGTAATATTTGAACGTTATAATCAATTAACTGTTAAACTATGTATATAAACATCCTGATCAGGAGACGTTGAATTCTGTGGAAACAAAGACTTAGTTAAAAGGTGAACGGACGTGCATACAATTGAGAAACGAGGGTGCTTCGGTATTTGTGAGATATTAAAAAAAAAAAATACAAACATCAAACATCGAATGAAGTGCAAATAGTGAAAATGAATATTTGTCCAAGGGAGGCCAAAGAAAAGAATATATATATTTTTTTTATGTGTATTATTTAATAATATTAATAATTTTGTAATTTGAATGTAATTTAATTTTGTATTTTGAATTAAAATTATGATTGTATGTTAAAATAAAATGTATGTTTATAATATGTAATATATAATATGACAAGTGCGGCGTTGGGAACCGCCAACCAACACGCCATGTTCCGAACGGCGGAAGGTGGAGGACGGAGCTACAAATAACTACGTGGAATGTAAGAGGAGGAATGGAACAGAAGATGAATAAATTATAAGTTGTGATGACAAAGATCTGGATGTTTTTTTTGTGTCTGAGACCAAGCGAAAAGGCAATGATACGACCGATTTGCCTGGCAACCGGGTCGCTTCCTGAGCTGGGGTTCCAGAGGGTGAGCGAGGTTGCCAAGGTGTAGGCGTATTATTGTCCTCTCGAATGGTTAATGCAATGGTAGAATACAAGGCGATCAACCCGAGGCTTCTTTGGGTTCGCTTTAAGCAGGGGATAACAAGAATATTCTTGTTAGCCGTGTATGCGCCAGTATCCTCAGCTCAAATGAGCGAGCTCGAGGAGTTTTGAGAGAACGTCATCCCTGACGTTCTAAGTAGTGTCAGAGATAATGAAAAATTGATAGTATGTGGAGATATGAATGGATGTGTTGGAACCGCGCGAAGCAGTTACGAAAGCGTGCTAGGCAAATACGGTGATAGGAGGGTAAATGAGGCTGGAAAGCTTATTTTGGAATTTTGTAAGGAGAGAAATTTGTTTGTGGCAAACACGATGTTTGATCATAAACAAATTCACATGTACACATGGGAGCGAGCGGAAGAAAGAAGTATAATTGATTTATTCCTAGTGAACCAGCGTATTCGAAGTCAAGTTATGGACACGCGAGTGTTCAGAGGTGCTGATCTGGGAACGGACCACTATCTAGTCGTTGCTAGAATAAGAGGTCTGTTTTCAGGTTGGCGCAGCCGCACGACGTGTCCAAGCTTGGCGTCGAATTATTGCATAAGAAGCTGGAAGCTTCAAGATCCACCGATCAGAGAAGAAATATTAAGAAAGGGTTTCCAAGAAGCTTGAAAGCTGTGATTCTGGAAATGAAAGTGTTGAAGTACGCTGGCAGAACCTTAGGAATGGTATGGTGAAAGTAGCGACAAAAGTATGTGGTAAGAGGAAAAGAGGTTTTAGTAAAAAGCGTGATGAATGGTAGGATGATCAAGTGAAAGATGCTGTAGAGTTAAAGAAGAAAGCATGGCTGGATTATAAAGCCTCTGGTAAGGATAAAAGTATGAGAGAGATAAGAAAAAGAGCGTACAAGCTGCAAAAACACAAAACGAAAGCACTTATAAAGATGAAGCGTGAAAATTCTAAGAGAGAAAGGGATGAAAGGTTGACAAACAACTTCCGGGAAAACACGAAGCTTTTCTGGCGAGAAGTTAGTGTTTCCCGGGGTTGTTCGGTAACCTGTAGAATGAAAGGGGTACTTTCGAAGAGCGGTGAAATTTTAAATGAGCAAGCACACGTTTTGCAGCGGTGGGCGGAATTCTATAAGGAGATGTATGAACGTGAGGATGCCTCGGTCTTGACTACCCGCGTAATGCTGAGTCCAGATGTAGCCGATGGTGAAATCAGTTTGGAAGAAGTAGAGAGCAAGATTCAAAATCGGAAATGTGGTAAGTCTGCGGGAGCAGATGAAGTTACTGCCGAGATGATCAAATATGGTGGGCCAGGCGTCTTGGACTTTTTCTGGTTTTTGTGCAATTTATGCTGGAAATCGTGGGAGGACCCAGATGATTTGCGAACCTTTACCTGTGTATAAAGGTAAAGGTTCACAGATAGGCTGTGCAAGCTATAGGGCTAACAGTTTGATTAGCTTGGGCGGTAAGGTATATGCTAAAATATTAGCGAGAAGAATGCAAGAGAGATCTGAAAGGCTGTTGTGGGAGGCCCAAGGAGGTTTAAGACCTGGAAAAGGGTGTATAGATCAGATCTTTTCCCTCCGCATGATCACGGAAAAGTTTTTGGCCCTAAACCAAAAGGTTATCTGTGCTTTTGTGGATTTGGAAAAGGCGTTGGACAGGGTTGTGAGAAAGAAGTTATGAGAGATACTGCCCCGATACAATGTGAACGGACCCTTGCTATAGGCTGTAAAATCTCTTGACAGAGATCACTCAGCCTGTGTGCGAGTAGGAGCTGGCATGTCGCCCTGGTTTGACATCCAATCGGGTGTTAAGCAAGGTTGCGCTATGTCAGCGTGGTTGTTCAATTTGTATTTGGATAGTTGCCTCCAAGGCGTGAAAGACAGTGACATGGGAGTGAAAGTAGGTGACCTTAAGGTCAATTGCTTGCTATATGCAGATGATGCAGTGCTCATTGCATCATCAGAATGCAATTTGCAGGCATTGGTGACCAGTCTGAAATTAATGGTCTAAACCTGAATGTACGAGGGGAGGTCCAAAAGTTCGTGGAATGGAGAGGATGGAGCAAGGGTAGGGGTGCTCGCTTGGTGTCATACGAATCGGAGACTCATCATTAGTATAAATACCGAGTTTCAACCCGATTGCGTCATTCGTTTACCAACAGTCGCCTGCCGAACAAGTCAATACGGAAAAAAACTGAAACTATGGAGAAAATTGAACACCGCGCTGTGATAAAATTCCTTACCAAGCAAGGAAAGAACGCTCAAACCATTTTGAATGAAATGGGAGTCGTTTATAGGGAACAGTGCCCTAGTAAATCAATGTTTTACAATTGGCATGGTCTTTATAAACATGGTCGAGAGTCAATTGAAGACGACCCCCGCTCAGGAAGGCCAGTTGAGGCCACCACATCGGACATCGTCAAAAAAGTGGAGAAAATTGTACTAGAGGATGCCCGTTTGAGGAAAAAACAATAATCTGCATTAGTTGGAGTACAAGATACCACCATTTTGCGAATCCTACATGATCACCTGGGTATGACAAAAATCAGTGCAAGATGAGTACCGAGAATGCTCACGCCGTTTCAGAAAGAGCAGTGCGTCGATGCGTCAAAGCATTTTTTGGAGTTGTGTGGAGATAAACCTGCTCAGATTTTAGACCAAATTGTTACGGGAGATGAAACATGGGTTCATCACTTTGAGCCTGAGTCCAAACAAGAGTCCATGCAATGGCATAAAAAGGGGATACAACCGCCAAAGAAATTCAAGGTGACGGAGTCGGCTGGAAAGATGATGGCTACTGTTTTTTGGGATTGTGAGGGGATAATCTTGATTGATTACAAAGAAAAGGGAAGGACTATAACCGGAGAATACTACGCAACGATATTAGAAAAATTAAAGGATGCCATCAAGGAAAAGCGGCGAGGAAAATTAACAAAGGGTGTGTTGCTGTTGCAAGACAACGCGCCGGTTCACAAGAGCAGAATAGCAATGGCTGCTCTGCACACGCCTGGGATCGAATTCCTAGTTCATCCACCCTACAGTCCAGACCTAGCCCCGAGTGACTTTTTTTTACTCCCCAATTTAAAAAAAAGACTTAAGGGGAAGAAAATTTTCCGACGACAATGAGGTAAGGGAGGCAATTTCGGCTCATTTTGACGGAAAAGATAAAACATTTTTTATAGTGGTTTAGAAAAATTAATTTATAGGTCTAATAAATGTATTGAGCTTAAGGGTGATTATATTGAAAAGGAAAAATAGTTTTGTTGTTTTATTTTATTTAGATCCCTTTCATTCGACGAACTTTTGGACCTCCCCTCGTAGATAAGACGAAGGTTCTGATATTTGAAAGAAATGAAGAAAGAACAGAATGTAAGATACGAAATGGATGTGGAAAGGCGTATTGCTGCCGGTAACAGAGTCAATGGTGCTTTGACTGCATTGTTGAGAAGTCAAAACGTCAGCATAGCTGCACGTTTGGCTGTACACAATGCAGTTTTGCTACCGACGCTGTTATACGGCAGCCAAACGTGGGTAATACAGAAGAAGAATGTAAGAAAGTTGAATGCTGTGGAGATGCGATCTCTTCGCAGAATGTGCGGAGTCAGCATAGCTGATCGAATCCGCAATGAAGAGATCCACAGAATGGCAGGTACTAGCGAAGAGGTCATGGCGAGAATGAAGAAGAACATGCTCAGGTGGTTTGGGCACGTCGAACGAATGAGTGATGAAAGAATGGTAAAAAGATTTATATAGGAAAAGTGAGCGGTAAGAGAGACAGGGGGAGGCCTCGAGTGACCTCCGAAAACACAGTATCAATGTTACTGGAGGAAGGTCACGTAAAAAGCATGAGGACCCCTCGGAAGGCATGTATGAAGAGGTCGATGTCTGTGGCCGTGGCGAAAGAGGTATGCAGAGACCGTAGCGTTTGGCGCTCCGTCGTCTCTGGCTACCCTGCAAGGGATATGGCGTGAAGCTATATAATAATTAATAAAAGAGATGAAAAACTCATTCCAAGTCATAAACGTTAAACATTCATTAATAATATACTTTAAAATAAATATTAATTAACATATTATTTGGCTATTTACATACACGTATGTATAGTATAAGGAGTTAGAAACTCAAGATTACAAGTTCACACTACATTATTTTCATATACAAAATGGTAATATTTGACAATTCCATTACACTGTAAGGTCAATGTTATTAAACATTAATGCAAGTAGAGGTTACAAAGCTTTCAACTTCCAAAAGCCTCCGGCAGTAATGACGTCATCACCGTCCTCGCCGACTACTTGCCAAATGAAATTTACATGCATATTTTTATCATATCACTTCCATCTTTGGCAATAACGAAGAATATTGTAACTTTCCTGTGATACTCTTGAAACCCTATTGTTTGATATATAATTACAATATAGCCTTGTGACTTGTTACTAGTGTACTTAAGAATTTGTATGACAGAAGTATGATGTTTCTATGTGCAGTCTAATTTTTTAAATATTTAATTGTTTCTGATTTACTTTTCAAGACATATAATAAAATACTAATAGTTGTAAAAGAAAATTTGTATATTTTCAAAAATATTAAGAGTATTTAAGACAAAGGACAGGCGTTAGGATGAAACCGAGTGAAATCTAAATAATATTGTAAGAAATAACAATAAATCCACAAATTCTAACATTATGTCTTTGAATCATATACGTGTTTTGAATATAGCTACCAAATTTTAAACAGACCATAAAAGTTTTTAATTCAAAACTACCTCATTAATAGGTAGCATATTTAATACTAATTCAGACTTATATTATCCTCTATGTACCTCTTATCATAATGTATTGATCACGTTTTATACCAAGGATGAAACAGAGTGAAACTTTCAGCGATTATTCCCATTATTCCCTAATTAGCATCGAATAGAATAAAGCACATCGTTATCATCACCTGTGTTCATTAACGACGTATTAAATATAAGGTTAACGAGCTTTATACAGCACAATGGAGTTGTGTTGGACATTAATTGAGATTATCAAGTCTAATAGGTATTATGCGGACGGTTATTGAGTTTGTGTAACGTGGGAAGATATTTATGTTTTAAGTTAAATGAAAACCTTCTATTTGAATTCTACCGTTGAAAAAATTCATTATAAATAAAGTTACCTCTAGATTATGAAATACCATTTCCTAAAGACTTTTCAATTTAATTTCAATTTTGTAATATTTATTTATTATCATACCAACTTTTGAAATATCTATGCGTTATATTATTTTTAAATATGTAAATGCTCGTTTAATATGATATGGTATCTTTATCCACTATTTTTACTTACAATTACTAACAATTTTAATTAATATATTAGTAACTTTCAAACTTTTATATCGATGGTACTTGCTTCGTCTTAGGATTTAGTTTATATTCCTTGATTTGACATATAATATTCAGAGTATACTTCGTGACTTAAAGAGGAGAGGCGGAAGCATAAAGTGTGAAGTTTTAACGCAATTTGCTTTACTACTTGGACTTTCGAGGAATACGTATAATATACGGAATGCCTTCATATAATCACATAACACACTTGGCGTGTTGTTTTCATATTACCAGAGTGAAAAGTTTCTCTGAAGTGAGAAAATTCTCAAAATATACTTGTAAATATTATACAAAATTAGGTTTTCGGTAATAGAAGAAAAAATATTTTATGAATACGTAAAATTAATATGATATGCACTGTCCGAAGGTAATGGAGTAATCATATAATTAGTTCTATACTTAAAACATGGTATTTTAATTTACAATATCACCCTTACATTAGAGGCTTCAATTCAATAACATTTATAATATGGAATAAAAATATATACACCCATATCTCGCTTTGCGTCGTTTCGTTTTGCGTTTTTTTTCGAAGTTGCGTCGCTGCTTAATTAGTACTAATTTTCACTGTGCGTCGTTAGTTTTTCGATGTTGCGTTGTTTTGGGGTCGAGTTTTGGTGCCATGCCATGGTGCCATGCTATCAAAACTCGGGGAATCCTTTCTAACTAAAAATCTATTTTCACTTTGTTTTGCTAATTTTAGAGTTCAGATTTAATTACTTAGTGTGCTGTGCTTTTTTAAAAAAGAGAGTAATAAATTAGAGTAAGATCATTATTGTTTTTTTAAATGTTTACTTTGTACAATTTTCTTTTTAAGAAGTAGTATTTTCGTAACCCTGGAACCTATCTTCGATCTTTACATGGTTTGCTATAAAAAATCTTAATTCACTTTGCGTCGTTTTAATTTGCGTCGTGTTTTGTTGGAACGTAACCACGACGCAAAGTGAGGTATGGGTGTATAGAAATCTTGCTACCTATTATCTGAATATCTACCTAACGTAATCATTAAATATTATTTTTAATTAAAAATTAAGATGAGAACATCGTTGTCATAACAATGTATATTAATATTCTAAATAACGAAAAGACACATCTTTTCAATACATTTATAATTAAGACAGAAAAATAAAAGAAAAAGTTTTACTTTAGATTTTTTAGAGAAATAAAGTGAATTAATTAAAATGTCTTAATTAATAATAAATCTTTTACTTATTTACTTAAAAAGGACATGATAAGAAGAGAAAAGTAAAAATAAGTTTACATTAAATAATAAACATAATGATTACTATCATTATCTTCGCTCAGCGTTAGGTACATGGTACTCCATGTACCTAACGCTGAGCGTTATTTAAAAGCAACAATTCCAAAACCAATTTTCAAACATCTCTCTCTGTGTGTGTCTCATACTTTAAGAATAAAATGTATTATTAAGTAAAATCCTCCATTGTTGTTTCTAGTACAGCATAGTACTCACCACACTTTAAAGTGTAATGTGTCCGTTGCAGAGATGCATTTAATATAAAGTGTTGTTGAATGAAAATTGTTAGCTTCTACTATATAAGTGTAAGAAATAAAATGGTTGCTTATTGTAGCTTTCAAGAACGCATTAACCTATATTTTAAAGAAAATTTTATAGAACGAAGGAAATAAAAATCATAGAAAACATTCTTCAAGTTATCGTACTACTTTGTTATTTTGTTAGAACATCAATATTATTACATTTTTTTTATTATTGGTCTAGTATTCTAAAAAAAAATCCTCCAAAAATCTCTAACTATAACTTTAATATAAATTTAATTTAATTAAACTAAACAATATAATTTATTTTATTGATATCAGATGTCTGGTAATATTAAACTAAACACGTATTTACCAAATAATAGATGAATAGGTTATTATTTAAGATGGAATTCTCAGAAAACTAATACTTGAAATATTTCATAAAAGACTTTTAAATTTTCTTACAAAATAAACACGTAGGGGCAGCATTTCTCTCGACACATTTTGCTGAAATTCTAAAATATTTGAAATAACCTGTAAATAAATTACAACTCTGAATAACACTTACCGTACTGGTTTAAGATGTGTTAGTTTCTCTAAATGATTAAAGTTGGACAGGTCGGAGAAATGATGCTGCTTGAGAAGCAATTACTTACAGTAAGCTTGACTAATTACTTCATGGTTCTTAAGAACTGCGGTTAATAGGAAAAAAAGACAATAACTGTAATTTTTAAATCATTTTATACAAAGAAGATTAAACTGTGTTAAAATAATGGAGATTTTCACTTTTTACGCAAATAACAAAAACATAACAAACAATTTATTTTTACACACAATAAAATAATTTAGTAATGCAATTATTATTCTTTTTCCAAATATGTCTTTATATTTTTGTCTAGTTCTAACATGTTTTAAAAAGCCTTGACTACGTCAAAAATAATCTGCCTTATTTGGCGAAGTGTTTTATTATGTAAAATATGTTAAGAAACTACATATATTTCCAAAAATTTTAAACTGAAGTTAGAATCATCTCGATAACTGCATCAATACAAATAAATAATCAAAATCGTTCGAGTATACATCTGTAATTTGCAGTCGACGAATCGTCAACCTCCAGTACTCAGTTGCCTCAGGTTCTCTGGAATACCAGATATTACCTACTCTGGCTTTTATTTAAACAACATGTATTACATTATTTACTACATTCATACTACACTGCTCAAACAAACATCTATCGTGGTTAAGTGATGACGTAATTAAAAATAACACCGACAGTCAGTATCTTTGCTCTCCGCGTGTTTTATCCTTCCTGCCATGGGGCAAGTTAACATTATCGCTGCCAAGAGTCTTATAGAATGTCTTTTATAGCTTCCAATTTCGATTAAAATAGCTTTCGCACCACCTACGAGTAGCTGAAACTTTATTCAAAAACAGACTGTCTGGATTAAAAATGCAACTGATTAAACTAAGCAACACTTTTAGGAAAACCTTATATATTATATACTAATTTTGGCGGAAAAAATATAAAGAATCGTTGGTAAATATAAAAATGTCATAATTTTATTATTTGTCATAAACATATTTTTTTTTATTACATGGAGTTCTTACCAATTACTAGGGTAGTAATTGGTAATATTAATAATAACAATAATCAAATATAAACTGATATTATACAACTAAAAGTAAATAATTTTAAGATCAGTGACCTCTATGTTTTAACTTTGACACGCCTACGACGACACGCTACAACATGTTAGTAGTCAAAACCGTTTGATTGAAAGCGCAACCTTCTGCCGCTAGATGGCGTTATAGAGAATCATATAAAAATATTTGAAGATTTATTCTTTATTAATCCAGGTATTTTTATTCTTGTGGAGTTAGCCCGAACTCCTTAATAAAAACCATGCCGCCACACAATATATTCTTCCAACAGTCGGAGACGGAACACGAGTCTCTAGAATCACGAGTCCCTACAGCCACAAAGGCAAATATTGGGACTGTCTCAAGAAACGTTTGTATGTTAATGTGTGCTATCTTCCTGTTATTAATTTTTTTATAGAGGATTGTAAACAAACATGCGGGTCACAGTTTATATGTGATCATCTCCGCCCAAGAACTCTGCAACATCCGACGAATTACATTTATGGGTAGTGGAATATACAATTTTTTATGCGTAGATCGTTTATACTGCAGAAACGGTTGGCTGACTCACTTGACTTTATTTCGCTCAGGATTAAGAATGGTCTAAAGGTAATTTTAATAAAATAAAAGTCATTATATGTAATCATTTTTATTTAATGAATAAATTATTAGGGATGTATACAGATGCGATTGTTATTCAACGATTTCGTTAGGGTTATACTGGCAAAGTCTGACAATGCCCGAAAATTTGGGGCGACTACAACACTAGTTGAATTTGGTCTACTTAAGTACATGTCAGTCCTGAAAACTCCTCAAAAAGTGTTGTTGCTTCCCGAAACCTAGTACATTAACAATGCGATACTTAAGTCTAGCCAGAGTTTTCTATTACCATTGTAAAATAATTAGAGTACAACAATTTAAAAAATCATAAGTTTATACATATGCATTCGTTATTTTAAAACATATATTTCTTATAATTCATATGTGCTAAAATGCCCTGCAAATATTATTATTATTTGAAGTGTAAAACATCTCTCATTAAGTGCACGGGCGTGAGATAATCTTGATCCACGAATTTTAATAGACAGGATCATGTGTAATAAATAGCACTTAATACAACCATTTTAGATTTTCTCCTTATCGGGTAACTACGTTACGTCCATACGTAAATGAGAGACGTTTTGACTACGCCCAAATATAACTTCCTCCTGCGGTTATATTTTTGATAATTGCAATGGCTAGGCTCTACGCATTAACCTAAATATATTTTTAATATCGATAAACATCAACAGGCTAAATCTAATGATAAAAATATACGTGTTCCGTACTAAGGCAGTGTTTTTGACAAGATTTAGATTGATATTTCAATAAAATTACATGATGTTATTTTAATGTTTTGTTTAATGTGACACTTTTTATTTTACTTTTGTAATTTGATTCAGTAATATCATTTCGAAGATTAAACGGATAATCGAAACGGATAATAATTGTAGCTGCTGTAACTATGAGAGCTGAATGTGCTTAATAAGTGCTAGATATGTTATCAGATTTTAACCAAAAGCTACAAATGCTGCAACTTCAAAATGTATTAAAATGGTTATTAAGTATCAATCTATATCTTGCAAAGCTAAAACATCAGTACCAGCTAAAAGGCATTTTACAATTAACACGATCCGCATTTCATCAATAACTTTCAAAGTACAAATTTACGCAAAAACTACGTCATTTAAATTCTATTAACGCACCACAAATATTATTATTTATGTTTTTTTAACATGAAATTTTAACATTTACTTTCATTGGTTTCTCTACTCAAATATATAATACTTAGGTAAAAAAAAAATGTAAACAAATAAGAAAAAATATTATTTTAGACAATTCTTTCTTAACAATTTCGTTTTAGAGTAAAAGTAAATCGAATACAGTACACATTAGTAAATATTTCAGCTGCAGAGATCGAAGGTTCGAGTATCGCCCCTATTGAGAATTTTTATTTCTACAGTCATTTAACATTTAAATATAACGGATAACACTATCATTAAATAATTAGAAGACAGTAAGTAGGTAAGTAGTAGGTGTTAGCATTGCTTGAAGTGAGAATACATTTTTGATATTTATTGTTAACAAAACAAACAAAAATACAAATGATTTAAGACTAGAAGTACCTAAAATGTAACGTCCTCGTAAATTGCGCAATTCCACTAAGTTTAAACTAAATTATGACACGAAACACTATAATTACAAATCCATATACACATTTATTTATTGTACAATAATTTTTACACATCCTAAGTAAAATTATCACATTTTATAAAAAACTATCTTAGCACAGTAACTAGACAACGTACAATAATTTAGTGACTTCGCAACGACTAATTTTGTTTGATATAATTTGGAAGATAAATTTAAAAAATACTTATTCCCGCAGTGACCGATTCCGGCACTCAAATTTACCGTTCCCTTGTAACCAAAATACAGAGAATGACGATATTTTAAGGCCAAATTTTATAACGAACGTTTCCTATAAACGAAAGTATAAAATGTTATTTCTAAGAATAAGTTTCAAGCGATAATATCATCGTCGATCACGGACGTCTTCCTACAAATCTTAACATAAATGTCCATAATTAAACATAAAAATACATTTTGAAAATTTTCTGCGTGATATCATAAACCGGGTATATAATTTATCATCATGGTGGATGAGTCTAAACATTATGGTGGAGGAAGGGGTTCCCCCATATTGCATTTATTGCATGCGCCATCCACGAATTCAACACAACCCCGTTATTTCCCCAGTGGCCTTACTTAGTAGTTCACTCCCTAACCCGGTCCTCACACGTCCTGCTGCGGACGCAAAGCAGGCGGGCGCGAGAGTGCGTCGATGCTCTCTCGCTCGGCGCGTCTCGGCGTGGTTCGTCGGGGAAGGCGCAGCGCCACCGGCAGCAGCTCCGGCATCACGCTGTGATGCGTCACAAGCGCGGACAGTGAACTGAACTCTTTTGTGAAGCCCTGTTGGAAAGGTCGGTCAATATAAGGTAGCTCCGAGGAACTCTGTTGTATAGCTGCTGGGGTCCCATTTCCCGTGATTTAAATTGCTCAAATGTCTCTAGTTGCTGTCGAGTTTTTAAAGATGACCAAATTTATAGATTAGTTTTATAATTAGTAATTCTTTAGGACCTTTAGAAAAGTTGGGCCTCGGTATGGACATATCAGAATGTAGGCAATGGTGACGGTTCTCTCCAACATTTTGATATGAATGTCCGATTTAAGCGAGATTTAGCCGACCGTGACCGACACTCATGAGGACAAACCTTGATTTTGTATCCTTTTGGGGTACGCAGTATAAGGTAATGCGCAATACCCAGCGGCGCGAAGTCTCCGGGTACGCGCAGCGAAAGCGCCAGACAACCAGACTGTGTCGTGGAACCGCGAACGAGGAACGCGCCCGGCGCTTGCGCTCCCAACACCTCCAGCGCGATCTAACACGAATACGTTCATTGTTATGATCTATTTGCAAATATTTTTTATTTTATTTTATAAAAACGATTTGACAGTTAATGTACAATACTTGTAGAGATAACACCGTAAGCACCTCTCTAGGAATTCCTTGTTGAAACCAGGGGGCGTGTCTTAGCTCAGGCTCCAGCGGACGTAAATTGGTATTATTATTATTGTTATTCCCCGATGCGCGAGAACACGACGACTCACCCGACGACGATGACGTCGCCGCGCTACCCGTACTCGGTCGACTAAAAGACAGATAAGACGTTTGTTATTATTATTATTTCTGTCAATACCAATAATATGATTTATTATAAACTTACTTGCAATAAATGTTTCTGTTTAGTATATTAACTTACCCATTGGTAATATTATTGCAAGATCTGAAGTCCTTCTCGGTGCGCGGCTCGCGGCGCTCTCGACGTGCTTCCGCCTCCGATGCTTCGTTAATGTATCCGCCGTTAAGACAGAGAGGCACGTTGGTAGGACTGGAATGTGGGTCTCTATAATAAATAAAAAAATATATAAATTACTTTATAAGGAAAAAGGAGAGCTTTAATCTTTAAAGGATTACAATAATAGAGAAAAAAAATTACGTTGTGGGAGTGTCTGTGACAAGAGGAGTCGCATCGTCATCCGATGGTTGCAGTAAGGCACCACTTAATCCTAGCGCAAGCCTTTTCATCAGTGGCGGCCTTTCCATTCTTTCCAGTCTTTCTCCGAGTCGTCGGTAACAACTGAGTTCTGTGGGAGAGTTCCAATCTTCCGAAGAACTTGGACTGGCCTCGCTTGCCTCGCTGGGCTCGCTCGCCTCGCAAGGGTCTAGCTTGGAGCCGCCCATTATATCGCATTGTGATGGAGACCTGGAATTTAAAAAAAATATATTATGAATAAGAATCCAGAAAAACAGATAAAATATAATTATAAACATATGTGTAGTATATATACCTGTCTAAACAGTGGGGGTAGTGATGCGTGAGTCCAGGCAGCGTGTCCGGTGCCCGAGTGCACGACCCGCCGCTTAACTCTTTGCTCTGGAATGGTTTAAGTTAGATATTAAATTCTTTGATTTCATTAGGCAACTGAGTATTCATTCTTTGATTCTGTTCTCGTCAAATAGCACAGTAAAAGTACGATACTGTTCTAGTTCCAACCAATTAGGTCTGTTTCGCCACATTATGGAAATGCCCAGCATAATTCTTACTCGGGTCATTTTCTAAACCAGAATAATAATCAAATATATCTGCTGTCTTAGAATTAAGGATCTCGTCATAACAAACCCGTTTTAGTCAACTTTTAGGCAAATAAAATTTATATTCCTAAAACTTGACTAAAACGAGTATAAGTTACATTTATACCAATTTTTTTGAGAAATTTATCAGGCTTAACACTATAAAAGGATAATCCCATTTCTTAAGTATATTCGGAAATCCTTAATTAATTGGTCCGTTTGTCAGCGAACAGTAAACCAAAGCAGAGTTATAAATCAGTCGCCGGCGCATTCCTCGAATGGAATGCGAACCGACGACCTATCTCCACCTCACCAACGTCTGTACTTAAATTGTTAAGGGAATTTGACTCTTACGTCCATGGAATTATGCAATGAAGTGTATTTGAGTGACCGCAAATTGACATTGTTGTCTGCATGCAGTTATCGAGAATATTTTGATTCTGGTAATCTAATTTAATAAGAAAATATATGGTTTATTTTTATATTCATATTTAAAGAGTTAGAGCTATATAGTTTAATAATTATATAATATATTTTGAAAGTATTTTGGAAAGTATTAAAAAACGTTATTACTTAAAAGAAAATAAACTTCAAGATTATTGGTCTTTAATTAAATTATTTCTATACATTATACAATAATTTATTACATTATTACAATGATTATTATAATACAAAAAAATACGTGAACATTTATTTTATATATTCTATAATAGAAATGGGTTATCAACATGTTTTCTTAGAATTGATTTATAGAATTAAAGAGGTCAGCAGCAAGAAAATAACAATAACAGCTGTTAGTGACATAAACAGTTCAAGTGACTTAGAGATGAAAGACTATGAGAATGAAACATTAATTTTATAATTAAACTCTTAAGCTCATTGCTTACTAAGCTCTTTATTTTAAACATTTTACCGTGTACTGGGGTCGACTTTGCGACTCAGATGCAAAATATTTTAAACTCTAAAATTATAAAATTAGGGTTCATTTTTATATAACATATTTTCATTTCAAACGGATGTGCTGTCGCGTGACAGAATTCGTTTAAAATAATATCCGGGAACGCAGACAAATCGCTGTGGCTTGTTTTATTTTCGTGAAGCAGCCCCGTAATATCACGTGTGACGGTTAAAATAATTTTATTATATACATATTAGTAAGAGTCAAATTTTAAATAATAATAATAACGAATCAATCAATAATATTAATTATTAGTAGATTCAAATGTAAAATTTTGACAGCGCGTTTGTGATATATATTTTAGATTTTAATAATTACTTTCTACCACAAACATATCCAGTAATATTGAACATTGTTAGAACAAAAACTTTATATTTGCAATAAATTGCGTAGGACACCGGTAGCTATCAATCAGGGGGGACAAAAAACTAATAGCCCCGCGCTTCGACCGAGGGACAAAAACACGAAACTGATACAGCCAGGAGCTTATTGAATAACGTGTTTTTATTTACTTAAAAAGCGAGAATCTTGAAGACACTAAAGAAAAGTTGATGTTTAATATTTGTTATAGTTTTCTTCTTAACGATAAAAGGGAATAGTAACTGTGATATATATTATAAAGAAATTGTATAAATCAAATGATTTATCGTATCAAATAAATAAGCTTGTGTAATTTATTATTAGTTATTCAAATCAAAAAGCCTCTCTCGATTTTTGGTGAGTAAATTTAGAAAATTATTTGAAATAAACATTATAACATGAGGATCCAAGTTTATGTATAGAGTAGCTGTGCCCCCGACTTCTTTCACGAGGACTTTTTTTAATAAAATATCCAAATTACTTCTTATAACATCGGCTATCCACCAGTCAGTACTGTCAAAATTGGGCCAACTGTTTCAGAAATTAGCCAAAACAAATAGACAGATATACAAACAGAAAAATAAAAAAATATATTTTTATATACTTACACGATAAGCTGTTAATTATGAATTATAATAATAATTTTGTATGACGGAGTTTTTGTATGACGGAAAGGAATTAAGTTTTCAATATTTTAGTATTGCTATATATTTTTATATTCTGTAACATATTGATATGTGAAATTTACTCATAATAAAATCGTAATATGTATTGCTTTGCTATAGTTTGGACTTCTTCATTTTTAAGATCCTAGATACCAATATTATATCATTAAATTAACAAACTGTTATACTGTAACAATAAATATAATATTATAATTTAATTCTTAAAGCTTATAATACTTAACACGTTTCAATAGTATTTTTCAAAACTAAGTTATTCACCCGACCACACACCACTACAGATGAGTCATTCCCTGTGGAGGACGACATGCAAGTGAAATATTAAACGTGTAACATTCCAGAATGAAAATTTTAATATCACCATTTCCTTAAATGAAATAGCCATTGCATAAACCATTTTTCTTTTATAAAGAATTGCTTTAGTTACTTCAGTGTTGATACGAAAATTTATACATTTTCAAAAAATACTAAAATACATACATTAATACTATGATATATTGGTATCAAATAACTATTAATAGCAATATAACATTAATATGGAAAGACAATGTTTAAATTTATATAATAATTTATATAAAATATATTTTTATATAAAATCATTTTGATTATATAATGTATAATATAATAATGTATAATTTCATATAAACACACAAACCGACAAAAATATGTAGTATTGAATCGATATCAGCTTGATCAATAGATATCGCGTGCTAAATACCTTTGATATAAGTTCGAGGACAATAAAATAATTTAAACAGAGGGTTTAGTTGAATACAGACCACGGACATTATTTCAGTTGAAAAGTTAAATTAGTAAATTAAGGTACATAATATCTTATATACTATCTATATTGACACACTCAAAGTAGTAAGTAAATTTAAACAATAATGTCTTACTTTATTCACGTGTTTATTGTAAGCAATTATAAAAACTCTACATAATTGATGGGTATTTTAAAATATTTTATGGATTTATCTGAATGACAAAAAAACAATGACCAATAATTGTTAATATATTAATAGATGCGAAAATATAGAATGAGATACCAAAAGTTATATATACTAATTGAGATTATATCTCCTTAAGTATAAATTAGACTAAAAAATTTATCTCGAAATGTTTTTGAGGTCAATTCGGAGTCTTAAGTATTAATTGGTCCTATATTCCAAAGAGTTCAAAATTCTATAAAAACAATTTTGTTTTTTATATACACCGATATTTACAATGGAAAAGTAAAAGCGTCGTTACCCTTGCCAAATAGAGAGAAGAAAGAAGCTAGAAAAGGAAGGGGAAAGGTGAGTGATTGAACTTCCAGCTGGCAAAATTTGAAAACCATTTATCTAGAAAATGATTTATTTAAAAAAATCTAAACACTATCGTTATTATACAAAAATATTACCTTGTATTAAAGATGTACTTTTAAACGAGAATACTTATATATTTTTGAAAACAAAACAACCCCTGGATGTTCAGGATAGCCGATATTCCGGCATTGCCTATAAAATGCCTAAATTGAAATTGTAACCGTAGACAACAATTACAACATCTGTAGACGAGACATCAATATCGGGGCACGTTTTCTATCAAACCAGCGGAGATTTCGATTTGTGAACAGCATCGATTGAAATGATCGGGAGCGCCGTTATTGCTGGGCTGTGCCATAAATCACGATATATTTTGAGTATTTTTTTTACTGATTCTTGATGAACAAATATTTTTAACACCAAGCATCGAGTAACTATGACAATCAAAGCATATTACTATGTTATACATTTTAGGGGATAGTATTTTGAAACACGTTCTTTTTAAATGAATGAAAATTATAGGACCTTCATATGTTAAATAATTACAAATGTTAATGCCTTCCAAAAAGCTTACTATTCATTGTCCAGAACTGTGGGCGTCAGAAATAATTTATAGTTAAAAATATTAAATAAATTGATTTTACATTTGGCACATGAAGAATAGGTGACAGCTGATTTAACGGTTGTCAGTTTGTTTGTTCGAGCGCATATAAAATGTTGTTGTAATCTGATACTCGTGAATTGAAAGGCGAATCAGACCTGACATTAAAACACAATCGTATTTTTATATACATACGACTCTGAAGGGATTTTTATCAGCGTTTCCTTTGTTCCCAAAATAGATTTATGATTATTATTGTATATATATAAAATATCGTGTCTTAAAAGAATATAAATAGTTTTATTAATATAGTAAATATTTGAGTATGATAAAACAATTTATTTCGCTTATAATTTAGACCACACCTCAGAATGTTGTCCCAAATAGCTAGGGTGAGTATACAAAGTAGTTCTTTTGTTGAATGCCTTCTGACACGAGAGCTCAGGGCTAGACGTTAGTTAATTCACTCTGACCTTTACACGCGATTCGACGAAATAAAAATAGATTTTTGGGGTTTAACTAATTTTATTATAGTAGAACATGATAAATGATATTCCAATTCATATTTTTGTTGTTTTTATATGATAAATTACCAAATAAACTAGTGGTATTTAATATAATAAAAATATATAATTTGGCATTTAATTCTTATTTCATGTTGCTAACATTTAAAAGGGACAGCAAACCGCATACGCTTTACAAACCCACATCCTGTATGTACGAATGAACACCGCATAGGATCATCTTAAATATAATTCTAACCTTGGCAACAGTTTACCAACCCCAGTACAATTCAACTATAAAACTAAACTGACTAATAAATCCTGTTTTATAAACTTTTAAGCTTTACAACTATAAAAATTTTTCCCCTGACCCTGTTAAAATTCATACATCTTATTTCATAGTAATTTTATATTATAATTTGTGTTTATTTATCTAATAATTATTTGACATTAATAACAAAAATAAACCAAATACTTTCTCTGTAATAAACCCTGCAATTAACTCTACGTCACAAAATACCTTACGAGCACTTCGCACGGCAATCTGCGTGATTTTCCCTCTCCTTTTGAAACATGGAATATTTATTTTCATTTCTTTCTAACAACCGCTTTCAAATTCCCATTACTTCGACAGTCGTAATGTTCTGAATGATACAAGTTTAATTTAGTGACTGAAAATATTTTGAAACCTTTCTTTAATGTAGTGTATTAATAATGAATTTAACAATATTATGTTTGATTCCATATCAGGTAAAGCTTCATCTGATATTTTTTGTACAAATCTGAAGATTACCTATACCTTAGAAGATATCGTAGTCGATAATATTCACTACCTACCCTCTTCCTCTACTAATTTCCTGGTGGTCTACTAATACGAATACGACTAATAAAACTATATACACAATTATTTTTACTTAACTAGATATAACTATATATAGATATATCATATAATATATATAAATATAGTTGACAGAAAAACAAAGTTAACTATTTATATTAGCTAGCCATATAAAAAATTGTATGATATTCCCACAATTACTGATATTAAATAATTTTATTTAAAGATGCTTCATTGTGTATAACATTTTTAATAAAAAGACAATATTATTCCTTGTAATCAAGATTACCAAGAAATGAAGTAAGTGACATCAATTTGCTTGATCCAAAAGTAATGTACAGAATAAAGGGTATACCACTTTTTGTACAAATACCCTTAGAGTTCAATAACCTCGACATCTGGTGTGAGTTCCAGGTGTCCGAGGCTTATTCTTTAATATATACTATATTTGTCTCATTATATACTATAGATAATATTAATAACATAGAGTCCTTAATCTTGAAAAGTCCAAATATCGTAGACAACTTGTAAAGCTCATAATTAATTTTATAGTTGCGTTATGAACGTTTTGAATATCTGACAATATATGTATTTAATTTCGAGGAACAAGTTATTTTTATCAAAATTAAAACTGATATTTATATTTATTATTTAAAAGTCTTGAAATAAATATTTGCTTTCTATAATTTCTAAGAAGATAGATAAAAAAGCTCTTAACCATGATTCCGTAACTGTTTATCTTTAATTTTATAAACATGAACTTGGGACCTGTTTGAAATTATGAAGTGTCATCTTTAAATACGCTAAGTATAATAACAAGTGTTGAAATCTTACGTAACCGGGATATGGCTCTCGTGAACATTGCCACTATAAATTAGCACGGCAGTAAACCTGTCGAGTTCTATCGAGTGCCGCGAGCGAGTTAGCTACCGAAGAGAAATGTACAGTTTGTTATAAAATATATGTAAAAGTACAAAATAACGCACGTAATGCATTCGAATATTCTTGTTTCAAGTCAATGGGAGACGGTCACTACGTACCGTTGGTTTGCATAAAACATAAAGAGAGGATTAAGGGAGTTTTAATTTTGATTTGTTTGTTAAAGACGGATTGTATCATGTTTATTTATTTTATGTTTCCTTGTATACTGTTATAAAACATCCAAAGTAATTTTCGTTTAGCATAGACACAGTAACAGTTTCTCTAACTAATCTTTAATCACATTTAACATCGTCCCTGTCTCTCTAATCCACTATTGTTTAAATCTGACAGTGACAAAACATCTATAATATCTAGATAGCGGAGATACCGTAAAAACCAGTCGGTGATCATATCGCATCGAGACGAATCGTGGCTATAAACGTGTTCACTATAAATTATATGAACCTACAATATTACGATCTTTTGAAATAGACTCACGTTTATGAAGAACATTAATTTTTAAATTATACATTTGAATTTATTAATATGTGATTGACTAAATTTGTAATAGTACTATGTAATATTTTATAGTATGTTATAAAATGTAAGCTGTTTAATGATGAATATAATTTATAATATTATTGAATATTAATATTGATTATAAACACACTACCGGGTATTTAAAATGAGGAAATTTATGATATTTAATTAACATATTTTTGTAACAAGTTATGAGAAAGTAATTTAATTTAATTATACAAAAATTACTTAACAATTAGGCGATAGTTTTGATAACGGTAATAGTAAAACATCATTCAAATGTTATCTGTGCGTAGGATTATTACCTACTGTTATTAAACTAGAAAAAAATGTTGTTTCGTCTACAGATCTGGATCTGTATTCAACATCCATTAAGAATATATTAATTTAGCAACCTGGTTACGTAGTGGTTAGTGGGCTTGACTGAGCCACAGGTCGTGGGTCGTGGGTTGTCAGACTGTTGTTTGTTTATATTATATGTGGGTGTATCTTTTGTCTGTTTCTATATTTTTAGAAGCCCCGCCATACACGGATAATACAGTGTTTAAGACACAGTTATTTCTGAAGTGTCCGATCGTTTGAGAGGAATGACACTTTAACTTTACGACTCTATACTTTGAATTAGTGATTAATTGCTGACTCGTGTGATGTGCGTGTTTGATCTTCATAAAATAAAAATAGTTTGTTTTTGTTGTGTTAATGTAATGTGTAATTTAATAGTAAGATCCCTTAATAAACACGTAATAGTAGGTTTACTCTAATAACTGTCTGGGTTTATGTACTCTACACTTTATTTGCTTATTATTGTCTATAGGCATTGTAGCCATCTTATAGTTATTTAGTGGAATTATATATAGAGAGAAATAGACATTCTGGCAGGACTTAAACTGTGACAGGTCGTTACCCATCCGTGATGATGTTTAACATTCATATTTATAAAAATGTTTAATAATATTATAAACTAGAATAAAATATACTTAATTAATCCTGTATATTTCATCTTAATTAATAAATAACCTTATACTAATTACTGTAACTATTTCCGCAACATTCAAACACTAAATGACGTTAAAAGAAATATACGCTAAGTCACACCAACCACAGAACTAAATAAAGTTTCAATTTAAATTCCATACTCCACTTAAACCCCATTAGAGCGGCCGCTATTACACCACACTAAATCTTCATTATACAGGAGGGTTATTTGTTTAGACAAAAGACGGTATAATTTACAGGTGAAAGAGGATGCGGTGTAAATTATATGTATAAACCGCTGGTTAAGGACCTCATAAATTTAACTACAAATAAATCAATGTCAGTTTATTATAACGTTAGTTTATATTATATTTCATATTTAAACGACAGTTTAAATATGGTTTCATTTTACTTTATTGCATATGTACTCGTATTTATTACTATGTAAAGTTTTTCTGTATACGAATTATTTGATACAATTGTTCATTGTTGACTGTTTTTAATTCCAAATTAATAGTTTTTCACTACATGCATATGAAAGTATGTACTTACATATATACATATATATAATTTTTGGCTATGTCTGTTTATTCCAGGTAACCTCTGAAACGGCTGCTCTGATTATAACAGTGATTTTAACACTTTTTGACTGACAGATAACTGGTGTTATAAGGAGTAACATAAGCTCCTTTTATTTAAAAAAATATGTTCGCCAAGAACGAAGCCTTATAAATCGTAAATTTGGTTACAGAGTTCAGGTTGATATTATAGTACTTAATTTAGTTACCAGACTTTTAAATGAGCTAGTGAAAAAATGTTAATTTGATAAGGAATTTGTTAAGATTGTGTTTTAACGTACCCAGAGTGGAGCGGAAGGTTGCAGTTGTGAAGCGAACGCCATCCGAAACGCATCTCCAACTAGCGCGTTAAGCTCTTCTGCCTGAAATAGTAAATAATCAGCTTACCATTTATATCATTTATATATATATAATTTTATCCTATAATAGTATAATGTATGTATGTCTATTAATAAAGTCCAACGATTGATAGCTCGAAAGTATTTTGGCTTACATATATATAATTCCAAAATGATGTCAAATATATAAATACTCTATAAATGACTGCGTAATAGTGAAATAAGTATTATTCCGAAATATTAACTATTCATATAGCATCAATTTATGTCACATATTAAAATTATTATTACTATTCCTATTTTAACTTTGTCCATATAATATTATACTCTTTAACTTTTAGTAAAGATGACCTGAAACTCCTTTCAAGTACGTCAATATTACATAAATATAAAATATAATAATAATAATTTCGAGAAGTATTGAGTTTGTTGGTGCGATTTTTATTATGTTTAAAAGATGATTTTTGTGGGTGGAATAAAATAAAATCTATTGGTATAGCCATGGTAATTTTAACATTGCATTAGCATATTATAAATATAAAACCTAGTTTTAAAATACATTTTTGTATTAAATTGTAATTGGTGTCCCCCGCAACCTTCAATCTGTTTGAGATTGGTTCTGAGCCGATATCTACTCGTTGAAAAGAATATTTTAAGAAGTTACCAAATGTAAAGTTTCTAGGCTTTATAGTTCCAGAGATTTTATGACAAACCAATACATAGGTAAAATCGTGCAAACACCAATGATTAATAATAAAGTTCCACAAGATATCTTAGACTTTCGTTTTCTTAATTTAAATCTAAAATTAAAAGTTTATTATTAAATAAATCTTATTACAACGTTCAAAAGTATTTAGTGGATCGAAATGTGTGGAACTTAAGTGGTTGACTCATTTGCAGGATTTATATTATAGTGTACATCATCTAAGACTGTTACATTTCTTTTAAAAAGAGCAACTGTTGAATTTCTGTCCGGCTCTTCTCAACAGAGCAGCATTCCGAGGGCAGACTATACTGATCTTTTTTTAATGTAATAATTGACGATTCAAAAGTGCGTCTAAATGTTTACTTGAAAAAAGATAATCTGAATTTAAAATCTAAAGCAGGCGTTATATTTATCTCAGATGGAATTACCAGCATCCTGTGGATACAGAGTACGTTTCCTTCTCTATATATATATTTAATTACCAGATTTATAACACCAATTACACTTTGGAATAGCTTTAAAGGAATAAGAGAGATATATTTAAACACACGTGTATAATACGCTTATAACAAGGTAAGGAATCTTACACATCATACAATGTATTTAATGATATTCGTAAAACTAATAATAATATAAACATGCATTTAATTTATTATCAATATATATATTTTATTCTTATGAACCGTTCGTTTAAGATGTTATTGACATCATAATACACTTTCAAAGTCTTTAATTTTTTTTAATCGATAACATATATGTTCTCATACATTTTAAAAGTTTAAATTGAAATTGTTTATATAAAATCGTTTATTCAAAACTGTAAAACGTTCACACAGTACAGTAACCCCCAATATATCTTACAGATAAGTCTTTAAACTGGATATAACGGACCAAACACGAAGCTTATTTTGTTTTTTATGCTTTTGAAGGTTCTGCCAGCTTTTAATACAAATCAAATATCATCATTGCTTTAAGACCGTAATAATATATACACATGATGTGCTCGGTTTTTGATGTGAACTTTTACATAAAGCTTAAACAAAATTATTTTCTAATTGATTGACATACATTTTTAAAAGGACATTATGTACATATATTTAATTTAATAATATATATAATTTGGTTATAGTGATGTTTGTAATCAAATCACAAATTCATTTGAGAATTATCTCATCTGATATATAGAACAACATAATTGTTCCCCAAAAATACACTGCTAGTCCATGACATATATTCATATATGAATTCGTGCAACCATTGAAATAGAGTGAATCAATTCAAAATCCAGTACAAAATATATCTAGAAAATGCTAATGAATTCTATCACATCGTAAAGTGATAAATAAAAACGATAGTATTTTCTTGTTTTATTCATTGACAAGTTCTTTACTACAATCCTTAAGTGAAGTGTGGCTGGTAATTGAGTTTACACTTTACTTACTTGAAGTATCAAATATGGAGTTAAGTGATAGTTAATTGCATCCTATGTATAGATATTTAAACATTTATTTAAAAAATTTCTCTTTGTATATAAGATTAAATTATCGCAGATTATTTCTCCCTCCAAAGACGTTCGTAAAACAAATAGGAATAACAATAACAATATGGCAAAATTATATTAAATAACAAACAAATAAATAACAAAATTGCTATTCCGCAAATGCAATATACATAGTGAGAACAGGATTGAATCGTTTCATTTGCATGTTCCCGAGCCGCAAATACTTGGTAATTCAATATGAGCCGAGCGTACGAATTGATACACGCTGTCTTACACTGAATGAGGTACTATAATATGGATTTAATTAAATTAATCATAAATTAAATAATATTTCAATATTTGACTAAATTGTATAAATTATAATAGTTTGATTTTATAGTGAATAAGGAATAATTTACTCTACCGTTAAACACTATAGCGTTGCTGAAGTATTCTTATAGCTTGCATGTTTGTTATTTTCCAATAATTTATAAAAGTACTTTCTATAAATAGAATCGAGTAGCATCGCTTTCAGTATAGCGATATTCTTAAACAGATTCGTATTTCACTTTGTTCATTGGAATAGCGACCGCAAATCCTACCTATTGCTTAATAAATAAACAATACCAAAGAGAACAATTGAATATTACATGGAAAAAGAAAAAGTTATGTATTAAATGATTTCAAAAATTTTTAACAATATATTCCCTATTTTGTTAATTTCTCAACTACATTATTTTTTTTTACCAATACATCAAATAATTCAGCAGAATTCCATAGAAAAGATAATTTTGTCACAAATGATCTCAATGAAAAAAAATCTGACAACTGATCGACCGCCTTCCAGGCAGACTATGAGTGTTATGCGTCTAAGAACTCAATTGATGGTACGATAATGCTTCTTAGAGGCTTTTAGTTCGTAGCTGAGTAAAATTTCTCTTTAGTCCATGCTTTAGTCTATATATACTCTATAAAAATGTTTGTATATTAAAATAAAAGCATGTGACTATTTTTATCTCAATTTCACAAGTAATATAATAATATAATTAAACTTGAATTAGATTACTGTTTCTACTATTACGCATAGGTGCTTTTTCGAATCAGATAGGTTGCTTGATTCAGATAGGGAGTTTAACCAATGTCTTGCAGTTTTGTACAAGCGTGCCTTTTTATCCAGTCCGTACAAAAACATTTAGCTGAAATGCCATCATATCAAAACAAATTAATTATTTGTTTGTATTTTATTTAGGGATCATGACTTTACTGGCCATCAAATTTATAGCTTTATATTTTTTAATATTTTAGAAAGTTTACAATAAAAACTAACTATTACTAAGTTCTAACAACATTTTAAACAAGTTCTCTTCAGACCAAGATGTTTTTGTTTAATAAATGCACAGATTTTCAATAGCGATAAATTGGCTTTCATCCATAAGTCCAAACTGACAACAGTGGTCAACAAGTTTACTCTATGTACTAACGTCAACACTCAGCTATTTATATCTGTTTTCACAAAGCTTACTCGTACTTCTAAAATAGAAATTGTTTGTATATTATCTACGGAACCAAACGCGTCGGTGGTCTGCTCGTAAACGTTTCCTGTTGACTCCTACGCAGATGGTATTTGACGGTTATAGTTACAGTACATTCAGTGTATATTGTTTTCACATTTTATTACAATAACATTGTTATTATGAATATATTTATTTTATTTGATAATAGTTGTAAAAAAATATATATCTACATATTTTAGTTTACTTTAAACTCAATAATAAACGACCTAAAAATGTGATAAAACTTTTTTAACTAATTATAAACACGTGGTTTTTATATGCTCGTATATACGTATTTCTATATAGAAATAACTATATATTTTATTACTGAAGATGCACTTGGTGTGAATGGTGGTGGTGGTGGTGTGTGTGAAAATGTATGGAGATTGTTTGGAAATTGATCTAAAAGTTTACAAGATAATAAAATGTATTTTTACCGCTTTGATCTTGCGACAGATAGGACTTTCTTTTATTGCTTCTTCCCGAGTCTTACAACTGTCATTCGTCCATTCATAGAAAAAAAGTAAATTTCTTTAGATTTTTAATAGCATTTTTATCTTTGAGACAACTGTATTCAGTTTGGAATAAGTCTTAGTGTCTATTAAACTAATAAAGCTTAATATTTATGCTTCAAGGAATAATAAAATATTCTATTAATGTATACTTAGTTTACTGTCTCCTTAAAGAAGAAAAATACGTTAAATATCTATGTAAAAATAAAATAAATCATTAAACACATTAGAATTTTGAGATGGAATCCTACGTATGTTGTAGGAGTCAAATTGTGAGTCATATCATACATAACAAATGAAAATAAAGCCATAAAAATAAGCTTCTTTGTCATTGAATTATTACTTAGTTATGAAAATACTTCTAACAAAAAAAGTTATTATTAAATCGTAAAGACAGTTACCTAATCAAAAATGTGTCACTAATAACATTAGCAAAAGTAAATGCAATGAATTTATATATAAAATAAAGATTGTGTTACAGATATATATATATATATATATATATATATATATACATATATATACATATGTTGTGTATACACGGACATATCTGCAATGAATAACTAGACGCTGGGTCGATTACGATTATGTAATCGTATCCATTTATTCACGTCCAGAGCCGTCTTAAGAGTAATTATAAAATTTTAAAATATATTACATTAGAAACTTAATGAGTTGAATATTTCATGTACTAATTTATAATTAGTTTTAGTTTGATAATGATAAAATAAATGTATGTTCATAAATTTCGAACTTAGAAAAATTATCAACTAAATTAATATTTAAGAATACGAATTCCTAATTGATATAGATATAGTTATAGATATGGCATTTATAGATAATTCCATGAACGATATAATTAATAAAGCTTAAATTGGTCTAGCAGCATCATTATATTACCGGATAATGTATAAGAAAAAATAACAAACAAGAACTTGTTTTTAATACTAATATTTATTAAAACTATTGAAATAATCACCAGAGTTATAAACTAAAACTACAGAGACACTAAATCTAAATTACTTCCATAAAAAATCACACACTACACAAATCGTGTCGAAGACAAATTTTGAAATAAAATAAATATTTTATGTTTTATGATTAATATTTTTTCATTAACCAACAGTTATATAGTACTTTTGAAGATATATCTTTATCGAATGCTGGTTCATTGCATCGAGATTCAAAACTATACGCTATTATATAACTCTTAAGCACTATCATAGTGGCTTGATGGTAGCGATACATCATTCAAGGTCTAGTTTGAATCTGAGATCACATTATCATAAGTACTTAAGTGCTTTCCATATTTCGATTTTAATTGCCCTCTTATCTACATTCAAAATAACATGTACATATGAAAGTCTTGACTTAAGTGCTTATTATGACTAACAGATAAGACTATTATGTCTATATGATGCATATAGACGTATATAAGTATAATATCAATCGATTTTTTATAAACATTTGTTCTCACTTTTTTCAATGTCTAATATAGTCTTTAATCCAAATAAAAAAAACGGAGAATATTGCTCCATAAATAAAACATAAAGTGCAAAAGCAAAGCCATTGTGACAGAACGTACCAAAGCCTACACGATGGGATACGTCTAGAGTCTAGACAGAGCTAGGCTTTGCAAAGATGCTCTGTATACTTTGATCCATCGTGGGATTACAGTATAGAGTTCGATACTTAAATTTCATATTAGAATACTATTTCTTTTCTATTAATAAACATAAATATATACAAAATTCTTTAGTGTTTAGATGAATAATGTAGTTAAAACAAAAGTTGTATAATCAGTTCAAGCCGCGGTGCTCCCATGTTCTCATCTCATGAATATCTCCAAATGGATTTGAAACTAGTATGATAAATTCCAGAAAAAATAATATAAGTAAAGCGTTTTAGCCAAAATATATCACGATAAAATACAAAAGTTTATAAAAAATATCTGAACTTATTATATTACGAAACGAAATTAAACGAATTATCCATGTAAGCTTTGGCTCAGTAAATTTTTATACAAAATATCAGTGGTGAAACAAAACAAATAACAATCTCCTCATCTCCAATATCACTCTTAGTACAAAAACGGCACAGTGCAAGAATCATTTGAGCTTTGTTTAAGAATAAAAGCGGTCGAATCGAACAATAACCGTGATTAGCTGAACAAAGCGATCGCACAGATGTACAAACAATACCCTCTAAGGGATTGCGGTCCGTTCTCTGTGACGAAGGTGGTCTATACAATAGCTAGAAATCCTAGTATTTTAACTGAAAGAACTCATCTTAAAAGTATTGAAAATATATAGACTATTTATTATTTAATTATAATCAATAATGAACCTTGAATTTCAAACTGATTTTAAGGAGCTATATTTTATAAATCTAACTGAATTATTAAATCAATATAATTTGAAGAATGGGACTTTATTCTTATTAAAACGTTACTAATAAATACACGAACTGGAACAACAACAAAGAAGATTAAAAGAACAAAAAAAGTTTTTGTTCTTTGGGACAATGGTAACAATTAAAAGATCAGGTAATATTGGACCACAGCGGTCCGTTGCTAGGCAACAGTACAGGGGGTGACTTTTAATTAACAAAATGTATTTTTAAGAAAAACTAAAAATATATTAATTGTAGTGTAAATATAAGTGTCAAGATGTCAACAGCAAGAATGGTGATGATTATGAACGGTGACGATGATTATATTTTGGAGTTTTTAAAATTGTATCTAAGGTAAAATATAACAAACTGTTTATAAATATAAGAGACAAGTGTCAAACATTACATGGCCAGGGTCGGATAGAAAGAACTTTAATAAAAAACTCCCGGCAAAGGCATTGAAATGGCAACCTGGGCAGATTTTTACCAAATATAGTTTAACAAGTTTTTTTGATCAAAAATCTATGGCGTTATTTGAGAAAAACCTATGGCGCTACTGGGAGATGCTTCAAAATTATATTTTTTTTAATAACAAGAGTACATTAAATCTTTACAATATATGTACTATAAACAAATAAACCGGCAGCCGTTATCTTACTTCGAATATATAACAAATTAGAATTCCGATTGCAGTGTCAATTTCACCGATCAGATTGTAAATTCAAACTATACAGTTACCTTCTTAACAACACAAGAACATCAAAATAGGTCGAGCCGGTTAGGAGTTCAGTCCCAAACACATGAAGATGAATTCTATATATAACGATATTATTCTATTCTATATATAAATTTTAAAATTAGCGAAACTCCAAGATTGATAAAATGCGTTTAGAAATCCCGAAATCAATAATATTTTTCAGTAAATACATAATGGGTTTGTTTTTTTATATTTTCAACTCAAGAGCATTAGGAGTCGTTATTTCCAAGAACAAACATAAAATAGGGTAATTACAATATTAACTACATTAATGCTTTAAAAAGTGGTTATAATCCCCAGCAATAACTTATCAAATATAGAACAATATAATCATTACGTCGGCTATAAAACTATCAAAGCGTAAAACATACCAATGTAAATCTCCCACGGCACACGGTTCAATCACTTCACAAACACTACACAATTAATCACATACCACAAAACACACGTAATTATAACACAAAAATTATAAACACGTCCACACCGCTCGAAAGTCAAGCTGCTACTGAGTGAAAACGGTTAGTAAAGAACTTGTTTCTAGTAAAGCCTTCATGGTGAGGCGCAAGCACAATGAGAAACGCGAGCGCCTGCGCACCTGTGTCGTTATGCAGGGTAACCATGCAACAAACAAACATGCTAAAACTACCATATTTGGAGGAATCTAAAATTGTAAGGATATAAAAGGAACTTGAGAACAGATGCTATTCTTACCACAGCCAGACCCATTTGTATGTATTATGTTAATGTCCAGATCAAGACTACATTCTGAAGTCCATTATAAAGCAGAAATAAACAGAAAACTATTTTCAAAATTGTGAAAGCAGAGGTAAATACTTTAAAACTTTTACTATAAGATTTAATTTACTTATTACTAAGTCCATGGTGACCCTAACAATTACTTTTTATTTTGCGATCACAAGGTTACGAGCTTTTCTGGATGTACGAACGGTTGATGACCCACGCGAATTTAATGAGTTTCAATATTTCCATTCAATACTATATTAATTCCATACTCGGATATTTCAAGCATTCCCAGTAATTCATCAAGAGCTCTGACATTTATTACTGATTTACGCGACAGATCAATTGGAAAGAAGCTACAGTACCCAGACTTAAAAGGCTAAATGAAATTCTTCTCAAATTATGGTAAAAGAGGCATTCTTAATTATATTTATTATAAGAACTACTTGTTCTTATTAACGTATATATTGCAATGGTTTTAATGTTAAGGAAAAGACAGAATTTCTTTTTAATATTGAGCTTTAAAATTGCTATTATTATTATTAAATAGATATAATATGTTACTTTTATTTGAACTATATAAATTTAAATCCTTAAAAAATATTATATAATTGAAATAAAATAGATAATTTTCATATATATCTTCAAGTTACAATATAAACTAAATATATAAAGGATGTGCTTCGAATAACAGGATATAACAATGTTAAAAATAGAAATATTTAATAAATTTTAATCTATACATGTTACAAATATGTAAAGGTATTTAAAAAAAACATCGTGCGTTTAGATAAAAGCAAAATATATTTTCAATGTAATTATTAGTTGTAAGCCTGTATTTA
Source organism: Melinaea menophilus ssp. n. AW-2005 (assembly GCA_918358695.1). NCBI lineage: Eukaryota > Metazoa > Arthropoda > Insecta > Lepidoptera > Nymphalidae > Melinaea > Melinaea menophilus. The sequence continues at coordinate 4,272,597 of OU911040.1, read as the reverse complement.
CGTATCAGGAGAAAATTTCTGTATCGATTGGAATTAAGATTTCAACTTTATTTAAACTACCTCAGCCAAGGATGAAGTCATTCCGTCAAAATTGTACAATCTTATCAAAAGATAAGTTTAATGTTTAATGCCGTGGTATTGTATAAAATTTTAATCAAAATAATGATTACACTGGAATGCGAAAACCAACTGTAAGGCAAAAAGTTTTTACTACATAAAAGTCTTATTTACACGGAAATGACAAAAAAAAATAATTAAAAAGGAAATTATTTGACTCAAGGAAGAAGAGAGTAACCGAAGCCACATGCAACAGCTAGTTATTAAATAATATTGCCTTTATGAAACAAAATTATTATTCTTAGTGTGATATAGTTGAAATCGGATTAGCGTGTCAGTTGCTGGATTAATAATTAAGTATGTTAATCCGCTTCTCAGATCCTACCCGAAGATAGTGTAAATCAAGTATTAAAGTAAAAAATATTAAACGAAATAAAGTTAACACGAGTTGTATAACAAATAATAGAGGTGTGATCTTAAACATGTTATATTTTAATAAAAAACGACTAGTCCCAGTCCCCAAGAAATAGTTGTAGCTTCGCTTCTCGCGTGCCATCGAGTAATGATATCAGCGAGATGACTCGTAATCACCCGGTCGAGACAAATCCATTAACCACATCTGCAGATTGGTTATGCGAGCCTAGTACTTATGTAAGCCGTTAGTCTCATTTTTATAGATCGTGTTTTACATTTTTCTTAGATAGTCAATAATTGTAATATATTGAAAGAGGGACCATACTACGTATTATAATCTTCCCATAACTTTTTACAGACAGATGTTGATATAATTGGCATAGAAATGAATAACAGTTTGTTTACTTTACACATTGGTTAATAAATAAACAAAAACCACACGAAATCTCTTAATTACTTATATTGAATTATATTACGATGTTATTATCACATTTGGCATGACATTGCAATTATTAAATGATAACGGATATACGAGTATATTGTTAAAAATGCCTTCTCACGCCACAAAACAGAAACAAGTAGTAATTTATTTACATTTACCAATTTATAACTGGATATAGCTATAAAACTCTTAAAGCTCGATATTAAAACACCTTATAAAGTTCGTAGAATATTAGGATTTTGAAAGAACTAACTTTAACAAACACATGCTAAGTTGTTTATTTAAGAAATATGTTAAAATCATTTGTGAGGGGGAAGTTATTACGTTTATCAATGATGATGTCTATTCCGGCTTTAAATTGAAATAATTTGAAGGAAGTGGGAATATGTGGGCATTATACTCATAATAATAAAATAGACAATTTAAGTGCAAGTCAGTGTATTTTAGTAGTTAGGAATAGTGTTATTGCAGGTATGTTTAAACGTAATATATGTCATTCTAATGTTATTATAATATATTTTACCTAACAGTAACCATTTTAAAATGTATTCACTATTGGTTTTTAAAATATAAACCGTGAAATATTGTATGAACGGGTGTATAAAACAATGTAATCACAACTGATATAATCACTTCATGCGATAGCTAGAACGTTTATTTACAATGTTATGTAACATTAATTTAAAGGATGTATCAAATATCAAACGCTATTTTAATTACTGGTTGAAGTAACTAACTGTTATTTAATTTGTTTTGGCCTAAAAAAAGTCCTGTTTATAACAAGACAGAAGAATCATGGCAATAATGCTTGATAATGATTCTTGTAATTTTCAATAAAATATTCGAATTTGAATCTTTAAATTCTAAATATCATCCAAGTTTGATTACTGTGCTGACGGGCTTTTCATCAGTAAATCCTCCTATAACTTAAACTTAGTTTCAAACGATCCAATATCGAGTTCCAAAAAGTCCAAGAGAGGACCAACACAGTTCTGCACTTTCATTCTCATCCTCCGTCAATTGTGATAACACTACTGTTTATTTAAAATGTTTTCGGACTATTCATAACCAATTTGATTGATAATATTTGTATTAAATAAATTACTATTATTAACATCTCTTTTTATAATTTTAGTAATTTTAAGTTGTTTTCTTGTTTTTATATAATTAAGAACCATTCTAATAATATTTATTTAATATGGTTTCTGTATGGTGTATACACAAACTATAGTAAATCAATGTTTGAACTAAATTCTTTGAAGTTAAATCGTTCAATTTAAACTCCATGTTAGTAAAGCCACAGCACAAGTATTTAATACTATATACCTATACATACATATAGCTTGAACTGCAATTCTACACTTCGCTAGTGGTCGGCCACAATATTGGCACTTGAATAAACCCTAGGCTAGAAGCCAATACCAAATGCCAAGTTTCAGTTTCGATTAAGACTCCAGATTAGTTTGAAACGCTTTAGAAATACTTACACAAAGACGATACATTTACGTTATAAACAAATACCATTTAAAAACTATTTCACGACCACAGACTATAGTATAGAAAAATATATTATTTCATAAACATGTTTTTTCTTTTACTTTAAATCATTCTATCAAATAATTGTATAACTGTTATACAGTAATAATTGATGTGGTAAAATCAAGGTCACCTGTTCAGGCGAGTCGGTCTCGAAGGCGTGACAGTATTGAGCGCTCGGCTCGCAGCGCGGCTCGCGAGCCACGAACGCGAAAAGCGCGCGCGTCGCCTCACACGTCGCATACGATATGCGACGTAGCGCGTGCGACATACGCACACTCTGACATAAAATAAATAACAATTAAAATATAATAACAATGAACTTAGTGTTCTAGTATAGCTATAATTTCTGTCTAGTTGCAATTAAGTTTCATCAGTATCAGGCATCTTATCTCTTATCAGAATCTCACCTGGTCTTCGGGGTCGCATACCTTGACCCCTGTGAGAGCGACCACCACAAGCACCGGTATCGCGTGCCCGCTCTCTTCCTGCCAAATAAAATAACACTTATTACATTTATATAAAATTTAAATTTTTTACTTCAAATTGTCTAATGTACATATTACATAAAAAACATTATCAAATTTAAATAATAATATTAAATATTTTTTGACTATACCTATAGCGTATTATAAAATTTAGAATAAATACTAGTCAGAGTCAGTCCAGACTATAAATAATATAAAAGACTTCGAAAGAGCAATAACTGAGAACACTGCACAGAGTAATATGCAACGGTGCCACCGCCTCGTTTAATCATTTCCATTGTGAAGTCTGCTTAGTGTGGATTAGCGGCTTTGTTAGAATATATTTGTATTGAAATTCATAAACAATTTTTTACTGATGATATCATATTTATATTGAACGAATCTTATAAAATCTTTTAAACAATAATCCGTGTTGTTAAACAATACATTATAAAGCAATTAATTAAAGTACAATACAAATAGTCGTCTAGACTCATATCAATGTAGTGGTCGAACCGACGGACGACAGTACAATAGTGGGTAGAAGGGGAGAAGAACGGAGGCACTCTCATTAGACATTTTAATTAAGCCAGATTTGTCAGCCCTGCAATACCTCAACTGAGCCCTTGTTGATAAAACAAATGAAGAATAGGACTGTAGTGTCATTACTAGACCTTATCCGGTTTAATTAAAATACTAATTGTTATATTGTTTAACATTTAATATCCTATGTGATTCAATATGCATTGTTGGTTATGAAGCGGAAATTAAAAATCTAATTCAAATAAATACCAAGTTATCTATATAATTTTCAAAAGAGCAGCAGCTTAAATATTGGGAAATCCAATAATTAATATACTTATAAGAAGTTAAACATAATATTACAACTATTATATAACTAAATATTGATTGATACACATTTAATAATCTAACAATGTTCCAGAAAACATCTGATGGCAATAAAACTTATGGTAAAAACTGATATAATTCAATGTATGTTTTGTTGTCATTTCGAAGATAAAGTTTATGAAAGAGTTTCTTCATATATACTGTTTCACAAAATAAATCATAGTAAGTGCTTGAGTAAGGTATATATTATTTTATCGAAGATTAATGTGTACAATTATTCTTTATATCAATTCAGTTTGATGGAAGGGAGAAGGATAATTGTTTGTAACAAAACACTCACGGAATTGAAACATGTCTCGCTCGGGACGGCGCTCGCCTGACACATGGTGAGGTGGTTGTTATGAAATATATTAAATCGCTTTTATTCATTCATCATTGTAATGAGTTACGTTATAAAACCCGGTAAATTTATCACAGATTTATTATAAAAACAACAACTTTTAATAAAATTCAAATTGGTTTACATGTTTATCGAAATTTTTTATAATAATTTCAAGCAGAAAAGTTACTAGATTAAATTTGATGTCAAAACTCGAGTATTAAAGTCTGTGGTATCAAACAACAAGTAGAAAGACTTCAGTGAAAATAATTTCCATGTTGGAGACACAAGTAGGTCATCTGTCCATTGAAAAGAGGCTTCATAACGAGTCAGTTGGAACTTGCATTTCCTCAGACGGGAAGTTCGTTAGCGCCATCAAGAGGAGGTTATAATATTTTAGATTTATTTCATTTAGACCTATAAAGACATTACATTCTCTGAATAATAACTCCTTTTTTTAAATGTATTTACCAATAAACAGGCATAGACGTTACAAATTATTTATTCTGTGATTATGTTATTTTTTATCGATGCTTAATTAAACATTAAAGTAGTTTATATAGTTTTAGATACGCTGACCTAAATTATGTTAAAATTTTGAGATAACTTTGAGCTTTTAGTAATGCGTTAAGGTTAGTTAATTTCTGTAAATATGTCTTCAGAGAGGGATTGTTTCCCGCAGTGTAAGCAAGAGCTATAAACTTTTAATTACCTAGGCCGTATAGCTGAACTTTTTAATTTAGAACTCTTCTTACTGAGCAATCTTTTAGACCATTTGCCTAATAGATGCCTTGAGAATAGTATTAACCAAAAATGAGTTTCTTTATTCTTTGATTGTGGAGGTATTTAGGTATTTAGTATTTGCATTAATTATACAAAAAATACATTTTGAAATCCTTTATGTTTATTATACATTTATAGAAAATCATCAGCAATTTTTTATCAATCTAATTCATTGATAATCCGATACTGCATATAAAAATTTAGTCAAAACAAGTAATTAGAGCCAAAAATAATTTCGCAGATGTGCTCTCAAGATTAATTCGGGTTGAAGCAGTACATCGCACATCGCACAAACAAGCAACAAACGAGTGGTACTGGGACTTTCTGCTTCGTGCCTACATTCAAAACCATTTTCTTAAGAGCTCCTTTCGGTTTTGACGCCATATGTCAGAGATCGCGAACATTTTAAAAATGTTTTATTATTATTAACAAATAAATAGATATATATAGTATTTTACTATACAAAAATGCTATTTTAAAAACATGAAATTGTAAAAACATGTTATGTAATATTTTACTCACAATGTTAACATTTTAATAACATTATATGAAGACTATTATTTAGCTGCCGATAAAACTCTAAACAAATTAATTGAAGCTTAATATTAATTATTTCTTATAATAATACATTTTTAAAATATTATTGAATAATATTAAAATCTGTATAAACAGTTTACACAAACACCTTATACTATTAAATTTATACTGTAATAACAGTATGGTCAGATCTCTTAAACGCTAAATGTTTGCAAAATGCACCACAATACCGCGACTCCATTAGTGCGCGGGCTCAAGTCCTACGACAAAATAGGAAGAGTCTATTTAGTTCAAGTGTACCATTGTGATGTACATCGACCCATTAAACTTAAAACATTCTAGTTTTTTTAATATCTACATAAAGTATATGTTATATGGATACTTTTAAAATAATATACATTATTGTTATAACATATTTTTATTAAAATAATTAAATATTGATCTTTGAAAATGAATCCACTTCTAAAACAATATAAAGGACTATAACGTATCAACGACTCTATGAACAAATGAAACATCAATGCATATTTTGCGATACGCAACTCAAATATGTACAAACTACTTTATTATATCAAGTGATCAGTGAGTGTTCGAACAACAAACTCAGCATATTTGCGTGCTCAATTATCAGAGCTATCGCTTAAGCTCGTATTTATATTTCACTTAAACGTCGATGATGCTAAGTGTTTTTTCATCGAGACTTAGACTCAAATGAGTAATTAAAATATTCTTAATGTTTCACTATTAATGACATTTTTACAAAAATTTTACATGCAACAAAATTATAAAATATTTCATCACTATCGGCTTTTATAAACTTTTATTGTATTTAAAAATGTATGGAAATTATTTGAAAACTAGTTACTATGTTAAGATAATAACATCAAATAAATATAACAAAAGTCTTTTGGGAAAGTTATAAATTGGTATAATCCAAGGTTCAATCTGTCATAACTTGACTACTAAATAAGTAGAAAAGTTTGGTTCACATAAATTTAAAAAGTAAGAGGAATAAGTGACGGCTGAGTTATTCTTTTCCGGCGTTTGTCAATTTTATATACTATGATGACGAAATACTTAAGCTTTATTATGAAAATATTGTCATATTTTTTGTATCTGGAATGTTTAAAACAATCTGATCCTTAAGTTAATAATTTGAACAAATTCAAAAACTTCTAGTAGACAGATAAAGTTTTTGGTGTCCAATAATAATTATTAAAAAACACAATAAATATAGATACGCTAATTTTTATCACGTAACTTCCATTTATAAGAATAGTAACGAGTATTTATTATCTAAATAGATTAAAATTTTGAAGCCAAAAGAACCGAAACATCGTTATTACACTGACATTTTACTATAAGTTTTTATCAAAAGAGTAAAAGAAAATAAACCAATAAGACAAAATTCACTGTATTAAACTATAATAGTAAACTTTAAAAAATATCATAAGCGAATGTCTAATAATTTTTTATAGTTTATAAACACTATATTTATAAATTAAATAAAATAGGATTTTGATTATGAAAACCAAGAAAAAACAAAAAAAAATAATGTTTTACAAAACTTTTGAAGTCATACAAAAAATATATCAAATATAATAATAAAAGGATAATTAAATAAACCTATTAATTAATTATATAGTGATAAAAAACTGACCTTCAAAACACGTCACGTCAAATAAGTCTATGGGGCCACGTGCGCTCCGCGGCACGGTGTCTCGCGACTAACGCACCAGTCTACCGGCGTCTAGCGTCTAGCCGCACGCCCTTGAAACTGTAAGCTACGACTTGTGCTACGATTTTGCTACGATTCATATTTTGGTAATATTACTTTAATGTTATTGTGGGACTCAAAACTACTTTTCTAATAAATTGATTAATATAATTTTGTAACGCGAAAATAAATCATTCTTTCTTCATATTTTTGTATTATTTCTAATACGTGGGAGGCCTATTTATACCAAAATTGAGTTTTATAGGCACCTTAATTGTCCGTGTTCTAATAATTTATTTTACAGATTCAGTTCGCAGTAATAAGTTACAGGGTGCTGTAAACGGGAATTTAATTAAGAGTGGAACATTAAACAAAAACGACCAGATAAAAACTGAAACTCGGCCTCGGCTATTGCTTTTGTTTTATTTTCTTTTCTATATTTAATCTAAAAACTTTTGTTAAGTAAGTACACATTTTTATAACTTTTAAATTTTTTCCGTACTTTTTAAACGGTTATCATAAGAGTGATGATAATATAAATATTATTAAACCAAAATTATAATTACTACTTAAATGTTACTTAGAGTACAAGTGAAATTAAATTAAAAATAGTAAATGTTATTGTAAATAAATGAATTATATTTTAAATAATTAATTATGACAAAAAAAATTATATAAAAAAAAGTATTTGATAGTTTCAAAGAAATTTGATATAGTATTACTCATTTACCCTATTTTTGATCTAAAAACAAAGGAAAAACCTACAATATTTATAATATATATCCACAGCATACAATAATACTATTAAATATACAGGCATTAAACATTTCTATATAAATGAAACTAAATTGGTATTAAAAAGTCGTCGTGTAAGGAATGAATAAATAAGGCGCTGATCAAACATCTGCGACCGATCGCATCAAGTCCAGCCGCAGACGTGACCGGAATATCGCTAAGATACTGAGGAAGAGTAGTTTAGGCTTGAGGTATTCTTATATTATCAATACGGTTTTATATAATTAATAAATAACAGCAATTTTTCAATTACATTGAATAGGTGTGTATATATTATGCAGTACATTAAAGAACTGTTACAGAATTGAAAGAATGTGTGACTATAGATTTGAATACCGTATTTAATTGATACATATATGTAAAAATATACTTTCGATTCCATTTAACAAGCAATTTTAATAGTCGTAATTATACGTCAAATATATTTCACTAATAAAAACATGTGTTCAATAATTTATTTAATAAGATTACCTATCAGATATAGTGGTTGGTCCTTTAGTTTGAATTATTTTATACTTATGCAAAAAATTTACATATATTACAATATTTGGCGTCTAAAAAGCCTGTGCTCACAAAAAGGAAAGACCTCTTCACTCTCACTGCGGGGGGCATCCATTATTCAGGACCCAGCAGCAATCATGGCCTTTAATTAAAAACAAAAAATCTGTATACTTAAACTGATTAAAACTACCAATTACATTAATTACTGACACACTTCAGTTTATTTTTTTATTGAATTAACTCTAATATATTATTATAAATCTTTAAGAGGCCAAATCAGTGACTTTTTTGTACCGTAAATGATATACATACCGGAGTTATTAAGAAAACATTTAATATATTCGAATTTAAATAGATGGATGAAATTACATGATTTACACGAATGAAATTTGTAGTACATTTCAAATATTTGCTGAATCAAAAAGTGCATGCAATAATAATATCAATCGATGTATTTTTTTCACATAAATATTTCCAGTTTAAAATTCTTAGCTCGTGTCGAAGTCGTTCATTAAAATCTGTTCTTGTATGAAGTCCACCTAATAATATTCATATAATTCATGTTATTTTTGTCAACCCACGGTTTCACGTAATTTCTCGGATTTAAGAAAATATTTCTTGTTAATTTAAATTTTTAATTTTTAATTATCATAATAAAACATTTATTTTTGAGGCTGAAGACAATATTTTATTATTTGTTATTAATATAAATTTAGTGTAGACAAATACTTTACTTAATTATTCTTATGCTTCTTGTGTTATATAATAAATTATTAACACTCAAATTTGCAGTAAACTTTCCGTTTGAGCTCTCGCAACTTTTTAATGATTCGCTTTAATAACTTTAGGCAAGTATTTCAAATTATTTATCCGGTGCGAGGTGAGAGTTTTGAGAGCAATTATGTGTGGAGTACTTGGACTGCGGCGGGAAAGCGAGGGGTTGGCCTGTTGTTCATATTTATGTTTCGTACAGTAGACACGATTTAATATAATACTAACTAGTCCAAATTTCTATTTTTCCTCAAACCTTTTTATTTATTTATTCAAGTAATAAATATAAAACAAAGTTATTTAAAAGGTTCAAAGGTACTGCTTATTTAAAAAAAAAATCTCTTCTAGCCGACCTGTAAATGGAGAGTAAACAATGAGACTGAGTATACATAACATAAAAATTAAAAGAAAAACAGACAAACATATTGTGTGCATTTATTTTATTATAAAAAATATTCTGCTTTAATAAAATAAAATCTGATTATAATTTAATGTCAATATATAGTCACAATTGCTCAGTTTTACGAGAAAACATAAAAACTTGTCTGTGAACGTAAAAAATAAATAAAATAATATATTATACTGATGATATCATTAAATTATCGACGTGATATGTAATTTGTAATTTCGCAAAGACATTCACCAATCATCGGTGTTGTAATTAAGTAATGATAATTAATTTTTTGTTGAACCGAATACAAATTAACTTTTTAATATAATGATCTGTAGTTGATAATTATTACACGCCTGCATAAAGAAGTTATTGTAGTAAAACATTTTAAAATTTAATTTTAAATTATGACTGGTAACTATAGCTTAGTTGGTAAAGCGATGAAAATGGTATTCCAGAGATCGCGGTTTCAAGTCCTGCATGTTTGGAATTTGTTAATTACACTCTTTGAAAACCTCAAACATTGTAAGAAAATCTAGAAAAATATTCTAGTTTCAGTTCCTATATATTGAATTAATATAAGATTTGCTCTGATTTCTAGATCCCTGCTCTCGACACGAATACGATAGTTCACTTGACCTCTTACAACCACAATATAAATTAGAGGATCAGTGTTATAACCTTTTTTAAAGATTATACATACATACAATAAAAATACAGAAGAACTTAATTAAACTTTTTGTTTTTCTTCTATTTATTATTTTTTAATATTGTATATAACAAATACGCTTCCATAGTAGGTAACTGTGATATTCAATACATATAATATGATATATAAGACACTCTTAAAAGTTCCGTTTTTTCTTGGTATCCGGGTCAGAAGTCGACAGCTTTATACATACATCTGCGTTCAGAGAAAGCCACGAGAGTGCAGGATGCAATTAAAAGTTAAATTTCGATTTTAGCTTTCACATTTATTATTAAGACAAACACAATACACCTAAATACATAACTATAGTACTGAATTAATATTATATATTAGTAAAATTTCATTAAAATTAAAATATCACAAAAAGTATTTGCAGACTCGACTCAATTGCTTTCTGGTGTATGTTTATTTTTATGTGTTATGAGATCGAAATTTTTTTTAAATAATTAAATTTTTCAAAAACAAAGACACTCACTGACTCACTGACTCATTCATCGCTCTACAACCCAAACCGTAATACCTAGAAAGCTGAAATTTGGACACAAGACTCATGACATATTGAATAGGTGCAATAAGAAAGGATTTTGCAAAGGTCCAAACCGTTCCAAAATTACAGTTAAAAAACTGCCAAAAAATATAACGCGCCTGTTTGATACCTAATAGGTGGTGTGGAAATTCAAACAAAATATATGATCACTTTCGCCGTTCGTTGCGAAGCACGGGTAACCTGCTAGTATAAAAAAAACTTAAATTCATCAAAATCTCATTTGATAGAGAGACGTTACAGAGATTTAATTTCGAGTCCTGCTCGAATAGATATTTTTTTTCATTCTGCATTAATTAACATTAACTTTTTACCTCTTTTTATTATATATTTTTATATATTTATGTGAATTAATGTAATCATAAAATTTCGGAAGTTATTTGACTAATCTATTTGATTGTAAAACATCTGAGAAACAAAATATATCTTTGAATAAATAAATTTCAAATTCTTGGAACGTTCCAGACCCAGATTCGTCAGCTAAACTAAATTCCCCAAGTTTTATCTATACTCGTCACTTTACATCCAGAATGTCATGTGAATGCCAAGTTCTCGGGGCCTGTTTTATAGCTCAGATAAAGGTTATGTGTCCGATAGGAAAGGGTAGTATCGTGCGGGATTCGCTATCTTACAGCATCCAGACAATATTAGCTAATTGAATGTATCAGTTTGCAGCGTTTTATCTGCTATTTATATTGTTATATTTATTTTGAATTCCTATGTTACATTATTTTTAGATAAACTGGTTTATTTTTTTTATTTTTTTTCTTTATATTTCGTATCATAAAAATTATTTTGTTAATTCTGTATTCGAGTACACTTTGATTACTATCGTTCGTGTCCTCATATGAACTTAGTTAATCGTCTTGGTTTTACAAGTTTATTGTCGTTATTTATTCAATGATTTTGCTAACTTAGAAATTACTGGGGTCAGATACGTGAGACCAAGTTAATAGTCAGTACAATTTACCAGAAATGGTATAATATTTTAGGTATTATAATATTTTCTTGTTAAACTAAGTACAATTTTAATAAAGTTAAAATGAAGATATCTTGACGATCATTTCATCTCTCTGAAGAAAAATATAAAGTTGAATTTCGGCGTCGTGATGAAATCTAGCCAAGTTATTGTGAAAGTTCGCTCATGAGGCTTAACTTGGAATAGGTAATTTAATAACTTGGCTGTCTTATAACTTACGAGCACTAACCGCAAATATATTTATATTTTCCATATATTAAAACTAAATATTGAATAGAGAAAATACGCTTAATAGGCATTATTATATTAAGAAAATATCATATTAAAACTAAATATTGAATAGAGAAAATACGCTTATTAAAATCCAATATTTTAGAAAAAACGAATATTTTTTTCATATGTACAAACCTCTTTACAAGACCCTCAAAATTAAGGAGAAAAAACCTAAAAGATAAATTGTAGTAGATTATAATATAAAGATAGTCAGAACAAATAATTTTATAAACCCTACGTTATAATTATAAATACATGTGCTGTCTCCAAGTGTTAGTACTCACATAGCACTCCGAGCTTGAGTTAAGATTAACTACTAAGTAAGATACAAAGTAAGCAGGGTACATTTTCTTAAAGCCAGCCATCAAAACCAAGTTAATAAAACTAAGTTCATTACGTGTCGGAACTGAAGTACAAGCAAGATTTAAATTCTCGTTGAGACTGTTCATACAATGTGTTACTCGATTAACACGTTCCAAGCGAAACCAGGTCGAAAACTCCTGGTCCATATCTCGCTTGTGGTGCGGCTACGAAAAGTATAGACTTCTCTGTCGTGCGAAGAGCGTAACTTCAGATTGGTTCGGTGTAGGAAAGAGATAAATACCTATCTGAGATGGGCTATTAAAATAGAATCCAGTGGTGTGCCTATCTTAATACCGGATATTTTATACCTGGTACCGCACTGAACAAATAAAATTTCATCACAGTGCGGGTACAGGTTGAATACACCTGGTACCCCCGCTCACCTGGTGCCGCACCCCGCGCTCGCTTCGCACGGGCAGTGTTGTGATCGTAATCGAGTGAGCGCACGCGTCGACAATGACTTCAAGACCAGCGAAACCACGTAAGATCTTTCATAATAATTTTATTTGCAGAACCCGCAATAAAACCAAATAAACACCATTTAGTAAAGGGCACGAAGAAGAGAAACTGTGTTGGATGCTACGAAAAGCTTCGAACAATTTTAACAAGTCGTCAAGCTGACAAAAAAGTTAAAAAAATTTTAACTGAATGTAACACATGCAAAAGAAACTTCTGTTTGGATTGTTTCAATGAAAAACATTAATGAATTTATGATTATTTTTTCTTTTATTTTTTCAATAAAACTTAGGCTCATCGATATCTGTTTTTCTCATCCCTAAAATATGCAGAAATATCCCCTTGTTCAGTGCGGCACAGGGTGCATAAAACCCTGTATTTTATTTTAGCTATAGATTCTAAACCAAAGAAGCTGTCCACCTACGCCGTCAGGATCTCTTCAATCAATTCATTAATACTAATACTCAAAGCAAACAAATATGTTTTTTCTTTTCATGAAGCCAAAAAAAAGATTAAAGTTTTTTTAACATTACAGGGTATTATAAGCCTTGTACCGTCGCAATGGTAGTTTTAGGTCCAGGTGTAAAACGCCCGGCACCACAGGAATAGAAAGAATAGAAAATTTTGTGCCGCTTGGAACGTGTTAATAATGAATGTATTTTTGTGAAAAATATATATAAATTAAAAATTATGAAATATGTAAAGTTATATTTCTTAATTTTTCATAAAATAAGAAAGTGCACATATTTAATTAGTTTTGAAAGTCATTTAACATTATGTTATTATTGTATGAAGTAATTATTCATATAGATAATGTTTGTAACATTCCATTAAATAAATGAATCTGCGTACATAAATCACAAACATTTAGTCAGTTCTGTAATTTCATTAAGTAATTTCAACAACTATTAGGAAAGTGACATTATGAAATCCGCCTTCCATACTGAGTGACAGTAATAGGAGGGTCTTTATGGCTTAGCGAGCAAGTTTAGCAAATATCTACTTCAAGTGGCGAGCCTAAATTATGATTGGAGTACTTTAAGTTACTACGCAACTGCGGCCGTCTAGAAGTTAAGAAGTTGGAAACAGAGGTGTACCACCAGATGTATCACTTTACTATATAACAATTTATGTCGAAGTAACAAACATTTTTAAGTCTTCTTAACCAGTTTCAGCTTTCCATAACAAGCATTATATTATAATAATATTAATTAGTTATCTGTTTGTTAGTGTAAGTGATCCTGTCTGCAGAGGGTCGTAGGTTTGATTTCCACACGGGCCAATTTTCTTTAACTAAAAATTTTTATTCCGATCAATAACATACATATTTACAAAAACTAATTATTTTTGTAGTTGCAAATAAGACCCTTTATTTATTAAACTTATTTAGGGCAAATTATTAAATATTAAAAAAATATATAATCTTGAAAGATCTAAAGTTTATGTTATAAATCCTCTTTAGTATAAATATTATTTTTAAATAGAAATTAATTATAACAAGAAATGTCATTGTCACTCACAAAATAAAAATGAAGAAATATACTAACTTTGAAACCAGCTTATTTATTATTATTTATTAATTTTCATCAGTTTATCATGAAGTAACTTGAATGTAAATATTACTTTAACATCGGAATATCTGTAAGTAATAACTGGCCTGACCGACAAACCAAGCTCCACGTGTTTGCATAAAATAACCTCAGATGCGGAGTGTGTTTATTTATTCATAGACACATTCCCTTTCGGTGTAGCGATATTTTATCCTCACAATTTTTGAAATATAAACGTACTTATAAATAATCTAAACACTTTTCATACACTTAAAATGACGTTTTTCTATTTATTATTCTACGACCTATTCATATATTGGTCGCCGTCGTCGTTTTTTTTTAATTGTAGTGCATCGAAAAAAAAAGACCAAGAGATGAAAAAAATAATGTAAAAATTTTTGGATTATATTTTTCTTGGAGAGCTGTTTATTTTGATAATAAACACACGTTTAAATATTCGTATACAGAAAATAAATATCATGTCTTTGCGATCAGTGTAGTACCTACTTTGTAATTACAGATACAAGAAATTACGTACAAAATAGGATTTATAATACTTATACAAACAGATGTATCAGTATCCCTCGTTCAGATATGATGGTTATCTCGGTAATGCTTTTTACTGAATAAGATTGGATGTTTCAATTTTGTTTCGTGCAGACCAAATATAAAGTATTTTCTTTAAAGGATATTTTATTATCATTTTGGTTCATTTCTTTGCTTGTTTTCTAATATATATATTTGAACTTAATGTGTAGGAAGCTAAATTATTTTAATATTTCACAGAATATTTTTATTCTTAATAACTTAAATAACGTTGTTCTGTAAACTTAAGGTAGGAGGGTACTTTAATTATATATATACTAAATTAACTAAAAATATTTACAGACAATTTCAAATATGTAACAAATATCAATATTTATTGTCAAATAATCGTCGCATTCGTCTAAAGATGTCTAAATATTTGACATACATAATTAGTTATCACAATTATAAGGCAACCAATAAGAATTCTGCACCAAATTACCGATATATAGTACAAACATGAGTATGATAATGATTTCTGTGGTGTACACGTTCGAGGGATTATGATGTTGACAGTCATAATTAATTCGTCGACTAGGGGAAGGGGAAATTAAAGGGAACTGAGGGAGGAACGCTCGTAAAAAAGTAATCAAACTTTCAACGCATGTGGCATGCATAGGCTTATAAACATTTAAGGCAAGAGAGTCCTGAAGATGCGTAGTATGATTGGGAACGAGGAATTATTTATAAGAGCTTTATTCCTCATAATATATCCAGAATAATGGAAAGATATTTTTGAAATATTAAAAAATCTCAAAAGAAATAAATTTCGACAAAAAATATTAAACAAGATTATAATTGACAAAATAAAAACAAAGAAACTGAAAATAGTCAAAACAAATATTTGAGTTTATTAAATGAAATTGTCTCTTAACTATTATAAAAACTTATTTTCCTAATGACATCATCCGTAAAGGCATTTATTAGTTTACGCAACACAAACTCATAGAATGGCTTTCGTCTCGATCAAACACTGGTTTATATGGCAAACAGACACTTAATAATGTGCGGACAAAAAGACTATGGGGGACTAGCAGTACTGTTAGCAAATGTAAGATTATGCCTAGATGATCACTAATTATGCAATTTAATGAAGCATAGCATAAACAGATTATAAAGATGGGAATAGCATTTTTATTAGTAATTACTTGACTATGTTATTAATACAAGTTATATAGAATACACATATCTGTTAGAAATATATTTCAATTAAAACTTTATATATTTACATAGTCAAAAACAGTAATAATAGACAGGGGATTGTTAAGTGTGTTATATGTGTATATTTACAACTTAGTAGTAAAAATATATTTACATAGTAAAAAATAGTAATAATAGACAGAAGATTGTTATAAATGTAATATTTAAATCTAAGTAATAAAAACAGCAATAAAAATACCTGAAAACCCCATATAAAATTTATAATCATTTTATTCATTCAAAATAATGTAAATAGAGTATAGACGATATTGGCATGGCGTTTGAACGGCAACCTAATTCGGGCAGCAATCCGAGAGCGAATAAACGCGAGCCGGGACCCGTGAAACAGTTCTTTGCAATTTGCGTGAGATTCAGATAGGGTTGGTATATCAAGGTTACAATAAAAAAAACACTTTATTTAAATTTAAAGAGAATTTAAAGTTTCAATCACAGTTCCTTGCTATTTAAGGCAATAAATAATATTTTATTTTGTTTGAATGGAGCTTCAATACAATTGAATAATGGAGTTTTTTGACAAGGTGCAACCCTGGCTATGTAAAAGATGGGTCCCCCGGGAGTCGTGGCGGTGTCGCGGCACATCGCACAGATTGGATTCGCCTGGATTGTTGCGTAGCGCTCAAGGTCACGTAACTGTCTGTAAATTGACCTACTTGTTTTTTTACAAAAGACAAAAACACACGATAGTATTTATCATCATGCCATTTAAGTATCTCCAAAATTTACAGAATATTTTCTTACAAATATGCGATTAAGTAGTTTCAAGCTTATAATTGGTAGATGAATAAAAAGTTATTTCAGTAATAAGACAAAGTATAAATATTTGCAATACGACATTTCACATGTTCTTCCGGAGTCGGTTAAAAACGCTAGACGGGTAAATAAAAATGGCAGTCGGCAACGCAATATCCGAGACACAAAGGGTCCTTTTGATGCGTCCAGTGTCGTTCGCTTTAATTCGTCTGCGGCTGAGCTCGGGACAACAGATTAATCTCGATGTAGCCGCGAGCTGGATGACTTGGGTAAAGCACGCTTGATTAGATACAAACTAAAATATAAGCATTATAATACTTATAGAAATCACTTTCATTAAGTTAACTGAAAATAATAAAAAAGGTGTTGTTTTTCAAGAAGAATATGTATATAGTAATATATATGTATGTATATAGTAATTTAGAGGCTCTTTTAATAAAATTATATAGGCTTAACAGGATGGCAATGAAATTTTGCCAACACTTACTCGTAATATCGACAATTGAATAAAACAACCATTCAAGTTAATGATAATAATTTCATTACCTCGTAACAACGACTTTTAAACATTTCTCATTTTTATATAGTAATTTATATTTGTCATCAAAACACAAAGATACCTAGATTATATGAATCCCTAACAATAAATACTAGGGTGCAATAAATGGAGATGACTGTGCATATTCTGAATTCTCCCTTTGAAACTTTTACATACTCCCTTTTAAGCTTTGTTTGGCTTTATACTTACACTTCTCATTGCTTTTATATCCGAACTCTCTCTCGAACTATTAATAAAAGGTACTTAAATGTCGTCGTAAAACGCGCTAGGTACAACCTAAATTTTATTACATACTTACATAATGTATTATTATTAATGTTATTACGATTCTATAGTAATATAAGCTATAGAATTGTATAGTAATAATTATATAATAAGCGATTTACCATTCACTGACTCATTACGAAATCTCCTTAAACTATTTGTCGAATTAACTTAAAATTTTACATAGTTACTTCTTTTGTGACGTAGACTTCCACAAATTTTTAATGAAATCCTATCCTAATGGATTTCAACAAATTTCAAGTCAATCGGCCCTATAGCCACAGAGGTTTCATGATGAGTGTGTACATAGATGGAAGTAAAAGTTACTATAGTAGCGGTTACCATAACAACGGTTAACATACCAATGTTTACCATAGCCACAGTTACCATTACAACGGTTATCTTGATAACGGATACTATGACAACGATTACCATGGCAACCAAAGTTTAGATGAGGTTGCGGGGGTGCAAAAAGTTTAAATTTGAAATAAAAAATTGTCATTAATAAAAAATCAAAGACGTAAAAATATAATTGATTACGAAATTGAATTTGATTTAATTGAAAAATAAATAAATGCTATTTGAAAAATTTTGTTTTCGAAATTTATCCTTAGCTGATAATTAAATTCGTGGATTAGGCCTACTGGGGATCCTGCCACATTACATAACGGGAACGCATCCCAATACACAGTACCTCATAGGTGATGTGTAAATCTGTTAATTCACTGACTGGCATTATATTTCTCCATTTAATTTTTTTTTAATTACACTAAATATAAAACAGAAATTAATTAGAACTATATATACATATATGTTTTTCAATTCAATACTTTACAAGAACCATATAAATAGAAGTAATGATGGTTACGAATGATACCTATCTTAAATATCTCAATATATCTTAATATAGTTATTTGGTATATAATAGTAACGATGCCAAAAACGACGTCGACATGTGAAAGCTTAATATATATATATATATATATCAGGGATATATCTCTAACAAATATCACACTATCCAAACTGGCTGTCTGTTGTTGTGAGTTTGTTGACGTCATATTAATCAAGTAAATGGATTCATATATCAAAATATCAAATCAAGTCTTAAATCGAATTGTAAAGGTTTTTTCTAATTAAACAAATAGGAAACTTTTTGTTGCAGATACATTTCTTATTCTCATGTTATAACAAAAAAATAAATTTGAATTATAAGTACAATAACCGAGAGAAATGAAATCACATAACAACTAGTTGTTAATCTAGTAGTATCAATAGTATCAATAGTAATCAAGTAATCTACTAGTATCAATATTTCAGTTCTTGCAATTGTTTGTTAATCTATCCCGTATTTTTTTGTATTAAACATATGTAACAAATATATATATTAACGAACAAATAAAAAACTTTCAACTTCTCAAATCAGATCCATTTACGGAGTTTAAATCTTTTACAAAAATCCATCTGCTATCGGATCCGAGCTCTCAAACCCTGTAGCTAAGTTTCGCACTTCGCAGCCAACAATAAGACTGCAACTGAGAGGCGGGTTTCGAGTTGAAATAAAAGTTTTATTTCCGGAAAGAATCTATACTTTCTATTTATTCTAAACAACGGCACTTAAAACAGATATGATCTGTAAATAACAAAATTATCATCATATGCATATCATGCAATCTTTATTATTTTTGATTAGATGAATTTTATACTAAGGAATGTTTTGTATTATTTGAGTTGACACAACTATTCAGCAGTGTTTTAAGATTTAGAGTGAGTTAAACTACGTGGTTGTGAGCACTTATGAGTATAAATGCATTTAAGAGTGTTGCGTTGAGAGGTGTTTGCAGTTTTATTACAAAAATTACTCAATTTCATAATTTTTCGCAATCTTTTTTCTTCTTTATGACTTTTAACATATTTTAAGTTTTAACAAAGGTCTTTAATAGACGAAGATAGAGTCAAAGCGTTTTATTTTAAAAAATTAAATTCAGTTTAAATTTTTCAATTTCTTTTTTTATTTAATTACTAATTATCAATTTTTAAAGAAGTATTTACTATGGAGTGACTGTCACAATGAGATAAAAATAATAATATATTTAGTAATATATTTCTAAGGTTATATGATATATTTATTTCAGAAAATTTTCCTTTATCTAAGCTTCATAGAAAGTACAAAATGTTTTATGTACTCGTAACTTATTTGACTTCCACATTATAATATGTATTAAAATATTCTTCGACACTTTTAAAGATAGTCAAACAAGATCGAGGTCATAATTTGAATTTTAACCCTAAAGCTTAAGACTTATTTTAAAATACAGTATTTAAACTATTTTCTCAAGTGCCACTGCACCTTCATCGCGTAAATTGCCTGAATAAACTTGTGCTAACTTACTTTATATTGTAAGTTCTCTAGATAGGGTCTATTTTCGCTTGACATAAGCTAAAAGTGATTCTGATATAAGGTTTTAAATTTGGAGGGTAAACGCTTTCAAAGAAAATAGGACGCGGTCAAACGAAACATAATGATAAGCTGTTAGAGTTTAAAAGGTCACTCGGTTCACTTGGTCTATTTGTGTATTACTTACTAAAGAAACATGAGATTTATGTAGTAAAGTATATAGAAAAATAAGTATATTTATTTTATAACATAATCTCTAACTTCAGTGGCTCAAGTGGTAACTTGTCTGGTGACCTATTTTTAAACTAAAGGTAATATTTTCTAATACAAATCTTGTAAAAATACAAAAAATCTTAGAAATTAGCGAAGACTGAAGATCTGCGAACTTTTGTAATATAACATAAATGGTTTCACAGATATTATAACAAGTCTATCCATAACCAATGGATAAATAATTAAAACAAACAATGGATTGACAGAGAAATTGAATGTTATTTATTAACATTAGTTATATATATACTGTTCGGTTCCTAAGATAAATTAATTTACTCATCAGATTTTTATAATGTTATATTTCGTAAAAGCTGAGAGCCTCCATATTTCATGCATCATTCATTATAGCAGGCACGTGAGCGCAGACTAGTGGTCTTCACTGAAGTTACTCGGCACCGCTTGACCTAGCTTGTGTCTAGATTATCTTTATGACTGGTTTTTTAAAGGAATTTTGGTTCACCACTCGGTGTCATTGTACTCTTCTAGAAGAATCAAGTGTTCATAATTTACAATATTTAAGATTAAACATACGTGTTTCGTATTGTGATAAATTGGGTTATATTTTACGGTTACGTGTTACGGTGACAACTTCACAGATATTATTAATATGTTACCAAGTCCAAGAATTTGGTAATTTTTTTTTATCTGATTTACTTTTACGTAAATTTTAATAACAAGTATAACGTTTTTCAAAAATAATAAAATAAAGAAACTTTATAGAATTTTAGTCTCCACTAATTCCATTTACAATGATAAGATTTATTAAATAAATTTTAGAAGCATGCCCATCTTAAGTTTCTTTATAAGAACAATGCTATCAAATCAGGTCACCTGACCGGCACGACTTTTACACTTTACGATTTTTTTATTACCCATCTAAAATTGTGTCCTTTTTTATGCTTATTTGATATCTTTGTATCGAAATCCTAAGCGGTAAGTAGAATTTTATTTGGATATAAACTAAAGGGTATTTTAAGTTATTAATTTATTTAACTAGTATAACGTTTTATTATAGAAGACCACTTAATTAAAGACTGTTAAATATTTAAAAATATAGTTCCAACCTTCATAAGATGCAACCGCCGGGAAACAGTTTCGACGCGCGCCGAGTGCTCGCCGCCGCCCGC
Source organism: Melinaea menophilus ssp. n. AW-2005 (assembly GCA_918358695.1). Taxonomy (NCBI): domain Eukaryota; kingdom Metazoa; phylum Arthropoda; class Insecta; order Lepidoptera; family Nymphalidae; genus Melinaea; species Melinaea menophilus. Next base: position 4,250,910 of record OU911040.1, on the reverse strand, counting down.
CGGGAACGAGCCCAGGTACTGAAAATAATAATAATAATATAAATAATATAATCTTATATATGAAGACGGTGTGGCGTAACCAGACCAGAGCTTAACACTAAATTTACTGGTTAGAACTGGGAAAATGATGGTGATAAATATATTTATTTATTTATCTTCACGCCATATCCCTTGCGGGGTAGCCAGAGACCAAGCCAATTGATAATTTGCAATAATAGACTCTGGTTTAAAAATGGATAATTTTTTTTAGGTTTTTAGTTTTTGTAGAGAAATTGAATGTAATATCCATTTATTTCTTAAAAAATTGATCTTCTAATGTAGAACTAATGTAGAACAGTAGTTCATAATAGTATTAAAAAGGATAACCGAAATTGTCGCAAATATTCGTTATCGACAGCTTTTTCCATGCCTTGCATTATAAATGCTTTAAATGTTATAATATAACAAACAATTTTTAATCTTTAATAATTTGAAATATGTACATTAAATGACCAAATATAATTTAATATAATGGACCCTGAAATTTGAGTCTTAGTCAGAAGTTTATGACTTAGTTATAAATTTACTTGCTAACAGACACAAACAATAAAATTGTTTATTGAATAATGTAATGATGTTATGTAATATAATAATCTTCTACAACAGTTTTATTCTCGGAATTTTTTTTAGCATTATTTACTTCTTGGAATTTTTTTTCCAAGAAGTAAATAATGCTAAACAAAATTTCTTTTCTTTCGATTATTTCTTTCACATCTTTTATATTTTCAATATCGTTCACAGGTTTTTTAATTATATATTTTCCTAAAATAATATAAACTCGTAAACCTAACACAAATTGGCTTAAATTAGAATACAAAATGGTAAGGCTATTATTATATATTTTCCTTATCTTTTATAGCCATAATCTTTGTTGGTTACTTTTCAGTTTTTAATGAGGTTTATTTCAGAGATTATAAATCCCATAGAGATCATATTATCCAGGAAGGAAATGTAGGTAGATACCTAGGTTATAGATGTCGGTTTAAACGAAGTAGTTATCCTCGACCTGTTAATTAGGCTATCGTTCCGAAGGCATAGTATAGGTGCCATTGTGCAATAGAAGGACCTCATAAAACAGGAAAAACTCAGCTGTTAGGAAATATGTGCAAAATCTCTTCCCAAAAATATGTCCTAATTTTTATTGTGCATAGCATAATAATATATTGAAGACGGGAAAATGCTTAAAGCCAAACGTAGAATATACCTATTCATATATATAATATTGAAGTGTAGGTTTGTAATTTCAAAATACCAGTGTTTCACTAAATGTATACGATGATGAGTATATATACTTATTAGAAAAAAAAAAGAAAAAATAATGTGACTGTTTTTTCGGGCTAATCTCTAAAATCTCTAAACCGATTTTAACTTTAACTATCGGTAACTTATGTTATAAGGAGTAAATTACGCTATTTTTATATAAAAAAAACATATTCCGCGCGAACAAAGTCAAGGGCACAGCTAGTATTCAATAAGAACTATAACTAGCAATTCACAAATAAAACAAATATATCGGTATAAATGTATAACATAATAAAATAAAATAAGGTAATACAATAAATACTTATTCGATTTACTAAAACTGTTAGCAATAAATAATTAAAGACACATTATGCTAAAGGTCACATTAAGCGGGGGTTCCGTAATGTATTAACTGGCATTTGATTTTAATTAGCGCAGATGGGCGATCGGGGTTCTATAAGGGTCTAATATAATAATAGTGCCGATAATTGAGTCTGGGCGGCGCTTAATTGATATATTGTGTTAAAATCGTTAGGGTTCAACAAAATAAATTCAATATATTACTTTCATTAGTACAATGAGATCCGGTTAAAGATATATATCTTATCCGGTATCTTAACCTCTATAACACTGAAATAAATGTAACCATGACTAATACATAAATAAACCTAATCGAAAAAAGTAACTTGGCCATGACTTGACCCTGCGATTCCTAAGATAGCGTCAACGTCACTCTAACAACTGAGCTATCGTGTAGTTACTTATCTTAATGATTTTCTATACTGATCTTCTGTACAAGTCCCGATGGACTGATGCGAATTTTATTAAATTAAATATGTTAATATGTATCGTAGATTCAAGTTCTGCTCATAATGGTTTTTTTAATTCTATATAATTAAGAAAATGTAATAAAAGGAAAATTGGTTTTTCCTACAAAAAGGCTAATTACAAAATACGAAACTGTTACATAAGCTGCGAATACTTAGAAATTGCGAGTATGAAAGCTTAGCGGTATTGTGTATAGCAGACGTATTAGTAACCGCAATACCGACTCAGGTTACCGTCGCGATACCAAAACTGCCTAGACTTTACATTACTAACAATGGGCATTTAAAAACTTCTTCATATTGTGCTAAAACCTTATTATTGATTGGAAATAAATTTAAAAAATTATTATTATTTTTTTAATGTAAAGAATAAAGACAGACACCCATATAGAGCACTTAATTTTCCTAAACATGGGATGTCCATAGCACTTATAACATTGGGGAAAATGGTAAGAAAATTAATAAAATTTTAATGACTTAACGCGACATCTATAGGCTTAATAGATTACATTATATTAAAAGCGCGGCCAGTTACGCGATTACATCACAAACGCCATCTATTGAGTGGTGTTTAAATCAGAAACAAACGTTTCATAACCAATCCTTACGTTCCGACTTCTACTACCCTTTTAAGCAACCCCGGGAAGTATTTTTGCATTGTTCACATAGATGGCGCTAGTAGGATCTGTATATTTGTTAAGAAAACTAGGATCCGCAAACGTGCGCGGCGGGTGTTGAGCTGAGACCCTCTCCTTCCTTCTTTTCTCGGTTTTCTTTTTGAAGAGCTAAACATTTTTTCAATCTGTTTTCGCTATAACATCCACGTTCGGCTCAAACATACATGAGAAAATTTTTAGCTAATTATCTATTCGCATTCTGGAGACAACTAAACACAAAAAAGGTCTCCCAAACGGTTAAGAGCTTCGCTTACGCTTATAAACTAATTATTAAGAGAATAAATAAATATGAGTAGTATATTAATTTATTTTAAGTATAAGTTTACATATAGATTTCTATTATTATATATCTATAGATATAAAAAAACTAAGCTGAACTAAAAATATATCATATATTAATCATCCTCTGAAGGTAATTTGCATTGCATCCGGGCGATGCTGGGAAATGTCAATAACATGTTATCTGAGATCCTTTCACGATCGTGAGATTAATATGAAAATTGACGTTGATAAAGTTACGGAGATTAAAAATGAAACTGATATCCAGTTTCATTTATAATATGGATATGTTTCATAATTGGATTGCTGGATTTATATATTTGAATTGTAAGTATGAAAATCATATTTTTGTAGGAAGATATATTTATCTCGAACAAAATACTATGGATATTGCTAACCTTTATTGCTATGATATTTGACATTTTTTAAATATTTTTTGATATTTTTCGCCCACGTTAAAAATATTCATCAAAGCGGTTAATTGCGATGGCAGAACATGACGGACTACGGTGACCAAACACATGCAGTGTAATCGAAAACTGAAATGGTTTGATGGTATATATATTCTATTTCTCTTTGAAGTGGCCGAAAATTGATCATTCCTTGTTTACAATAACGCCAGAGTATGACAAACGATTATTTAGAAAACCTGATAGTTTGCTTTCACAAGATACGGACAATAGTTGGCCTCTAACAGATTTACGAACTTATGCAACTAATTCCGAACTTGCCAAAATAAACCCTATGTTTAATCATGAAAGGTTTAAAACTTATTGGCTCTTAAATAGTTAGCCTAGCTGTAAAGTATCTAGGCCGAAATCGACAAGGTACTATTTGTATGATACGGTTTATTGATTTTAATTTTTTGGGAATTAATTGTATTGGGCTCTTCATTGAAGGTAATTGCGCTGGCTATAAATAGATAAGTAATTCTGTCTGACTTAAGACAGAAATAATACTAAAGTAACTAAAAATTTAATATCAAGTGTAACTTTTAATATTTTTCTATTTAATTATGATTTATAAATAAATGTCTGTTTCTAATAGTCAAACCATCAGACAGTTATGTGTTTAATGACATTCGTACTAAGGTAAAGAATTTAATAATAAAATTAACTAGGGGCGCCAACAAATCCTCAATTTCGACTCGATGCGCTCGCGAAATCTCGGGTGTCGTTTGCATATTGAGCGAAGCGAGCCCAGTATATTGACGCATCGTTTCCCATTGACTTCAATGGGATATCATTTTTGGACAAGATAGTTAAAAAATAATAATTTTTTTTGAGGACAATTTTTAGTTTTTTTTTTAAACCATCACCTAAAGTGTGTCTTTTAAATTGCAAAGTTTCATAATTTTCCGTCAAGTAGTTTTCGAGCCAATTCTGGTCAAAGATTGTAAAAAGTCTCCAGTAAAACGCTCCGTTCACTTCGTTTGCTTCGCTCAATAAGTAAATAAAATCATTAAAACTATACAAACTATACAACATTTACTAAACAAATTCACTCGAATTATGCTGTCATTAAACATGCGTCAGTCACACGACTCTAGCAAAGTCATCAATGAGCGACCACTCATGGACCAATAAAAAGTTGCTCGATAATGACATTTGTTATAAGTGAAGTGAGAACTTTGAAACAAGAACGGATCTTGAATTTGAATTGCGCTTTGAAGTTGGAAGGGTCCCGAAGTTTGACAGTAAAATTACTGTATAAAGTTTGAAAAGAGAAAACCTACACGATCCGCAGATGTGTCTTAAATTTAGGGAGATTGAATGCAACAGAACAAAATGCAAATTCATTTAAATTTGTCTATTTAACTTAATTTGCATTTTGACACAATTTGACATTCAGTCTGATTATTTTAGCTAATTAAATGTGATATCGTATCGATATCTCTGATATAACATCATTAGTGAATTTGATGGTATTAACATTAGATACATGTTTATATATAAACAATATTAGTTAATTAAGTTCATTAGTAATACACCTAATTTAGTAATTTTGTTTATAATGATTTGGTCGTCGGTGTACGAGGTTTCTTAAAATCTTGAACGATTACTTCAATCTGAGCTTTACCGTTCATTTTAACGTCCTTACCCATTTTAATAGTATAACAATTAGAATGGCTTAAATTTGTAATATTAACCTACAATATGGAATAAGGTCTGCAATTTAATAAGATTTTATTATTTGCCATTACCTTTATCGTGTCGTACCGCAATAAAGCCCCTTGAAGTAAAATTTAACAAAAGTGAAGGCCTTTTTGTTAATCATAACCGATAATGGTAATTTTATGATAACGCTAACTGCAAAATACTAATCCTAATTCGATCTATTCTATTATTTATAAATAAGCTTAAAATCATATTAGATCTTTCTTGGTCAAAAGGTTTGGACTAGTCCAAGCTTGGCAAGATTCAATGAGGAAATTTTACTTTTATATATTATTTAAATATTAAAATTGTTTTTTCATCTGAAAATTTGTCTACTTCTTAACAAGGTCCTGAACTTGCAAAAGAAAATAAAATACATTTAATATTATTAGATAAATTAAGAATTTATCTAATAATATTAAATTACAAACCTTTAAAATAACTGTAACCATAAGTTTTTTAATGATTAGAAATAAATATATATTCTTAATAATTTCAAGTTAGTAGATGTAAATAGAGTCAATTAGTTAAATCACTACATTAGCCTCATTATGCAGCACTTCTGATAACTCAATAATCCTAATGGTCCTCCACACACCACAGTGCGTAGTGCATATCGAATTGTTATATGCTAATAACTTGTATTTGCACATCATATGACTGCATTAGTTTGAATGTTTTGTATGTTTGGTAAACTAAGTATAAATTATTGGTTACCAGTTACATCAAAGTAGACAAGGAATATACTCAAATTTTCAAATTAAATATGTAAAAGCAACAATAATTAATATACATTGACTTAGCTAAATATTCTTATAAATATTAATGATCCCACATATTTCAAACAACTGGAATCGGTGTTCGGAACCTGACAATCAAGAATTAAGCAATCGCTACGTAATTTCCTTATTCCTATTTTATTTCCAAATTGAATACAATGGTAGAATGTTAATTATTCGCATACCCTAGAAATAGTGAACAACCCTCACTAAACCCTTAACGTATTATTAAATGTTTCATATTTAAAATAGAATGTTCAAGTGTTGGTTCGTCGATTTTCGTTTTAATCAAACCACGAGTACGTAGAGAGCACTCGGCGGTATTGTCAATAATACAAAATAATTTTGAAGAGGGCTTCACGTTTAACAAAGCAAAGCGATTGAAAATTGATTTATTCATTGTTACATTTATATTAAAATTTGAATATTTATTGAAAGTAAGTATACAAAACATATTTTATTGCCAAAACCAGCTCGGAAATTATTTGCAACAGACCTAGAGATGGCGACAGAACCTCAGCAGACTTGTCTTACGTTCTTTTTATTTTAAGGCCATATTTAAAACCGAAATAACATATATAATATATCTTGAAGCAACCTGGCAGCGAGCGCTTCTTATCCAAGATGCAACATGTTCTAGTATTCGGAAATACTAGTTATTATACAAAACCCCAAATACTTTGTGAAAGATTTAACAAATACTACTTTAAAACCCATATTGGAAGAGATTCTTTTACGAGCTATTTTTGCTATTTGGCCAAATAGGGGTTATATTGTTTCCGATTTCATGCCAACAATAAATGAATATGCGGGTACAGAAATAATGCAATCAATTCCGTTCACGTTATCATTTCCACGTAATTTCATTGGCTACCAAAATATACGGATTAATTTACCTACATGAGTGCACAAATCCGTTTCATCATATAGTAAAGGTTTATTCTTAATCCTACGGATTAAGAACTTTAAGTAATTAATAAATATATACAATTTTAATTTCTTCAAACATTTCTCATGATTTTCTCTTATTGAAATATAACATAAGTATTTTTATTGCTTTAATTAATTGCACGTGTCTTGAGAAGTACTCATATTTGAAGGAAGTCTCACAATGCAGTTGCTTAAAACTTGCTGTTTTGACTAAAGTTCTAGGAGTGTTGAAACTTGTGCTATTCTGGGTTCTGTTAATTGGATATTGTCAGTGAGTGATTGTATACTCACAGAGAATGAATTGTTTATTAATTAATTAATCATTCAAAAGGAAATTTATATTGTGTTTAGCGGGATATTTATAATGTTACCTACTAAGCAGATTGTGGAATTAACCATAGAATCATTAATTCTTTATTGCATGTAATCAATATTTATTATGACATTTTTCTTTTCTATAAAAAATAATCAGATAAATAAGTTGTGAAAGTTTATAATGTCAATTTATTATATATTATAGATTTTTCATTTATTATACGTAAAAGTTTTAAATGAATAGATCCAATTACTTCTGAGAAGTATTGTCTTCAAATATAATATGCATTAGGTTTGAAGTTTGTTAGTGAGCGTTAGTTCTGTCGTCTGACGAAGCGATGCAGCTCTCACAATGTGTAAGATTCGTTACTGAAATTAAATGAACTAAGTTTGAGCACTGTCTAATACTACTGAATTACAATCTTCTTGTGTTAATAAGAAAACTTTTATGATATTATGTGTGTGTTTTCTATTATATGAAATTATGTTTACTCAATCTAATAGTATATCCATAATTTACCAAAAATATCATATACAATACTAAATCTATATTGTATATAAGTGAAATATTAATGTTGTTTTCTTAATAAACTATACTAACAAACTTAATATACTTGGAAAATATTGTAATTATATTTGAATTCTATAAATATTATGAAATACAGACACATAAATTATTTAAATTGTAACGAACTCCAGTGCTATTTAATTAGAGTCGTTTCAGTCGATTAATGAAAATTTTCAATTGGAATTTGTAAAGATTTCGGTTTCAATGAATTTGATTGGACCAATTATGACATTTCATTTATACGATTAAAATAATTTCATACATACTCAAATTATTTTAATTATCCAAATTATGGTTCATTCGATTTATATATTAATTTATTGATGTTGATTTTATATTATCATAGTACATATACTTATAGTAAATACCAATTTCATGTGGTTTATAATAAAAATTTAAGGTATTCAAAATTAATAAATCAATACAAAGTATAAAATGACAAAACGAAATTTCATAACTACATTCGCTAATATATATAGGGAATTCTTGCCCTATCCTTTATGTACTAATAATAAAAATATTTATAAGAAAAAAAAATCTTAAACAAAAACCAATTAAATAAATAAAATAACAAATTTAAATATCATTTTTATTTGGAAGACCAATATTTTGGGAATATATTCTAGAGCATTCTACTTTGAAATAGATTAGAGATTTAAATTATTTATATTAAATGAAGTTTCTTAACAAAGCGTATCTCGTTTATCACGTGGACTTATCTGTGGAATTAAATGTGAAAATCGTATTCTATTGTTCGTGGACTTTGTACCGATCTCTGAGTCAAATGAAATACTATTCATTCTTCCGTTTCACTTATTTAGGAAGTTTTGAATTTCCTAACAAAGTATCCGAATAACGATTCAAATATTCTAAATCCTTACTTCTCTTTTTATAAAATAGTTAATATTTTAAAATAAAATGCTTTAACAAATATAACAATTTTGTGTGTTCGGTATTTTAAAGTGCTTTCAAATTGTCTGCGGCAAATAGCTTTAAAATTACCCCACATTTTCAAAGTTGGATCAAAGCTCAAACTGGAGCATTCCGACGACGTGGCCGCCATGTAAATGTAGGTTGTTATACGTATCGTTTACTTAAATATATATCATATTCTGCTGAAATATTTTCATATTATAGCATCGACGAGTATCTTGTTTACATCTAAAATTACAAGAAAGATTAAGAAATCGATTATACACATTATTAACACCAGAAAGGTAGCATTTAACTTAACACATTAATAAATTATATATGTAATAATTTATATTTAGTGACATTTTATTTAACATTCTTTTTTACAAGAGAGAGATATTAAGTATTTTTGCTATATAAGATAATGTATGACATTATCAATATAACTGCTGTTTAAAAGCTCGGATATCAAGGTATTTGTAGTGTTAAGTTTATATAAGAACTTTTTATTGGTCATTCTTTAACCTTTTTAAATTATAATTATCATATTATTTACATGGAAAATGTAATGTATGTTTTTACTTTTTATACACTTATTAAACTAAAAAACATTTTTTTAATTATAAGTGAATTAAAAAGTACCTTACATTATATGAAGTTAACAGTTTAATAGGAGTTCAATAATATCATTAATTACAGGTGTTTTGATCATTCGCTATCTAAACACTAGTTTTATATAAAACAAAAATAATAAAATTGGTTTGTTTAGTACAACTATCATGTTCTCACATCAAGATTTTAAATTATAATAAATTTAGACAACTGTTTTAGTATTCTGTATGAAAGTCATATTTATTTTTCTGGTGTAAGCAAGGAGAATTTTCCAACTCGTACGACACAATATTTATGTGTATACAGAGAGCTGTATAATAGTAAGCCATTCTGAAACCTAAATGCAACTTTGTATGCGGTAATGAATGCACAGCTTAATATAAGCTTTGCGCTGACCCAACACTGTTTAAATGCTATATTTTAAACATAATATATACAATAGGTTAAATATAAAATATATGTTTAACGTGAATGAAAATCTGCCAAATTGCTGGACGCTATTCAGCTACAAAATTGGGTTAATTCCAACGGATTGTTCTAGAAAAATATGAAAACATTTTAAAAACAAAAACAGGACAATATTTACGCTCTCCTTCTGAATTTTAAACAGAAATTGCTTAAAAATGTAAGGGCGTCTATTAGAGGGTCGCAGTGAGACGTCCTTACCATCTCAGATAAGTTTTTTTTTACAACGAGATTATTACTAAGCCGGGTGCAGACAAGCCATGACAGCGCTCGCTCTTTACCAAGATTAGAAGATCTACACAACCTTTGTTTAAGGACAATTTTTGGTATATTTTTTATTAGGTTACAATTTTTGTATACTAAATATCATATTTGTAAATATCATTTAAAAAATAAAGTATCAGAAAAACAATATAAATGTTTTAGATGCAATCCATTGTTAATAATAATTATTGTATTAAAGTACGTATATTTATAACTTTTTAGATCCACTTGTGTGTACAAGAACTATAAGACCGTTTATTATTCATAGTCGGTGTCAGGGATTGTAGAGGAAAAGAATTGTCGCTGGAATTAGCAGAGTAATTGGTCTTCCCTCGACTAGATTGCATATCAAGAATGATATTTCCTTAACTAATTTTGGGATGAAATTAAAGATAATATTTTTTTAATATATTAATTTTTTAATTGCTATATCTTTATACCTTCATGAGTTGCATTTTAGTGAAAACCAAATTCTAACCAGATCGTAACTTTAATATGATAAGGAAATATAGAAGTAACATGTTCATATAAAATAATATTATTGTGTTATTTGTATAAAAATAGTTAATAATATTTTCTCTTTCCTAAAGGTGGAAAATTCAGTAAATACAAACAATTATGATCTTAAAATATTTTCTGAATATACCACTAAAAATAATAATGTGAAAATATTCAAAACAGGCAAATAAAAAAGAATTAAAAATATAGTTATGGAATTAATAACTTGAATAGATATTTAAATGGTAGACTTAATTTTTAATAATAACAATATACAAGGTTAAAAAACAGTCCAACCTAGCAAATGTTGTAAAACTACAAAGTGATAAATTCTCCGACATTAACAAGAGACGCAAGAAACTTCTAGACAGAGACATTAGGGAAGAATCTAATTTATTCTACTTATGAAACTTTTCGCTTTTTGTAAAGAGCCGGCTGACAATATAATTATGTTTTATGAACGCATTATAATTTTACCTCTGAACCGGACTAAACTGGTTTAAACTTGCTTTGTTAATATAGAACGTAATTATAAAAACAATTATCTGATAAAATTAAAAAAAATAAGCTTTTTGGTACGCGAGTTGTTACAAAACTAAGTATCATTTATATAAAAAGTTCATTAAATATCTGTATATTGTTAAAATTTAAATAAAATTCATTCGATGAAGAGATTAAAATAGTAGGTACATATTGAAAATATGTATAAAAATATTTAGCCTCTTAAAGCTTTAATTAAATATATTATTGTACTCGAATATTCGAAGAAATTTTTATCCCTTGGTTAATTAAAATTTTAAAGTTGTTAAAAAATTGATGTTTATGTGATTTTTTAACCGTAAAAGTTAATGATACTGAATAAACAGTTGAAAAAAGATCGAATTAATATTTTCGTGATATTTTCATATAAGAATATAAGATAATAATTTATTGGATCACGTAAATCTATACGAGCTGTCGAACAATACAGTTAACATCTCACGTCACCCAAAGACTACCGTCACGTTTAACGTTGTACTACTACAGGTCAGATAAACGAGATATAAAAATGACCAAATTTGGCTTTTCAAAAAATATATAGGTTTTAGTTCTAATGTAGGTTGGATAAAAAAGTACACCTCTATGTCATTGCATATATCTTTTTGTAAATTTTATTCTTCGTGTTAAGTTACAGGCAAGGTCGTAGACTATTACGATGTGTCATCAGAGTATTAAATATTTGATATTGATAGTGTAAACAAAACAATTCATATTTTAGAGTATTAAAAGAATAATAACCTATGAACTTCAGCTGTCTGCACGTCTTCTCAATACAAATCTTATACCAAATATTACAACCATCGCGAACTCAAAATAGATGGTATTTACATTTAGAATAAAAATTAAACCCGTTCAAGTGACCGCAACTAACTAATTAACCTAAATTGAATAATAATATTTCATATCAATAAACACACCATTGCTAAAAAAAATATAAAATTTCCAAATACGCCTACATGAAAAGATAAATAAGGTCCCGGCACCCGACTCCGGTCGCAGCACCTGGCACCAGCGCTAATGCTCGCGATTCTTTCGTATTTCTCTCGAGGCCAATATGAAAGTCGTAAATCTACTACGTGACTTGCTATGTTTAAAAGTTATATTGATTCTTTCAATTCATATTGGAAAATTGTATGTAACATTATTTTATGTTTTATTTTCAGAAAATGGTTTCTTGATAATATATTTGAATACAACAATGTTTGAATACAGTTTTATGACGTTATATTTTGGTTAATTTATTGATAAATATTAAAATTATTACAAAACCTTTTGTTACCGAATTATTATTATTTACTAAAAAAAATTGCAAAACTATTATTTTAATAGTATTATAATAATACCTTTTGGCCTTGAAACCGATCATAAAATCAAATATCATATGATGTACAGATATCCCCACAGTGTTCTCCCTTTTCAATTAGAAATTAATATAAGTTGTTATAACCCACGATCAAATCCGAGACTCATAATTCAACGACAAGTCTTGATACAAAACAGATATCATTATACCAAGTATATTAAACTCATAAGTTGTTTCATATAAAATTTGTAACTATTAAATGACTCCTATTTTCACTTTCAATACAATTACACACACCTGTACACACTTCGCAAGTTCATTCCTATGTGTAACCCGACACCCCGTGGAGGCTGATTTACATAGACGCTCTAGACCTTAACCACCAGTGCATTCAATGAATTTTACATTTATTTTATACTATATAAGACGAGGCAACTGTTTGAAAGGAAATTTATTCAAAACAGGATTTATTAAAATTATGTAAAGAAAGTAAGTGGGCTTTAAATATTTATTTTTAGTGCAATAAAAAACTTTCAAATTAATATCATTATAACAATTAAATAAGTAACAAAATTAATAATTACTTCATTTTGTGTAAAATTTCTAATAAAAAGTAAATAATTGGCATAATATGTAACTTCTCAATACCTTGGCGTGGCGGATAGCCAGCATATCGGTAGGAGCGGCTCATCCCCGCTAGGACACTACCGCACTACACCATGCAGCCTTGCATCACCGATTAAAGGCACTACCACTCGTGACTACCCATGCAGACCCGCAACAGTTATTCACTACTGACACTACTCCAGGCAGCCTCGTGCCACCTTCGTAGGGCACTGCCGGTCGTCACTACTCTATTCAGCTATCAGCTATACAGAGCACTACCACTCGCTACACTACACCAGGCAGACTCGCGAGCCCTAAGACTCGCATCAGGTCTGGAAGGGCGACCGGTCGGACCGGTCTCCTCTGTCACGCACGCCCACATCTACAATTAATTCGGGTCACCGACCCGCGAATGTTTTTATTTGTTATGCAAATTATTTGCAGAGTCCTTATATGAGATTTTATGTTATTATTTATACAAATATCTACACTTAGTATTAAAGTCAATACTTTACATTTTATTAATCAATATTAATAAAATGATTACAAGGAATAGTGCAACAGGTAACAATAAAGTTAATATCAACTATGAAGGGATTAAAACTGAATTGATAAAAAAAAGCTTTTATTACTATTACAAAAAATTTTACTTGTAAAATAATTTTTATTTAACATTTTTTTTAATAATTTAGAAATATATTTTAAAATGTATTTTTAAACATGTACGCTATATAAATTTTATTTAAAAAACACAAATGGGATTAGAATTCGCGACTTCACGGATTTCATTCCATCGAATCACAAACTATTATTTAAATGCCCGCTTTTGAAATCTATATCTAAATTACTATGTAATCTGTATGCATATAAATGACTCCCTATTTTCCTTAGTCAGGCCATAACTGTAGAACAACTGGACTATTTTAGATATTTATATACTCCTTGAAGCTTAAAGTTCTTAAAACAGAAAAACAGAGAATGGTTGTGATTAATTGTTTTGTCGTGTTAGCTCTTTATCTGAGTCAACATAAATTTATCATTTCAGAAGAATATAAAAATTTTGATGGGAAAATACGATAATTGATTCGGCCGTTGTAATGAGGAATTGGCAGAGGAAGTCGCTGTACGGTTGCTAGTACGTAACAGATATCAAACATAGTGACAGTACATTAATCTTTCTATAATTAATGTGAAATATTTGTTTGTTATTAATAACAATTTGAAATGACCATAGATTTTTATATAAATATATTAAATCAATTTCATAAATAGCTTTAACGCTGTAAATTTATACCTCAAGCTGGAAAATAAACGAGCTGTCTCAAGCGTGCAGCGTGTGATATAACGCTTACATTTCTATTATATTTTTCGATATCCCGATAACAAGGTGCCTTTGTTTAAAACGTATCGGTGTAAAATAACAAATACATTTTAAAAGATTGTAAAATTTTGTGTTCATGTGTTTATTATCTTTGAAACTAAATAATACAAATTAATTCGTTATACAGAAATAACGAAATACAGAAGTACAGAAAGTTAGTGTCAAAAAGATAGGTTACGTTTCAAAATATCAGTCACAATAACAACAAATAGTTTATAACAGCTTGTAATTAAAGATAGTAAAGCAATATAAATGTCTATTAAAATAAAATAAAATAAAACAAAATTGGAATTTGTCTCAGAAACCCAAAACCAAATCGGACAATACTTAATTAATTTACTGTAAGTCTGTAATTGGCAACGAAATAGCTTATTGAGAAAGACGTTTAAATTATTCACAAACGATATGGTTGCCTTTTTTACTGTTTTTGAACTCAGTCTTATTTATATCAATTCAGCAAACATTAATTTAACATCCGCTTCGGAAAGGACCGTTAAATGCTGCAAAGGTTTCAGGTAAGAAGAAAAAAATTAAATCTCTTTTATAAATTTATATTAATTTTGATATAAGTATAGTATCACTATACATGTAATATCTGTATGTGTATATCATGCGATCGGTCGGATATTATTTTGCATAACGTAACTGATAAATCTTTTTCAATCCTCATATCGCTTTTCTATTTCAATTTATTTATGATATATTTTTGTTTTTAACTATAATATTGATAATTTTATATACATAGAAATAATCCAAAACAACAGCAATTTATTGAAATAATTTTTAAATTTGATCACATTCGAAAATAAATCTCCTTCATCTAAACAAATCATAAATATGGCATTTTTAACAATATTATTTATATATCAAGAAGACAATATTAAAAAATGTATATTTTATGATTGGATTAAGTTATTAATAAATATACAATGTTATAATATGCCTAGCCTGTAGTTCATTTGGTATGTTAATAAATTGAAAGTCTAAAAATAAAACACAAATTAACTAATTCATTTAATTAAAAGGAAGAATTATATTATTGTCAGTTACCAATAGTAATACAATAGTAATACAATACATAGATTCAAAAATAATAATATATATTATACAATAAAACAATGTATATACCAATGTATTCTTTATATCATAATGAAACAATATATACGTTATATAAAAAAGAATGTATTCTTGAAAGGTAAAGTTTGTTTAAAAAAATATAATTTTTCCTACAATTAAATATCTTCTCATATAATGTCAAATTTTGAATTCCTAACATAGTGTATGTTACAATAATATATTCTTCATTGCTTGCTTTCAAAAGAATATGAATTTTGCTCGTGATATTTTAGTAAATCTAAATTCAAAAAAAATATTTATCTTAACTAATCTAATCCATTAATATTACCGTAAATGTTCTTTGGTTCGTAAAAAACTTCGTTTATCTTTTACGCGCAAGACATTTAATAACTTTTGTTAGAAATTAATTTCAGCGGGTAAAATATTAAGAAAACGGTCGACAGATGTTTGTGACAGACTTTACTAAAATAAAGCGCTACATATTTAATACTCTTTAAATATGCAGCGCTTAACCGATTAATTATGACTGACGCTGATTTGAGGTAAATGTAGATATTTTGGTATCGGTTTTCGGCTTTATTTCAGTAATCTGTATAATTGTTGCTAGAGAGGCTTACTGAACTCTCGCTTAAAGAGGCTTATTTATTTATAATACAGTACAAAATAGTTATTGTTTTGTAGTTGTGTTTTATAATAATTAACTACCAGTCTTTAAATATTCTTTACAACGTTCCAATTACTTTTATAACAAGTTTTTTAAAATAATAATTTCATTAAGATAAAAAATATTTCCCATTTCAAGTCTTAAGTATTTCTATTATTGTTAGCTTGAAATTAGAAACGTCGCGGACAGTTTTAGCCAATACAACTTTTCTTAGAAAATTAATATCACCATTTCTTTCTTCAATTATCACCGTCACTTAACTACGTTAGCAACTTTAATAGAAAACGCAAAACCCTATATAATATTGATATATATATATATAAAAGAACCACCCTCCCACAGAAGATCAACGTGTAGTAGTCAAATGTCATGTGGTTATATTCTGGTGAGCGCAAGAATCAGGAAGCCCAACTCCCCCTCTACCCTCTCCAAACATGAAAGCTTTTCCCTCTCCCCGAGCAAGATCTGGGAATGATTCTCGGAGTTTGCTGGGACTGCTCGTCGTATCTACGGCAGGCAAAGAATCGCGTTTTATGTTTACTGAGGACAAACGACGATTAACGATTCATAACATTTTTTATTACATACTCGTACTTCTCAAATAAGCTAATCCATTAATAATACCATAAATTAATAAATTTTCACGTTTTAAAACAGCTACTGTACTTTGTCACGTAAAAAACTTCTTTTGTTGGAGATTAATTTTAGCCAGATAAATACGGTCGACAGATGTTTCTATTTTCTCCGCAGCCTTGTTATCATGTTCAAAGATAATGAGATTGTTTTTATCCTGAATATTTATATGACCCTTGAGACTTAGAAAATAAGATATAATCTTATTTATTTTTTAATAGGAATTTTTTTTCTATAAAAACATTATATACATTTTATGACAGAATGCGTATTTCTTTACATTAATTTTCTTATTTTTATTCACTTGCTAACTACCAACCTACTATATATTTATTAATTAAAATTATATTATGCAATGGGCCCAAAAGTAATTAATTAAATTATCTTCAAGAAGCGCGCTACATTCGCGTTTCACGCTTCGCAAAACATTATTTCGGTCGTTTGGTTGCAAATAACCGTTAGTTTCGCGCCGTTACTATCTTGTTATTTAATTTATAACGGTAATACAATACAATGTAAAATCCATCTAATTTAGAGATATGTAGGAATTAAGGTAGAACGAATCTTTCAGTTGTTATATTAGATGAGCCTATGGTAAACATTTAAGTATAAATTGCAGTGGCAAAAAGTGCACTAGTAATATGGTAATTCTCTTTCCCACTGTAAGACGTAATAGTTTTGAAAAGCATTGGATGCATACATTGCACTGATGACACTACTTTTTCAAAATAAGAGCTTTGCAAATAAAACGTTATATATTTAATATTAATCGTTAAAAATTGTGACATAAGCTGATTTTTAATATCAGTAGTTTATCAGTATTTGTGCATTGCTTTGTATTATTGACAAAAAAAAATGCCTGTAAATTTAAGGAGATTGTATTGTAAAATTTATATTAAAATAAGCTTATATGTTGTTCCCTTATTTTATAATTATCAGTATTTTTATGAATTTATGCTTATTTGAGGTTGTTAGTTACCTATAAAAACTTCTTTTCATTTATGTTGTTGTATTTTACCACTCTGATTTCCTAGTACTACTATTACTTAAACAATCTGTGTATGTTTTCAGTTACGTATTTTCGTTATAACTCATTACCCATTTGTCATAACTTATTATTTAAAAAGTATTTCTCAACAAAGCCGTTGCATATAAAGAAGTGACAAGACATACTAAGTACGAAGAAGAGTGAACATGAGTCAGATCAGTTCTAAAATAAAGCACAACGCATTTAACGAGTTGACCAAATAATTATGATTGACACTGATTAGAGGAAAAGTAAGGAATCCATTTTGAGTTCGGTTTTCGTTTTTGATGTGAATAATTGTAGATATCCATTGAGCTCTCATTTGAAAATAGATTTATTTGTTTATAATGAAATACGAAATAATTCTTAAATACAAAAACAGTCTTCTAATATTCTTAACAGCGTTCTAATTACTTTTTTAACTAATAATATATCAAAGAAAATTACAAAAAGTTAGTTAGTTCAAGTTTCATAAGTATTTCTATAATTCTTAGCTGCCAATTAGAAACATCATTTACAGTTTCAGTCAATACAATTTCTCTTAGAAAATTAATATCACAATTTTTCTCTTACCGTATGGCAGTTTCTTAACTACGGTGGAAAGTTCAATAGAAACACATATAATACTTGGCACCAGAATATTTTTTAACAAAATAAAACTTCTCCTTTGAAATCAAACAAGGTTATTCTTAGCAGAGACACTTTAACATATTGATACCAGCACAGAATATGTACTTTTTTATATAACTTCATAAATTATCCTTTACAGTTCACTGAAAACAATGACAATAAGTTTTTAATTTATACGCGAAACTAAATTGATTTAATTATTTACTCAAAACAATCCAGAAGCTTCAGAAAAACTGACGTTGTTTTATTTCCCTCTCTTATATTTAAGGAATAGTTGATTTAATATATTATATAAATATTTTGTATTAAAAATATTGGGAATCAATTTGAAATACTCGTATATATTTGTAATATTTTGACCTATATATCAATTATAAAATGGAAAATTTACACAAGATATTATAAAAAGTCAATTAGCGTATTTCTATTTAAGTGAGTATAAATCAGTCTAAACGGTCTACTCTCCACATGCTTTTCAATATTGAGGTCGGCCCTTGTGGAATTGTGAGATTCAATTTATTGCAAAGGAGATTTTTTCTAATTTTGTTAATTAATGATTTCTTTTTACAGGTAAAATTATTTTATTACAAATATAGAATTAAAAATTACATAAATTAACGTGTTAACTAATAATCATAATTCATGACAAAAGTGGCAAAAAAATGTTATTCTTAATAATAGATTCAGATTCAGTTCGTTACATTTACCCTTTCATTTTTTTTTGTTTTGAAATTACAGAGTAAAATATAATACAATCCCATTTACTTTTATTTAATATAATAGAAAAAAACATAAATATATGATGGCATGCTCACTTATTAATCAATAAATAATCAAAATAACTGATTTTATAATTCAATAAAATATATATCGTTAGTATTTCAGAAATCGAGTCTAAAGAAATCAGAAACCGAGTAACAATTGTAATCTCTATCGAGAGTAACCAGTCGCTGGAAATACTTATGTCATCACACAATCTATATCGATAGTCCCGATGGACATCTTCATCATCAGGAAGCGCAAAAGATAAGAGACTTTTTATAATATGACGATAATTTGACGACAATATGATGTAAGAAAAGGGAGTTTAGGATATAAGGAGAGGAAATATGGCTGGTATAGAAATTCTTGCTACTACTCTTCTTTTGCTTCTACTCTTCGTACAAAAAGCTATAACATCTATTGTATCTTCTTTAAAGAGGTAATAATAGTAGAAGCAATCTGTATTCCAATACCAATTGAAATTTAATAGAGATTTAAATCCTTACAAAAAAATTGTCATGTTGATATTTTTAGTATTTTTAATCTCTCACATCAAGCACATAGAATAACAAACATAGCACGCAAATAATAAAAATAAATCTAAAATATAGAAAATATATATCAATAAATCGTCTGATACAATTCCAAATATGTGTCAACTATGTGAATAATCTCTTGCAGTTATTCCGCACTAGAGACTGATTGTGCTTCGAGATACACACTAATTACTTCCACATTGTGTACTCGTTGTCGGGTTGCGTACTGAGCACAATATTAATTAACTAAAATAATTTGATACATTTGTTAGTACAATGTGTTTTACATTGAATCTTATTTATTACAACTCACTCGTTACATAAGCAAGACAATTTTACCAAAAGAGGAAGCTATCTTACATAAAAAACAAGTTTGTGTGTGCATGTGTATGTTACTTACATAAAAGTATGTATGTGTGACAAAAAAAAGTACATAAAAGACTATATTAAACTGTGGCATTGAGAAAATCCTAGAAATGTATCGATACTTACAATAAAATAGTATTATAAAATTCAGAATGAAATATGATATGTTTTAATAAAAATAAAACTGACTTCAAGCGAATATATATTTAACGAAGCATTTTACTACACACATAGTTAAAATCATTATTTTTAAATCAATCAGTAGTAGTAATAGAATTAATAAATTTTGCATTTTTCAACTTCCGTTTTATTTTTTTATTTTATTTCAAACACAAAAAATTTCGTAGCGCAACAAAAAATGTACGAATAAATACATTAAAAAATAAATGAGCCATTCAAAACCGTACTCGGAAATTCAATTAAATAATTTGTATTTTAAAAATAAAAGTTGCATAAAATATGGTAATATTTCATGGAATTTTCCTTAGTAGTAAAAGTATAGAATCTATTTGTTGTTGTAAAGATATAGAAGGGACTTTTTATCTCTTTCAACGTTTTGAGTATGTTTTAGCATTAACTATTTATTTTGAGAGGAATATGTACGTTGTTGTATACAATATATGATTGCTGGTATAATAAGATTTCATATTCTTTTAAGGATAATGAATAATTAATGTTAATTATATGTATAACAACCTTATTTCTAATTAGTAATCGATGTTTCTAAACTGTTACACAATAGTGTTGTAGTAAATTGCAGAAGCTTTTACTATACCACCTCCAGTGTAGTAACGTTGAAGTGGTCCTTAATAAACAGTACCTACACGTTTCTATTCAATTTGTTGTAAGTGTACTCTTATGTTGATACGTTCCGTGAAAATTTTTATATTTATAGTATATATTATTTATTGTTCAAATAACATGATTATTATGATAGTTAAACTACATATTGTAGATAAATACACTAAACTTTACTTAAAAACTATTAATTTATCGCTTTTTTAAAAACTGTGATCAGTACTAATTTGTAGTTGTGAGTTAATATTTTAAACCCAATAACACTTAAAATATAAAAATAATTAAAATTAATGAATACTCATTAAATATGTAAATTATTAGTAAATGAACTGACACCAGACGAAATATTTATACATCCATATTAGATATAAAACATAATGATTAGACTATAGTAACTATCGTTTCTATGATATATACTACGTATTTCTTTATAATTTATTGTGAATATTTTGGTACTGGTAGAAGCAGAAAGGTATCCGTTTTAATTTCATATCAGATTTTAATCTGATATTATATTACATAATAAAGTGCAAGTTGATATGGTGACAAAATTCTTTTGCTTAAATCGTTACAATATTAAGTTAATAAGGTAGTGTAGTGGTGTCGCGATCAGATTAATGAAAGTTACAAATCTTATTTATAAAATATTTTTCTTTATAAAACTAAATTTTAACTGTACATTTTAGAATAATTTTCGGTCGCTAGAGACTGTCGCCGGAGCCTCTTCTCGTAGAAGGGAGACTGTAAGCTACTTAAAGTATTACCTTGTTACTCGGACCATCGCATTTACTTGTTATTAATCAGAAACAAGTATCTTTGAAGTTATTGTTTATCTAATTAAAATCTATTACTGTTACATAAGCCTAAAATACTAAAGTCAAACAAAGTAGGCTACACAAACAGAATTGCTTAATATAATCATTAAAGATAGAAATCGCAAAGTTTTCAATATGAACTCCCAAAATTAATGATGTAGTTGTAAAATAATGAGTAGTACGTTGCTTAAAATCGTTGAATCTTCAAAATCATCAAAATAATTAAGTATCAATAATTTCTTTTTTTAGAATGTCATGAAATAAAATTTTAATTTATAAGCCTAGTTTAGTTATTTTTTTTAATCTGTAAAATCATTTGATATATCAATAATTTGTAAATACTAGAGCTGAATAGTCATAACTACAGGTCGTATACATAAATATTTTTATCGTGATCATGACACAATGCTTTACAAAGATAAATGTCATATTATTTTCCATTTTCTATTATTTCAGCATAGTCTGTGATGTACAATGGATTTAAATTCTCTTCTCACTTACATACATTATCATTTACAGAGACAAGACTATTATTATATTGCAAACTCACTGAACACTTCCCGCTGTACGAAACACGTCCATTATTAAGCTAAGCATGAACAAGTGGTGATTAACTTAAATTACGTCTTCAAATACACTCCATGCACTTATTTTTACACAACATTGAACTTAGTTTCGTCTTTAATATTCATAATTTAATATATAACTTATGATAACTATTAGTAGCCGACTGTACTCAAGTTAATTTAATCAGAATTTGCCAGACTCGTTAACGAACTAACTTTTACTCTGTAAATAACAACCACATTCTACTACAAGGCAGTTGCCAAAATTATATTGAAACCATGTACATATTATTCTTAATTTCATTAAAAACAGAAATTGGGGAATATTAATAAAGTTTGCTAGATATTATTATTAATTTTCCAAGAAAACCTTTGAATAGTAGTTCGTGTTTTTTTCGTTGGAAAAATCCGTTACGGGTACCCGTCGGCCAAGAACATGATGACCAGAGGGTTTTGTGGGACTACCCGGCACCGTAGAGGACGCTGCCATTTTTAAGGCTACCCATTAAAAAACTAACGGTTGCCCTCAACGCCTTAATGGGACGCCACGGGATCGCTTTCGCACTCACCGTGACGCCTCGTATCGTATCGTATAAGCCTAACTTTTCTCTAGAAGTGTAGTCCTTACATTCGTTTCATATATGACGTACAGTTAGTTGAAATAAGAATACATTTTAGTATTTTGTGTTATAATAAAATACGAGTAAATTTACAAAACAACATTTTAATAACCTTTATGTATATTAATAATTTTAAAAATTTACAGACGTTTATAAATCTATGAACTAATGATATCTTCATTATTTTAATATTTGTAATTTAAACCTTAATTCAGTTCTTAATTTAGACCAAATGTTTTTTTTTTGTAATCAAATTACCCGACTTACTAATTTTAGATTAAGTAAATTTATATTAAGAAAATAATAGATTTCAAATATGAGACGTAAAATTATGATACCATTTAATCAACTATACAATTTAGTTGGAAAATTATGTGACGATTCCACTATATAACAAAAAAGATGGATATTAATTTTATTTAATTCTTAAACTTAATTTACATGTACAACATAAAAACATTACTTTAAAAGCGTTATAAAATCAAAACAATAATTTAATTATTTTAATATTATGCATGTATTATAGGTTTATGTATAGACGGTCAATTTAATCTCCTCATAATGACCAGTTACGCCTCAACGCATGAAAGTACTATTATAATGTTGGCAGCGACCCGCGCTCGCTTAATCGGTCTCATTATCTCATAATACGTTTCAGAACTGACATTTAGTCATAAATTTCATAACTTCATTTAACTGAATTACAAGTAGCCAAGAAATTTTTGATAGGTACATTTTTTTTATATAAACAGCCATGTACTTAATAATTATAAATTTGTTCAAGATTACATTAATTTTGGGATTATTTGTTGCCGTTTAGGAATAAGTTTTATAAGTATTAACTGACAACTTATTTCTTATATTGATTAACTATTAATTGTTTCGACACTTTCCATACAATCATCAAACTTTACAACAACAATGTTCAAATTTATTTTCGATTCCTCATAAAGATAAGATATTATTCTAATAATTATTGTATTTGAAGACGGTTAAGTACACTGTCTATATTAAGATAACATTAATCGTTGCCAATGGATAACAGCGATATAAAAAGTTTCAGAAAAGTACAACTACACTACAACAAAAGTGGAAACATTATTCAGATATTAATTTACAATATTTTATGAAAACATCGCTACTGCAAAATTTTTTTATAATAATATAAGTAATATAAAATGTTGCCCGACTTATAGTACAAATTTGGGTACAGAGAAACCCTTCAGGACTGAAAAAGGTTAGATATTGATTTAATGGCAATAAATAAGACATATAATTTCAATATTTACTTCCTTTTAAAGTAACTGTTTTAGATATAACTTTATTTAATTATTGTACAAACATGAAAAGAGCGTAGCAATTATAAAATTTAAAAAATAGTAAAGAGTTCATTATCAGCTTATAATTACTGAACATCTTCTATGTTTTTCTTTTCTCATATGAATATTATCGAGTAGTCTCAGAAGCTTGAAAATACACAATATAAATGTTTAACACGGTATAGCTTTTTGATATAGGTCATATTATATTGTTTATATGACAAATAGTTATTACTTTATTTCTGAATGAATAAATAAATAACGGATTAATATTAAACAAAATAAAGAGTAATATTATAATTCCTCAAAGCTTTTAATGATCAGGGCTCTGCTGGTAGAGCGATTACGATGTCATCCGTCCGTCGTATTTCTTATTGTATTATTATTTATCGTATAATATCTACAAAAATATAATAAGAAATTTATCAACATATAAATATAAATCTATATTATTATTACATTTTATTGACTTGGACAAATTATATCAAATATAATAAAATATCGTCCCAAATATTCCAAACAAATATCCTCAATGTGCTCAATAAAAGTATCATAAGTGAATGAAAAAAATGTACACGCAGTTTAGCCAATGACAACAATGACAAAACAATATGACTCAGAAAAACAAATCTTACCACAGCAAAATTAATCTGTTCATTGTAATTAAAATTTAATGAATATAAATTAAATTCTTCTCACCAAAGGAATTGACATTTTAAAGCTATGATACTGATATAGTGTCATGATGAATTATCTAGAGGCGGATTCATAGTGATAACACAGGCACACAAAAAAAAAAGCATGAACCAGAGGGGAGACCCCATTATTCTTAGGGTTTTGGGATTGCTGAAACCGAATATGATAATAAAAACTAATTTTAAATGCCAGTTTTCCCGCTAGCACCCCCTTACTACCTCTTAAGGGGTGAAAATTGAAATTTTTGTATAAAATCAAGATAGACGTGTATTTCTACGTTTTTTGGGATGCTGAAACCGAAAATGATAATTAAAAATAAATTCATGACCACTATCACCCCCTACCACCCCTTACGGGGGTGAAAATTTAAATTTTTCTATAAAGTCAAGACAGATGTGTATTTCTACGTTTTTTGGGATGCTGAAACCGAAAATGATAACTAAAAATAAATTCATGACCATAGTGGTCATGGGTGATGGTGATGGTGTTAATGGGTGATAGAGGTCTTAAATTTATTTTTAGTAATCATTTTCGGTTCCAGCATCCTAAAAAACGTAGAAATACACATCTATCTTGATTTTATAGAAAAAATTAAAATTTTCACCCCCTGTAAGGGGTGGTAAGGGGGTAATAGTGGTCATGAATTTATTTTTAGTTATCATTTTCGGTTTCAGCATCCCAAAAAACGTAGAAATATACATCTGTCTTGATTTTATAGAAAAAATGAAATTTTCACCCCCTGTAAGGGATGGTAGGGGGAGATAGTGGTCATGAATTTATTTTTAGTTATCATTTTCGGTTTCAGCATCCCAAAAAACGTAGAAATACACATCTATCTTGATTTTATAGAAAAATTTAAATTTTCACCCCCCGTATGGGGTGGTAGGGGGTGATAGTGGTCATGAATTTATTTTTAGTTATCATTTTCGGTTTTAGCATCCCAAAAAACGTAGAAATACACATCTATCTTGACTTTATAGAAAAATTTAAATTTTCACCCCCCGTAAGGGGTGGTAGGGGGTGATAGTGGTCATGAATTTATTTTTAGTTATCATTTTCGGTTTTAGCATCCCATAAAACGTAGAAATACACATCTGTCTTGACTTTATAGAAAAATTTAAATTTTCACCCCCCGTAAGGGGTGATAGGGGGTGATAGTGGTCATGAATTTATTTTTAATTATCATTTTCGGTTTCAGCATCCCAAAAAACGTAGAAATACACATCTATCTTGATATTATACAAAAATTTCAATTTTCACCCCTTAAGAGGTAGTAAGGGGGTGCTAGCGGGAAAACTGGCATTTAAAATTAGTTTTTATTGTCATATTCGGTTTCAGCGATCCCAAAAACCTAAGAATAATGGGGTCTCCCCTCTGGTTCATATTTTTTTTTTGTGTGCCTGTGTAATTATTCGAAAGTTCTATTTATATTTTTATATTCATTTAATATTACGTAGAACAAATATTACACAAATGTTATGATTTTTGTTGTTTTTTCTCAGTTTAATAAAAATAAGATAGGCACAAAAACAGTTTAGTATTTTTTTCCTACAAGCTTGTTACGTCTGAGAACTGTTTCAGAAAACTCTTTGTCCGTTTTGTTACTGAGATTATTTTCATATAAAATGTAATACGATGTTGATATTTCAGTTTCTATTCCTAGTGGAGTTTTATATAATTTAATGAAGTTATCAGTTTTTCAGCTTTACCATAATGTAAATTTTATACTAATATTAAATACGTGGTTTATGTGAAAACAGATTAGAAACAAATACTGATATCAAACATAATAAAAAGTGAGTTCTATAATATTAATATAAAAACAAAGCATACAAAGTCCAGTTTCATTTATTGCTGATGTTTATGATATGATTTCCCACGAGCACCCGATAATAATACTAAATAAATGATTATATTACTGACGTTTACAAGCTTTCTAATAATGCTGAATGGAAAATGCTTTATTTTGATTGTTTGTTTCTTTCCTATCTGTAACTCTGAAAAAAAAACATATTGTATGTAAATAATTCGATCATTCTTAATAGCATCTTAGTATCGAAAGTGTTTTCAGGATAGGAATTATTCACTTCCGAAGAATCTGACCGACAATTTTGTAAGACTTAAAAGAGTTGTTATAATGTTCAGTCCAACTGTTTTCAAGGTGAAACTTATAACCAAAACTCGCTTGATATTAGTAGCATATTACTAATATCAAGCGAGTTTTGGTACGTTTCCTTTCCTCAAGTAACAATGAAAAGCAATATATAATAAAGAAATAGCCCATATCTATCAGAGAACATAATAATTATCTGACTTATGTGGTACTAATGACCCTTTTATATAGAGGATCATTTCCTTCTCAAAGTTCCCTCCTGAAAAACACTACGTGGTTTAAAATGGTACTTCACCATTGCCTCTGTTGTTATAAAGATACATTTTTGACATCTTTATCTACGAAAATTGAAAAATATAAAACAATTACAACTGGAATTAAGTAAATTAATTTAATATGTAATTTATTCTATCTGTAATTAATGTCTATGAATATTAAAAGATAATATACTTAAATATAGTTACATTTCAAATAAAACTATATATTATGTTACTTATTTAACCTGTTTTATATAAGTTCTCAAAGTCAATCCGTCATAGTCGTCTGAGCTCGTATCCGTCCCTCATAAATCAAGTCCTGAGTCACCTTCAGGTGAATTAAACTTACGGAAGTTTTCGTGTTACTATGGCAAATTTAGATAATATATGTATTGTAATGTATAATAATTCCTTTTTATGAAAAATAAATCTCAATTAACTCTTAAAAAATATTATACAAATGCAAAGATATTTGTATTACATATATAGATTTGAACAAAGAAAGAAGAAACCATGGTGTCCAGAGACCAGAGTGACCAGAGTGAGAGAGAGTGACCAGACCTTGTCAAAAATATTTCAAATATAAAAAAAAATAATTTCAATGAAACTTTGTTTCCAAAGAAAATATATAAAAAAAATATTGTTAATAAACCAAAAACTGTTAAGTACTTTTTTATTATATATAAATTCAAATTATCTTTATTCACACTTTTGAATCCTTGGTTAATACAAAAAATCTGTGTTTTTTAAGTTAAAGTTTAATCATATATTATTATCCACAAATTCAAAAACATAATTAAATTGTTCCTAACACAAGAGAAAGTTTGCAGGATTAGTGATGTAAGTTTAATTAAAAGTTAGCGCATCTTAAGTTTCAATTTATCAACACTTCATTGTTCCGGAGACTTTAGTACTTTACATTATGATACTCAAAAGCTGCGTTTTCAGGTCTTAGTTGGAAACTGACAAGTAATTTACTGCATGTATTTAATATATTTCACAATAACATATTCTCTTCATAGCCAAAGTATAACTATCACAATAATCTTAAACTAATAACTTGCGAACTAAAATCTACTAAACACAATGTTATTAGTATTACTTTATAATATTATTTTCACACTATATATTAATATTATATTAACACTTTTAATTTTAATGCAATCACAATATTTCGGTAACGGTTAGATACTGGAGTGCTGTATGTGTATCTCTTTACCGAAATGTACTGCATTCACCGCAAACAAAGCAATTTCCCGTCGATGAAAATTGTGTACTTAAATGATTATATAGACTAAATATAAATAAATCTTACAATTTGTGTTATATATCAAAGGTGTGTATTTGTATCAAGTACTTATTTATTAAAGTATCTCTCCGGTATGCATTTTCAAAGTCACGCGGTTGTTCTTTATCTTTAACAGATGAAATTCTCTTTAAACCGGAGCTATTTTGCTAAGCTGTTAAAGTTTGTACCATAAAGAAAACACTCCTCTTAACTTATAAATTAAAAAAGTTTTAACAGTAAGAGCACACATACATTGACTTATTAAGTTATATAACAATGTTTTCTGTTTAATTGTTGTTATTTTGTTTTGTCATAACTTTATCTAAAACTAATATAACAACCTTATTGTTGTTATATTAGTTTTAGATTATTTAATTACTTTAAGTTTTATATGATTTGATAAAATTAATACAAGTCCCTAAAATCCTTAAGTCCTTCTATTGAGGCAAGCGACGCAATCTATTACCCAGAACCACAAGAGCTACTTAGCACCGACGCATTGTAAATCAATTGAAAGCTTTCTCCATTATAATAATTTACGACGGACCATTGTTCATTTTTTCTTCAGAATTCTTAAATTAGATATGAATTTTAAATATACTTTATCGTAACTAATCAATCTATCGAGGTCTAGTTTATTGAAAGTTTTTAGAAATCAAATATAAAGTACATACCATTAAAATAATAAAAAAAAATGTATCAATCACAGAACAAAATATAATTAAAGAATACATTTGGGACCTTGACAAACGAAGACGAATGCCACTGATAACTTTAGAAAATGCACTTAAGCAATAAATATTACATTTTTGTTTTTAAATACGTATAATACGAAAAAATTATCAACAACGGTAGGACTGTGGTGGATAAATGACGCAGACGTGCTATCACGGAGATCCCGCATGATATACTTTTTTGGGCTATTTTTTCACTTGAAATTATAGAGATATAATAAATAAATTTTATAATAAATAATTCTGTTGAAATAGTAATCATATATTCTCTTATTTTATTATATAAGTATTAAAACTGCGACGTGCTTTGAAGAACGAAACATATTTTATATAAAGAGTCGTTTCGTTCGTGGCCACACTCGATCATAGAACCATATTTGCGGTCTAGATTTGGTGTATTTATATTTGGGACTTATTTATATATATGATTATATATATGTTTTAGTACATTCATTAAAAATAAATACAAAAAATACGGCCACATCTCTAGTATCAGAACTAATACGATCTAGCGTATTGATGATGGGTTCTTAATCAAAGAGTCGATATCATAAGAAAACTAAAAATATATTTAACTTCAGTAATGTAACTTCTGTTCATACAAATAAGAAAATATTTAAACCTTATTAAGGTTGTGTATACGTTGAATAAAGTGTAGGTTATCATGAAAGATATCCGGCATTTTTATAGTCAGCGTCGACGTGATCACCAACTAAAATAGTGCACTCACGTTCTATCTATTTGTGGTGGAGTAAAATTTAATAGACTCTGTCGCTTTAAAAACCAATGTGTGACTTAAAAAGAATATCATATTAAATTATATTGCATCATTGAATAACAATTAACTCTTTCGACTCTAGGGATATCATATCGTAAATATTATGACAGTATACACATATCTGGTCATTGTTATTCATTGTTTAGTTAATAACATTTTTTTATAGAAACCTTCGAACCATAAAAGTTAAATAAAATTATAAAAAAATAATAAAAAAAACAAAGCAGAAATGTGGTCTGGGTAAGAAAATATTCATAGTAACTTCATTACAACTAAAATTTAAATTCTACTACTTTCTATAGAATGTTTCGTTGTAAATTTGCAGAGACTTGAAGAAATTTATATAAAACTGAGGTGCGGAACAAAATTAGTTATTTAGAGGAAATCTCCAATACTTGTTCAAAGCTGCAACTCTTATAAAACCTGGTGGTTTTCGTTGTAATTACACAATTTGTTTCTGTTAATAATTTTGTTATTAAACTAATCGAACTGAAATCATGAAACCCATAAAAATATATACAACAAATATATTATATAAATACAACAATATCATCTGCAGTAAAAAACTTGTCCAGACTGATTGAAATAAATTGGAAAATAATAATGAAACTGAGGTCGTGCGAATCAGTTATATTATATAAATAATGAGTAACAGTATCATCCGCTGTTACAAACTTGTCCAGATTGATTGAAATAGATTGGAAAATATTATATTGAAACTGAGGTCGTGCCAATCAGTTGTTGGTAAGTAATAATTTAGATATTATATTCACTCGTATAAAATTGATATTGATATTGTAGCATAGTTCTTGTAAAACAACAGTTATGGAAACCTTATCCAGCTCGTATTAGATTTGTCAACAACGAATTCTTCTACTTTGAAGAAAATATTGGTTTAGCATTGTAAAATGTTTTAAATGCACTTAAAATTGCCTAAACCAAAGGGGTAGTTGATTTAGTCGTTAATGCGAGTACATCCGCGCCACGCTGTTATACGATCATTAATCACGCTGCCAATGTCAGTTTCAGGTGTAGGAAATATTCGGAACCAAATTCTTTATTCAGTTTAGAGCTCAAATATTTAAAACTTTTCAAACCATAAAACCTATTATGAACTTATTTTTAAATGGCGGTTATAAGAATAAGAAATATAACAATTTTTAGAATTTCAGATTGCGAATAGCAACTGTTATATTTCAAACGATATATTTAAAAGTTTCGTTTAGTAAATAATATCGTAATATATGTTTATTTGTTTGTTCATATCGGTAATTTATTAGTATTTGTCATAATTATTAAATTGGCAATTTGTAATAATTATTAAATTCTTTTATATATAATGTAGATATCTATCTACACATTTCTAACACTTACTATGGCAATAAAATCTGAAAAAATATTTACTTTTCCTCAACAATTAAATGTCCGTAGGCTTCATGAAACTTCGTTTTCGAATGATTTCAGGTCAATTTCAACAGCAAATATCTGTGTGTTTTTATCCTTGTTTGAGTTTGTTATCTGTAGATACTTTATTTTGTTTAAGTGACTTCACGTTGTGTATATGATTTATTATAAAACCGATAAAAAAGAATTCTGATTTTTAGAAGGTAAGTAAAAAAACTGCAGCCGAGGCAGAGTGTATAAAAAATTATATCACCGACAATTTGTTTTTCGTTGTACATTTTAATAATTAACGATGAAAAAAATCTATACTTTCAATCATTAATTCATTTTCCATACAACTTTTACCACTACAACACCTCAATTTATTATTTTAATGCTAAAGAGGAATGATGACTACATAAAAAAAATAATTAACTAGAAAAATATAACAAAATTGCAGTATTTTGCATGTAATATAGCAGGATTTATTTAAAAATAAATAGTACGAAATTATCAACCAAATACATTGTATTCTATACTTGTAAAATTGTTATATTCTCTATTCTGTCGGTACATAAACGTCCGCACTTATATTTACTTAAGAAATTAAAAAAATAATTACGAAATAATAAATGTAATGTTGATTCTATAAAATAATAAGACACGATTATACAGAAATCGGATAGCATTGAAATTTGGTACTCGGTAAAGTATCGGAATTCGCTACACTAAGGAGAGAGGTTTAATAATAAATTAGTATACCTGGTATTACGGTAAATAAAATTTTATTTAACATTATAATTCATTATTTTGTTTTCCATTAAACTTATTATAAGCTACAACTATTCCCCTTTTAATTATTAATGATTTATTTGATTGTTTTAATTATATATCTCTATGTATATTGCTCAGTACCTGGAAAAAATCAATCTAAAAGTACTAACTATATTAATTATGCTTTGAACATAGTATCCACTTAAAATGTCTTGAAGAAGGACTACGTTAACGGTTCACGCTTTGCATAACATTTATTCGATCCTTTGGTTACAATTAACCGTTAGTTTCGTACCGTTATGCTAATTTATAACAATAATCCAATACAATATTTACTCTGTCTTTGTCTAAGTAGTCTAAGATATTTTGAAATTAAGGCACAATTGACATTGCAGAATCATGCGTTACTTTTGTTTATATTGAAATGTATATTTCAATAACAATAATGTAGTACGTTATTGCTAGTTACCGCTGGTGTGTTTTCTCTTCTATGGCTCCACAGCGGTGGATATGATTGTTCTTATATAACAAATAATATGGTTATATTTAATTTCATAAAAACTTAGCACGAATAAAAACATCACTATTTTTTTTCATATATTTGTATAAATAATTTATTAATGATAATGTTGAGGATTTATGATTGCAATCTGACCGAAGTCGATAACAACAGCTTGTATGTAACATATAATAAACATAGGAACCATCTATAAATTATTCTCTAATTAATTTAAAATATTTGTTCAAAATTAAAAATATATACATTATGAATTATGTCAATAATAATTTGAACGCATCCTCGTTTTATTAAATGATAATTTATCAATTTCATAAATAGCTTTTTCACTGTAAATTTATACCACAAGCTTGAAAATAAACGAGCTGTCTCGAGCGTGTAGCGTGTGATATAACGCTTACATTTCTATTATATTTTTCGATATTGCGATAACAAGGTGCCTTTGTTTAAATCGTATCGGTGTAAAATAACAAACACAATTTCAAAGATGGTTGAAAATACAAAAGTACTATAATTTTTTTATTTTTATGGACTTATTTCCTTTAAAACTAATTTATAAAGATATAATTTTACAGGACTTATTAAATATGGTAAATACTTACGTTTGAAAATAAATATTAGGTAATTATCTTGCAACATATAAGCCAGATGTGAAGTAAAGTATAGTTTAAAAACAATTTATAATTAAAATTAAAAAATATCAATAGAAAGGGCTAATAAAATAAAATAAAAGATGTTTGGAAATCTAATCAAACAATTCTTAATTAATTTACCGCAAATCTGTAATTGAAAACGAAATAGGTTATTGAGAAAGTCATTTTTCACTAACTAAATGGTTCCTGGTCTTGGATTGTATTTTTCAAAAATATTAATTTAAAAATTCGCTGAGTAAAGGACCTTTAAATGCTTCAAAAGGTTTCAGGTAATAAGGTAATATTGAATTATAACAATTCTTTTATATATTTAGGTTAAGATTTTAATTTTGATATAAGTTTTATATAACTATAAATAAAATATTGAGTATTATATATCTATGTCTGTGATCGCCCGGATATTATTTCGTTCCATTGTAGTTGGTTCTTCACCGCTCTTCGAAATAATATATTTTTCAATCTTACCGCTGTTCTCTTTCATTTTATTTATGATATATATTTTTTACTACTTAACATTAATAAATTGATAAATATAGAAATAATTCAAAACAACAGCAATCTATTACTATTTGAGAATAAGCTTTAAAATTTATATAAAAATGTTTCTAATTAAGATAACTTCTAACTTCCTCCTATTTTAAAATATAGATAACTAAATTACTAAACAATTCACTTGCATAGCATATTCAACAATAATATTTATATCAAGAAGTTAATGATGTTAAAATATTTATATTTAAGATTGGAATAAGTTGTAAATAGATATGCAATGTTATAATAATCCTAGTCTGTAATTTATTTGGTATGTATATAAATTGGTAGTCCAAAAATAAAACATAAACTAAGAAATCTTTGTTTTATTAAAAGGAGGAGTTATATTATTACTAAATAATACAGTTTTATATGAATAATAGATATTATACAATAAAATCATGTATTTATAAAATTTTATACACGAGGAAAAATAATAGGTTATATGAAAAAGAAGGTAAAACTCAAAGGGACAAATGATTATCTTTTTTGGTTCACGTAATTAATGCTTCTAAAGTCATAAAAATAAATAAAATAATATTTTCTCACTCAATGTCAAATTGTGTACTCCTAACAAAATATGTGCGTCGGTTAAAATAATATATTCTTCATTATTCATATTAAAGAGCAATAAAAATTATGCTTGTGATATTTCAGTAAAACAAAATTTAAAAAATTCATTCTTAACTAATCTAATTCATCAATATTACCGTAAATGTTCTTTGGCTCGTAAAAAATTTGGTTTATCTTTTACGCGCGAGACATTTAATAACTTTTGTTTGAAATTAATTTCAGCGGGTAAAATATTAAGAAAACGGTCGACAGATGTTTCTATTTATTTTCCGTATCGGCCTCTTTACTATGTTCAAAGATAATGAGATTGTTTTTATCTTGAATATTTATATGACTCTAGGGACTTAGGAAATAAGAAGTAATCCTGTTTATTTTTCAACAGGACAGTTATTTCTTTAAAAATATCATATATATATTATGACAAAAAGCGTATTTCTTTATAATAATATTGTTTTCATGCTAACTAATAATTACTCTAATAGTATCTATATATTTATGCATTATAAATATATTATAAAATTAGCCTAAAAGTAATTAATTAAATTATCTTGAAGAAGCGCGCTACATTCACGTTTCACGTTTCGCAAAACATTTATTCGGTCGTTTGGTTACAAATAACCGTTAGTAACGCGCCGTTATCGTCCTGTTAATTAATTTATAACGATAATACAATACAATGTTCAATCCATCTAATTGAGAGACATTTAGAAACTAAGGTATAATGTATTTTTCAGTTTCTATTTAAGATGAGTCTATTGTATAGGTTAAAGTTCAAAATGCAGTGGCAACATTTACACCAGTTGTAGTGATATAGTTGTTCTCTTTCTTACTATGTGACGTAAGCTGAAATGGAATGGAAAAGAACAACAATAATGGGAACGATTTTTTTTTTACTATAATTATTTCAACAGGTTGGAAGTCCAAACCTTTAGTTACTCGTTTATCTTACTCTATTTAATTGTTACCGTTTTGTTTTAATAAAAATCAGCACAATCGAGAGCTCAGGTCCTCTGGAGGTAAGTATACATCACCGCACCCTCTAACCACTTCAAGACAGTTAACGGTATAAAAAGAAGTAGGCGGCTGTAAATATCTATATCTATAATATCTATAGGAAGTTATTTTGCAGGCTACACAGTTAGAAGGATTGTAAAGTATTGGTTTTAAACTTATTTTTCTTTAATAATTTTATTTCATTTTTATGGTTCGAAAACTTATATTCAAAAGTGTGTTAACTAAACAATGAAAATAATGACCAGAAATGTATATAGTGACATAATATTTACAATATGATTTCCCTAGAGTCGGGAAAAGTGACTCGTTATTCAATGATGCAATAGAAATTAATATGATATTCAACCAAATGGTTGCAAATAACCATTTAATTCATTAGTTTAGATAGTACAATTCGATTTTCGCTCTGTTTAAGTTAAAGATATATAAGAATTAGGACATAATGGACACTTCAGATGCTACATACGTAAATATTGTTTATATTGAAATTTATATTTTAATATCAATAATATAACACGTTACGACTAGTTACCGATGGTTTATTTTCTCTTCTATGCAATTACATTCACTGCTGTGTTTATTATAAAAATGTTCAAATTTTATTTATTTCTTATTAAGCACGAATAAAAACGACATCACAATATTATTCATAAATTTAATATAAATATGATATAAAGTTTATTCTATAAGGATGCCTTTCCACATTTCTCTCACGTTGTTTAAAAGAAATACTTACCAAAAGAACTTCAATTACATGAAATAACAATACATACTTATATACTCGTATGTCTTGTCATATAATTTTTCAGTATAAAGCAAACTGAATTTGAGCGACGTCGTTCCTAAAATAAAGCGCTACATATTTAACGAGTGGATGGAATAATTGTAACTGACGTTGATTTGAGGTAAATTAAGGTATTTTGGAATCGGTTTTCGTCCCTATTTTAGTAATGTGTATAATTGTAGCTAGATCTTACTGAGATCTCATTTGAAAATAGATATATATATTAATACGAAGTAAGAAATATAAAACTTGTGGTTTATGAATTATTCCCCACGTGTCTGGTATTCTTAACAGCTTACAATTACTTATTTAATGAAATATAAAATAACAATTTCAGTAAAGGAAAAATATTTCTTAGTTCAAGTTTCTAAAGTATTTCTATGATTCTTAGATGATTATTAGAGACGTCATCTTCAGTTACTTAGAAAATTATTATCACAATTTTTCTCTTCCCGTATTGCCATCACTTAACTAAGCTGCTTTATTAAATAAAAATATAATATTTGGCACCAGGGTATAATTTCTAAATGTATAATGCCTACATAAAAAGCATGAAAGCAAGCAAAGTAACATTTACATATTGACAGCAGCACAATAGGATTATTGACGAACAATTATGCTATAGAAGTTACTTAAAACAAAACCAATTTATTTCTTTGATCTATCTGTGAAACATCATCTAGATGATGTGTGTCCCTCATAATGTACTTTGCACTATTTACTATATGTTTGTTTAAATAATTTCTTACGATAGCGATTACCTTGTTACTGCGATTAATAAATAAAAAACATTCAATCTAACTGGTGTACTCTTTAAATGGGTACACTATGTGAATATTCTCTTGCAGTTGTTCCGAACCCGGAACTGATTATGCTTCGAGCTACACACTAATTACTTCACCACATAATGATTGTTTGTTTTGCTTTGATTCGGTTTGCATACTAAGCATAAGTTTAATTAGCCAAAATAATTTGATACATTTATTAGTGCAATGTACAACGACTTGAATAACCTTATTTATTACAAACTTATTCCTTGAGCAAGTAAATTTAACCGAAATATCTTACATAAAGGACAAATTTGTGTTGTCTCTCTTTTAATGACTACATTGAATCGATTTATACAATACTATAAAATATTATAACATACAGAACATGAAAATGTCGTTGTGATTTAATAAAAATAAAACCGATTTTAAGCGAATATTTTCATTTATTAAATAGCGAATTGTTTTACTACGTACATTGTTAAAAATGTTATTTTTAATCCAATTATACAATTAAATATTTTGTCATTTTTAAACTCTTCGTCGTATATTTTATTTCATTGTAAACAATAAAAATGATTTCGCAGGACAACAAAAAATGCACAAATAAATACATTTAAAAATAAATGAACCATTCAAACCTTGCTCGAAAAATTCAATCAAACAATTTATAGTTTTTGTCTGTACAATGATTAATATTAAAGTCGCAAAAAACTTTATGCAATTTTGCTTTGTTGTAATAATATAGAATCTGTATTTTTGTTTGTTTGTTGGTTTTTAGTATGTTTTTGGATGGAATATCTACGTTATATGCAATAATTTACTATGTTATGCATTCTTCACAAAGTATATTGTGAATATTTTGTATAAACATTATGATATTAGTTTATAATCTAATGTTACAATATTGTATAATAAAGTGGAAGCCGATATTTTATTATAAAATCATTATAATATTAAGTTGCTGTGAAGTCGTTTTAAGATGTCAGGACTTCCTGTGTACCTACCTACCTACCTTGTGTACCTACACAAGATATTAGAATTACAAGCAACTACGATAAATAATGAAATAAAATAAACAACAGTTGGTTGACGGTTCATCAATGTTCTTGAATACATTGAAAATTTGTATTCACATAATGTGTTGCCGATATGTTTAAATATTTTGCCATTTCTTTTTCTCGTGGATAATATAATCCGGGTATTGATGATTCTATTTTAATGAGTTAGATACCTTATTATTAGATACCTGATTCGTTAGTTTCTATTTTTATACAAAGGACAATGAACTATCAAATCGAAAATGAATGATATAAATCTTATTTACATATTTCTTTTAAAAAGAAACAGAATTTTAAAGTAATTGTTGTTCAGTCGCTAGAGACTGGCTTTGCCGGAGCCTCTTCTCGTAGAACGGAGACTGTAAGCTACTTAAAAGTATCTTTACCTTGTTACTAGGACCATCGCATTTAATTATTATCAATCAGAATTAGGCTGTAATGTAAAAGGGCAGTGATATATTATACAATTAGGTATAAAAAGTATACCGATCATTACAAACTGTCCAGCTTTTATATTATTGCATAAGAAGATAGAAACGTATTATAAACGAATTTTATAAATATAATAAAAGAATCCCTTAGACAGCGCAGTAATCGAATTTTACATTTTGTTTTGTGAATTCTTTTTTTATTATTTCAAAAACAATTTTGATCCTTGTTCCATCGTTAGAAAAAATAAGTAAATATCGAAAAGAGTGCATTGATTGCACAGGTATTTATTAGAACTGTTGTCCTTCGTTATTCTGCTTTTTCTTTTGATGAACTACGTGTTACTGAATTTACCTTAAAATCCTTTAAAAATGATGAGAGGTGATGAAAGTTAGAATAGGGATGGCAAAAGTATTTGGAATCCCTGCTCTCTCACTCACTAAACAAACCTAGCAATAATAGCTCTTTAGGCCGAACGTCTATTAGAAATTGGTACTATCCTATTCGAACTTCCTCTTACAAACTTCATTCTCAAGCTTTACCACCTTTTTTATATTGGATAAATTAACCACGAAGACCGTGTATTGGATAAATCCACCACGGTTATCCAGCAGTATAAAGAATACTCTACCATATACAAAAACCATGGATAATAAAAAAATCATTAATATTTAACACCACCACTCAGTATTAGATGGACGCTTAAACTTATAGAAAATGAATAAACATTAATACAGACTTCATTAATTTTAATCTCTTCTAAATAAGGAAACTGTGTTCCATTTGGATAAGAAGTATGAAATTTTTAATTTGGATATTGTAACAGTACATTTAGGATGTTAATAAAAAGAGCCGAATTTTGATTGTATGAAATTTGAATATTTTTATAATTACCCAAGTATTTATTGTTTTTCAGGATATATATCATAGCAAGATTACCATAGTTTATTTATTCATGCATTTGAAGTCTCTTCTCACTTAAATGCATTAGCGTTTCTGGAGACAAGATAATTATTACGTAGCTCACTGAATACTTCCCACTGTACGAGTCGCGTCGGTTACTAAATTAACTGCTAAATAAGAGTGACTGGTAATTAACTTAAATTACTTCATGGAATACATTCCATCCAACTATTTTTATACCATTGAACTTACCCAAATTTCGTCGTATTTAATATTCTTAATTTAACTTGTGATCTATGATTACTTTTATATATGAGTATCATAACCCGAAAGTCCTCCAGGTAATGTAATCTCAATTTGAAAGATTTGTTAACTAAATAACTTACTCTGTACCAATAACAACCACATTCTACTTACTACAAGGCATTTTACAAAATTATATTGTAACTATGTACACAATAACCTTAGTTTTACTAAAAACAGAACTTTGAGAGTATTTATTAACAGCTTTTATTAAATATTATTATTAATTTGCCCAGAAAGCCTTTGAATATTCGTAAAGTATTCGTACAAACCGACCATTTCTCTAAAAGTGTAAATCTTGCATACATTTAATATATCACGTACTTAGTTGAAATTAGAATAAGTTTTAGAGCTTTGAATTGAATTTGTGTTGACCGAATTCTTTAGAAAACATTTACATAAATTTATTTTAGAATTTCAGTCGGTCATTACTCTATGACCTGCTTATATCTTAAATATTATAAAATTTGTAATTTAAGCCTTAACTGCGTTCTTAGTTTTACACAAACGTTTGTATAAAATTTTATTCTTTTGTAACGAACCGCCAGAGATTCAACTGATTTTGTTTAACACTCAATAATTTAAAGAAAATTACAGATTTAAAGTTTGAGAGGCTATATTCAATCATAAATTTGTGTAATAATAAATATGGATATACGGTAATTTTATATAAATCTTATACTTAATTTACATATGCAACTTAAAAGTGTTTATTTTCAAATCGTTTGTAAGAGCAAAGTAAAAATTTTGTAGTCATTACTTTTATGTCTACGTACAGAAGGTCAATTAAAGCTCCTCAATCCGACCAGTTACGCGTAAACGCATGAAAATACTATTAAAATGTTGGCAGCGACCCGCGCTCGCTCGATCGTTGTTTCCATTATCTCAGCGTAATACGCTTCAGAACTTTGGCGTTTAGTCCCAACTCTCATAACTTAATTTAACTACCTTTCAAATATTTAGTCAAACAGTTCTAGCTAAGATTTTATTTTACACAAAAGATAACAATGTACCTAATAGCGAGGTATATTGTTAGATTACATTATTTTTGACAGACAGACATTTCTTATTTTTCCTTCCTTTTAGTATAATTGTTTTAAATTATTACAC
This sequence comes from Melinaea menophilus ssp. n. AW-2005, assembly GCA_918358695.1. Lineage (NCBI taxonomy): Eukaryota > Metazoa > Arthropoda > Insecta > Lepidoptera > Nymphalidae > Melinaea > Melinaea menophilus. Next base: position 4,210,036 of record OU911040.1, on the reverse strand, counting down.
AAACATAAAAGAGGGTAGGAATTTAATGACGAGGGTTTCAGTAACTGCTTATAATTATTAAATATCTGCTATAATTTTTCTTTTTCATATTTTATTTATTTATTTATTTACCTTCACGCCATATCCCTTGCGGGGTAGCCAGAGACGACGGAGCGCCAAACGCTACGGTCTCTGCATACCTCTTTCGCCTCAGCCACAGACATCAACCTCTTCATACATGCCCTCCGGGGGGTCCTCATGCTTTTTACGTGACCTTCCTCCAGTATCGTAGCTACTGTGTTTTCGAAGGTCACTCGAGGCCTCCCCCTGTCTCTCTTACTGCTCACTTTTCCCATATAAATCTTTTTTACCATTCTTTCATCACTCATTCGTTCAACGTGCCCAAACCACCTGAGCACGTTCTTCTTCATTCTCACCGTGACATCTTCGCTAGTACCTGCCATTCTGTGGATCTCTTCATTGCGGATTCGATCAGCTAGACTGACTCCGCATATTCTGCGAAGAGATCGCATCTCTACAGCATTCATCTTTCTTACATTCTTCTTCTGTGTTACCCACGTTTGGCTGCCGTATAACAGCGTCGGTAGCAAAACTGCATTGTGTACAGCCAAACGTGCAGCTATACTGACGTTTTGCCGTCTCAACAATGCAGTCAAAGCACCATTGACTCTGTTTTTTTTTGATATGACCAATATATTATAAGTATGAAAATGCACAAAAATATAAATTAAAGATTCATGAATAAACTAAATTTTGATCCTGGTTCCATTCCATCAACGTGGGCAGATTGTATAAAATGTGAAAAAATGGTTCCAATGTTCTTAATAAAATTATCAGAAGTAAGAATAAAATAAAAATTGCATTTTATTATATTTTGTTATAGTAAGTACAGCGCCTAACAATCTTTGGTTGTGAATAGTTTTAATATTCTGCACATAAATTTACTTAGAAAAATAAATCTTACTATTATAAAGTTAATGTGGTTATTACATCTTAAAATCTAACAGAAATAAAGTACGAGTCATCAAAGTATTCGAAAAAAAAAATTTTGACACTGATATCATCTCATTATAAATTTTATAAAGGTGTATTCACTTTGGCGATTGATCAAAAGAGCTGTCTATATTATTTATATTTATGTGTAATTAAATAAGATAAATATTAAAAGAATGTTATCACAAGAGCTGTTAATCACGAACTATTTGTTAATTCTATCCTCAAATGAATGACATTTTAAAACAGAAAAACCTTAGTAAGTATTTCTTTCTTACAAGCCCGCTACATCTGAGAATTATGTTTCTCTTAGAAAACTCGTTGTCTGTTTTGTTACAGGGATTATGTTCCTAGAGAAATAAGTAAGAAGTTGATACCTCAGTTTCAATTCCTAGTAGAGTTTTGTATTATATAATTTTAAGCAAATTTCCAGAGCTTTCCTTATCTTAATATGAAGCTTTGTACTGAGTTTAAATACATATGTAGTTTTGTGTTTTTTACACAAAACTACATATTCATTCATTAATACTTAAACGAAATTTCTATAATTAAATAATATTAAAAAAGTTATTAAAACACAACAATATCCAATGTAATTTGTTGATATTTGTGATATAATTTCCCTCGAGCATTCAACAAAAATAATACTGAATAAACGACAATTACTAATATTTACAAGGCTTGAAATTTAATTCTTAATATACTAAAGTGTTTTCTGAAAAACAAGACAATTAATTTAGCAATTTCAGGAATGGAACTATACTGCTACATTTGCTGTAGCATTATAATTCAGCAGTTTCTGGCAAACACTTTTGTAGGCTTCCGAAAACTTAAAAGACTGATTCTGACTTGCATTAAACTGTTATTACTCTAAGCATTTGAATGTTGAGTTAATGTTCAGTCCTACTTTAGTACTCAAGAGACCGTTAGTACATGAGCTACATACTTCGAGCATGACTATTAAACTAAGAAATTTATATTTTATATAAAATAATAACTAAATAACTAATCTTACTTATTTCACCTGTTTTATATAAGTTCCCAAAGTCAATCCGTCATAGTCGTCTGAGCTCGTATCCGTCCTTCATAAATCAAGTCCTGAGTCACCTTCAGGTGAATTAAACTTACGGAAGTTTTCGTATTACTATGGCAAATTTATAAGAGATAAATATAAATATATATACAAGAAAAAAAAAGCAATATTTCCTTCGTTTTATCTTAAAAAATATAATACGAACGCAAAAATATATATTACATATGAATGGATGGATATGGATTTGAAAAAAGAAAGAAGATACCATGAGGTTTCGTAATTATCCTTGTTCATCATATTAACGTGTAACCTGATATATTACCTATACGTAGAAGGAAAGAGAAGAAAAAAAAATACAATGGTTTAAGATTTATTTATATAGTCTCGGGTTTATTAATGATTTAAATAAAGATAAAATATTTTCAGCAGAATTGTATATTCTCTCTTATTATACCAATACACCAGCTGCAACGTGCTTAGAAGAACGAAACATATTTTATACAAATAGTCGCTTTGTTCGTGGCTATACAATATATATCAAACACGGGACTAACAAGAATTAAAAACTTGACCACAGTTTAATAAACGTTTAATAAACTGCATGCATGGTGATTTTTTTTTATTTATATAAATAAAAAATATATTATTAATAAATGCGATCTATCGTCTTGATAAAATGAATATATACAACATAATTCTTTAATATAACAATCTGTCAAATGGTAAATTCAAAATCAAAGACTTTATTGTCAAAGAAAATTAAGAAGTGTAACTTATGTACTTAATTAAAAATTATGTAAAACTTATGGATTTTTTCTTAAGGTAGGTTAACATAAAAGATATTCGGTATTTTTACAGTTGGCTTCAACGAGACCGCAGAACGAAATAGTCTACTCCCGTTTTATGTATTGCTGGTTAAATAAAATGTTTTTAACTCTATATCACGTTAAATAATAGATGTGTGACTCAAAAAGAATTAAATTATAGAATAACGACTACTCTTCTCGACTCTAGGGAAATCATTTCGTAAATATTATTGTAATATACACATATCTAGTCGTTGTTATTCATTGTTTGCTTAATACATTTTTTAATACAACCTCCTGAACCATAAAAATAACATAAAATTATAAAAGAAAAATAGTCTTAAAAAACTAGACAAGAAATGTGGTCTCGGTAAGAAAATACTCATAATAACTTCATTACAACACTCGCTAAAATTAATATTCTACTAAGTCAGACTTCAGTCTGAGATCTTTCTGGTTTCAATGAAAAACATGATATTAAAATGTTTCCTTGTAATTACATTCTGTTTGCATAGAATAGGTCTGGCGTAGAAATTTACATAAAATTGAGGAACTGAATAAAATTAGCTAGTTGGAGGAAATGTCTCATACTTGCTCAAAGCTACACTCTTATTAAACCTCGTGGTTTTCGTTTTTGTAAACAATTTTGTTATGACACCTTATAAATTAACATTATGGTACTGTTAATATGTTGAACTTACTTATTGTATTATCCAGATTTATTAAAACAAATTGGAATATCATATTCAGACAGAGGGACAGAATAATTCAGATGTCTTATATTCACTTAGTACTGTGATAATAACAGGTAAGGTATGCTTTTTTACAAAAAAAAATCTTATAAATACCGATTTTTATACTGTTATTAAAATAGTGTTGGTTTAATTTTGTATTTTATATAAATATACCCAGTTATATACGATCATTAATCACGCCACGCCACGCCAGTGTCTGCTTCAGGTGTAAGAAAATTTCAAAACCAAAATAATTATTCAGTTTAGAGCACAAATACTTAAAACAGGAAAACGATTATTATTATTTGATACTAATAAATAGTATGAAATGTACGAATTGTGAAAGTTATATTTGATATATGGTAATATCAAAGGTAAATAACAATATTATAATATAAAAAAAACAAATTTATTATTCTCTGCAATTTATATACATTTCTAAAATGAAACGTAGGTATTCTTCAGATTTTTTTACACCTACTGTGGTAATATAATCAGAAAACTATTTAATAGACCTTTAAGATTTCGGAGTCAGTAAATTAGAACATAAATCAAAAAGGTTTACAGACACTTGATATGATAGGCATGAATGAAAAACCTTTGGTATTTTTTTTATTTTCTTAGAGCTGATACATATCTGATAGAAAAAAGGTGTGTATAACTATCCCAATCACAAGTTCTATCTATCTATCTATCAAATTAAATAGAATATTTTGTTATACTAAATATTTATTACATTAAAACGTATATACGTATATTTAAAGCGGAATATTTCAGTCAATTGTAACAGAACCGCAGTTTGAGAGAGATTGTGATATTATTCGACTGACGTTTATAATTACTCTCTGTGAGGCTGGTAGATGTTGTCACACCAATTGTTACCGGACAAAGGACGTTTCTACGCTTACTGTCATTATACGTGGAGGGACGAAATCAAGATTCGTAATAAATTAATGCTATGATTTGTTTTATTATAATATAATTAAAATAAAACAGTATTTTTGTTTCAAAATGTTTCATTATAAACGTGTATATCGTAAATAAATTACAAATATTGTGTGAAATATTTGTTTTGTATGTTGTACAAAGGATCCCTTTATACAAAAGATAAGTACATAATGTAATTTATAACCTTAAACAAAGATTTTTAAGAATTTTATAAGCATATTTCAACATAAAAACATTTTTAACTTGTTTAAAATCATTTTTTGTTCTGTAAGAAATAAATCTCAAAAGCTTGAAGAAAATATAATACTCTATTATTTTGTGATTAAGAATTTAGAAAGTTATTTGGGGATGAAAATTATTTAATGAGCCTTTATTATCATGGGGAATACGTGATGATAATAAGTAATAACTTTTATTATGATAATGTATTTAAATTTCTCAAAAGAAGAGTTTTTAATTATGTTATGTATTACATGTATGACTGGGAAATGTATTCCGATTGTGAGTTCCAATGTTCTCTCGGGTCGTTTGATACATTTCGAGCGATTTTTTTATTTAGTACTTATTGTTCTGTATATGGTTTATCCTGTACTATTTTATATATACGTATATATAAATATATTTTATTATAAAATATTTTTTAGTTTAAAATGACTTGAATGATTCACTAAAATTTGAATGAATGATACATTAAAATGACTTGAATGATTCACTATAAAAATATTTAAAATATTTTTATAGTGAATAATATTTATAATATTTTTTTTATTTATTACTATTTTGAATATTTTAGTTGCCCCAATGTTTAATAGATTTAATATTTCTTTGGGTTAATCTAAATGGATTTTAATTGTTGTAGTTCCTATTTCATTTATTTATCATTATTTATTTCTCATTTTCGATTCCCAGTGGAATTTTGTATAATTTCATGCAAAATTACATAGGTTTTCAGCTTTATCGTAATCTCAATTTTTATACTATTGTTATTTATTAAATCATATTTATATTTCTGTGACAAACAAATTAAAAATACGTGCTGATACTATTATGTGTATATTATTATATAAAATCAGAGTCAACGCAACGCAACAATATCCAATTTTATTTGTTGCTGACATTTGTGTTTTTTATCATAAATTTCCCGCGACCATTTGACGATAATAATAATGAATAATAAACGAAAATATTACTGATATTTACAAGCTTTCTAATAATGCTTTACTTTTATTGTTGTTTTAGTTTTTTCTATCAACTGGTCCAACTTAACTGATACAACCATTCGTAACATCATTTTCATGGTAAAACGTTGTTACAGAAAATCAAGACCTATTCATTAAATAATCTCAGGATAATAATTATATTACTAAAGCAGAACCTGCCAGGCACAGTTGTAAGTCCATGAAAATTTAAAAGACAGTTAATTCCTGACTATTTAAATGTACTGTCAAACAGTGAAAAGCACTATATTATATATTAAAGCAATAGCCCATATCTATCAGAAATTATAACATATATATATGACCTTTGCAATCATAATAATCCTTTTATACTCGTAATCGCAATCATCCCATTCTCAAAGTTCCCTCTTCCCTTTTTAACACTTCATCGTTCCACGAGAAATTATTCCTTTACACTGAAATATTCAGCAAAGTTCTTTTTTTAAAGAGTAAATTGAAAACAGTTAATTTAACATATTTGTATTTAATATATGGTGTGATAAATTGGAACTGATAGCTAAAGCAAAACTAATATTTACTAAAATAACTTTGATAAAAAGTTACTATAGTGTAAAGGATTACATAAACGATGGTATGGCCTGGGAATGAATCGTATTTTAGCTATTAACTAGTAACCTAAGCATTTTTTTCTACCCTGTTTCTTAATCTACTTAAATCTACTGGCTACATCACACCGCTCCCTTAGATATTATCACTTGCGGTAGCGGTGGGGACCAGGTTGCCCCCTTCCCTCAAATATGGCAAAAAGGGTGATGAATGACCCTTGCATTATGCTTCTGAACAGATGCTGCGAGCAGAGACTGGTAGTAATGCTAGCCACGGATTTCTTTCTACTTATTACTAACTAATCATTACACCAACTTATAGAAATAATTGCGATGGGTCTAGTTGTTTCTTATATCACAAAATATATTGGCGTCTGTGAAACAGTAATCACAGTAAAAAAACCGAGCGTCATATTGAAGGGCTTATTTCGATTAGTATAGGATAGGATATTGTAAAAATAATGTGACAAAATCTTTAAAAAAAATTGAATAACACAGTTTATAGAATTTAATAATATTATTAAATAAAGAAATGGAAATCATAATTATTTCAATATTCTGATGCCATCTTAATAACTTCAGGTAATGGTTAAATACTGGAGTGCCGTCTGTGTATCTCGTCACCGAAATGTACCGCATCCACCGCAAAGCCAACTATATCCCTCCGATGAAAATTGCACGTTTATTAAACGATGATTTAAACTAAATATAAATAAATCTCATAGCTTGTGTTTTATATCAAGTACTTATTTATTAATGTATTTCTTCGGTATGCATGTTCAAAGTCTCGCGGTTGTTCTTTGTTGCCTTTAGCAGAAGTAATTTTCTTTAAATCGAAGTTATTTCCTAAGCTGTTAAAGTTTGTACCATAAAGAAAATACTGCTCTAAACTTATAAATTAAAAAAGTTTTAGCAGCAAGAGCACACACACATTGAATTATTAAGTTATAAAAGAACGTTTTCTGTTTAGTTATAGTTATATTGTTTCTCATCTCAACTTGATTTCATCTCAAAGTCATTTTATGCAGAACTAATCATAAAATTAAGACGTTGTGTTAAAACTACATACCATACTAATAATAATAATGTTCATATCAGTGACTAAACAAAATATGTTTCAAAGTGCGTTTGGGAGCTCCACGAAGAGGAATGCCACTGATAACTTTTAAAAAGGCACTTCAGCAAAAAATTATATATTTTTGTTTTATAAATATATATTATACGAAAAAAAATATCAACAATGGTAGGACGCAAACCTGTTACCATGGAGATCCCGGATCACCTTTGTTAGACTTTGTTAGACTATTTTACACACTTTGTTAGACAATTTTTTACTTAAAATTTGTATACAGTTATTTATTAGATAAGAACGCGACTCCGGGGTCATAAGTGATGCCGCTAAAGATATAAGAAATTTATCAGAATTAAATATACTCTTTTATTTTTATTATATCAGTATTCCAGCTGTAACATGCTCAGAAGGACGAAACGATTTGTTCGTGGCCACACAAATATGTAAAATACGGGACGAATATACTTTTAATAAATTATTAAGATGGCGTGTGTGTTGAGTACAGTGTAGGTTATCATGACACATATCCGACATTTTTATAGTCAGCGTCGACGTGACCACGAAACAATATTGTGTTAGTACACTATTATGTATATATTACTTTTAGAGTGAAATGTAATTGCACTGTCCCTTTAAATAACCAATGTGTAACTCAACTCAAATAACAATATCATATTAAATTACATTGCATCATTGAATGACGATTAACTCTTTTCGACTCTAGAGAAATCATTTCGTAAATATTATGGTACAAATATGTGGTTATTGTTTTTTTTTTTTTTTACTTAATATATTTTTAATACAAGCTTCTGAAAAAAAATTATAAAAGACAAATAACTTTTTGATAAGAAATGTGTTCATAAGAAAATATTCCATAATAACTTCATTACAACTCGCTAAATTTTAAATTCCAGTAAGTCATATTTCGGTCCGAGATCTTTCTGGTTTTAAAAGAAAGAATATTAAAATATTTTGTTGTAATTATATTTAGTTTGTAGAGATTTTAGAAATTTACATTTAATTGAGGCGCTGAACAAAATTTGATAGTTGGAGAAAACATCTTATAATTCAGCTCAAAGCTGGAAAGTCTTATTAAATCTGGTAGTTTTCGTTGTATTTACAATTACTTTTTATATACAATTTTGTATAAACCTTTTAAATTTAAATTCGTCACTTGTCATCAAGGAAGAGATTTCACTGTACATGCAGCTGCATAACCGTATAACTCGCAGTTACAAACCTTTCCAGATTGATTGAAATAAATGGGAATATCACAATCACTGAGGTCATGTGAGCAAGTTGTTTGAAAGTAAAAAAATATTTATATTCACTGGTACAAAGTTGTATTGATATTGTTAAAAAAAACTTGCAAATAATGAATTTTAATAATTAATAACAATAAAGTTCTAAATTAAAATAATAATTGAAAAATTTTAAATAAGATATTTTAAGAAGTAAGATGACGAGGATAATGTTTCCATTACTGTAATGTACATTTCACAATGCTGAAAGAACCTATATCTATTAATACTATTTGTATATAGATATACTTCGCAACCTCATGTTTTTGCTGTTATATTGACTGTTATGATCTAAAAAAAGTTAATTATGATTTAGTTTATATGTAATTTGATTATTATTTGAATTGATATCTTATTTTTACTGATTCTTCTTAGATTATTTGTAAAATAATATATTAATGCGCATCTAACATTTACAATAATTGTGAAACCCATATCACTATAACAGACATACTACTAATAAATAGATATAGGTCACTCTACACTTGTGGTAATATTATTTTATAAAGCAACCTGTTCTCTTTACCTCTTTTCATATAATGTCTACTAAATTAGTTCTACAGTAAATAAGGTCAATTCCAATAATCCTAAAATCATTATATACATATGTTTATATAAACACCAGTTTCCTTATGTAGCGTTATTTAATGATAACATCATCATAATAGTATAGCAGTGTTTGCAGAAAATGTAGTATAATTTAGTTTCAAATAAATAGAGCGAAGTTATCAACAATACAGTTTGTGTTGTGATTTTGTACAATTGTAATATTCTGTATAAATCGTGTTATGTTATATATTAATAAGAACCGGTTTTACAGAAATCATTAGGTTAGAATTAGAACAGCATCGGAATTTGGTACACAAAATAGTAATAATTTTGTTTTAATGATAAAATGCTATCGCTTAATAGAATGTCATTTAATACTATAGTGCATTTTAAAATCACTTCCTATTACACTTTAACAAATATTAAACACGCCACAAATATTATATTTTAATTATAAATATTTGTATTGCTTATTTCGTGGGTAAAAGTCAGTCTTAAGGTTCTTACTGCATTATTCATTCTGTGAAATTAGTATCCCCTTAACAAATTATCTTGAAGAAGCGCTACATTCAGGTTTCACGTTTCGCAAAATATTTATTCTGTCATTTGGTTGCGAATAACCGTTACTTTCTCACCGGTACCGTCCTGATTTTAATGATAATACAATATGATATTGATTTGGTCTAAGTTAAAGAAATGTTGGAATTAGGGCAAAATGGACATTTCAAATACTATATGCGTTAATTTTGTTTATATTGAAATATATGTGATTTCTTTTATATTATGAAAAATATATACATATTTATTTTGATAAAACCTTTATTACAATTTTTTCATAAATTTAACTTAAATATCCTATTTGCATTAGCAGTTTGTACTCATCAAATACACTACATATAAATGAAATAAATACGACAATAATACAGTATGAGACATACTGAGTACGAAGTAGATTCTATATGAGTTAGGTCGTTCCTAAAATAAAGCACTACATATTTAACGATAGACTAAATATTGATTGTCGCTGGTTTGAGGTAAATGTGGATATTTTGGTATCGGTTTTGGCTAGACAGGCTTATTGAGTTCTCACTTATTTATTTATCTACAATACAATCCTTGATATAAAACTTGTGCTTTAATATTTAAGTAATTCATATTTCAATTTTACTTTTAAATAAAATATTTGAAATAACAATATTAATAAAACAAAAACATATTTCTCAGTTCTAGTTTCTTGAGTGTTTCTATTATTTTTACGGGAAATTAAAACGGCATCTACAGTTTAGTCTTTGTTGATCAGGTGGTGATCTTCTGTTATATCTCACGCATCGCAGATGAGGGTCTGACGGTTAGATTGGATATGGAAAAGCCTTCGATCTTGTATGGCATAAGAGGCTTCTTATGAAGCTACCTTCCTATGAGCTTCCCGAGAGTTTATGCAAGTGGATCACCAGCTTTCTCACTGGGCAAATCATACGGTTTTTGCTAGGATTCCAAACCCGTAAAATGGTTTATTTCATGGCTACATGGTATCCCCAACTTTATTCCTCCTGTACATCAATGATATGTTGGATATTTCCAACATTCATTGTTATGCTAATTAGGCATTAGGGATTTATTGCGGCTGTGCAGGTCTGTTTCGAGAAAACGTCGACGAGTGCTGAAAAAAACCTGTGTTTTCTATACAGATCTTCCTCGGAATGGTTTAAGAATGGGATTTAATAAACCACGTTCAGTTTACTCCCGAAAAGATAAGTTTGCACACTTACCAATAAGAAAACTCCATTTGTCATTTCACTGCTCTTCGAGAGCACTCCTTTCAATGCCTCGACAAGTATCAGTATCCTGGGCCTTGACATTTAGAGCAATTGTCAGTTTCATGATCATCCTGTGAGCATGGCCAAGTTGGCTTGGATGAAATTGGGAGTGATAATTCGAGCTAAGTATTTTTGTAGGCCTAGCCAAAGACTTACACTCTATAAGGCGCGTTCCGGCCACACATGGAGTAGTACTTTCATCTTTGGCCCGGATAGTTCGTGAGCGATATTGAACATTTGTTATCGGTGCTCCTCACACTTGTTTACCCTCCTTTTATATAAAAAAAGATAAATCGTTTGATACCGTTCTAAAAACACATCAACAATTTCAGTATTCTCCTGTAGTTAGTTGTTCCATATTGGGGACTGATTGTACTTCAAGTTACACACTAATTACTTCCACCAGCAGAACGATTGCGTAGTCGTTGTCGAGTTGCATAGTGAGCACAATTTTAATTAGCTAAAATAATTTGATACATTTGTTAGTACAATGTACAACAACTTGAATCTTATTTATTGCCACTTATTTGTTATATAAGCAAGTCAATTTTCCTAAAGTACGAAGCTTATCTAGCTTATCTAGCGAATCTTACATAAAGGATAAGTCTGAATCGTCTATCTTTTAGTTTATACTAAATTGTACCGTTGAGACAATTTATCCTAGCCTGTATCGATATTTACAATATAAAATAAAACATTATAGAATATAGAATGAAAAACAAAGTTGTGTGTTAATAAAAAAAACGGTTTTCAGCGAACATCTATTTTTTTATTGAACATAGAAGCGTTTTAATACATCCATTGTTGGAAATGTTGTTTTTTAATCCAATTATAGAATTAAATATTTTGGAATTTTTGAAATAAAATAAAAATATACGACGAGAGTATATTTTTATTTTATTTCAGTACAGTAAATATAATTTCGTAGCGCAACAAAAAATACACATATAAATACATTTCAAAATAAATGAACCATTCAAAACCATGCTGGGAAAATACAATTAAACTTTTTTGTATTTTTTATGTGTATATAATTATTAATATAAAAGTCGTATAAAAAGTGCTGATAGTTTAAGCAGTTTTGATTAGGTGTAATCATATAAAATTTGTTTGTTTGTTATTTTTGAATAAATATTAATATATTTGTTTTAAAAGAAATATCTATATTACTATATACCTATGTATGCTGGTGTTAAGCTTCATGTTCTATATCTATAACGCCCTTACTTCTATTTAGTATTCGATATCTCTAAACTGTTTCAAGACATAGTATTGATTCAAGACATTTCAGTAAGTTGCAGAAGTTTTCACCAAACTAGGTCCAGTGTAAGAATAAAATCACTTTGAAGTGATCCTTAATAAACCATACGTATTGTATTTATTTATTTTTATTTATCGTAGACTTACAATTTTAAGTACAAAAATACGTTAAATAAACATATACATATATTAATAAATACTCATTATATATGCAAATTATTTATATTATAATAAAAACCCATAATTAATATGAAATATAAACCAATCACTTTATAGTAATTATCGATTCTGATTGTTTATATTATGTAGGTATTTCTGTATAATTTATTGTGAATATTTGACCACTGGTACTTGCGTTATGATATCAATTTAAAATGTGATCGTAACAAGACTCTTTTTCTTAAGTCGTTATAATATTAACTGAGTTAACAGCACTCTGTTTACGGTGTCTGGAGATACATAAGATAGTGGTGTCGCGATTAAGTTAATGAAAGTTACAAATCTTATTTATAACATATCTTTCGTTATAAAACTAACTGTTCATTTAAGAATGATTATTATTCGGTCGCTAGAGACTGTCGCCGGAGCCTCTTATCGTAGAGCGGAGACTGTAAGCTACTTAAAGTATCTTTACCTTGTTACTAATACCATCGCATTTCCTTATTATTAATCAGAAATAAGTATTCTTAAAAATCTTTTCTTTATTAATTTATTGTTCATCTTAATAAAATCAATAGTTTAATAAAGGCCTAAAAGAATAAAGCCAAAGCTGTATGCTACACAAATACATGTGACAGTTTTGAGAATCATCAAAATAATTAAGTTTCAATCTATTTTTATGTGTCAAATAAAATTTTGATTTATAAATTCTTTGAAATCTGTACAGTACAATATATCGGTAATTTGTAAATACTAGAACTGAATAGTCATAACTGTAGCTTGAAATTTAGATAACAGTATTTTCATGCGTTTACGCGTAACTGGTCATTTTGAGGAGATTAAATTGACGGTCTATAGATAAACCAACATTATATGCATCATATATATATATATATATATATATATATCACACACATGTATATATATATATATATATACTATACTACATACTATATATATATATATCTATTATACAGTGATCGTCGTATACATACATATATATGATTAAATTGTATCAATTTTGTTGAAATTATTTGACCCACAAAATCACCTCTTAAAACTTTCAATCTTAAAATTTTAACTATAAATCAAAGCCGTTTGAAAGTTTGGCGGTTCGTTTACAAAAGAATATTTTAAAGAAACATTTCTTCTAAATTTATAATTCAATTAATGTTTAAATTATAAATCATTTAGTAATTAATATTTATAATAGATTCATAGAGTAATGAAAGACTTTTTAATAAATTAATACAGTTTTCAAAGGAATTTAGTTTCATATTTTGTAGGTTTACTGCAACTTTATTATAACTCAAAGCTCTAAAATCTAATAATGTCTCTAATTTCAAAGATCTGTACGTTATATATAAAGGAATGTAGGATCTACATTTCTAGAGAAAGGTAGGTTTACAGGTTTGGTTGACGAATCACTATTTAAAGGCTTGTTTGGAAAATTAAAGGTAATATTTAGTAAACCTTGGTTATATTCCCCAATTTCTGTTTGTAGTGAAATGAAGAATAATATGAACATGGCTTCAATATAATTTTGGAAACTGCCTCACAGTAAAAAGTAATTGTTATTAGTACAGTGAAAGTTAGATAACAAGTCTGCTAAATTCCGATTAAATTAGTTTGATATATCTATATTAAGATTTTTTTTGTTTTTTTTTTAAATGTGGTTGTCAATATTAACTTTGTATCTTTTTTTATAAAATAAAAAAAATATGCTTCGGCTGATTCTTAGTACTATTCTAAACTGAATATTATTGTTACAATATATTAGTGACAGATTAAAACCAATAAATTCTACGGCAATGTATAAAGTGATACTTTTTTCTTTTATTTTTTAAAGTATAAACCTAATACCGAGTGGTGCCATCGCACATGGACCAGAAATGAGAGAATCTATCCTTACAGCTTTCTTCCTCTCATTGTGTGAGACAGTGGTACAACTTACTGAGTTAGCCTGTATACAAGCTACAGTTATGACTATTCAGTTCTAGTATTTACAAATTACCGATATATTGTACTGTACAGATTTCAAAGAATTTATAAATCAAAATTTTATTTGACACATAAAAATAGATTGAAACTTAATTATTTTGATGATTCTGAAAACTGTCACATGTATTTGTGTAGCATACAGCTTTGGCTTTATTCTTTTAGGCCTATATTAAACTATTGATTTTATTAAGATGAACAATAAATTAATAAAGAAAAGATTTTTAAGAATACTTATTTCTGATTAATAATAAGGAAATGCGATGGTATTAGTAACAAGGTAAAGATACTTTAAGTAGCTTACAGTCTCCGCTCTACGATAAGAGGCTCCGACGACAGTCTCTAGCGACCGAATAATAATCATTCTTAAATGAACAGTTAGTTTTATAACGAAAGATATGTTATAAATAAGATTTGTAACTTTCATTAACTTAATCGCGACACCACTATCTTATGTATCTCCAGACACCGTAAACAGAGTGCTGTTAACTCAGTTAATATTATAACGACTTAAGAAAAAGAGTCTTGTTACGATCACATTTTAAATTGATATCATAACGCAAGTACCAGTGGTCAAATATTCACAATAAATTATACAGAAATACCAACATAATATAAACAATCAGAATCGATAATTACTATAAAGTGATTGGTTTATATTTCATATTAATTATGGGTTTTTATTATAATATAAATAATTTGCATATATAATGAGTATTTATTAATATATGTATATGTTTATTTAACGTATTTTTGTACTTAAAATTGTAAGTCTACGATAAATAAAAATAAATAAATACAATACGTATGGTTTATTAAGGATCACTTCAAAGTGATTTTATTCTTACACTGGACCTAGTTTGGTGAAAACTTCTGCAACTTACTGAAATGTCTTGAATCAATACTATGTCTTGAAACAGTTTAGAGATATCGAATACTAAATAGAAGTAAGGGCGTTATAGATATAGAACATGAAGCTTAACACCAGCATACATAGGTATATAGTAATATAGATATTTCTTTTAAAACAAATATATTAATATTTATTCAAAAATAACAAACAAACAAATTTTATATGATTACACCTAATCAAAACTGCTTAAACTATCAGCACTTTTTATACGACTTTTATATTAATAATTATATACACATAAAAAATACAAAAAAGTTTAATTGTATTTTCCCAGCATGGTTTTGAATGGTTCATTTATTTTGAAATGTATTTATATGTGTATTTTTTGTTGCGCTACGAAATTATATTTACTGTACTGAAATAAAATAAAAATATACTCTCGTCGTATATTTTTATTTTATTTCAAAAATTCCAAAATATTTAATTCTATAATTGGATTAAAAAACAACATTTCCAACAATGGATGTATTAAAACGCTTCTATGTTCAATAAAAAAATAGATGTTCGCTGAAAACCGTTTTTTTTATTAACACACAACTTTGTTTTTCATTCTATATTCTATAATGTTTTATTTTATATTGTAAATATCGATACAGGCTAGGATAAATTGTCTCAACGGTACAATTTAGTATAAACTAAAAGATAGACGATTCAGACTTATCCTTTATGTAAGATTCGCTAGATAAGCTAGATAAGCTTCGTACTTTAGGAAAATTGACTTGCTTATATAACAAATAAGTGGCAATAAATAAGATTCAAGTTGTTGTACATTGTACTAACAAATGTATCAAATTATTTTAGCTAATTAAAATTGTGCTCACTATGCAACTCGACAACGACTACGCAATCGTTCTGCTGGTGGAAGTAATTAGTGTGTAACTTGAAGTACAATCAGTCCCCAATATGGAACAACTAACTACAGGAGAATACTGAAATTGTTGATGTGTTTTTAGAACGGTATCAAACGATTTATCTTTTTTTATATAAAAGGAGGGTAAACAAGTGTGAGGAGCACCGATAACAAATGTTCAATATCGCTCACGAACTATCCGGGCCAAAGATGAAAGTACTACTCCATGTGTGGCCGGAACGCGCCTTATAGAGTGTAAGTCTTTGGCTAGGCCTACAAAAATACTTAGCTCGAATTATCACTCCCAATTTCATCCAAGCCAACTTGGCCATGCTCACAGGATGATCATGAAACTGACAATTGCTCTAAATGTCAAGGCCCAGGATACTGATACTTGTCGAGGCATTGAAAGGAGTGCTCTCGAAGAGCAGTGAAATGACAAATGGAGTTTTCTTATTGGTAAGTGTGCAAACTTATCTTTTCGGGAGTAAACTGAACGTGGTTTATTAAATCCCATTCTTAAACCATTCCGAGGAAGATCTGTATAGAAAACACAGGTTTTTTTCAGCACTCGTCGACGTTTTCTCGAAACAGACCTGCACAGCCGCAATAAATCCCTAATGCCTAATTAGCATAACAATGAATGTTGGAAATATCCAACATATCATTGATGTACAGGAGGAATAAAGTTGGGGATACCATGTAGTCATGAAATAAACCATTTTACGGGTTTGGAATCCTAGCAAAAACCGTATGATTTGCCCAGTGAGAAAGCTGGTGATCCACTTGCATAAACTCTCGGGAAGCTCATAGGAAGGTAGCTTCATAAGAAGCCTCTTATGCCATACAAGATCGAAGGCTTTTCCATATCCAATCTAACCGTCAGACCCTCATCTGCGATGCGTGAGATATAACAGAAGATCACCACCTGATCAACAAAGACTAAACTGTAGATGCCGTTTTAATTTCCCGTAAAAATAATAGAAACACTCAAGAAACTAGAACTGAGAAATATGTTTTTGTTTTATTAATATTGTTATTTCAAATATTTTATTTAAAAGTAAAATTGAAATATGAATTACTTAAATATTAAAGCACAAGTTTTATATCAAGGATTGTATTGTAGTTAAATAAATAAGTGAGAACTCAATAAGCCTGTCTAGCCAAAACCGATACCAAAATATCCACATTTACCTCAAACCAGCGACAATCAATATTTAGTCTATCGTTAAATATGTAGTGCTTTATTTTAGGAACGACCTAACTCATATAGAATCTACTTCGTACTCAGTATGTCTCATACTGTATTATTGTCGTATTTATTTCATTTATATGTAGTGTATTTGATGAGTACAAACTGCTAATGCAAATAGGATATTTAAGTTAAATTTATGAAAAAATTGTAATAAAGGTTTTATCAAAATAAATATGTATATATTTTTCATAATATAAAAGAAATCACATATATTTCAATATAAACAAAATTAACGCATATAGTATTTGAAATGTCCATTTTGCCCTAATTCCAACATTTCTTTAACTTATGTAGTAAAATGGCACATATCTAAAAACATATAACATTTGTGAAAGTAAATACAATATGGTAATAAAAAGTGGTAAGTAATTAGATTTATTTACAAGCTTTTGAGATTGTTTTTTTATAAATAAGACAAAAATCTCTTATATTCTGAAACTTGCTGTTGAAATTCTTAAAAATCTTTAAATAAGAGTAGAAATTATATTTGATGTATGACTCGCCTAAAAAACTGATTTGTTTATATATATTTTTATCAAGACTTTAACTACTTTTTGTATTTATCTTTTTGATGGAAGAGACGAGGTTGTTAAGTAGCTGTATATACAAACAGCTTTAATGAAATATGAAATGTACTCAATACATATAAGTCATTTGATTAATTTAAGGAGATCTCAGCATCATGTGATCTCAGGAAATATAAAGTGCTATAACACGAGTAATACACTATGCTCAGCATATCACGTCTAAATAATTGTCATGTCTAATCTTTCAATAGTTTAATTAACGAATAAATTTAGAACTGCTACAAACTTGAATAATCATTTAATCCAAATTATTTATGCAATTTTTTTATTATTTCAATTGCAATATTACAGTTGCCATTAGCCAAAATAAGTAAATTGTTTGATGGTTTGAAAAGTTTTAAGTATTTGAGCTTTAAATTTAATAAAGAATTTGGTTTTAAATATTTCCTACACCTGAAACTGACATTGGCAGCGTGATTAATGATCGTATAACAGCGTGGCGCGGATGTACTCACATCAACGAGTAAATAAACTATCCCTTTGGTTATATTTCAAGTGCTTTTAAAATTATATTTCATAAAGCTAAACTAATCTTTTCTTCCAAGTAATAAAATTAGTTATAAAATTTTAAGAACGGCTAGCCTTAACTGTTACCTCAGAACTATTCATATGCTACAATATCAATACAATATTCTACATTCAGTTGTTCATAAAAATATTACAACATACATATATATTTGTATGTTGTAATATTTTTATGAACAACTGAATAATTTCGATTCAAAAGGTATTATAACAGAATTATAAAACTAAATTGCATAGAAACAACGAACATAATATGTAACAAGCGCTGGAGCTTAAAGGAAGTATAAGATACTTCCTCCAACTAACTAGTTGAGTGCCGCACCTTCATTTTATTTAAATTCCTACAACAAGTCTCCGGAAACTGATTGGAATTAAAATAAACATTTTAATGTCATATTTTTTTATTGGAATGACAAACATCTCAGCCTGAAGTCTGATTTAGTAAAATTTAAATTTTAGTAAATATTTTATAATTTTATTTCATTTTTATAGATCACAAGCTTTTATTGAAAAATATTGTATTAGAAAACAAACAATGACAATGACCAGATGTGAGTATACTGCCGCAATAATTGCGACGTGATTTCCCTAGAATCCGAAGGAGTTAATTCAAATTCATTGATGCAATATAATAAATAATTTAATATAATATCATCAATTCTTATTAAATTACTCATTGGTTATTTGAAATGACAGAGTGTTGAAAATATTTCACTTTAACAGTAATAGCTAAAATGAGGGTAGATTATTTTGTTTCGTGATCAACTAGATGTATAGAGGAGTCTTATTCCGCGTCAGAGTCTTGACAGCTTGTTAGAACTGAACTGGGAAGTCTGGATTACTTTCAGGATCTAATTGTACCAAGCTTTCTTTAATACAAAAGTATCGACATAAAGTAAAACGACAAAAGTGAAGTTAAAACTTCTCGAATCTTAAAATTTGTTCCGACTTTTTCTAAAACTAAATTTCTCCTAAACAAGTGTGGATTGCAATCTCTTTAGCCTTGTTAACTAGTTTGGGTATGAGATTCTTCTTTGTACCACTTCCAAAAAAGGGTTTTACTCTTAATTTCATTTATCTTTAAGAACTGTTGATGGTTTGACATATTTAAACATTACTAGATGACAACTTTTGGAATTGATATTATTATAAGATATCTTTTAAACCAAACTTATTTTTGCTGTAATAATATTTATTTGTACTCAAATATACGTAGGTGATTCCCAAATATTCGTTCTGCAATGCTTATAAACTTTTAATTGTAAGTAATAACAACACTGGTAAACTGCATTTAATATTTTGTTTAAACCGCGACGTACTTTAATATTTTAGCTATTCCACTTTACTTTATCTATACTTGTTAATACAGATACAAGTTATTGTGTTACTAAATATTTAATGAAATCTGACCAATGTGTCTAATCATTCCGTCAAAACTAGTTCTTTTAATAGATACGTAATTGTAATACTTTTAATAACAGACAAGTTATTTTAGATAATGTTTGTGAAACGTGAAATTGTATTCCAGATTTATTCTTATTATTTATTATTAATTTTGTATGGTTTGGTATTAAGCAACGTTTCTATATTCAGAATATGTTCATTCATCTTAAGAAAGTTATAACAATAACATGTGATCAATAAAATTTATATGATTTGAGGACAAATATAGAAATATTAGCAGCATCATAATATAAAAAAATATATATAGAAAAGGTATGAATACGTTCATTATAATAGAATTATTCAATCTTCAAAAGGAAATTGGGAGAATGAAGGAGGATCGTCGAACAGATAATAAAAACCTTTGTCATCGCTAAATATGCTTCTCTATTAATTTCCTTGCTCAGAAAAAACGGACAATATAGTAAATCTATAAAATGTATAAATGGATTTCGACTTTGGTGATATATTCCGAAACCAATATAAAATGGAAAAAAAGATCTGATAAAAAAGTTTATATTTCCTTTTAAAAAAAAACCTAGAAGAACTAAAGCAAAATGACGACAACAATACCATTATTTTAACTCAATCTAACCACATCTACAAAGTGATGATCAAGTCTTCATAAGTAGAAGAGAGTAACACCATTAAATTATTATAAACGAGCTATGAGGAGATAGTTAGTTTGAACTACATTTTTTTACGTTTTCATATGATATTTATTAACATTTAGTTAATTCAAAACATTAAAGCACTAATATGACATATCTTTTTCAGATGGGAATGATGTATAAAACTGTAAAATGCAAAAATATAACATCGCTAAAGAAATGGGAACTTCTTTAGTTCTTTGATGATAAATATTACAATGTAAATAGTTATTCTCAGACGTCGCCATAAAGGCACAGTTTAGTCGTCACAAGAGGCAAGTAATCCACAGAATAATCGTATACGTAGACTACAAATACGTCCCGTATAAAATTACTTTAGTATTTTATACAATTTACTTCTATGTTACAAACTTAACATTATTGCAACATTGCAAATATTTTATAAATGGTTTCATATTTTCTTTAAAATATTTGTTTTTGTCTTTAATGTATTACGCATGTTCTGGGATTAAGCTTTAATTAGGTTAACATTAACTTTAAAACGTAAAGTCCATTTTCAGCAGATTTGAAAGTGTTTTGTTCAATACAATATACAACTTGATTAAAATTTTTCCTCGTTATGAGTCCTAGTATGTCTTCGTGCGATATTATCTCGTTAAGCTAATCTCCTCAGTCGAAACAGACACTAAGTGTATAAATGTATAGAAACAATAATAGCAACATCTTTAGTGTAGACTGTCTCACAGGCTTGAAACTCGTTATATATAAGCTCTTTACCGAGTCGCCACAAAAAGTTTTAATTATACTCCCTCATACTTAGTCGGTAGTTGTATCGTCGCGCGACCCTAGACAGTATACAAAGCTTTGTGGTTAATATAGTTTGATAGTAGATAGAAGTTATAATTTTATTAGAAAATTATTAATAGTATATATATTGCAAACAAGTTTGAATATTATATTAAAACACGTGAATATTTTAGCGAAATTGTTTGATAAATTATACAAATATTAGTCGAGTGCTGTGTGTACAGACAGGTGCAGTTTGTTGAAGCGATGATATATTATCGTAAACCAGACTCTGATTAATAGACGACGTGTTTAGTTGTCATGAATGTAGCTTATGAACCATGTATCTTTTATTGCTGTAAAATTAATGTTTTTAATTGTTGCGGTTAAATAATAATACAAAGTTATAAATATTAGTAAGTATAATAGTCGTCAATATAATGTTTAAAACAATCTGACTACATGTTTTTGAAACTAAAATTTATTGGAATTTAATTATTTACAATATCAATTAATAAAACGAATATCCACAGCGCCATTACACCAAAACACTAAGGCGAATTTGAAATAAAAACAAACAAACGGGCACAAGTGTCGTTTTCTAATGCAATTTAAGTATGTCTGAACGTTGCAGCTCAGTAAGGTACGACGCGGGCAGTAACAGACACGGGCGATGCATCACGTACACAGATGCTAAAGATTTTGCTCGTAAGTAATGTCTTCATAATGAAATTCATGCTGGTTAAATTTACAATTTTGAATTTACGAGTCGAAATTAGAAATGAAATTTTAAATTCAGAAGATAAAATAAAGTCAACTTGGGATGTTTTATCTAATTTTACTATGAAAAGTAAGGCTTAATGGACCTATGAAGTAAAAAAAATATAATATTGAAATAAAAGCAGAGATGAATATGGCGACTACTTTTTAGATTTTTAAAATGAAATTTTAATAACAGTCACGGATTATTAAACTTCTTCATTATCTGATGCAAATGCCGAATCCACTAGTAACGTTAGAATTATTAATAAATGTTTTGCTTTTAAACCTGTTTCAACGGATGAATTTGTTAAAACATTTAAAAACATAAATTTGATGTAACAAATGCATTAAGGAAGTTGTTATTTCGTAAAGTGGCTTGTTGGTTTTGTTGCCAAGTTGAGATACTTTTTTTTATGAATGCTTAAAGCTTTTTTATTTTGATTTTTGAGAGGATGAAATCATTTGTTACTTTTGTTTTGTATCCTACATAATAAATATTCTATTATAATATAAAATATAGTAATAAAATAATTCGAGTGTGACTTGTAGTATAATGTAGTAGTTTATACTCAGCAGCAAACACATAACGTCTTTGTTAGTCTTTGAGGCGCAGTATTAATCAAAGTCTATATATACTACTAACCAACTACTCCCTTATTTTATGTAAACATTAATTGTATTTTTTTTATTTTATTATAAATGATAAGATTTGAAACGATTTCACAATTATGTCAATATTAGGAATCTATTACCTAAACCTGAATTAAAATACCAAAAAATTATATTGTCCACACGAGTTATCAGCAATTATTATTAACTATTTTAATATTTTTATTCTCAGCGTTTTAAATGAGAAAAATAATAAAAAATATAGATAAATTATGAAGCACGACATGCAATATTATTTTATATCAAAGCAAGTTTCCGAGAACGTTAAATTCTCAGCAATGTATGCCACAAATATGTTGTCTTTAGGCATTTCCACAGCGGGTAGATGTCAGGATGGTTAACATTTTATAGTAATGTACTCGTATAATGTGAGTAGTGGGTACTGTATTTTTTTTTAAGTTTTGTACATAGCTATGCATATGAGTTAAAATTGAAGACATTCATTTAACGCTAAAATACACTGCTCCTGTAAGATACGTCATTGATTTATGTATCAACGAAATGACACAAACAAAGTTACAACCATTAAGGTAATATTATATTGAAATATACCTTTTCAATCAACTACTTCCAATTTGGGTGTTACTGCTGCCATAATTATTCATTTTAATGATATAATTAAAAATGATATTTTAAAGCTGTTTAATATTCATACATTAATATTTAAAATGAATAATGAATTGTTATATTACTTTGTACAAGTATGGTTGTTACAAATAAATAAGATTACTGAGACTGAACTGAGACTAGCCAGTTCAGTGCAGACAAATAGGTGAATTTAATATTTCATGTGTCCTTCTACTCTAGGTGATATTATTTTAGTGCTGACAAAACTAATAAAATATCCACACTTTCAGAATTATTTACTTAATAATATACTTACATAGCACTGGCAGAGTTTTTACTGTGAGAAATTAAAGGTCTGAGAAATCAAAAATACAATTGAATTGTTATGTGAAAGAAATAAATAAAGAAATTAACCTTGTAATAAATACTACAGTAAAATTATTAGATTTTTTCTTTTTTGAAGATTTTTCTGAGATATTTTATTATTATATTATATTTTTAAAGAAAAAAATATCTGTCAAATAATGAATACAAAATATCTTTTTCATTTCAGAATATCAAATTCAGAATAGTATATATATTTTATTGTTAAATATTGTTTAAAAATTTTTGCAGTGTAACAAAATAATACTGTACTATTCACTAAAAATCGTTTTAAACTGTAGTTAATACTAAAAATAAATTCCTTCATCCAAAAACACGAATTTGTTCATAAAATAACTTGTAACTATTCGGTAGAGAAATAATTTGTTAACACTCTCTGTGACTGATGTAGTTTTCTCACTCTTCATAGACTTTCATTTGACTTGTTCCTTTATTACGAATTCCTTCTGTCAACAAACACTGCTAAATTAAATTCCTTTTTCCTTTTCGAACCCTAAAGTGTTGCAAAATTTTAAACATTCCAATGACTCTAAACAACCCATATCTCTCGTAGTCAAAACCAGTAGAATATCTTTGAAAGAATAATCATATATATCAATTATAATTACCAAACCATGTGTAACAGTTAATTTAAAATTATTAAGATACGATATACTATAATTTTAATTGAGCTTTTACGAGTATAACAATAAATGTGAAAACAGCTACATAATGTAAAACAACATTAATATATTGAGAAGTGAGCCCACCTGTTACATTACACGAAGTATTTAACTCAAGACCGAGACGCGACGTACTTATTACTAGTGATATCATATTTCAAAGATATATAAATCCTATTTAAAACTTTTGATTAATACTACTTATTTAGTTTTTAAATTAGATAATGTTATCAAAATCATTTAACAGTAATAAATAAGTGATTTCAATTTTATTTAGTTTCTGAAACATTGAGAGCAGAATTATAATATTATTTCACATTATATACTTTCTGTTTAAGAATATATGTCGATTAGCTAATCACATATTTCATTTGTAGATGGCAGCAGTTGTTATTATATCCAGCGGATCTGATGATGCTAAATAAATTAACAATATCAAGCGAGCGTTATTAAATATACTTTATTTTAAAAATCTTAAAAATTTACATACTAACATTAATATTGTACTTATGTCTAACATACTAACGGTGATAGTGCAATAGAAACTACAATAAATAAAAGTCTGTTTATTTAACTCAAATAAACGTTTAATAATTTAGTTTTCAAAATAAGAAGATTATTGGATAAAAATAACGACAGTGTTTTGATAGATGAATACGTATTTACAAGCTTTTATTTAACTTGACCTGTTAGTAAGTTAGTGTGTAATTCAAAGTCGATTAAATGCCTATTTTAAGTGAAATATTGCGGCCACATGTAATTTACTAATTTCATAGATTATTATGATAGGATTAAATGAAAGAGTTCAATAACGAACCACGATAAACCAACTGAAGTATTTCTAATTGGATTAAGACGGATGCCGCAAAATGTCGAATAATACTTCGTTTATTTAATTTAATAATAACTACAATACTTTTAAAACTAATATAATTAATTAATCAATATTTCTTTAAGCTCACAATGTAAACAATTAAAAAATTTCAGTTATAATATAGGAAAAATATTTTTGTTTACCAAAGGCAATATTAAATATGTTAACAAAATGATACATATGGACATAATATGAAAAAAATATCAATATTAAACAACAAAACACATAAACAAAGCTGTTGTTTCTAGTCTGTTCAACACTTTAATATATACACACAAATACGCACAGCGTGTTTAGTTACGTGACCAAAGAGTTTCTACTGCAAGCGGATTTAAGAAACACAATATAAACGACCCAATTCGTATTTGTATTTTATTTTTTTGGTGTGTCCTCGTGAAAGAGCCTACCTTCATGAAAGCTCACAGGAATTCCCGCAGCACTGAATCTTATCCCTTTACCGGACTTAACATGCGCTCGACATGTATCAAACGACCCGGGAGAATGTTGGCATTTCACAAACGGAATACATTTCCCAGTCGTACATGTAAACATAATATGTTATGTAATACATGTAGTGAGAGTGTGAGAACATATCTAAAAACATATTACACATGTGAAAGCTTTTCTTTTGAGAAATTTATATACATTATGGTAATAAAAAATAATCGCTTATTATCGTCACGTATTCCTCATGATAATAAAGACTCATTAAATAATTTTAATCCCCAATTAACTTAAATGAATTCTTAATCATGTATAAATTGATAATTAGATTTATTTTCAAGCTTTTCACATTGGTTTTTTTTATAAATAAGATAAAAATCTCTTATATTCTGAAACTTGCTGTTGAAATTCCTAAAAATCTTTGAGTATGGGTAGAAATTATATTTGATGCATGACTCGGCCAAAAAACTGTTTTATTTATATATATTTATATCAAGACTAACTAAATTTTGTATTCATCTTTTATAAAAAGTAATCCTCTTCACAACATACAAAACAAAAATTCCTTATATTTCCAATTTTGAATTAGTTTACAGTATTCAAGTTCAATTCAAGCTTATAATGAAAACAACCACAGTCATTTCTATAACAATTACAATTACGAATCTTGATTTCGTACCTTCCAAGTATTATAACAGTATGTGTAGAAATTTCCTTCGTCCGGTAACAATTGACGTGCCAGTATTCGGTAGATACACACACAAATTGGATAATATAAAACTCTCTTTGAAATTACTTTTCTGTTACAAACGACTGGAATGTTTTTCTTTATATATAACTGTTTACATAACACAAAGTTAAGAGTATTTCGTGTACCAAAGTATTCAATTTCAGTTGAGATATTGACTATTGGAGTTCAATATAACTTTCGTTGTTATCGTCATGTAAGTTGTCGTCGTTGTATAAAAACACAAAGTTTTTACTAAACTTTTTAGATTATTTCAGGTCAATAAAAGTGTGATGGAAGAGATGAGGTTGTTAAGTAGCTGTACATAGTGGTAGTTTTAATGAAATATGAAATGTATTCAATACATGTAGGTCATTTTATTCATTTAAAAAAAACCTCAGAATCATGTGATCTTAGGAAATGTAAATTGTTATAACACGAATAGTACACTATACTCAGCATATCACGTCTAAAAAATTGTCATGTCTAATCTTTCAATACTTAAATTAACGAATAAATTTAGAAATGCTACAAGCTTGAATAATTATTTAATCCAAATTATTTATGCAATTTTTTTATTATATCAATTGCAATATTACAGTTGCCATTAGCTAAAATAAGTAAATTGTTTGATGGTTTGAAAAGTTTTAAGTATTTGAGCTCTTAAATTAATAAAGAATTTGGTTTTAAATGTTTCCTACACCTGAAACTGACATTGGCAGCGTGATTGATGATCGTATATAACAGGGTAGCGCGGATGTACTCATACGAGTATCAACAAATAAATAAACTACCCCTTTGGCTATATTTAAAGTGCTTTTAAAAGTATATTTCATAAGGCTGAACTAATGTTTTCTTCAAAGTATTAAAATTAGTTATAAGAATTTAAGAATTTAGACCTTAACTATTGTTATCTCAGTACTACTCGTATGCTACAATATCAAAACAATTATCTACAGATCAATATAATGCAACTAAAATATTACTTAACAACAGTTGGCTCACATGACCTCAGTTTCAATATGATATTCCTATTTATTTACATCAATATGTACAAATTTGTAACTGCGGGTGATACTATTACTCACTTGTACATATATATTTGTATGTTGTAATATTTTTATGAACAACTGAATAATTTCAAATCAAAGGGTATTATAACAGAATCGTATATAAAACGAAATTGCGTAGAAACAACGAACATAATATGTAATAAGCGTTGCAGCTTAGAGGAAGTATAAGATACTTCCTCCAACTAACTAGTTTAGTGCCGCACCTTCATTTTATTTAAATTCCTACAACAAGTCTCCGGAAACTGATTGTAATTAAAATAAACATTTTAATGTCATATTTTTTTTATTGAAACGAGAAACATCTCAGCCTGAAGTCTGATATAGTAAAAATTATTTTTTAGTGAATATTTTATAATTTTATTGCATTTTTATGGATCAGAAGCTTTTATGGAAAAATATTATATTAAGTAAACAAACAATAACAATGACCAGCTGTGAGTTTACTGCCTCAATATTTGCGACATGATTTCCCTGGAGTCCAAAAGAGTTAATCGTTATTCAATGATGCAATATAATAAATAATTTAATATAATGTCAGCAATTCTTTTTGAATTACACATTGGTTATTAAAAATGTCAGAATGTTGAAAATATTTCACTTAACCAGCAATAGATAAAATGCCAGTAGACTATTTTGTTTTGCGGTCACCAATTTAGAAACATTTCAAGTGAAAAAATGCCCAAAAAATTATATGGTGCGAGGTCTTAGGAGGTTTGAATTCTGCCTGTACTGATTACAGTTTTGTATATATAAATTTTATAAATAGAAATACAACATTGAATATATGAAATATCAATATAATAAATGTCCTTATAGAGGTCCCGAACGCATTTTTTTAAACAATTTTGTTCAGTTACTATATATGAAAAATATTTTTTTATGATTTCTTCAAAACATAATTTGAATTTAGCAGGCCTTGATTGATTTAGTATTTAAGATCAAATTGATTTAAAATTCATATACAGAACCTACAAGTAATTTTTGACCTTAATAAATAAAAATTCTTTGTTAAGAATTTCGAAGAAAAAATGAACAATGGTCCGTCGTTAATTATTATAATGGAGAAAGCTTTCAATTGATTTACAATGCGTGGGTGCTAAGTAGCTCTTGTGGTTCTGGGTAATAGATTGCGTCGCTTGCCTCAATAGAAGGACTTTAGGATTAATTTTAACTAATAGTATATAACTTAAAAATTATTTAAGTATACATTTTAATATGTCCTAATTATAAGATAAGTTCTGCATAAAATGAATTTGTTTATGTATAATGTTTATCCGCTTAGCAAATAGTATTGGTTTAAAAAAGTTTCCAAATAACACCTAACAATTGCAGTTTTTAAATATTAGACTGTAAAGGTGTGGAGTCTCGCGGTACAATGAGGTGTTAATAAATTAAACTTAAGATGTTTTAACTTTTAATTAAACCTGTCTCACTAATCCTTCAAACTTTATCTTGTGATAAGAATCATTCTTATATTTTTGAGTTTATACATTATAATTCTTAAGGAAATTTTTACTTTATAAAA
The DNA here is from genome assembly GCA_918358695.1 of Melinaea menophilus ssp. n. AW-2005. Classification (NCBI taxonomy): domain Eukaryota; kingdom Metazoa; phylum Arthropoda; class Insecta; order Lepidoptera; family Nymphalidae; genus Melinaea; species Melinaea menophilus. Next base: position 4,180,926 of record OU911040.1, on the reverse strand, counting down.
ATAGAGCGATATAAAAATTTACTTAAAAGTATTGAGGTCGTTGTTTTTTACCTGAAACATATAAAAATGTTTATATTTTTATTTTTTTCCTTTAGAAACGAAGTTTCATTTAAATTATTATTTATCCCATTTTTGTAATTTTGTAATACTTTCAAATATCAAAAATATTACCAACAAAGAACTAAAACTAAACAATGTTTACATTCAATTATAGAAATCGCATTTTATTAATATTTCTTATTTTTTTTGTTCACAAAAACTACATATTTAATAATAGTATAAAACTTGGTACTAAGATAATGTTGAGGTACTTCGAAAAATTGTATACAATATTACGAAACTCCATTGGGAATAGGAAGAGTTTTCTAAAAGAAACGTGACTCTCAGCAAGGTTAGACAGTCTTTTTCTTTTTCAAAAGTTATATTTACTTAAATATCATTTGAAGAAATAAACGATTAACTCCTCTTATGATAATGATAACATCTTGTAATCTTTTTTTCATCTAATATCACATGAATGTAAATAATACAATTATCACTTATCAAATAATCGCCAATGTGAATACGCGTCTAGATAATTCACCATGAGACTATATCAGTGTTTGTGTGTTTCTTTGTTTACTTGTGTTTACTTTGTTAGTAATGAATTTTATAGTAAATGTTGAATAGTAAAAGTATACGCACGACGCTGTACGTACTATAATAACTTAATTTAATTAAATGCATTTTTTCTTACAATTTTTTGAGCACTTTGATGATATTTATATTCTGAATATTACAATAATTTAACATTTTTATTTTATATACAAATAAATGAATTATGGCTATATTAAACGATAGAGAGGATGATCGTCAATGTCCTCAAGGCTTACAATGCCATAGGCTGTGTGGTAGAGTGACCACGACGGTATCCCTAAGATACCGGCCCAGAGAAAACTAAAAAATTTTTAGTAAGTATAAACTGTTAAAGAAACTGTCGTCATTAAATCTGACGTAAAGTGAGAAGGATTAATAATTTATTATTTTACTCTATTTTCATTCCAATATTTGTAAAGGTTTTCTCTGTGCCTAAAATATAATATTAACAGTTATGTTGTTTTCGTATATTGCATTTTCTTCGTAATGTAGTAGTAACTGTTCTGAAAGTTCTTTATTTAGTAGTTATCCATTGGCATCGGTTACACGTTACCACAATTTGGACTTTATCGTCTTGAAATCAATAATGTAATTATATCAGTAATATAATAATATCTTTATTTTATAAGGAATCGAAAATAAGCGTATACAGGTCTTTTGTATAGTTTGATGCTTAGAAAGTATTAAGACAACACCAGGGAGTGTTTGAATCGCTTGTAGCCTTGTTTATTGAAGAGTATCTTTTCAGAAGGTCTTATTTCGATAAGTATGATATCTTAATAGGTCCTGCTATTTAATTTGATTCCAAGTGGAAAATATATAAATAAATAAATAAACACCCTTATTTAACATCAGAAACTGTCTGTTTATGTGCCTTCACACTGATAAAAATCATTGTTAATTAGCAAAAGATTATCCCATAAGTAACCCATTCTGGTAATATACCTCGTTATTAGGTACATTGTTACCTTTTATGAAAAAAAATCTTAACCCTGTTTATCGAAATTTTTTAAAGGTTAAATTGTGTTATGAAATTATCACTGAATACCAAAGTTCTGAAGATAATGAGATCAACGATCCAGCGAGCGCGGGTCGCTATATATATAAACACCAGTTTCCCTATGTAGTGCTTTTTAATGATAGCATCATCATAATAGTATAGCAGTGTTTGCAGAAAATGTAGTAGGATTTAGTTTCAAATAAATAGTTCGATGTTATCAACAATACAGTTTGTGTTGTGATTTTGTACAATTGTAATATTCTGTATAAATCTTGAATACTCATTTATATAAATACTGAATACATAGTCAACAATACGCAATAATAAATATAAAATTTATATTTGATAATAGTAAGAACAGGTTTTAAAGAAATCATAACAATTTGAACTCGACACAGTTTTAATCGGAACAGTATCGGAATTTGGTACACAAAATAGTAATATTTTTTTTAATAATAAAATGGTATCGATAAATAGAGTGCCATTTTATACTACACTTCATTTTAAAATTACTTCTATTACACTTTGAAAATATATTAAACACGCTACAAATATTATATTTTAATAATAAATATTTGAATTGCTTATATCCCGGGTATAAGCCAATCTTAAAGTTCTTACTGGATTAATCATTCTGTGAACTTAGTATCCACTTAACAAATTGTCTTGAAGAAGCGCTACATTCAGGTTTCACGCTTCGCAAAATATTTATTCTGTCATTTGGTTGCAAATAACCGTTACTTTCTCGCCGGTACCGTCCTGATTTTAATGATAATACAATATGATATTGATTTGGTCTAAATTAAAGATATATTGGAATTAGGGCAAAATGGACATTTCAAATACTACGAGTATATGCGTTAATTTTGTTTACATTGAAATGTTATGTGATATCTTTTATATTATGATAAATATATACATATTTATTTTGATAAAACCTTTATCACAATATTTTTTCATAAACTTAACTTAAATAGTATATAGCAGTTTGTACTCATCAAATACATGAAATGAAAAGACATACTGAGTGCGAAGTAGATTCTATATGAGTTAGGTCGTTCTTAAATAAAGCACTACATATTTAACGATAGATCAAATATTGATTGACGCTGGTTTGAGGTAAATGTGGATATTTTGGTAATGGTTTTGGCTAGACAGGATCATTGAGTTCTCACTTATTTATCTAAAATACAATCCTTGATATAAAAATTATGCTTTAATTTTTAAGTAATTCATATTTCAATTTTAATTTGAAATAAAATATATGAAATAACAATATTAATAAAACAAAAACATATTTCTTATTTCTAGTTTCTTGAGTGTTTCTATTATTTTTACTGGAAATTAAAACGTCATCTACAGTTTCGTCATTGTTGATCAGGTGGTGATCTTCTGTTATATCTCACGCATCGTTGGACAGCACTTATTAAAAGCAAGGGAGAGGAGGGTCTGACGGTTAGATTGGATATGGAAAAGCCTTCGATCGTGTATGGCATAAGGGGCTTCTTATGAAGCTACCTTCCTATGAGCTTCCCGAGAGTTTATGCGAGTGGATTACCAGCTTTCTCACTGGGCAAATCATACGGTTTTTGCTAGGATTCCAAACCCGTAAACTGGTTTATTTCATGGCTACGTAGTATTACCAACTTTATTCCTCCTGTACATCAATGATATGTTGGATATTTCAAACATACATTGTTATGCTAATTAAGCATTAGGGATTTATTCCGGCTGTGCAGGTCTGTTTCGAGAAAACGTCGACGAGTGCTGAAAAAAACTTGTGTTTTCTATACAGATCTTCCTCGGAATGGTTTAAGAATGGGATTTAATAAACCACGTTCAGTTTACTCCCGAAAAGATAAGTTTGCGAACTTACCAATAAGAAAACTCCATTTGTCATTTCACTGCTCTTCGAGAGCACTCCTTTCAATGCCTCGATAAGTATCAGTATCCTGGGCCTTGACATTTAGAGCAATTGTCAGTTTCATGGTCATCCTGTGAGCATGGCCAAGTTGGCTTGGATGAAATTGGGAGTGATAATTAGAACTAAGTAGTTTTGTAGGCCCAGCCAAAGACTTGCACTCTATAAGGCGCGTTCCGGCCACACATGGAGTAGTACTTTCATCTCTGGCCCGGATAGTTCGTGAGCGATATTGAACATTTGTTATCGGTGATCCGCACACATGTTTACCCTCTTTTAATATAAAAAAAGATAAATCGTTTGATACCGTACCAAAAACCCATTAACAATTTCAATATTCTCCTGTAGTTCGTTGTTCGTTGTTCCATATTGGGGATTGATTGTACTTCAAGTTACACACTAATTACTTCCACCAGCAGAACGATTGCGTAGTCGTTGTCGAGTTGCATAGTGAGCACAATTTTAATTAGCTAAAATAATTTGATACATTTGTTAGTACAATGTACAACAACTTGAATCTTATTTATTGCCACTTATTTGTTATATAAGCAAGTCAATTTTCCTAAAGTACGAAGCTTATCCAGCTTATCTAGCGAATCTTACATAAAGGATAAGTCTGAATCGTCTATCTTTTACTTTATATTAAATTGTAACGTTGAGATAATTTATCCTAGACTGTATCGATATTTACAATATAAAATAAAACATTATAGAATATAGAATGAAAAACAAAGTTGTGTGTTAATAAAAAAAACGGTTTTCAGCGAACATCTATTTTTTTATTGAACATAGAAGCATTTTAATACGTCCATTGTTAGAAATGTTGTTTTTTAATCCAATTATAGAATTAAATATTTTTGAAATAAAATAAAAATATACGACGAGCGTATATTTTTATTTTATTTCAGTACAGTAAATATAATTTCGTAGCGCAACAAAAAATACACAAATAAATACATTTCAAAATAAATGAACCATTCAAAACCGTGCTGGGAAAATACAATTAAACTTTTTGTATTTTTTATGTGTATATAATTATTAATATAACAGTCATATAAAAAGTAGTGATACTTTATGCAGTTTTGATTAGGTATAATTATATAAAGTCTGTTTGTTTGTTATTTTTTAATTATTTATTAATATATTTGTTTTCAAAGAAATATCTATATTACTATATATATGTATGCTGGTGCTAGGCTTTATGTTCTATATCTATAACGCACTTACTTCTATCTAGTATTCAATATCTCTAAACTATTTCAAGACATAGTATTCCAGTAAGTTGCAGGTATCACCAAACTATGTCCAGTCTAAGAGTAAAATCACGTTGAAGTGATCCTTCGTAAACCGTACTTAAGTGTTTGTAATCAATTTGTTGTAATTCTATTTTGATAAAAGTTTTGTTACTTCAACTAACATGCTTACTAAAGAAGTAAAACAACATGCTGTAGATAATGCTGACATTTTACTTAAAAAGAATACATTTTATTTAAACATCTGCGATAAGTACTATTATGTCGATGTGATTTAAAATTTTGAGCAAAAAATACGTTAATATATATTATATATATATATATATATATATATATATATATATATATATATATATATATGTTATTGACAATAATGAATACTCATTACATATGTAAAATATTTATATTATAATATAAAACCATATTTGATATGAAATATAATGATTGGATTACAGTAATTATCGATTCTGATGGTTTATATTATGCAGATATTTCTTTTTAATTTGTTGTCAATATTTGATCACTGATGCGTTATGATATCAATTTAAAATGTGATATTACATTACAGCATAAAAAAGTGCAATTAGATGTATCGTAACAAGATTATTTTGCTCAAGTCGTTATAATATTAACTGAGTTAAAAGCACTCTGTTTACGATGTCTGGAGATACTTAAGATGGTGGTGTCGCGATCAGATTAATTAAAGTTACAAATCTTATTTATATAATATTTTTCTTTATAAAACTAAACTTTAACTGTTCATTACGGAATAATTATTATTCGGTTGCTAGAGACCGTCGCCGGAGCCTCTTCTCGTAGAAGGGAGACTGTAAGCTACTTAAAGTATCTTTACCTTGTTACTCGGATCATCGCGTTTCCTTATTATTAATCAGAAATAAATATTTTTAAAAAACATTTCTTTGTTAAATTATTGTTCATCTTATTAAAATCAATAGTTTAATATAAACCTAAAAGAATAAAGCCAAGCTGTATGTATAAGCAGTATTTATCTTCAGAATCATCAAAATGATTAAGTTTCAACCTATTTTTGTGTCAAATAAAATTTTGATTTATAAATTCTTTGAAATGTGTACAGAACAATATATCGGTAATTTGTAAATACTAGATCTGAATAGTCATAACTGTAGCTTGTATACAGGCTAACCTAGTAAGTAGTACCACGTTCTCACACAATGAGAGGAAGAAAGCTGTAAGGATAGATTCTCTCATTTCTGGTCCATGTGCGATGGCACCACTCAGTATTAGGTTTATACTTAAAAATATATAAGAAAAAAAGTATCACTTTATACATTGCCGTAGAATTTATTGGTTTTAATCTGTCACTAATATACTGTAACAATAATATTCGGTTTAGAATAGTACTAAGAATCAGCTGTAGCATACTTTTTTATTTTATAAAAGAAGATACAAAGTTAATACTGACAACCACGTTAAAAAAAAAGCTTATATACTATTAGTTAAAATTAATACTAAAGTCCTTCTACTGAGGCAAGCGACGCAATCTATTACCCAGAACCACAAGAGCTATTTAGCACCGACGCATTGTAAATCAATTGAAAGCTTTCTCCATTATAATAATTTACGACGGACCATTGTTCATTTTTTCTTCGCAATACTTAACAAAGAATTTTTATTTATTAAGGTCAAAAATTACTTGTAGGTTCTGTAAATGAATTTTAAATCAGTAAATCGATCAAGGCCTGCTCATTCAAATTATGTTTTGAAGAAATCACAAAAAAATACTTTTCATATTAGTAACTGAACAAAAAGTGTTTAAAAAAATGTGTTCGGGACCTATATAAGGACAAATGTCACATATATTTTATTTTATTTCATATACTCGATATTGTATTTCTATTTATTAAATTTATAACCAATATATATTAATAACCAATGGGTAATTCAAAAAAGAATTGATGACATTATATTAAATTATTTATTATATTGCATCATTGAATAACGATTAACTCTTTTGGACTCCAGGGAAATCATGTCGCAAATATTGAGACAGTAAACTCACATCTGGTCATTGTTATTATTTGTTTACTTAATACAATATTTTTCAATACAAGCTGCTGTGATCCATAAAAATGAAATAACATTATAAAATATTTATTACAAATTTCACTAAAATCAATCAGACTTTAGGCTGAGATGTTTCTCGTTTCAATAAAAAAATATGTTCAACTTTAAAATGTTTATTTTAATTATACTCAGTTTCCAGAGACTTGTTGTAGAAATTTAAATAAATAAAGGTGCGGACCAAAACTAGTTAGTTGGGGGAAGCATCTTATACTTGCTCTAAGCTGCAGCGCTTATTACATCTGGTTATTTTCGTTGTTTCTACACAATTTAGTTTTATATACAATTTTATTATTGTACCATTTGAATCGAAATTTTTCAGTTGTCCACATAAATATTACAACATACAAATATATGTAAGTAATATTTTAGATCTATTATAATGTAGAATATTGTATTGATATTGTAGCATAAGAGTAGTTTTGAGATAACAACAGTTAAGGCTAGCCATTTTTAAAATTTTATAAATAATTTTAATACTTTGAAGAAAAGATTACTTTAGCTTTATGAAATGTAATTTTAAAAGCACTTTAAATATAGCCAAAGGGGCAGTTTACTTACTCGTCCATATGAGTTCGTCCGCGCCACGCTGTTATATAGGATCATCAATCACGCTGCCAATGTCAGTTTCAGGTGTAGGGAACATTTAAAACCAAATTCTTTATTAATTTTAAAGCTCAAATACTTAAAACTTTCCAAACCATAAAACAATTGACTTATTTTGGCTAATGGCAACTGTAATATTGCAATTGATATAATAAAAAAATTGCATTGAGTAAAAGGGATTAAATAATTATTCAATCTATTAGCAGTTCTAAATTTATTCGTAAATTAAACTATTGAAAGATTAGATATTTTTTTTTGTCGTAATATGCTGAGTATAGTGTACTACTCGTATTATAGCACTTTACATTTCCTGAGATCACATGATGCTGAGGTTTTCTTAAATGAATTATATGACCTATATGTATTGAATATATTTCATATTTCATTAAAACTGTTTGTATATACAGCTACTTAACAACCTCGTCTCTTCCGTCATACTTTTGTTGACCTGAAATGATCTAAAAAGTTTAATAAAAACTTTGTGTTTTTTATACGACGACGACAACTTACATGACGATAACAACGAAAGTTATATTGGACTCCAATAGTCAATCTCTCAACTGAAATTGAATACTTTGGTACACGAAATACCCTTAACTTTAATATATATGTGTTATGTAAATATTTATATATAAAGCAAAACATTCCAGTCGTTTGTAACAGAATAGTACTTTCAAAGAGAGTTTTATATTATCCAATTTGTCTCTGTATCTACCGAATACTAGCACGTCAATTGTTACCGGACGAAGGTAAGCTCTAAACTTACTGTTATTATACTTGGAAGGTACGAAATCAAGATTCGTAATTGTAATTGTTTTAGAAATAACTATAGTTGTTTTCATAATAAGCTTTAATTGAACTTGAATACTGTAAAGTAATTTAAAATTGTATATGGAATTTTTGTTTTGTATGTTGTGATAAGGATTCCTTTTTACAAAAGATAAGATAAATATACATAAATAAAACAGTTTTTTGGCCGAGTCATACATCAAATATAATTTCTACCCTTACTCAAAGATTTTTAAGAATTTCAATAGCAAGTTTCAGAATATAAGAGATTTTTATCCTTCTTATAAAAAAACAATCTCTAAAGCTTGCAAATAAATCTAATTATCAATTTATACATGATTAAGAATACATTTAAGTTAATTGGGGATGGAAATTATTTAATGAGTCTTTATTATCATGAGGAATACGTGACGATAATAAGTAATGACTTTTTATTACCATAATGTATTTAAATTTCTCAAAAGAAAAGCTTTCACATATGTTATATGTTTTTAGAGATGTGACATCTCACTACATGTATTACATAACATATTATGTTAACATGTACGACTGGGAAATGTATGCCGTTTGTGAAATGCCAACGTTCTCCCGGGTCGTTTGATACATGTCAAGCGCATGTTAAGTCCGGTAAAGGGATAAGATTCAGTGCTGCGGGAATTCCTGTGAGCTTTCATGAAGGTAGGCTCTTTCACGAGGACACACCAAAAAAATAAAATCCAAATACGAATTGGGTCGTTTATACTGTGTTTCTTAAATCGGCTTGCAGTAGAAACTCTTTGGTCACGTATCTAACACGCTGTGTGTATTTGTGTGTATATAATAAAGTGTTGAACAGACTAGAAACAACTGCTTTGTTTATGTGTTTTGTTGTTTAGTCTAGATTATTTTTATATTATTTATACTGTAATATTTTGTTATATTTAATTTTGCCTTTGGTAAGCCAAAATATTTTTCCTATAATATAATAAAATTCTTTTGATTACTTACATTGAGAGCTTAAAGAAAATATTCAATTGTTTTTTTATTTAATAATAACTACAATACTGTTAAAACTAATTATTATTGGACATTTTGCGGCGTCCGTCTTAATCCAATTAGAAATACTTCAGTTGGTTTATCGTGGTTCGTTATTGAACTCTTTCATTTAATCCTATCATAATATTTCACTTAAAATAGGCATTTAATTGACTTTGAATTACATTAATCAACAATGTTTTAATTCCAACTCAATCGCTTGTTTAAAAAGTTAATTCCAATATTTATCCCACACTAACTTACTAACAGGTCAACTTAAATAAAAACTTGTAAATACGTATTCATTTATCAAAACACTGTCGTTATTTTTATCCAATAATCTTCTTATTTTGAAAACTAAATTATTAAACGTTTATTTGAGTTAAATAAACAGACTTTTAATTATTGTAGGTTCTATTACACTATCACCGTTAGTATGTTAGACATAAGTACAATATTAATGTTAGTAATACTTAATATGTAAATTTTTAAGATTTTTAAAATAAAGTATATTAATTAACGCTCGCTTGATATTGTTAATTTATTTAGTATCATCAGATCCTCTGCATATAATAACAACTGCTGCCATCTACAAATGAAATATGTGATTAGCTAATCGACATATTATATTCTTAAACAGAAAGTATATAATGTGAAATAATATTATAATGTTCCTCTTAATGTTTCAGAAGCTAGATTATTTACTAAAAATATTGTAACCGCTTATTTATTAGTTTAAAATAATAACATCCTCAAATTTGGAAACTATACAAGAATTATTATTAAAATATTAAAAATAATATTGAAATGTTACATCTTTGAATTATGATATCATTTTGTAAAGTAATAATAGTTAAGTAGTCTCGGTCTTGAGTTAAATGCTTCGTGTAATGTAAGAGGTGGGCTCACTTCTCAATATATCAATGTTGTTTTGCATTATGTAGCTGTTGAATTCACATTTATTGTTATAAAATTCTTCGTTATTAAAATTAACTGTTAGACATGCTTTGGTAATTATAATTGATATAATAATGACTATTCTTTCAAAGATATTCTACTGGTTTTGACTACGAGAGATATGGGTTGTTTAGAGTCACTGGAATGTTTAGAATTTTGCAACACTTCGGGGTTCGAAAAGGAAAAAGGAATTTAATTTAGCAGTGTTTGTTGACAGAAGGAATTCGTAATAAAGGAACAAGTTAAATGAAAGTCTATGAAGAGTGAGAAAACTACATCAGTCACAGAGAGTGTTAACAAATTATTTCTCTACCGAATAGTTACAAGTTATTTTATGAACAAATTCGTGTTTTTGGACGAAGGAATTCATTTTTAATATTAACTACAGTTTAAAACGATTTTTAGTGAATAGTACAATATTATTTTGTTTTACTGCAAATTTTTTTAAACAATATTTAACAATAAAAATATAGAACCTATTTTGGATTTGATAATCTAAAATGAAAAATATATTTTGTATACATTATTTTACATATATATATATATATATATATATATATATATATATATATATATATATATATATATATATATATATATGTAAAATAGAAAAAATCTAATAATTTTACTTTAGTATTTCTTACAAATTTAATTTCTCTTTTTCTATTCAATACCGATTCAAATTCAATTGTATATTTGATTTCTCAGACCTTTAATTTACAGTAAAAATTCTGCCAGTGCTATGTAAGTATATTATTAAGTAAATAATTCTGAAAGTGTGGGTATTTTATTAGTTTTGTCAGCACTAAAATTATATCACCTAGAGTAGAAGGACACATGAAATATTAAATTCACCACTTTGTCTACACTGAAGTGACTAGTCTCAGTTCTGTCTCAGTAGTCTTATTTATTTGTAATAACCATACTTGTACAGGATAATATAACAATTCATTATTAATTTTAAATATTAATGTATGAATATTAAACAGCTTTAAAATATCATTTTTAATTATATCATTAAAATGAATAATTATGGCAGCAGTAATACCCCAATTGGAAGTAGTTGATTAAAATGACATATTTCAATATATTATTACTTTAATGGCTCTAACTGTAATCGCGAGGTTTGTATAATTTAGTTGATACGTAAAAGAAGCACAAATCAATGATAAGTATCTTACAGGAATAGTGTATTTTATCATTAAACAAATATCTTTAATTTCAGCTCATAGTATAGCAATGTGCAAAACTTTTAAAAAATTACCGTTTTTCATTATTGTCTTTAAAATACCCAAATGTTTGCAATATTTTAAATGTCAATTTAATATAAAATTTAATATTTTCAATGCAATTATAAAGCAATTTGTAGTAAAATACAGTTAATTATAGTCGGTAAATGATGAATTCATCGATTTATCCCTCGCTACTTGATATATAATTTAGCTACTTATTAACCATGTAAATAACATTTTATATATTTTTTGTCTACTTACTATTAGTTTTTATTACGATAGCAACAATATAACTGGTAATAGAGTCATATGGTGAATTAATCTTACAGAACTCAGAAGGTTATAAGATGTAGTTTACACGGAGTTTCGGAATTACAAAAGAGTAGCGATCGCGCAAATAACGCGTAAAAGTATCACATAAAAGTTTGATTGACAATCTCGAACTATATAGAGAATAAATAGAAACATGGGATATCGGTAGTTAGATATTTGAATGTAATATAATAAATAATGTCATAATGAAAAAACACAAGTCTTTTATAAAAGGCATTATTTTATCAAAAATCATTATATCTTACATATGAATACAGTTTAACTTTTTTTGTTTATTCTTTAAAACAAAATATCATACAAAGCAGATTGTTTATACTTGAAAATAGGACACACTGTCGTATTTGAACTTTTAACCGAAAGTAAGTTGTCTGATACAAGTCAAGAAACACTTTGTTTTATAAGTAGTGCTACGGAACGTGCTAAGCGAAGGGTCTATCTCCAGCTGACGAGGGTCGCGTGAATTTCATAACGAAGATAAGTTTTTGGTTCTGTTTATTTAGTGGTTATTAATTAATGTGTATATTATATGGAGCATTGTTTGTAGTTATATGTAATACATACATATAGTGTGTGATCTAAAGTAAGTCTAATATAAGATATAAAATATAAAACATCTAGATCTTGTAAATATATCTGGAGGAAAATTAAAACGTTATCTTCATGACATTTCTAACGACTTGTGATACAATTTATGAATATTTATTTAATTTTAGATTCTTAATCACAAATTATAGATATATCTATTGATTAAATAATAAGATATCCGATATTTAATATAACAAATATGTCAACTAATTTCAACAATGTGAGTAAAACTAACAGTGTCATGTCAATTAATTAGTAGTGATTCAATACAACGTAGTCCTGATTACTAACAACATCATAGTTGACATACAATACACAATGATTAAGGACATTGAGTTAGTATTAAATAATGTAAGTAATTTAGGTCAAACGCACAATGTATATTGCATTTTATATAAACAAAGTACTGCAACCCCTTTGTCTTCCTGTTACGTTTCATTCCTCTAAGGAATACTTAAAAACTTCTTATAACTGACATGATTTGATCCAGAATATCTTCATATCAACAAGTCACCCCTACTTACATTATACGAGTATATTACTGTAAAATGCTAACCATCTTGACATCTACCCGCTGTGAAAATGCCTGAAGACACATATTTGTGGCATATCTGGCTTAGAATTTAACGTTCTCGGATTCTTGCTTTGATATAAAATAATATTGCATGTGGTGCTTGATAATTTATCTAAATTTTATTATTTTTCTCATTTAAAACACTGAGAATAAATATATTAAAATAGTTAATAATAATTGCTGATAACTCGTCTGGACAAAATAATTTTTTGGTATTTTAATTCTGGTTTAGGTAATAGATTCCTAATATTGACATAATTGTGAAATCGTTTCAAATGTTATCATTTATAATAAAATAAAAGAAATACAATAAATATTTACATTAAATAAGGGAGTAGTAAGTTAGTAGTATATATAGACTTTGATTAATACTAACAAAGACGTTATGTGTTTGCTGCTGAGTATAAACTACTACATTATACTACAGGTCACACTCGAATTATTTTATTACTATATTTTATAGTATAATAGAATATTATGTAGTATAAAAAACAAAAGTAACAAATGTTTTCATCGTCTCAAAAACGAAAATAAAAAATCATTAAGCATTCATCAAAAAAAGCATCTCAACTTGGCAACAAAACCAACAAGCCACTTTACGAAATAACAAATTCCTTAATGCATTTGTTACATCAAATTTATGTTTTTAAATGTTTTAACAAATTGAATTTGATGAAACAGGTTTAAAAGCAAAACATTTATTAATAATTCTAACGTTACTAGTGGATTCGGCATTTGCATCAGATAATGAAGAAGTTTAATAATCCGTGACTGTTATTAAAATTTCATTTTAAAAATCTAAAAAGTAGTCGCCGTATTCATCTCCGCTTTTATTTCAATATTATATTTTTTTTACTTCATAGGTCCATTAAGCCTTACTTTCCATAGTAAAATTAGATAAAACATCCCAAGTTGACTTTATTTTATCTTCTGAATTTAAAATTTCATTTCTAATTTCGACTCGTAAATTCAAAATTGTAAATTTAACCAGCATGAATTTCATTATGAAGACATTACTTACGAGAAAAATCTTTAGCATCTGTGTACGTGATGCATCGCCCGTGTCTGTTACTGCCCGCGTCGTACTTTACTGAGCTGCAACGTTCAAACATACTTAAATTACATTAGAAAATGACACTTGTGCCCGTTTGTTTGTTTTTATTTCAAATTCGCCTTAGTGTTTTGGTGTTATAGGGCTGTGGATATTCGTTTTATTAATTGATATTGTAAATAATTAAATTCCAATCAATTTCAGTTTCAAAAACATGTAGTCAGATTGTTTTAAATATTAAATTGGCGTCTATTATACTTACTAATATTTATAACTTTTGTATTACTATTTAACCAAAACAATTAAAAACATTAAAGTTACAGCAATAAAAGATACATGGTTCATAAGCTACATTTATGACAACTAAACACGTCGTCTATTAATCAGAGTCTGGTTTACGATAATATATCATCGCTTCAACAAACTGCACCTGGCTGTACACACAGCACTCGACTAATATTTGTATAATTTGTCAAACAATTTCGCTAAAATATTCACGTGTTTTAATATAATATTGAAAATTATTTGCAATAAATATACGATTAATAATTTTCTAATAAAATTATAACTACTATCTACTATCAAACTATATTAACCACAAAGCTTTGTATACTGACTAGAATCGACGATACAACTACCGACTAAGTATGAGGGAATATAATTAAAACTTTTTGTGGCGACTCGGTGAGGAGCTTATATATAACGAGTTTCAAGCCTGTGAGACAGTCTACACTAGAGATGTTGCTATTATTGTTTCTATACATTTATACACTTAGTGTCTGTTTTGACTCAGCAGATTAGTTTGAGATAAAATAAGTCGTCAGTTATCTAAATAAATTACATACAAAATCTGAGGTAGAATCATCATGATAGTAAAATTTTATTTTATTTTTTAATATTGTTCTATTTCATAACGACATATGTACAATTGTTAAACAACTTTACGTAAGATGAAAAAAACAGATCAGAAAAATATGTGGTAAAAATTATTATTTTTTAAAAGCCTGATTTTGTTGAAATAAATTTATAATATTATTACAAATATATTTATATATATTTCACATACCATATTATAATAAAAACATTATAATTCTAAATTTATAGCATACCATGTGTTTCTGTTTCTACAACTTTTCAATCAAGGAACAGCATGCTACGCTTGACAGCAGCGCTGCTACGATTAAGACCTACCACAGGAATATATTTAAACAAATATTCTAATGCATTTAGTTTGATATAACCTTATCTAAACGAGATAATATCGCACAATCCCTTACAAAAGATACAATAGGACTCATAACGGGGGCACAGTTTAACAAAGTTTATTTTAAATAATAAAATTGATGTTTATAAATATTCTGCCCCACTGGGACTGTTAGATCATGAAGTCAAATACACCTTTTTTAAACTTAGTAGGCTTTTAGTTATACAATTCTAACTTAGAAATAAATTAATTAGATTAATTAGAAGTAAAAGTTGAATAATTAAAAGTAAAAGTAGATAAATTAGACGTAAGACTTGTAATGCATGAAATTAAGTGTTATAAAAGTGTTTGTGTTCCCACAGTTCTAGCTGAGCATAGAACAAAACACTTTCAAATGAAAATTGACTTTACGTATTAATGGTAACCTGATTAGAGCTTAATCTCAGAAAAACAAAAACAAATATTTTAGAGAAAATATAAAACCATTTATAATTTGAAGTGTTGCAATAATGTTAGTTTGTAACATAGCAATTACATTGTATAAAATGGAAAAGTTATTTTATACGAGGCTTGTTTGTAGCCTTTGTATGTGATTATTAAAGTGGATAACTTGTCTCTTGTGACGACTTAACTGTGCATTTGAGGTGACTGAGAATAAATATTTACATTTATCATCGATAGAACAAAAGAACCAAATATTAATAAAGATCATATGAAGACGCAAAAAAAATGTAGCTCAAAGTAACTAACTCCTTATAGCTCGTTTATAATAATTTAATGGTGTAGTCCTTTTCTTCTTATGAAGACTTAATCATCATTTTGAATGGTTAGATTGAGTTAAATTATTAAATAATAAATAATGATTTATTTTTATGTTATAATTTTATTTATAATGACATTTTATATATCCAATATAAAATGTCAGAGATATACATTGTGAAGTTGCTTACAAAAAGTACTTATGAAAGTTTATCAACTAGTGACAGGAGTCGCGAGTAGCGCAAGCCTTATAGTTAATATTGCAACTTTGCCATACTGGTATTATTGACGTCATTTTGCTTTAATACTTTTTCATTTATTTTAAAAGTAAATATATACTTTTTTATCAGACCTTTTTTCTCAATTTCATATTTTATAGATACATCCATTTATACATTTTATAGATATATTATATTGTTCGAGCAAGGAAATTAATAAAGAACCAAATTCATCGACGACAAAGGTTTCTATTATCTGTTCGAACATCGTCCTTCATTCTCCCAATTTCCTTTTGAAGACCGAATAATTTTGTTATAATGAACGTATTCATACCTTTGTTACTTATATTTTTTATATAATACTGCTAATATTTCTATATTTGTCCTCAAATTATATAATTTTTAACTGATAACATGTGATCAGTTAAAAATTATTAAAATGTTATAATTTTGTTAAGATAAATGAGGACATTCTAAATATATTAGTTGCTTAATAACAAACAATACAAAATTTATTGTAGATAGTAAGAATGAATTTTGGAATAAAATTTTAAGTTTCATAAACATTATCAAAAATAACTTGTCTTTTATTAAAAGTAATAAGAATCTATTAAAAGAACTACTTTTAATGGAATTACTAGAAACATTTGACCAGATTTCAATATACATTTAATAAAACAATAACTTGTATCTATAATAATAAGAAAAGATAAAGTAAAGAGGAACAGATAAAATGAAAACAGAAGTTTGCCAGCTTATATAATATATACATATGTTATAACTTATAATTGAAAGTTAATGAACACTGTAGAACAAATATTTGCGAAATAGATATGTACTCGTATATTTGAGTACAAATAAATGTAACTCAAACGATATCCCTTAATAATAGTAATATTTAAATATGTCCAACCATCAAGAGCTTTTAAGATACAGGAAATTAAGAGTAAAACCCTTTTTTGGAAGTGGTACAAAGAAGGAACTCATACTCAAAGTTAACAAGGCTTAAGAGATTGCAATCCACACTTGTTTAGGAGAAATTTAGTTTTAGCAAAAGTCGGAACAAATTTTAAGATTTGAAAAGTTTTAACTCCCCTTTTGTCGTTTTTACTTCATGTCGATACTCTTGTGTTAAAGAAAGCTTGATACAATTAGTTCCTGAAAGTAATCCAGACTTCCCAGTTCAGTTCTAACAAGCTGTCAAGACTCTTACGCGGAATACGACTCCTCTATACGTCTAGTTTATATTATTATACTTCTTTACTTTAAAACTAGTTAGCCTCTGAGGATTATACTTTTTCTTTAGAAAACTAATCTCTGGTCATTTATTTAAAAGATAACATTTCTAGTCTTGTATTATATTTTAAGATTAACTTTATTGTCTTTTTCTAGTTTTAATTTTCACATTACAAACGTTTTTAAAAACTTATATAAAATTTACCAAATTATTAATAAATACCAAAACATGAATGATATATTAAAATCTATATAAAATTTATTACGAAAATTACCTTTTAATAATGAATTCTCTCGATATTTTATCGGATAAATATATCATAAAGCCAATCTTATTTCCTGCTGGAAATGAAAAATGTCATGAAGATAATGTAAAATCAAACCACCGCAGGAAATGTCTTTTGCTTAAATTTACGAGACAGTCACACATAGATCTCATCGTGAATTAAATTGTGGTATTATCGAAGATCATTTAACTCTCCTGATTCTGCAAAGCATGGCTAAGCTATTGCAAATTAAAAAAAAATCCTACATTTATAAAAGATGGCACCACCTACCTTAAGTCAGAGCGACTGCGCTTAGTTATCATCACATAAAAATGAATATAACCACTATGGTTAAGACATATTATATACATAACAGGAATATTGTCATGAGCGAACTATTAACATACAACTAACTATTTAATCTTCTGTTATTGTTCCTGTTTCACAATATTAAATAAAATATTTACAATGATAACAATAAAGAAAAAACACGTTGCAGAAATTCATTGCTTATTAATATTAATTTTAAGTTATAACAAAACATTTTCTTTATAAATTTGTCAGTGATTTTGTAAGCCCCGTTTGACACAAAATACTGCGAACGTATCTTGCCAACAGTTGACTCGCAAATTATCTCTCACACAAATAACGGAGGTCCTATAAAAATTTAGTTATTATACGTATAATAAATGCCTAAATTTCAAATTTAAACAATTCAATCATTTTTTTTATTTATAGCTTCAATTAAGAGGCATTACTTAAAGACAACTACAGCTTCTCGAGGGAAATCATTTCTTCAATAACCAGCGAGAAAAAACGGCTCCGTCAAGCTGGCTGACCCAAAACAAAAAAGCCATTAACAATTTTAATTATTATTTATAACTATTTAATCGCTAATTAATTACGGCGATAAAAAAATAATTGCTATTTTTGTTAATTAATTACAGTGGCCCAGCCAGCTTGGTGTAAAGCTGGCTGGGCCACTGTAATTAATTTTTTAATAATGGCTTTTTTGTTTTGGGTCAGCCAGCTTGACGGAGCCAGAAAAAAAAACTGCACGCAATTGCACTGTCTTTGTGATTTTATTAATTTTGATTCTATATATTTTTAGCCTTATTGCCTTTCCAAAACTTATTTTATTTAAAGCAGAAATCTTTTTTTAAATAAAAAATACTAAAGAATTTATATAAATTCAACTCGCAGAATAAATTCAGATATAAATTTCTTACTACTTTTGTACAGATATCTCATCTCAGTAAGGAAACAAGGAAAGCTGAAATAATTTTCTATAAAAAAAAATATTTTCTCAGAGAAAAAGTATGCATAATTGTGGAATGTAATTCCTGAAAAATTTTAAGAATGCTTATTAGTAAATGGTCTTAAAAAAACAACAAGAAACTGATTGGTCCTATATCAACAATAATGAGGTTATTTATAAATTTAGAAGTAAAACTAATGATGCAATGTCCAAACTATATTGCATGTATTATTCTAAAATTATGAGGGATATGATATGCTCTCCAACTCATATTTTAATAGAATCTTGAAATTATTTATAAAAAAGTATTAAGTATTTCGACAAAAACGCGTCTTAACTTGGCAAGAAAGCCAAGTACTTTACGAAATCATAATTTTCTTAATGCATTTGTTGCATCAGTTTCCCAAAGCCTGTCAAGAATGTTAGCTCTTAACTCTGGTATTCAGCAAAGGTAAGAGTTTTATCTCATGAACTTTAACTAATGTGATTGTCTTGCAATTGTTAAAACGATACTCCGTTAAAAAAAAATAACTGTTTAGTTAAATGACAAATTATTTGAAAGATATTCTTGATAATTAATTAATAATAATGTCACATGCACCATTCTATGAAGGATGCATTTAAGCTCCAGAGAACTACCTCACAAGTAAATAAGGCATTCGAAGTCTCTTATGTTTGTTTGACGTCTCCTTGAAATCAATTCTAATTATAATAATAAATTTCAATTTTGTCATCATCAACTACAAATACCAACATCTTCAGTATAATATATTAACGGCAATAGCACTTCTTTACTTAAAAAAAAAATATCACAAAATCATTAAATATCCAAACCAAAAGTATTAGACGGAATGAATGAGGGTTAAAGTCTATGTCAATTTCTTCGACGCTCATATATATGGGGATCATCATCTCAATGGAAAAATATCTCCGCACCATATCTTTTTTTAAACACAAATCCAACTTAAAATTACAAAACTAGGATCCATATTCAAAATTAGGTAACAGTATATGGAAAAGAAACTAGTTATATTGAATGAAACTTCAATACTAGCTTTAAAACTTCCTTTATAAATTAAAGAAACGATAAAGTTTTGTTCAATTTGAGTAACTTGTCGCTGCGTTTGAAGTCATTTTGCTCCGCGGTGAAATAATAAGTACTCTGCGCAGTAACTACATTTGTTTGTAGCGATAAAAGTTTTTACTTTTTAACTAGATTCCTGTTTCTTTCCAATAAGCCCCTGAGTATAGATTTATGTGTAATACTTTTATTAAAATAAATTAAGGAATGAAATGCAACATTCAAACTAACTTTTTTAACATTTGTAACAACAAGTAAAATAAAATTTACAATAAGACAATTCTATAAATGCTGATCAAAAGAAATGGCCATGTACAAATATATGTACTCGTATTAGTCAAATAACAGTTGTTAAAAAAGCGAAACCACAGAAAAAAAAACATATATATATTTATAAAACTAGCTTTCCGCGTGTCTGTACAAAATAATAATAAAAACATGGGATACCATGCAATAGATACATAATTATATTATAATGAGTAGCATTGATTGCAAATAGTACAAACGTTTTCTATTTCTTTTGGCAATAACGCTTACCATGGCATTATATTATGATTACAGTTTAACTTATTTTGTTTATTCTTTGAAACAAGATATCATACAAAGCAGATTGTTCAAACTTGCAGCTAGAACACACTGTCGTAGTTCTAAACTTTCATCCGAAATAAGTTTTCTGGTACAAGTCCTGAAGCACTTTTTAGAAGTAACAAAACGGAACGTGTTAAGCGAAGGGTCTATATCCAGCTGACGAGGGTTGCGTGAACTTCACAAGGGAAATATATTTATATACTCTTTGCTCGTTCATTATGGATTAGTGTTTATAATATCGAGCATTTTTGGGTCACTATATGTTATACTTACTTTTAAAATATCAATGTAGTTATTAAAATATTCATGTAATTATTTTGTAGTTTGAGGTTGATTCACCTATTTTACAATGATAACTTTAGTGTTTAAATTTTGAAGTCCATATATTTTGAAAAAAGAGGCATATTACTGGATTTTACCCAGAAAATGATACCGTGATCAAAAGTTAGTCTGATATAAAATATGAAAAATATTATTAATACAACATCCTGTAAGTAAATCCTGAGGGAAATGAAACATCAACCACACGGCGATTGTCTAACGACATGTCATATGATTAATTAATCTACGATTAAATGTAATATTCCTAATCAGATAATGTATAAAAACATATTAAAGAGATAATTGCTTATGATATATTTAACATTTAACAGATATATTAAACTATGTGTGTAATACTAACAGAGTCATGAACTAAAAACTAATTATTTGTGATTCGATACTAACAACATCATAATTGATGTTTAATACTCAGTGGAGACAGATATTATGTAAATACTTCACGTTTCATTATAAATATATCCACTATAGAAACTATATTATTTAGTATATATACATATATTCAGATTGAAGTGAGTTAATTACTGCATCCCCTCCTGCTTCCTCTTAAATTGCATTCATCTAAAGAAATCTTACTTAATTTCAAACTTGTTATAACTAACATGACTTAAAAACCCAAAATATCTTCAGACTAAGTGACTAGTAGGCCTAGTGGGACTTCACTACGTACATTATACAAGTATGTCCTGTCATCTATGTACTCGCTGTGAAACGTCTGAAGGCAACATCTTTGAAGCATTTGTTAAGAAATTAACATGCTCGTAACATCACTTAACATCAAATAATGTTATTGTTTAAATTACTTTATTTTTCATTATATATTTTTAATGATAACGATTACAAAAATAATAATCAGCTATATTATAATGATAGTGTTGGAAAACACGAACTAAATTCTGTTTATTGATGAATAAAGAGACAGCACGTATAGGTAATAACTTTGTAATATTAATATATTTGTGAATTTATTTCTCATTTTCTTGTTTACAACTAAACTAATATTTATTTAATATAAGATCATACATGTTTAACAAGTGCATGAAGAATAAAAAAATATTTTTACTCAATAACAATTATATTCAGAAAGGTAAACTTTAATTAAAAGTTTGTCCTCGCCTCAAACACTAACAAGGAAGTCAGAAGTTTCCGACTGTAGACGACTCACGATGGGCTATCCTTGGATTATTTTATTACTATATCATAATAAAGAAATCTTTAAATGATCAAAGTTGTGTGGGATAAAAAAATATTACATTTTCTTCAACTCATAATTTAATAGAACCTGGAAAACAATGATAAAAAAGTATTATGCATTCATCAAAAACAGTATCTTAACTTGGCAACTAAGCCAACAAGGTATACAAAATAATAATTTTCTTAATGCATTTGCTGCGTCGGTTTATCAAAACCTGACAAGAGCTAACAAGTCTTCAGTAAAGATACAAACTCATGAAGTGTCTTACTCAGCGCTTTTCTAGCAAAAGTTTGTCTAAATAATAATCTAAGATATATTACTGAAGTAATAATTACATCAATAGACCATTCAAAAAAGTCACCTGAATATCAAAACACCTTCTTCATATATGCACTTTAACCGCTTCCTGAGAACTACCTCTCAAGTAAATGGGGCATTCGATGTCTCTTGTGTGGGTTTGACGGAGCCTTGATGAATGAACATTATAATATTGAAATATAAATAATTAATTAATTAATTTCAATTTTATTATTATCAACCTACCTACAACCTACCTAAAAGTTACCTACATTGTTGGTACGATATATATATATATATATATATGTGTAATTATAATAAAATAATGTGACTAACTCTCTACTTCGTATTTAAAAAATTTTAAAAACAGATTGTGTATCTCTTAGTAAAAACTAAAAAAAAATACCTCCAAAACTAGTAGAGGAGACCTTAAAGACACTAATTTTCACATAAAAAAATATTCTATGATATAATATATGGATATTATTGATTGGAAAGTATTTGAAGATATTGAAGTTGATTTCCGCCTAAGTAAGACGTTATTGTAATATGTTTAGTTTTAGAAAATAAAAAATATATTTTCTGCTATAAAAATCTAATTTTATTTAAGTAATTCCTTTCTCTTTAAAAGTTTTTTTTGAAAAATATATCTGTTTATATAAGTTTTAACCAGTAATAAATTACGAATACACGTATTCATAACAATAATTACAAAATAATCATTTAGTATTATATATATTTTGTATCTATTACTCCTACCTATATATTACCAACAGCTAATCAATAGCAATTCCTATGAAATAAATTTCATTGTGAAAATATTATATAGCAACAAATCTTTAGTATCTGTGTACGTGATGCATCGCCTATGCTTGTTACCGCCCGCGTCGTAATTTATTTAACTGCATCATTCAGAGTTACTTAAATTGCAGTTCAAACGACACTTGTGCCCGTTTGTTTCTTATTGAAGCGGTTTTTATTGCGTTTCAAGCTCGCCTTAGTGTTTTGGCCATTTGGCCACATTGCATATGGGATATAAAACATATTGTTATTAAAATATATCTATTACAGCTGAACAGATGTATAGACTAATGAATGAAAATATAATTACAATAATTAAATAAAATACAATATTTCAATAAAATATCTTCAACTAAAATACATTAAGTTGTAAACTAAAAATAAAATGTTACCCAATATAATTTTCATGAATACTTTTCCGTCCCATATATTAGGTATTAGTCTATTGCAATGCCGGCCACAATTCTAACAACGCGATGTCATTTCCAACTGATAATACCATAAATACATTTTCCGACTCTGGATTTGGAATCGGGATTTCCCGGTTAAAAGCGAGATTATTAAACACAAGAAAGGAAAATCACTCAATGAAGTGACCTATTTTTCTTACATAAGTTATATTTGTCTAACTAATATCATCTTTTATTATTTTATTCGCCAATTAACAGCTCGCTTATTTTCTTGCCGGATTATATTTTCTTCATAAACGGATACTCTATTTTTATCAATAACAATCACGTCAATATTAATTAGTTCAATAAGCTACGATCAATATTATAATAATCCATAAATCAAATAATAAGGTATATTATCTATGCTTATTATATAAGCATTTCTAACGGAAGCTGGCAATCACGAGTATCTTAGGAATTTACTTTGTATCACCTCAGGGAAGCGTTGCCGCCTTATATAGAGAAGACAATGTGGAAAGATTCGGTTAACTTTAACTAATCTACACATTGAAAACTATTATTTTAAAGTGACTTTACTCTTATCTATTTTACATTAATAACCCTTCTTTTAGTGTGTTAATCACTGAATTTCTTTTTATTCGGTTTTTATTTATTTATTAAGTCTTGATTTATTTTAGTTACATAGAACGAATAATTACATAGCTACTACCTGTACTTAGTACAGGAAATTTGCGGTAATCAACCCATTTATCGAATCTCTCATGGTAGAGCGATGACAGACAGATATCCCAGCATCGAACCTTATATGTACTAATGACTACTTTCGAAAAAATCTGAATAACGTAGTTAATATATTAAAATACATATTAAAAATAATTTCTGACAAAATATGTTTGTAAAAAGCTAGAGTTGAAATTTGGTTTGTTTTTATTTCTGTTGCTGTTAATAGGTTCCATTCCGGAACAAATTCATTTATTACTATTGTTAAAAGCCTTTGCTTGTAAGATCTTCTTAATTAAACACCCATTTTGCCCAAGATCTAAAAACGCTACGCAGAAAATAAATTCACAATATTACATTTACTTTTCAACAAAATTCCATACTATTAGAAAACAATTTGTTTTAAACTTAACTAGTAATTGAGAGTCCTGGGGGAAATTACAATATAATAGAAGACAGCAACGCTGTGATATTCCATTATTTGTATAAGCACTCCGTCACGGAATTCAAAAGCTTTGTACTAAAGAGACATGAAATGCTCTCAAAAAGCCCTCAGAAAAAATGAAAACGGGAATCTAATTTATTTTATTTAAGTTTTCTTGGTGTGAAAATGCGAGGTACAAATTGAAATGTTAGTTTATAAAAATATGTGTCATTCAAAAAACAGAAACAGAAAGTTATGCAGACATAACTTTCTTTCAAAATAAACATGTATTTTAAGTAGTTCTTACGTTTTTATTATTTTTACGTTAAATGTTTATTTTGATATAATAATTTCTTCTATAATATATTGCAAGTTCAATATTAATATTAATCCAAAGGTTGCCTACTAGACATCGCTTGTTGTGTTTTCTATTTGCAGTGATTTTTTATTTTTTTATTGATATAGCACATTAAATAAGTAACTGTACCTCTTCCAAAGAGCTAATAAATTCAACAGAATTTCAAACAATCAAACTGACACCTGCTACATGTATAAAGAAGAGTATAAAGAAATTCCAGAATTAAAAAACAGATACATTAATAAAGTAGTAACTTTGTTTATAGTAGCATAAAGTTGTAAAGCTGTACACAACTTTGTAATTTATTGATAACGTCATGAATATTACTAACTTGGTGTTTAAATTATGTTACGCATTATTGTGTCAGCGTCGCGGTTCTGCGAGAATTTAATTTTACTCCCCCTAATCCTCCTCCCCCTTTAACCTAGAGAGGAAATATTTTATTGTATTTTATCTTTTAAATCCTCCCACGCAATAAATAATTTCTATATCGTGGGAGGTGATACAAATAAATAAAACACACACAAAAATAAATGACACAAGGTAAACCCACACTTGGAACATCCACATCCACATTTACTCATCATAGCAAAAAAAAAAATTATGTCCTCATTGAACCATCCTTTAGTGCTGTAGTCAAGGTCACTAATTGTTAAACGAATAGTCAATAAATTTCCAGTAAGAATATATTTAGAAAACAAATTCCAGTAACAAAATATGTAGTAGGTATATTTATTTTGAATATTAAAGTGAGCATTTCTTTTTTACTAATGTTTGTAACTCTTATTACATTTAATTGACATAAATAAAGAAGTTAATTTCAAAGAAATAAACCTCTCTGGTCCATAAGCTATAAGTATAACGTGAGAATCACGGGACATCTAAACACGTCGTCT
Organism: Melinaea menophilus ssp. n. AW-2005; assembly: GCA_918358695.1. Taxonomy (NCBI): domain Eukaryota; kingdom Metazoa; phylum Arthropoda; class Insecta; order Lepidoptera; family Nymphalidae; genus Melinaea; species Melinaea menophilus. The sequence goes on along the minus strand of OU911040.1, from coordinate 4,154,819 downwards.
ATATATTATCCCGGGTCTGGTATACGATAATATATCATCACTTCAACAAGCTGCACCTATATGTAATATATCAAACTATTTGCAATAAACCACATTTGCAATAAATACTCCTAATAATAGTTATGTGATAAAATATAACTAGAATCCCGACACGATACAACGACTATGACGGACGATTGACGAAACTAACTTGAAATAAGCTAAGTCATAAGTTACCTTAATGAATTACATCCAAAAAGGAAGGTACAATCGTATCGATAGATTTTTTTTTGTATTTTTCAATTACTTTACACTAATTATTATAATATATATTAATAGAACATTTAAACAGTATTTAAAACAACCGTTAAACTACATTAACTGAGCTAAATGCAACTATTAATCAGTTTTATTCAAACAGCAATTGAGGACCTTAGGTAAGTACAAATAATAATTTCGTAACCCCTTAAAATTATAGAATTTTTAAAAAGCCCGCTTATGTACAAAGTAGTATAATATTATTACATATATAATATATATAAAATACCATATTATAATAATAACATTAAAATTCACAACATAGGGCATACTACGTGTCTGTTTCTACAACTTATGCTACAGCATGCTACGCATGACAGTAGCGCCGCTACGCCTCGTGCATACCACAGGAATAAATTAAAGTAAACATTCTAATGCGTTTGTATTATTCTGAGTTAGTTTGATATAACCTTATCTAAGTAACATAATATTGCATAAATGCTTAACAAAAGATAAAGGGTTCATAACGAGGACAAAGTTTAATGAAGTTTGTTTTGACAATTCCCATAGTTCGAGGGGTGTGTAAACCGTACAGAACAAAATTATTAATAATCTGCTGAAAGCGGACTTTACTTTTTATCATTAACATTACCTAATTGGAGTCTAATTAAAGCCTGATTCTAGAGAATTTTATAAGCATACGGCATATACACTTAAAAACAAGAATAAATTAAGAAAATATGTATTATATTGTTAGTGTTGTCCTTATGTGATATGTAACATAGTAAGTAAATTGTATAAAATGGTAAAAATATTTTGTACAGAGCTTGTGTGTTCCCTCAGTATCTGGTTATTCTGCGGCTTACTTATCTCTTGTGACGACTAAACGCTTCCTTTGAGGCGTCGTTTGTGAATAAATATTAACATTATAATATGTATCATCAGAGAATTAAGGAAACTCGAATTACTTAAGTGATGTTATATTTTCTATATATTATAATTTATAAAAAGATTTCCTATTTGAAAAAGATACATTACATTAATATTTTAAATTTTTGCGCCCACAAATTATTAATGAGGATACTATGAAGGCGTAAAAATAGTTCATATTAACTAGCTCCTTATATGACGTTTATAATATATTCAAGATGTTACTAATGTATTATAAAGACTTGTTCATGAGTTTGAATGGTTAGTTGGAATTTGGAATATTAAATAATATATTATATATCTTAAATAAAACGTCTGATATATACTTTGGAAAATTGGTCACCAAAAGAAATTTTAAAAGTTTATTAACCACTAATAGGAGTCGCAGTGCAAGTCTTATATTTAATATAGTTAGAACCACGCCATAATAATGTTGTAAACGTTATTCTATTTTATCACTGGTTTTTTAATTGATATTAATTTTGAAAAAGAAATTTATAGTTTGGATATTTTTTTAATTTCATACAGATTTCAATATATCAAAACTCGAAATCCATTGACACACTCAATGGACATATGATATGGTCCGAGAAAGAAAATTAATAAAGAATTCATTAATAAGATAGGTTTCTATTATCTGTTTGAGAATCGGCCTTCATTCTACTAATTTCCTTCTGAAAAAGTAATAATTCTGTTATAATGACGTATTCAAATTTTTGTGACATATATTTTTTATATATTTCTATATATTATATGATATTAATGTATTATTTTCTTAAGATAAACGAATATCAAAACCTACTGGAAACAATTTATACAAATAATAAAAACATTTCTGGAATATATTTTTTTTTTTTTTTACAAACATTGTCAATAAGTTCCTGTATTAAATCTATAATAAAATATTAGTAGGTTATTAAAAAGTAAAACAATCACGTAAATATTAAATAAACTTGTTTTAAATAAGGTATGTTCACAAATATTTGACCAGATTTTATTAAACATTATTATAACTAGTAAATGTAATAACAATAATAGACTAAGTAAAGGAGAACACCTAAAATGAAAACTCACGAACGTCGCGGTTTAAACTAAATATTAGTAAAGTTTTGTAAGCTTTTGTTATTAATTACAGTAGAAAGTTTGTAAGCATTGCAGAACGAATATTTGGGAAGTACATATATTTATCTGAATATTAATAAATGCAATTAAAACAAAATGAGTTTGGTTCAATACATCTCTCATTGTAATATAACTCGAAAAGTTGTCAACTTAAATAAATTATAAAATAAATTACAGTAAAATTCCTTTCCCTACGAGTAGCACAAAGATGAATCTCATACCCAGACAAGTCATTAAGACTTAAGAGATTAGAATTGACGCTCTTCTTTAGGAGAAATATAAAATATAACAAATGTCGGAATAAACTGTAAAATGCGAAACTAAGTTTTAGTTTCCACTTTTCTCATTACACTTCATGTCGATGCTCTTGTAATGAAATAAACTTTGTAGGATTCGTTCCGAAATGTAATCCAGTCATGCCAGTTCAGTTCTAACAAGCTGACGCGACTTTTATACGCGGAATAAGACTCCTTTCGACATCACAGTTTATATTACTACACTTCTTTACTTTAAAACTAGTTAGCCTTTAAGGCTTACATACTTTTTATTCATCTTCGCTCGTTTTCTTAACACTATAGCATATAACAATATTTTTTTACAGTAAAGAAACTTATATAAAGAGTGCGTTAAAAAGAAGTGAAAACAAAATAATCAGATTTTTCAGTACATGATTTTAGTTATTTAAGAGATCATTAAGTTATGGAGAAATAATTGTATCCAACGATGAAATGACAATAATTATCAACAAAACGCAAATAGAAACACAAAAAGTAAGACTTAACGAGCGATGAAAATGAGGAGTGTAAGTAGTTACTTCGTCCGTTAGTAAATTTCACATCTACAGCAATACGAGTATTAGTTAATCTTTTTAATTATAGATATGAAGAAGATTTCTTCGCATTAAAACCCTGCTTTCAAATAAATTTACAAAAATTTTTAGTCGACACCAAAACATAAAATATATATTCAGAATATATCAAAATTGTTTCAAGCCTTATATTTCACTACTGAATTATCTCAATATTTCATAGGATAAATATATCATAAAGTATATCTTATTACCTGCTGGAAATGAAAAATGTCGTGAAGATAATTTAAAGTCAAACCACAGCAGGAAATGTCATTTCCTTAAATTTACGAGATACTTATACATAGATAGTCTCACCGTGATTTAAATTTTGGTGTTATCGAAGATTATACTTCAACCCACCACACCATAAAAAAAGTGCTTAAATTTTTTTTTTTAATGGAAAATAGCACCACTTACCTTAAGATAGACTCACTGGGCTTACTTGTCATCACATAAAAATAAATGTATACACTATGATTTAGACATAGTACATTACAAGAATATTGTCATTAAGCAACTATTAACATACAACTATTTATTCTACTCCTTATTATTTCTGTTTTTCGATATTAATTATAATATAATATATTTCAATGATAACAAAGAAAATAACACGAAGCAGAAATTCGTTAGTTTTTAATATTAATTATAAATTATTATAATATAATTTCTAAATAAATTTGTCAGTGGATATATAAGAACCGGTCTGACATAAAAAACCGCGAATGTGTCTTGACTGCAGCTGAATCGCAAGTTCTCTCACATCATCGCTTAAGAAAGTCACAGTGACCACTAGCAAACTATATAAAGAAAATCTTATAAAAGTATATTTATAACATGTATAATAAATGTCTAAATTTCAAAAAGTAAACAATCCAAAAACAGTTTTCTTATTTATAGCTTCCATTTTTAGTTGGCTTGATATTAGTCAAAGAAAATTGCGGCTCCTCTAGGGAAATCATTTCTTAAATAACCAGCAAGAACAAACAACTGGACGCAGTTGCACTGTAATGTCTTTGTGTTTATATTAATTTAGGTTTAATGTATTTGTAGTCTTTTTGCCTTTACAAAACTTATTTTACTTACACAAAAAATACTAAAGAATTTATTTCATACAAATATAATTACTATAAACAATATGTATTATTATAAAAATGTAATATAAGTCCCCTAGATATATTATAGGTGTATGAATAATAAAAAAGAAAGGTGTAACTTAAATTATAACTTTGTCCGCGCCTCTGACACTAATAACGACGTCAGACGTATTCTGCCGAGCATAGACGACGACGAGTTACACTTGGATTATTAAAATACTTTATATCATAAACCTATTTAGTAAAGATACCAGCTCCTGAACTTTTACTTAACTTTTACCCAGTGTTGGTATAAAAATATGCTTAATAATTTATTTCAGAGATAGTTTAGGTAAAATATTACTTAAGTAATAATAATATTACATGGATCATTTGAAAAAGATATCTGCTTCTCCGTCTGAGTGAGCATTCTTCAGGTTTACACTTCACCCGCTAACAGAGAACTACCTATCAACTAGACGGGGCATTCGATTCGATTCTTGTGTTTCAACTTTAATTTTGACATCATCAGTAGTAAGTGTATGTACTTATAATCGAAGATGTCAACATCTTCAGTTTAATGTATGAATAACAATAGCATTATAATATTCTATACTTATAATAAAAAATATGACTAAATCCGTACATCAAATTTACAAACAACAAACATTTCCATTTCTGTATTTCTATTCACTCTGTTGGAATTTTCCGCCAATAACAAAAAGTAGTAAACGGAATTTAATTTATGTGACCACTATCATTCGTTATATTAGCGGATATGCCTTTTTGTGATATCACTTTTAAAACTATTTTAAGTATACTATATTTGTATATAAGTAATAAATATTTGATTATATAGGATGTATTAAAATTTATATATGCCTAACTAATGCCTGTGACTTTCTTACTTTATTGATGGGTGAAGACAACATTTCGCATTTAAAAAATGTAGTGTTTGTGTATTTTTACAAAGAACTATTAATACTACCGTAAGTTTTAAAAAGCAACAATTATTCTTTCCTATATATTTATGTGCTTGTTTCTTTATCATGACGCATTTTTTCGTTACATCGAGTTTCAATTCACAACAATTTCAAAGAAGTTTACGTTAAAAATATTTTTATTGAATTGTATTTTAATAATTATTATCAAGCTGCATATATAACAATGATAATATAAATGAAAAAAAGTAAATAAATAAATAAAATTGAGTAATCGTTAAGAAACCCATTAAAAAGCATTATCATAAAATATAATACAAGCTCTCCGCATGTGCATATAAAGAAATAAATAGAGACATTCAATTCATAATTTTACAGAATCTGGAAAACATTAATAAACATATTAAGCATCCATCAAAAAAATATCTTAACTTGGCAACAAAGCCAAGGAGCCACTTACGAAATAATAATTTTCTTAATGCATTTGTTGCATCACTTAGTCAAAATCTGACAAGACCTAAAAATTATTTGGGCTTGTCTGTCTTGCCTTTGTTAAAAAATACTCCATTAATAAATAACTGTTAAGTTCAATACTCAATAAATTTGAAAAATATTGTTGGCCTTTTGAAGAAGATATGTGCTTCTCAGTCCCCTGAGTATCAAAGCGTCCCCTTCGGGTATGCACTTCACCCACTTACAGAGAACAACCCCACTTGTGTTTGTTTCACGTCGCTTTGAAATCAATTCTTACTTCAATCTTAGCATCAAAATAATAACATGCGAAAAAAACTAGCAATAAAAATTTCATAACTTATAATAAAATAATATGTCTTAATCAGTACATTAAATTTACAATAATGAAAACAATGTTTTGTGCATCTGTTGGTATTTTTCGCCAATAATAAAAAGTAATTATTAGTAAAATTATTTAATTCATGTAATCACTATCATTCGTCGTCTTAACAGACATGCCTCTTCGCCGTATTATTTAAAAACACAACAAAATTAATGAACTAATAATAATATTATCCTCAGTAAGACATTATTATGCTTGGTGTTAAAAAGAAAAAGTTTAATGACCATTTTCTGTTGTAAAAATATAATTTGTTTCACGTTCTTACCAACTCTTTGTTTTTAAAGTTTTTAAAAATAGTGTGAGAATAAACAAAATTCTCGCAATCGTTTATCTTTTTTGTAATATAAATAATAATAATATATTTCTCTTAAAAGAGCAACTATTGAATTTTTGCCCGGATTTTCTCAACAGAGCATGGTGGTGGTGGCAGAGCACGAACTGGTGGTAGTTTACTCACGAACACATTGACCTTATTAATTGTAATAATTGACGATTCAAAAGGGTGTGTAAATGCCTACTTGAATTAAGATATTTTGAATTTGAAATTTAATTAATCAGTAACAAATTACATTTACAGGTAATAACCTATAAATACATAATAATTATTATGCCTAATTATATTATAATACCTTATTTGTACCCAATATTCCTACCCTCATACTGCTCCCAATACCTAATTTTTAATTAACCAGCATGAAATTGAACTAGCAACTCTGTGAAGACATTATTTACCAGCAAATCTTTAGCATCTGTGTGCGTGATGCATCTCCGCGTATCTGTAACGGCCGCTGTAACTTACTGAACCACAGCGTTCAGAGACAGTCGAATTGCTTTTTAAAACGATGCTTGTGCCCGTTTATTTCTTATTGAAACGGATTTTGTTTAAAATTCGCTATACAGTTTTGGTCAAATGACACTGTGGTTATAGGATATAAAATCCCACACAGAAAAAAATATAATATCTATTACACAAAAAGTCGTATAACACAATCAATGAAAATATAATCAATTAAAACTTAAATAAAATACAATGTTTAAATGAAAATATTTACAAATAAAGTAAATTATGTTTTAAACTAAGAATAAAATGTAACCCATTACATATACAAGATAATCATCCCTCGGAGAAGGTAGCAGCACTTTTTTAACTGAATTTTCATGAATACTATTTCGTCCTGTGTGTTAAGTTATTAGCAATGCTGAGCACAACTTTAACATCGAACAAGACATTTTCCGACTGATAATAGCATAAATATCCTGAATTTAGAATCGTTATTTTCTGGTTAAAAGCGAGATTATTAATAACAAGAAAGAAAAATCATTGAGTAAAGTGAATTTAATTTTTTTAATCAGTTTAATTTTAATTCTTTTAGTCAGTTTAATTTTTTTAGTCAGTGTATTGTTGTGTAACTAATATAATATTTATATTTATATTACTCGCCTATTAACAGTTCGCTTATTTTCTTGCGAGATCTTCATAAATAATAAATACTCGATTTTTCTCAATAACAATCACCTTAAAATAAATTAGGTACATAAGTTACGATTCTATACTCTCGTTATACTTCAATAAAATAAAACATCATATTATGGTACTAGAGATATTGGTATAGGAGAATGCATCTCCTGTAATACTTTGCAAACAGGTGGAGCGTAGGCATTAAAAGATAAGATAAGTCGATAAGAAAAAATATAATTCATCGCTGTAATACGATATATTTCCTTTAAAAATCCTTTAAAAATTGTATTTATTAAATTTAAAAATCCTTTAAAAATTGTATTTATTCAATTAAATAAGATTTACATTTTTGAAATATGATATAAGTTTAATTAAGTAAAGTTATAATAGTCCGAAGCGTCTCAGTCTTTGAGTTAAATGGTTTGTGTAATGTATCAGGTGGGCTCACTTTTCAATATATCTGCACTGGCACTTGTATTCACATTTTTTATTATAAAAGCCTCCTAAATAAAAAAGTTGAATATCCTAATATTTTAAAATAACTGTAACCATGTAAGACATATTACTTATTTTATTATATATATATATACATATATATACATATATATATAAAGGGATTAATAAGACCAGAGTAACCAACCATTCTTGACTATAAGAACAGTTTCTATTGTAGTTTTAATATCATTGGAATGTTAAAAAATTACTAATCTGTACAATTTATAGCGTTCGAAAGAAGTAATTAAATTTAACAGTACTTATTGGAAAAATATTCTTATATTCCGAAGCGTCTCAGTCTCTGAGTTAAATGGTTTGTGTAATGTATCAGGTGGGCTCACTTTTCAATATATCTGCACTTCTATTCACATTTTTTATTATAAAAGCCTCCTAAATAAAAGTTGAATATCCTAATATTTTAAAATAACTGTAGGCTTGTAAGACATATTACTTATTTTATTTATAGCATTCGAAAAAAGTAATTAAATTTAACAGTATTTATTGGAAAAATATTCTTAATAAAGGAACAATTTAAATGAGACCACATCAATCACAGCGGATGTAAACAAATTATACGCCTTACTACCGAAGTTACAATTTGACAAATATATTGTTTTTAACAATGAAGGAATTCTTCCGTAGTATAACTATTACACTTCGAATATGGATACGGATAAATAGTAATAAATAACAAACCCAAAATAACTAAAAATTATTACGGGATAATAAAAATTTCAATTATCATTTTAAATTATACGTAAATATTATTATATGAATAATAAATAGCTTAATTATATAATTCAAAAATAAATTATATCATCAATAATGTCACCAGCAATACCCACATTCAAATTACTGGATTAAGTATGATATATTTATACTGTGACTTTGTTTACATGTCGCTGTTATTTTTTTTTTGATACGTTAAAAAAAAGAAACCAATAAATTACAAGAACATTGTATTTTTTCATGGTAAAATTTATCTACCTTATTTTAGTATTATTTTCCATATTTACAGAAATAGTTTTTGTGCATTTTTTTATAATTATTATATCTAAATGTTCAACTATTTTTATCATTAATAGGATTATAAATAAAGTAGTATATCTACTAGTTATAATTCTTTATATTACTATTATAAAGTTAAATTATCTCTAGTAAAAGACAATAAAAGTCGGAGACTGATGCAGTCATCTAATATAAGACGTAGTTTAGTTTTCTTATTATAAGAATGAGATAGTCCAAAACATATTATGATAATATATTTATAATTAATATTTTTTTAAATAGATTTATTAAAATATCGAAAAATGAAAATTAAATTTCAATATCAGTAGATATTTTGAAAATATATTCAGATCAACAACATCAATGAATTATTAAAGCTTACAGCATGGAAATAAAACATCGATATCGAAAAATCAACCAATGCAGGTCGCATTCGGCGAAGCTTGTTTTTATTACCTTTATTGAATTTTTATATATTAGTTACATATTTCGTGAGTTCGAGTCTTCTAAAAATGTGTATCTGCTAGAGAAACATTAATTGATAATTTGATATTATTACATTTATAAACATATAAAATACACATGTACGTTAAAGGATAAATAAATAAAATTTTCATCTCTTTAAATCAGTATTGTTTTATGATAGTAACTATGTCATTCGAAATAAATAAACATATAGTAAATCAATATTGGCTGCAGAGCTGAACAGAGGTTCACTAGAAATTATAATGCATTTAATATATTCTAAGGAAATATCTTAGATATTTATATTCGATTCCAATACTGAAACTGTTCAAAACATTTAAACATTTATTCAGAATACATTACAATTATAGTTCTATACAACCATTAATTAATAAATTTTACATTCGACTCTCTTCGCCATCAACTTTTATGTCCATTTTATTTTACTCCGTGCCGCACCCAAATATTCAATAACTTTCGCAAGTAAACCAGAAGCGAACATGTTTATATATTCTTTCGATCACTGAAAAGACCTTATTGTTCAGTCTGAGACTTCCTTTATAATTAAAAAATGGCAGTTTTATTAAATTTAAGTAACTTGTCGCTACGTTTGCATTCATTTTTCTCTGGGATTATATAATACGAAGCTTGCACAGTAACTAGCTGTCTGCGCATTTTTTCTCTATTTAAACTATATTTCTGTTTTTTTCTTTCCAATATTTTAATAAATTAAAGAACAAAAACTTATACTGCCTTGCTCATACTTGTGCTACAATTAACATTTATGTGGTGTAAACAAAAATTTTCAAGCAAAGATATATATTTTTAAATACTTCTAAACAAAATCGCTTGTATATGTATACTCGTATCAATCAAATATCGTTTGTTAAAAAGCGTTACTACAGTAATAAAACTAGCTTTCAGTATGTCGGTAAAAGATTTTAACACAAACTTTGAATACTACTCATTAGATCACAATAAGTAGTGTGACAAAAATAATATATATTTTTTTTATAAAATACAACAATTACAAAAATAATTACCATTATGTGTTATCAATACATTTTGACTTGTTTTATTTATTTTTTAAAATTCATATCATATAAAGCAGATTGTTCAAATTTGCAGTTAGGACACACTGTCGTAGATTTGAACTTTTATCCCAAACAAAGTTCTCTGAACAAGTCAGGAAGCACTTTGTTTTAGAAGTATCAAAATGGAACGTGTTAAGCGAAGGGTCCATCTCCAGCTGACGGAGCTTAAAAGAACTCCATAAAAATAAGTAAGGATACTTTGATAATGTATATATGTTATATTTGTATATATGTTAATTGCTGCATATAAAATATATACAATTTTTCAATGTAAGGCTTCATTTAGTTCGGTGCTTTAAAAATATTTTACTCAAATTTTCCTAGAAGATACCCTGATCGTTAATCTAACATAATATATAAAATATATTATTATTACTACATCTTATAAGTACGTCCAGAGGGAAATTAAAACGTCATCCACATGGCGTTACTCTAACGTCATATCATATGTTTTAAGATTATTTTATCGATAAAATTCTTAATCTAAAATTGTTTATATATTTATTAAATAATGGAAGCTTAGAATATCTTTTAATTAACTTAACAAATATGTCAACTAATTTAAAGTATGTGTGTAATGCTAACAGTGTCATGAGCTAATAATTAATTATTTGTGATTCAATACTACGTGTTCGTGATTACTAACAACATCACAGTTTGTGTTCATTGGCAATACAATGGCTGCGGATAATCAGTTAGTATTAAAGAATTCAAATACTTTACGTTTCATAATAAATATACAAAACATAATGTATATAGCATATTTTATATATTATATAAATTTAGATTCACAAGTAAATGAATTATAGCATTCTCTCCTCCTTCCTCTCGCGTTGCATTCCTCTAAGGACTGTTACTTCACTTCAAAACCTCTTATAAGTAACATAATGACATAATATCTTCGTACCAATTAATCATACGTATATTATACAAGAACATTATGTAAAATGTTAACAATCCTGACATCTGACAGTTATCTACCCGCTGTGGAAATGCCTGAAGGCAACATATTCGTAGCATATCTTGCTAAGACTTTAACGTACTCGTAAACTCAATTTGATAACAACTTGAAGTGCTTTTCTATTCTTTATTATGTTTTTTAATAAAAACGCTACAAAAATAGTATCAATTCAAATTATAATGATAGTGTTAATAACTCGATTAGACAAAATAATATTATAGGCATTCAATTTCAGGTTTAGGTAATATTACCTGATTGAACGATTTCAGTATCCGGATGATATCATCCGGATACTGAAATCGTTTGCAATTTTATTATTAACAATAAAAGAAATGTACTTCTAAATAATATATATTTTTATAAAATCAAATTAAAAGGTCATACATATATTTAAGGCGTATGAAGAAATAAAATTAAAATAACTTAAATATGTCTATTAAATAAAAAAACGTTAGCTAGTAGGATAAGCTGTAACTAAAAGTTTGGCCGCGTGTTAGGCATTAGCAAGGACGCCACATATTTGCTCCTGAGTGGAGACGTCTCACGACGAGTCACACTTGGATTATTCTATTATTATCATATTTAAGAAAACAAAATGCTTATCAAAACTTATGTAGAATAAAAAACTCACAAAACCGTATGTTCTCCAACTCATAATTTTATTGAATCTCGAAAGCAATGGACAAAAAGAAGTATTAAGATAAATAAAAAAAATCTCTTAGTTGGTAACAAAGTCAAGAAGCCACTTTAAGAAATAATATTTATTTAATGCATTTTTACATCAGTGTGTCAAACCCTGGAAAGAGCTAACTAAAGTGTTACTCAGCGTTTGTCTAGTAATAATTAAAAATACTCCCTTGAAAAAATAACTATTTAGCTAAATGGTAAACAAATTATTTGTTAAGTTTTTTTTATTTAATATTAATAAAATAATAATAATATCACATGGACCATTCTAATAAGATATCTGCTTCTCAGTATCCTGAATATTAAAGCGTCCTCTTCAGGTATGCACTTCACCCGCTTACAGAGAACTACCTCTCAAGTAGATGATTCTATAGGCATCCGAGATCTCTCGTGTTTGTTTGAAGTCGCCTTGAAATCAATTCTAATATAAACTTCAATCTCGACATCGTCAACTATAAGTACCTATCTACATCTTCAACATAATATACGAGCGACAATAGCAGTACAATATTATACAATTATAATAAAATAATATGACTAAATCTGTATATTACATTTACAAATATCAAATATATATATTGTGTATTTCTTGTAAAAAAAATATAAAGTAATAGAAGTTATTTAAAATCTATCTTTCGTCATGTAAGTATAACTTTCTCTTCGCCGTAATATTTTTAAAATACTAAATACCTAAATGAATAACTAAGAAAAGTTAAGATTTATTGAATGGCGTTTAGTATTAAAAGATAATGTTAAAAAAGCTCTTTTCATGGAACCATTTGTTTTTTTTAATTATTTAAGATTCATAATAATAATTACACAATAATAAATGAGTGTAATATCAAATTTGTATGCGTTACTTCTACTCACACATTGCACCCAATTAATTCCTTATTGTAAATTTAAGCAATTCTTAAGAAGTGAATTTGCATTGTGAAGACATTACTTATTAGCAAATCTTTATCATCTGTATGCGTGATGCATCGCCCGTGTCTGTTACCCTCCGCGTCGTAACTTACAGAACTGCTGCTTTCAGTGACACTTAAATTGCATTTGAAAACGACACTTGTTTCTTAATAAAACAATTTTTGCTTAAAAAACCTTCGTTTTTTGTTCAAAAGGTGTAGTGGATATTGAGTACATAATCTGACGCAGTAAATAATTATATTTTTATTATACTTAAACAAATAGTCTTCTCTTAAACTCAATATAAATATGAATTTAATATTTTCCAACCGATAACAAAGACATTTCTCGACCCGCAATTTGAAATTTGTATCCTGGTTAAAAGTGAGATTATTAAATATAAGAAAGGAAAATAATTTAGTGAAGTAACGTATTTTTCTTACATAAGTTATATTTATCCAACTTATATATATATAGTATATATAAGTTGGATAAATATAATTATAATATAATAATATATATATATATGTACTATTTTATTCGCCTATTAATAGGTCGCCTATTTTCTTGCTAGATCTTCATAGATACTGGATATTTTTTTCTAATACAATGACGTTTTTATTAATTCGGTACGATTCGATATTTTCATAATACATTATACAAATAATACAGCGTATTATCAATGCATATTATATAAGCATTTCTAACAGAAACTGGTAATCCTGGGTATCATAAGAATGTACTTTGTATCGCCTCAGGGGAGCATTGCCGGCTTCTTTGCCGGAGATAATATAGAAAAAGATTCGGTAACTTTCCACGCCTTAACTGAAACACATTCAAAACTTTTTGTTATTTTAAACTAACTTTAATCTTATCTATTTTACATGTAGTATATGTGTTGTCACTGAATTACTATGAAACTTAGTTCAATACAGTTGTAATAGTACGAAGTATATAATCTCGGTTTCCGAATTAATTGGCTTGTGTAACGTAATAGATGGGCTCGATTCTCAATATATCAATATTGTGTTGCATTTAATTATATCGCTGTTATATTCACATTTTCTTATAATAAAAGCCTCAGTAATAAAAGTTTGATATCTTATTATTCCAACCATGTAACCATGTTAAATATAATACTTTGATTTGATAAAGATAGTGGTTGTTGAGGATCAGGATAGCCAGCTGTTCTTGACTACAAGGGCTATACGTACGTATAAGTAGTTTTGAAATCACTAAAATATTAAGAATTTAAACACTATCTACAAAATCTTTAGTTTTGAAAATAAAAGGAATTTAAATTAATCAGATTTTGTTGCCAGAAGAAACTCTTGATAAAGGAACAAGTTAAGTATAAATCAATAACAGAAAATCACATAAGTCACAGCGGGCTCTATCAAATCATTCGCTCCTCTGCCTAACAATCATAAATTACCTGTCGAATATATTTGTGTTTTATAATCAAAAATACGTTTTAGTATTACTAATTAACTTCGAATATGGATGGGTTAGATAAATCTTAATAAAATACGTAAACTTTATTTCTTATTTGAGTATACGATCCAATATATATAGTTGCAAATGTCTTGTCACCCATGAGGAATAGAGAAGGATGCAGTACAATCGAGTATACAAAATGTAAGAATGGAGCTTTATCGTTTTGATCTCTCCCTCATTGGACAAAACAATACTATAATAGCTACTTTACGCAGATCTTATGTGAGTATACTGCTTCAGTCGATCCAGCTCATATACGAACTATAGTCAAAAGATTAAATCTAGACTCTAACATCTACAATAATAACTACATAAGTAAAATACTTGGCTTATGAGCCCTGCAAAGATCCAAAAAAATATGACGTTTCAAACTTATCATAATTTAAAGTGTTGGTCAATATTACGATAATATAATTTAATTTCTTCGTAAGAATTCTATTAATATTAAAAGGCATTTATTTTATTCTAAAACAAAAAATATATTACTATTATATGTAAAACAATAATAACCTATTTAAAAAAAATCAAAGGAGTAAAGGGGTAATATGAAAAAAAAATCTTATAAAAAATTACATGAAGATCTCCAATAAAATTTACTCCAGACTAAAAAACGTAAAAACTTTACATATATAAGGACTAAAAAATAATTGCAGGTGCTATATAGGAATATTATTAAATAAACACATTTTATTATAGTGGAAGGAGTACCTGATATATAAAATTCGCGTCGCCGCCTGCACTGAACTGAGTTCTGTCTCAGTAATCTTATTTACTATAATAACAATCCAAAATAAAAAAAATCGATATAATATATAAATTATTATTTATTTTAATTTATACGTAAAATTATTATATGAATATTCGAAAGCTTTATAACATCGTTCATAATTTAATGATGTCATTAAAATGAATAATTATGGCAGCAGTAACACCCAAAGTCAAAATACCTCATTAAGTAGGACATATTTAAATTTGAAAGTGCCTACTAATGCCTTGTTGTTTGCAAGTTCTGTATTAATTTTAGCCCCCGTCTAGATATGACTTGAAAACTTAGATTAAATAATATGACAAACATCTCAGAGGTTCGCTGGAAGTTAAAATTGCAAAACACTTTTTTTACATTTTAAGCTACTGAAAGTGTTTAATATATATTGAACAACCTATCGTTGTTACCCTCTAGACTTCTTTTATAAATTAAAGATACCACAAAGTTTTATTCAATTTGAGTAACTTGTCGCTGGGTTTGCAGTCATTTTGCTCCGGGATGAAATAATAAGTTCTCTGCACAGAAACTGCACTTGCTGTCGGCGACAAAACTTTTTCTATTTTAAGTACATTTCTGTTTCTCTACAATAATTCACTGAATTTCTTTTATCTATATTACAGTAATTCAAATAAAATAAAGCATAAAAACGAAGAATGCAACGTGCGTACCATAGTTACATTTGAATAATTTAATAAAAAAAAGCAAAAAATAATCATAAGAACTTACCACAAAAATAAATTTAAAAAACTAGATTTTTTTCTCTGATTTCAAAAACATTTTCTTTATAATAGTAATATTAAATGTATATTTTCAATTTGTTATTGATTTTTTTTACTTGTCATCATAATGTCACTACAATCCCATACAAAGCCCGTATCTTTTTAAAGATTTAATGACCATTCAGTTCTCTTTCTTTTGTATTTTATATTAATAATTTTAATGTGTATCCTAATAACTCTTACAAATTCAATTTACAGACAAACTATATGGAAAATAAATATAAACATGTCACTTTGTAATTTATTATTGTATATAATACGTTCATAATGATATAATACACAAGCCGTTTTTAACAGGCGATTTTTTATCATAAATACAGTTTAATTTATTTTTGTTTTTCTTTGAAACAATATATCATACAAAGCAGATTGTTCAAACCTCCATTTAGGATACACTATCCTAGTTTTTAACTTTTATCCTAAATAACGTTGCCTGATACAAATCAAGTAGCACTTTGTCTTGGAAGTAACAAAATGGAACAGATTCATAGAGTTTCTCCAGTTGACGAGGGTAAAGTGACCTTCAAAACAAAAATACTTACGCATACGTTGAAAAATTTGTATATATGCTATTGCTGCATACAGACAATTTTCATTGCCATATGAAATATACTTTTTATCTCACAGCACTAAAGAATAAAAGGATAATGTGTGTGTTTTATTGAATTCGGTGCTTCGGAAATATCAACGAAGTTATAAAAATATGCATGTATTTTTTTACAAATTCTAGTGTATCACCTATCTATCAATTCATAGTTTAAGTGTGTAAAATTTAACTTTGAAGTCCGCAAATTCGAGTAAAATATGAAGCATTTTACTCGAATTTGCCCAGAAGTCAAAACTGAGACTAAAAGTTGGTCTACAGAATAAAAATATAAAAATATATTTATTACACCTTGTAAGTATGTCATGAGGGTTAATAAAACGTCATCCACATGGCGTTTTTCTAACGACTTGTTATATGATTATTTTGATTTCTATTCAATAATAATATATTTATTTATTAAATAAGAAAAGCTTAGAATGTCCTGTATTGAACATAACTAATTTAAACTTTATCGTATAACACTTAGTGTCTTGAGCTAGTAACTTATTATTAGTGATTCAAAACGAGATATGGTTATGGTTAGTAAATGTAAATTGCACAATGTATATTACATATATTATATAAATTCAGATTCATAAGAAATTGAATTAATTCTTCCACTCCTAATTCCTGTTGCGTTGCATTCATCTAAGTACAAGAGTATGAAGAATCTTTGAAGTTAAGTTCTTACTTAGTTAAGTAAGAACTTAACTTCAATGATTCTTATAACTAACATGACTTGAAAACACTACGACACTAGGTAAATTAAATGAATACATTGCTGGATAATATTAACCTTTCTGACATCTGTAAGGTATCTACCCACTGTGGAAATGCTTAAAGGCAACATATTCGTTGCATATCTTGCTAAGAATTTAACATAGTTTTAAACTCAATTTGATATCTTATAACAACTAAAATTGCCTTCCTATTTTTCATTATGTTATTTATTTAAAACGCTTAGAAAAGTAATTATAATTTTCCATATCATATTTATTGATATGGGATATAGGTTTATATCATTTTCATTTATCAATATATATAGTTACATACTAGTATAGATAAATAAATAAATATAAAAAATACACAACTGCCTACATATAGATACAATTAAGGGATATGGTATAAGTAAATAAATTATTGTCATGATGAAAGAGGAAGTAGAGGTGCTTCTTGTGTCAAAATTTTATTATTTACTATAAAAGAAACATAATTCTAAACAATGTACATACTATAATAAATAAAAATGAAATTAAAAAATGTTATAGGAGTATGAAGAATAAAAATAAAAACGAAAGTTAAATTCGGCCCATTAAATACAAATGAAATGTTATTTAGCAGGATAGACTTAAAAGTTTGGCACAGACACTAAAAAGGACGTCTTATGTTTGCTGCCGAGTGTAGACGACGAGTCCCACTTGGTTTTTTTTTCTTTTCTTTTTCTACTTGTTAGCTTATATATGCCCACTGAAAATTCCGACTCGTATATGTAATCACAAATAATATGAATAATAATATGTAATCAATAAAAATATATATAATAAATAATATATATTGTTTTCCTCAAATTCCTCATTTTTACATATTGTTATAATTTTCCTAAGATAAATTAATGACAATTTTAAAATATGAACGATTCGTAATACCTACAGCAAAATTTATTACATATAAAATAATTTAATCTGGAATTTACACATTTCACAAACATTATCAAAAATATCTTTAGTTTTTTATTATTTATAAAATATAATTTGTCTGTTATTACAAAAAACCAAAATCATGTTCATACATAATTAACTTAAATAGTTTTAACGAAATGATCATTTGGCCAGATTTCATTACACATTCAGTGAGAGAAAATAATTAGTATATGTAGTAACAAGAATGGATAAAGAATAACAGTTAAAATAAAAACACACGTACGTCGCGCTTTAAACAAAATATTAGTCAAGCAGGTTTAGTTTGTTACTTAGAGTAGAAAGTTTATAAGTAGTTGGGAATTAAATACATATATTTGAATATGAACAAATGTAATTAAAAGCAAAATTTGTTTGGTTCAAAACATCTCACATAAATAACAACTCCACAATAACATAATATCCAAAAGTTGTCACTAGTAATATTTATACATCAAATCATCACGAGTTATAAAGGAAATTGAGAATAAAACCATTTTTTGCGAGTGTTACTAAAATGAATGTGCACTTGTTTAGAGGAAATTTTATTCTATCAAATGTCGGAATAAACTTTAAGATACGAGACTAAGTTTTAACTTCCGCTTTTCTTCTTTTACTTCTAGTCGATACTCTTGATTGAAATAAACTTTGTACGATTAGTTCCGGAATGTAATCGAGACTTCCCAGTTCAGTTCTAATAAGCTGACACGACTTTTATTATCGGAATAGGACTCCGCTCGACATCACAGTTTATATTACTATACTTCTTTACTTTCAAACTAGTTAGCTTCTGAGAATAATATTTTTTTCTTCAAAACTAATTCTTGCTCGTTTTCTTAACGAGATAACATTTCTAGTCCAGTCATTTCATTTTTCTACTTCTATTTCTAGTCATAATTTTAAGATTAACTTAACGTTCTTTATGTAGATTTAATGTTAAGTATCCAATGCCAACAGTACTTATGGCATCAGTGAGTTTGACCAGCGTAGTAACCGTGCTTTGACCGAGTTGAAATCCGTATTTACGGGAGTTAAGAAGGAAAATTTTGTTAAGGGACAAGTTTAACTGTTCATAAACTTTTTTTTTAAATATTTTAAAAGGCACTTTTCATACAAAGGTAGAATGGATATACGATAAAAATGGCCGAAGGTCACAGGTTTGCTTACTTTTAGTAGAATAGAGGACTTATATGAGACTATTTCCAAAGTTCAAGAAATTTATTACTGGAAATGAAATGATTTCCAATATGGATAAATATGAGGGAAATAATGTTTAGGATAGTAACAATCATATTAAGGTTGCTACTGATGCTCTCTGCATGCATCAACAGCATTTCAGAAAATGGACAGCACGTTCTTCTTAACATCACAGTCAGTTAAGGACAGAAAGTGAATGGTGGACGAACGTAAGTTGGAAGAAATAAAAGGGACTTAAGAAGATCAATATTAATAAATAAAAGATAGATAGATAGATTAGAGTTGCCTTTTTCAATAGACTTGTGAATAAAGCGTCGTTATGCATCTCTACACGATGTATTGCCCTTCTATTCAATCCCCCTTAAAAACACTTGACATAAATTATAAGTGCGCTTTATCGTGGCCACAATTGTAAAAAAATATTAGAAGTGTGTTGTGTATATTTCTAATATTTTTTGTGTTTAATGCAAGTGAAATCATATTGATTTGTTAAAAATACAACAACAATGATCGAAATTATTTCACGTGAACAACAAAATTTATATAAGAAATAGAATAACAACAATGAAATGTTTTTCTATCAGAAAAATGATTAAAAATATTATTACCATATACCTAATCTCATCAATATTTGTAACAGTTTATATCTAGTCATAGTTTGACTACACTACACCTGTGTACGTCAGATGTCAATGTCAAACCAGCGCTGTCGTCTGCGCTCGTCTCCTTCTCTCATAAATCACGACTGCCTTCCTTCGACGGAAGTAAATATTTGTCTTAAACATTACTTTATCGTATTTTATTTCTAATACTATTAAGCTAAAGATATTTCAAGCTTTTTGTGTTCGAGTCATGAGTACTTAGAATTATATAAGTGGTCTAAATAAGGGCATAAGACAATTTCGCTATATTAGTACAGGAGCTAGTTAAAGTCGACATTCCTGATGCAACTTGTGATGTACTTACATAGGATATTAACTCATGAACCAAGGAAATAATTACTGCCCTTATCACTTTTTAATTAATACTTAGGGTAAAAGGCTAATTAAAATAAACCTAATATGTCGAGTATGAGAACCATAATCAACTGTTTATAAAAAAATGTATGCGTATATCATAATAAAGGCTGACTAACAAATATTTCTTAGCACTTTTGTAAGTAGTAGGATTTGTGTTCATTACTAGGAGCGTAATACAAAACAAATATTTAATTGTATATTCAAGTATCGATATAGTAAAGGAACGGCGAAAAAGTGCATAATATCATAAAAGTCATATTAGCAACAATAAGAGCGAACAAAATCAAGAAAAACATTTTTTTCCTATATTTAAAGAACTATGTTTACTATGATTTAATGATAGATTTAAATTGTTATTATATAAGATCCTTAATCTGAACCAAACGATACAAATATCATCTTTTGGGAAATTTAATAGTTTTTTTTTTACAATTACTTACTGAATAATAATATTACCAACTTTCAGACTAAAATTCAAAGCTCGCATTGAACATGTTTATGTATCCAACGCTTATTATAAAACTAAAAACTGTTCGATTATGAGACTGTGACGATGGGAGGCCTAACAATAATCAACTTACTAACAATCCTACATATGTTTTTTTCATTTTAAAAGACTCCAAAGTCTACTATCAGCATTCTTAGATCAAAAATAAGGAGTTAAGTAATTATTATAACATTGAATGTTTAAAAATGATAACCTTCTACTCTTTCTAATTGTGAGAACATCATATAACTAGTAGTGGTAGTTAGTATTTACTATTTATTACCTGAGTGTGTTTTGATTATAAACTATTTTTACATCAATTATGATGCGACTAATAATCAACACTATAATAACAAGTAAACAATAATAACTCAGAAGAGCATTATCTTCTACTAAAATTTCTTATCGATACTTTTTAAAACTAACCGTATATTATAAATAAAGTTTAAAAATCTCTTTTTAAATCCAAATTAACAGCTTTTTACTGTGTATACGGTACTTTCAAGAAAGTATATGGTATAGGATAATCTGTCTGTTTATTCTGACTAAAATCTGAAACGGCTAGATAGATTTTGACAGGATTTTAACAGACTTTCACTGACCGATTGCTGGTGCTACAAGCAGTAACTTAGGCTACTGTTAAAAAATTTTGTAAAGTTTTTAGTGGATCGAAATATGTGGACATATTTCGATCCACTAAAAACTCTTGAACGTTATTATAAGATTTATTTAATAATAAACTTTTGATTTTAGATTTAAAACCAGTTTAGTGTATTATATATTTATGATATTTTGTAAACGAACCTTTTATAAAAAAAAATATTATTATGATACTTTTTATATTTATATAGGTTGCATTTATTCTAGAGAAACGAAGTTCTTAATTTATAACAATATTTAGATTTCCGAGCAGATTGCACTATTTGAAATGAATTGGCAACCTAGTTTCGGAGTCCCAATTCAGAAATACATTTAGCGGAAAGTCTCGCACTGCTAATGGCTTATTGTCACTCAATTATATGGCGAGCTAAATTAAAGCTCACTGCTGCATTTAGATGTGGCTATTTGATTCTGTTATGCAGTTGTATTAATTAAAATAAGTTTTAGACATTCAGAAGCAATTAATAACCATTTACAAAGAATCACCCAATACGTACATAATATTAAGTACTCTGTAACATAACAATGCCAAATCGATGATTTGAAATATTTTATATATACCATGTTGGTATAAATAATAGATAAATATTTGATAGAATTAAATTCGATATCTTCTTAAAATTTAACTTTGAACGTCTTTCATTTTGAGAGTATTGACTATAGTTTGTCGTATCGTGAGAAATGCGGAACGCGCTCGTTGTTAGAATGTTCAGCACCGACGTGACCACGCAACAAAGATAATTCTCGGACTCTAACTAGTTTTAAAGTAAGGACGTGTAATAATATCAACAATGATGTTGTGATGAGTATAAAAATCACGTCACCTTGATACAAGAGTATCGACATGAAGTTAAACAAGATAAGCGGAAGGTAAAACTTAGTCACGTATCTTGTAGTTTATTCTGATATCTTCTAAAATTAAATTTTTACTATGCCTGGGTTGCACACCGTTAAGTATTGATGGAACAGCGGAAATTAAAATGTGTCCTTATAATTAATTATATTCCGTTTAAAGAAAAAATAACACATTTGGTTATGTAATGTAAATTTTTTGTTTTCTTCAAAACTATTATTTTATCATAAACCTTTATTTGTCTCGGTATCTTCGTTTTTTCTCTCAACTATTTTAATGCGCTGTAAGTATTAAAAACTACCTACATTTCACAATATTATACAAAATTAAATAAAAATTATAAAATGATTTCCTTAAATCATAGACAACCATTATAAAAACTGAATTGATAAAATAATTTAGATTAATTGAATTATTATTTACATTAAGCCATTAACACAATATGTGGCATTAAATAATGATCTACATATTATTGTACTAGATATATCATTCTATGTCGAAAACACAGTATCTATGATACTCGAGGGAGATCACGTAAAAAGCATGAGGACCCCCCGGAGGGCATGTATGAAGAGGTTGATATCTGTGGCCGAGGCGAAAGAGGTATGCAGGGACCGAAGCGTTTGGCGCCCCGTCGTCTCTAGCTACCCCGCAAGGGATATGGCGTGTAGATAGATAGATAAATAAACAAATAAATAAATATATATCATTGTAATAGAAATAGATTATATTAAATTATTCAATAAGATTAATATTATTTTAATTCCTCTTTGTTCAATTAATTTTATCTGAAAGATTGAAAAGATTAATTCAAAATAGTTCATTAATCAATACGTTGCATTATTTCATTAAAAAGTACGTCCTTAAACTGTAGCGTCCATTTGACTAAATCACACTAGGCCACATAATTGGAACGGCAATTGCGTTCTAAATCGAACTCCAGTGAGCCGGAGCGAGTTGTACAATGAGTCTCAGCAGAGCAACAAGTAATATAATATGTGAATGTATTTAACATATGTAGCTTCAGTGATATTTGTAAGTTTACTTTTATTTTAGTGAGTTTATATTACAATAACAACAGTAAACAGAAATCAAATTATTATTTACTGAAAGCTCCTTTTATATTTGTCTTTGAGGTATTTAATATATACAATGAATACAGTTTTTATCTATGTTGTATATATAATATTGTTATTTTGTTGGTTTATTTTCTTTTTATATTTATTTAAATTTTTTTTATTAATCCTTTTTTATGAAAATGTCCATTTAAAACGTATATTAATTACGTTTATTTTGTAAGTAAATTTGTTTTTCCTCCACGATTATTCCAAGATAATTTTAAAGTTTAATTACTTTATTACTACTTATATATAACATCTTAAGCTCAATTTTTATTGTTAATTTGAACAACATATCGAAGTCATTTGGAGAGTATTCAAATTACTAAACCTTATTAAGAGATTTCGAACTCAAGGAGTTATGTTAGGTTATTTGAAATGTACTTGTTCTTCAGTAAGCATTGTGTGTTTTAATAAACTATTATGATTGGATTGAAATGAAATATGGATTTTGAGAATTATTTCGAATGACAAATTCTAAATCCTAAGAATAACTCTCGATTCTTCTCTATATTTCCAATCTTAAATTCGTTAATGGAAAACTTATCGGAGCAAATAACGTTAACGCCCTTATTTTCTGATTTCCGATATAAAGGGGAAAGGTGGTAGATATTCTGAAGTGTTATATACCTGCGAGTCCAGCATAACCACTGTCTGCCCGATTCGATAGATATCCATAAACGGTTTCCCAATGGAAAAAATGTCCCCAAAAATATGTTTGAATGGAACAATGAACATAATAACATTTAACTATAGCACTCAAATCTAACGAAATAATCATAAAAAGTTTTAAGTGTTGTCTATTACATACTGTATATGGCAAGCGTCATAGAACCGTATTTTAATAGTTATAAACGCTTAATAATGTGTGTATTATGTTGTTAACTTAACTTAAGAATTTTTATTATAGAAATTTTATTTTATCATACCTAAGAAATGAGAAACTTATATTATTTAAATGTCTGTATGTATTTTTCTTCTATTCTATTCTACAATAATATATTGATTTCGAAACTGAAATTAAATACTTAAACTTTGAACTATAATATTATTATAAAATTCTCCTGAAATATTTTTGGTAGGTGTCGCAGAATTACAAAAT
The DNA here is from genome assembly GCA_918358695.1 of Melinaea menophilus ssp. n. AW-2005. NCBI lineage: Eukaryota > Metazoa > Arthropoda > Insecta > Lepidoptera > Nymphalidae > Melinaea > Melinaea menophilus. The sequence goes on along the minus strand of OU911040.1, from coordinate 4,129,992 downwards.
ACCATGGAAATTTGAAAAATGTATCTTAAATTATTTTATATTTTTTGTCTGGTTAATATTTCACATAATGTTTTTAAACACCCAATAAAATATTTGTTGCATAACAGTATATCAGTTCCAAACTGTTTAGTTTAAATTTAATCCATTAAACTGTATGTATGTAGTAATAATTATAAATTTAACTTAACGATATTTTAAATAAATATTTAAAATATATATTTATTACATGTTCCAATGGTCATATGCGACAGACCGTGCTATTGGCCATAGTTGTCTACACTCCGACAGCTGCGACGCTTGATAACCACGTCTCATTTGTCGCTTCGTCGGCTCGATAGAAGAGTTTAACCGATTCGTTCGTCTCGTTTTAAATAATACTAGGGCTATTATAAAATACCGTTTTTCTTTTAGTCTGTATCCATTTATCTTCTAGTATTAACATATTCATATAAAACTGAAGATTCTATAGGCACCTTTTTGACTGAACTGAATTACTTAACAAAATAAACAACGCTATTCAATAAAATTATAATTCAACTTATTCTATTTTATTACGTCCCTCGACACAGTTTTTGAGTTGAACTCAGTTACAATTACAACTTATATTAAAACTTCTTAAATGTCACCCCATAGTTTCTTGATTAATATTCTGACAAAGAGTTCATAACTGCACTTTATATTAAGTTCAAGTTAGATGGTTTTAGACAGTAAAGTTATCTGTCATATGTAACTTTTAATAAACCTTCATTCTAAATTAGTTTAAGTATTTTCTAAATTTAATTCAAGTACTTTTGCCTATTTTAAATTGAAACAGTTTTACTAATACCTAGGTTATGTCACACATTGATACGTATAATAAATAAACTAAATATTAAGTAATTATATATATATATATATATATGTATATATATTCAGTTTTCTAATTATGTAATACCTATCTTCTTTTAATAAATACTTTCATAAGTTAACTTTAAATAGCAAAATCCTCTCGAGCCTTTCAAGTATCCTGAATCCGATAAATCATTATCATCAAAGAAGATGTGTTGAGTAAAATAATCAGATTACATATATATATATATATTACCTTCACGCCATATCCCTTGCGGGGTAGCCAGAGACGACGGAGCGCCAAACGCTACGGTCTCTGCATACCTCTTTCGCCTCGGCCACAGACATCAACCTCTTCATACATGCCCTCCGGGGGGTCCTCATGCTTTTTACGTGACCTTCCTCCAGTATCGTAGCTACTGTGTTTTCGAAGGTCACTCGAGGCCTCCCCCTGTCTCTCTTACCGCTCACTTTTCCCATATAAATCTTTTTTACCATTCTTTCATCACTCATTCGTTCAACGTGCCCAAACCACCTGAGCACGTTCTTCTTCATTCTCACCGTGACATCTTCGCCAGTACCTGCCATTCTGTGGATCTCTTCATTGCGGATTCGATCAGCTAGACTGAGTCCGCATATTCTGCGAAGAGATCGCATCTCCACAGCATTCATCTTTCTTACATTCTTCTTCTGTGTTACCCACGTTTGGCTGCCGTATAACAGCGTCGGTAGCAAAACTGCATTGTGTACAGCCAAACGTGCAGCTATACTGACGTTTTGCCGTCTCAACAATGCAGTCAAAGCACCATTGACTCTGTTACCGACAGCAATACGTCTTTCCACATCCATTTCGTATCTTCCGTCTCTGCTAAACATACTTCCCAAATATACCACTTCATTCACTTGTTCTATTATCTTATCATTCACGTTGATCTTACATTCTGTTCTTTCTTCATTTCTTTCAAATATCAGAACCTTCGTCTTATCTACATTCAGGTTAAGACCATTAATTTCACACCCATCTTTCAAAGTGGTGACCAATGCCTGCAAATTGCATTCTGATGATGCAATGAGCACCGCATCATCTGCATATAGCAAGCAATTGACCTTAAGGCCACCTACTTTCACTCCCATGTCACTATCTTTCACTCCTTGGAGACAACTATCCAAATACAAATTGAACAACCAAGCTGACATAGCGCAACCTTGCTTAACACCCGATTGGATGTCAAACCAGGGCGACATACCAGCTCCTACTCGCACACATGAGTGATCTCGGTAAAGAGACCTTACAGCCTGTAGCAAGGGTCCGTTCACATTGTATCGGGGCAGTATCTCCCATAACTTCTTTCTCACAACCCTGTCAAACGCCTTTTCCAAATCCACAAAAGCACAGAAAACCTTTTGGTTTAGGGCCAAAAACTTTTCCGTGATCATGCGGAGGGAAAAGATCTGATCTATACACCCTCTTCCAGGTCTAAAACCTCCTTGGGCCTCCCACAACAGCCTTTCAGATCTCTCTTGCATTCTTCTCGCTAAAATTTTAGCATAAACTTTACCGCCCAAGCTAATCAAACTGATTACAAATCATATTGTGTCAAATAATATTATTCATTCGTATTATAGTATTTCTATATTATTTCATTCCTGTGATGGAGCTAACAGCTTAAAAAATAAAAAGAGAAAAATAAGACGCGCGTCAGTGCAGAAGTCGTTGGCGGATACAGAAAAGAATCTAAGATATGTTTATAGGGCTTTGTATGCGCTAATAGTGTAATTATCTAGTAATACTTCTAATAAATTGTCATACATCAAATTTTTATCTCTATTTTCGTGGTCGCAATTATTATAATACGGTAATTACTGATACGAAATTTGCACAAATATTTTTGAAACGTCCGGCTCTATTGATATGATTCCGAGATATCATAACCGGAATAATATTAGCACAACAGTATATCTTTTCATAGGAATTCGGTATACTGACATATTTGAAGCAATTTTCATAACAGAATAAAAAAAAATCTATTAATTTTAGTAATATATCATATAAGAATATAGACAACCCACCCGCCTTTGTCGGATAGTCTATTCAGGTCGTCTAAATATTATTATAAAAAACAACCTTATAAATTGTAATATTATTGTAACTCTTTTATAAGGAAAACATTTAAGTAAGTATTCAAATCAGATATAATGTGATTGGTATCCAATAAAAATAACGTTTTTATCTAAAAATACAAATAAAATATTTTTTTCACATTATATATTTTTATTTTATAGGGCGTGTTGAACGCCTGCTACTAAAGTGGAAGGTGTCATCTATTTACAGGAATCGGGTCACTTTTTATCGCTATAAATGTTATAACTCTGTTTAGCAAAACATTTATCTTCATATTCAAAAAGATTTTCCAATAATTTTTCCCTTTCTTTTTTGTTTTATTGTTAAGTTTATTTGGATCTATTTAAGTATCTTGTTATAATTAGTAAATAAATATCATTTACAACTTTCGGGTTTTACAACTCCGCATTATTTAGGTAAAATTATAGTACTATCATTAACCGAGATTTATTAGTAATAAGTGTTATTTTGTGTTTATTATAAATTGGTATAAAAAAACACTAAACATTAATCATAATATGAGAACGTTTAAACATACTTAATAGATGCAGTTTTTCAATTTGTATTTTTTTCCAAAAACCGCACCAAAAGTAATAACACACGAAATGGACTCTCACAAACATCGAAAAGCAAATACAATGTGACCAAAATTGTGCACCTTTGTTTTGTATTTCTGCTGTTACAGGTACTAGTGACACAAATAAGTGGGCGTAGAACAACTGAAATGGAACAGTATACGTTATTTGTACTTTGTATTGTAGGTACCGTAATATAAACCTATATGAACAGCTAAATTAAGGCAAAAGGCTCACTTTGAATACAATTTGTGAGACATTGTACTGTTGTTCTAATGTTAATCCGATTACTATATGTCACCTCTTCTCCATGACTTTTTGGAACCGTGTAATTAGAATCTGACATTTGGTTACTATAATGCGTGAATATTTGAATATCTTAAAATGACATTTATCTTTTATGGTTTACATAAAACAAATAAATACTTTATCTTATCTTTATTTTTTTTTTTTAATGTATATTAATTATTTTTATATTGTAACTAAATTTGATTTGTTTATTATGGATCTTTCTTTTCTTCCACGATTATAGAAAGATAACATGAAAACAAAAATACAGTTTTAAAGTTTAATAACATAACATCCTGCTTTTATCTTATCTGTAACATCTTAAGAGCATTCTTAACAACACGTCGACGTCATTTGGCAAGTATTCAAATCCCTAGACCCTATTAAGAGATCTGGAACTTCTCGTATGTTGTTATGTTATTGTAAATGTAGTTGTTTTTCATTACATTGTGTACTTTAAAGATTTTGTGGTTAGAACTGAGTTTTTCCGGCAGAGTATTTTATTTGTCCAATAGAATCTATTGTGAGCTCTTGAGATGTTTGAGATGTGTTGTAAATAATAATTTTTAAGTTTGTTATCTTTATCTTCAAATAAGTATACAATATATTAACATGATTTGAAACAAATAAATTTTTTAGTAAGTCCGATACAAAAAGATATTTTTCTTAAAGTATTATGATGACCAAAATTTTACGTAGATTTTGCGAGTTATTTCGAACGAAAAATTCTATTTCCTAAAAATAACTCTCTCGATTCTTTACTATATTTCTAATCTCGAATTCGTTAATAGAAAACTTATCGGATCAAATAACGTTAGAGCTTTCATTTTATAATTTCCGATATAACAGCGAACGTGATAGGTATCCTGAAGTGTTTATACCAACGAGTCCAAAAGAACCACTGCCGTCCTGGTTCGGAAGGTATCGGCAGTGTACAATAGGTTTCTTAACTGAAAAAGATCCAAAAAGTCTGTAATTATGTAGTATTATGTTATTATATAGTTAACGTAACTTAAGAAGAAAAAATTATTTTACTATACCCAATATAATGAGAACTTATATTTGATTATTTATATGTATTTTTCTAAAGATTCTGTGCAATATATTTATTTCGAAAGCAAAATCAAATATTTCGACTTTGATATATAATAATATTATATAATAATATTCTCCTGTAATTTTGTTAGTATGTGTAGGAGTACATTACTAACTTGGTATTTACGCATAACATCATGCGGTTCTGTGAGAATTTTCCATTAAAAATATATGAAATAAATTTGTTTTGAATGTTAAAGTCATCATTTCGTTTTACTAATTTCTAACTTGAATATAATAAATTATATTCAAACAAAACAAGAACCATAATTTTACAGTAATAATTGGTCACTGGTTTATGAGTTATATATATGACGCGAGTATCCCGTGTCATCTAAACACATCATCTATTAATCACGGTCTGGTTTACGATAATATATCACCACATCAACAAATCGCACCGGTGTGTACAAACAGCACTCGTCTCATATTTGTATCTTATATCAAAATATTCTCTAAAACATTCAGGGGTTTTGACATAACAGTAAAGCTCATTTGCAACAAATATCTTAATAATAATTCTGTAATGAAACATTGGACTGTAATATTCACAAAGGTTTTGTCAACAGACTAGAGTCACGCGACGATGCGACTACTGACGAAGTATGAGGGAGTTAAATTAAAACTTTTCAGCCGAATCGGAGGAACTTAAACAAATTATGAGTTTCAAGTCTGTGAGACAGTCTGTTTCATAGTGTTGATATTATTGTTTCTTTACGTTTTCACACTTAAGATTCCATTTTGCCAGACGAGACTAGCTTAAAATAAGTTTAGTCGTTAGTTACATAGAATTAATTGTATCCAAACATTATTTTTTTAATATTTTTATATATATAATTACTATAATAACATATATAAATAGAAAAATAATACAGTACCTAAAACAACTGCAAAACTACTCTAACTAAAATTAATCAGTTGTATTCAAACAGCAATTGAGAACTACAATACAAATTTCGTAACCTCTTAAATATATAGAGTTATTTCAATAGCCTGCTTTTTAAATGAATATAATATTATGTAATATGCCATACAATAATAATAACATAATTCACAGTTTCCAGCAGACTACTTTTTTTGTATTCACAACTTCTTGTTCGAACAGTACATAACATATCATTGCAGCACCGCTACACGTACTTCATACCACAAGAATAAATTAAAGTCAATATTCTTAAACATTTTGTGTAACTTTGAATAGTTTTACTTTGACATAACCTTATCTCAACAATATAATGTCGCATGAATGCTTAACAAAAGACGCGTTAGGGCTCATAATGAGGATAAAGTTTAACCAAGTTTGTTCTACACTTTCCATAGTACCAGCGGGCTGTACGCTGTGGATGAAACAAAATTATAATTTACTGCAATAAGACTTTACGTTTTATCATTAATATTTAGCAAAAAAGAGCTTAAATAGAGCCTAATTCTGAAGCATTTTAAGCGCTGAATTCATATAAACTAAAATAAAAATTGAATATTTGAGAAAATATTAATGAAACTACTTATGATATATTGGTGGTGTTGTAATAATGTTATAATATGGAAAGTTAATTGTATAAAAAAATACAAAAACAATGTAGTATTCGGGGCTTGTTTGTTCCCTCTGCATGTGGTTATTCTGCGGCTTACTTATCTCTTGTGATAACTAAGCTGTGCCTTTGAAGCGACGACTGTATTTATATATTTATTTTATGATATTTATCATCATAGAATTAAGACAATAAGATTTTTAAGTAATAGTTTTATAAACCAATCCTATCGATACATTATATTAATATCTTAATTTCTTGAACCAACTAAATGTTACTGTTTATGAAAACGTAAAGAAAAATTTTGTTCATATTACCTAAATCCTTATTGTTCGTTTATAACATTTCCTAATATGAAAAGTTGGTCGTTATTTGGTATGGTTAGATAGTTGGAGTTAAAATATCATATATCTAACATAAAGTATGTGTAATATACTGTGTAAAGTTACTCACAAAGGTGATTATAAAAGTTTATCAAATAGTGACAAAAGTTGCAACGCCAGTCTTATAGGTAGCAATGTCAAACGTTCGAAGCACGCCATCATTATATCCTGAACGTCATTTTATTTTAGCTTTTGTTTCTTTTAGACGGATATTGTTTGAATATGGATTTTTTTATTGGCTTTTTTATATTTGTTTCGTCGTATATTTCCCACTCGAAAACTATTTGCACCCTCTATATCTATATACGTATATCTATATGACATTGTCCGACCAAGGAAGTGAATAGAGAGCCAAATTCATCGATGATAAAGGTTTCTATTATCTGTTCGAATATCGTCCTTCATTCTCCCAATTTCCTTTTGAAGAACGAATAATTCTGTTATAATGAACGTATTACCTTCGCGACTTTATCCTTGTATTACATACTTTTAATGACCACATTTTATTATTATTATCCTTTGACGAATGAATTGTATTCCTAAAATATACTTAATACCAATCTACCACAAATTTATTATAAATAATAAGAATAAACGTGGTATATAAATTCAAGTTTCAGTTTTTAAATCTCTCATACTATTAATTCCAAAAGTTGTATATTTATATTTGTAAAATCATTCAGAGTTATTAAAGATAAAGGAAATTAAAAGTTAAACTGTTCTTGCAAATGCAACAAAGATGAATCTATTATCCAAACTAGCGATCAATGCAAAATTCACGATCTTGTTTAGGATTTTTTTTATTGCAAATGCTGGAATAAACTTTAAGATACGAGACTAAGTTTTAACTTCCGCTTTTCTTGTTTTACTTCATGTCGATACTCGTGTATTGAAGTAAACTTTGTCCGATTAGTTCCAGAATGTAACACAGACTTCCCAGTTCAGTTCTAATAAGCTAACTCGTCTCCTATACTCGGAATAAGAGTCTTCTCGACATCACAGTTTATATTACTACACTTCTATACTTTAAAACAAGTTTGCATCAGAGAATTATATTTTTATCTTGAAAATAATCTCTGCTCGTTTCCTAACAAGATAACATTTTAGTCTTGTATAATTTTAAGACTAGCTTGCTTTTTTTGTATATATAATATTTGCAGTACAGAAAGTTAATAAAAATATTATTTATAAGGAAGTAACAAAGTAACCAGATGTCAAGTAATCTTAGTATAAACAAGACAAAGGATAATGGGCAAAATGTACCCACCGACCAATAACGACCAGACGTATGTCGTTAGATAGCTCTTTTCATGACTATCATTTGTTATTATGGGGGCTAGTCTGAATTCGTTGTGGGATAAATGTTATAGTTACTTAAATGATATCTATTAAAATAAAAGTTGTTAGTTCTAGATATATAAAAAAACAGTTTTTGTGTAGACTCCATGTACTTTCAGCGTTAACTTAACATGAGTTAAATATTAGGACAGACAAATTGTGAAAAAGAAACCTAAAATAAAAAAAAATGGTTTATTACTGATTTACAAACAGAATTCTTATTATTTAAAAACTAGTCATCTATGTTGTCTACAATTACATCATTTAAAAATGCTGCTGGAGGATTGAATACCTCATGCCTTGAGTAACCAATATACAATATAATTGAATTCAAAAAATAAAAAAATAAAAAATACGTTAGTAAATACGCCGTTCCGTACAAATAAAGGCGGCGATCGGGGGCGCGACGGGCGACCGGCGGGTGACGCGTACGCAATGAGCATTTCGGCAATTACACCTTGCATTAAGGGTTTACGTAGGGATTTTTAACTTTTAAACACATTTCTTTTAATATCTAGAAGACCCCAAAACGATATGAGACTAGCCCCCATAATAACAAAGATAAAATATCTGGAACTAACTACTTTTATATAAATAGATATCATTTAAGTAACTATAACATTTTTCCCACAACGAATTCAGACTAGCCCCCATAATAACAAATAATAGTCATGAAAAGAGCTATCTAACGACATACGTCTGGTCGTTATTGGTCGTGGGTACACATCCCATACATTTTTGCCCATCATCCTTTCATTAAGTTATGGAGAATTAATCGTATCAAACTAATTATCAACAAAAAGTAAAAAGAAACACAATAGCCTAAGGCTTACTGGTTATTAATAGTGATATCGTTAATGGCACTTAACGAGAAATGTATATGATGGGAGTAAATTACTTCGTCCGTTAGTAAGTTTGATATCTACAGGTGTATAAATAAGGTTTAAGGTTTAATTAAAAAAAATTTATACCCTGTAATTTAAATGATATATTTAGAATAAATCAAAACCATTTTAATACTGAATTGTTTCGTTATTTTAGAGGATAAATGTATCATAAAGCCAATCTTATTGCCTGCCGGAAATGCATAATATCATGAAGGTAATTTAAAGTCAAGCTACCGCAGGATTTGTATTTATTTATAATATAATTGTATGTAATTAAATTGCGGTATTATCGAAGATCATAATCCTTCAGCTCACTCAATTCTACAGAATATGGCTGCGAGTTATAATTTTTATCCTAAGTGAAGGCACCACTTACCTCAAGGCAGAACGGCTGCGCTTAGTTATCATCACATAGAAATAAATATAACCACTTTGATCTGGACATATTACATGAATATTATCATGAGAAAACTATTACATATGAGTACAGCTATTTATTCTTCTCTAATATTTATTTTACTCTGTATTTAATGATATATTATAACAATAAATTTAAAGGAAAAACATAACATATAAAGTCGTTTAATTATATAAATTTTAAATAATAATAATAAAATTATTATATAAATTTGTGAGTGACTTTATACACCCCGGTCTAATGACACAATATGCCGCGACAGCCCGTAGCTAACTCGCAAGTTCTCTCGCACTCCGTCGCCTAAGAAAGTCACAGTGAATACTAGAAAGCTAAATGCAATTGAGATCCTATGAAATACATTTATAATACGTATATTGGATGTCTAATTTCCAAAAAATAAACAATCCAAACACAGCTATATTTTTCATTCTTTATTTATGCATCCATTAAAAGGCGTAACATCAGTCAAAGAGAACTGCGGTTCCTCGCGGGAAATCATTTTTTCAATAACCATTAAGAACACACAACTGGACACATTTACACTGTAATATATTTTTGTTTATATAAATTATAGTTTTATGTGTTTGTAGCCTTATTGCCTTAGAATTTATTTTATTAAAACCTTAAAAAGGAATCTTTAGAAAAAATATCCCAAAGAATTTATTTAAATGCAACTCGAAGAAGAAACTCAGATTTAAACTTCTTACTACTTTTGTACAGACATCTAATCTCGGTAAAGAAACGGTAAAGAAGCCTAGGTAATTTCCTATAAAAAAATAAATTTCTCAGAAACTAAGCGAATATTACTTTCAAAGAAAAAAGTATACTCAAAGGTGAAATGTAATTCCTGCACAGAATTTTAAGGATGCTCTTTTATAAACTATTTATTACAGAAAGTCTCGAAGAAGTCTTTATAAAAGCCAAAATAATCTGATTGGCGCCATATCAGTCATTCCTTTTTCTACACTCCCTCATAACAACACATGACATAAATTATAAGCGCGTTTTATCGTCGCCACAGTTGTAATAAAGAAACACTTACAATATTTTTGTTTTTAACACCAATAAAACCGTATTGAGTTGTAAAAAACACAAAGATAGCTGAGGAAATAATTGGTTGATATGAATAACATTTATATAACTGTTAGAATAACAACAAATTTAACTTATTTGTATGTTAAAATTTAATAAATAACCAGTGAAGATGCAATTACCCAGGGTATTTCCCGAACGAACTTTGACGAAATTATAAATGTTAATAAAAAACAATTGATTTTTAATTAAAATGATTATTATTTATTGAAGAAAAGAAAATGTTAAATACATGTTTATTTATAACTAGCTTTTGCCCGCGACTTCGTCCGCGTTTCCGTCGTTTTTCGAAAAAAAATTAGCAGATGTCCTCCCTCATAGTTTTGACGTAACAGGCAGATTCACTTTCGTATTTTAGAAGGGCAATAGTAATATAATATGCCAATCCACAAAACTGTTGAAAATATAAGTAACCGCAGAATATTATAATATACCCACGCTATACCCACGACTCGGTCAGCGTGTAACTCCTTGTTTTTTATTAAGATAATATATTGCTAATATTTTTAGATCAAATTAAAATGTTTCAGCGCAAAGCTTCTGGGTAGACTATGTTAAGAGTCGACCCGTCCGGCACGTGAACGTAAAGATTCCTAGAATTGCTAACCCGGGAAAGAGCGACGTATAATTGACCATGCGAGAAACAGCTAACACCGAGATCTACTCCAGCAACACGAAAAGTCTGCCCTTGAGCTTTATTGATAGTCATGGCATAGCACACCGATACTGGGAATTGCGTTCTTTTCAATTGGAATGGAAAATTATTTGGTATTATGGGAATTCTGGGAATAAAGACAGTTTCTCCTGCACCGCAACCTGTTAAAATTTGAGCCTCGATTACATTTTGTTGCAACTGGGTTACTTTTAGCCGAGTTCCATTGCAAAGTTGAGGTGGTCTTAAATTTCGGAGCAGAATTATCGGTATGCCAATTTTTAAACAAATTATATGAGAAGGTAGTCCAGGCATACTTAAAGAATTTAAAAATTCTATCGGGTAATTAGTGGCTTCTTGTTCATCAACCATTCTATTTATTGAACTATAAACTTTGCTTTCTCCCTGTATATTAGACAGTATTTTATTATTAATTTCAGATGCCTGGTCATTGCGAGGAGTCAAAATGGACCTTTCGCAAAGCCAAGAATTGTCCCTATTTAATATAATTGTTATGTCACCGTAAACCGAAGATATAAGATGTTGTTGGGATTGCACTATACAACATAACTCAGGTGTCAGAATAAGTTTTCCTTGGTGTAGTTGTGGATAGGTACCTTCACCAATCTTCAATAATGTATCAGAAAATTCACGATTATCTGCGTTGTCTCCAGTTCTCACTCGCATATTTATAGTCAAATGCACCGATTGTATATCACGCCACAAATAAGAGCTTTTCAGGCAAGCCCTAATCTCATCAGCTCGGGTTCCCCGTGGTATTACCGGTAAGGTTTGTCGGAAATCACCACAAAATAAAACCGTAATACCGCCCATTGGTCGATCATTTTGTCTTATGTCCCTTAGAGTTCTGTCTACTGCTTCTACTCCTTTTCGATGGGCCATCGTACATTCATCCCATACGATTAAATTACACTCACGCAATACCTTAGCTTTGTCGCTATTTCTTGAAATACTACAGGTTGGACTTTCCGTGCGATCTAAATTAATTGGTATTTTAAACATAGTGTGAGCAGTCTTACCTCCTGGTAGCAATGTTGCAGCTATACCTGATGAAGCCACGGCAAGAGCGATTTTACGCTGATTTCGAACATAAACTAATATTAATTTAGTCAAAAAAGTTTTCCCAGTTCCTCCAGGTGCATCTAAAAACCATATTGTTCCTAAATTATTCTGCACACTCTCGCACACGCGATCATAGACTAAGCGTTGTTCTGCAGTCATCATTGGGACACCGTTTTCTAATGTTACCAGCAGTTCCATTGGGTTGTAACCAATCTCTGCGGAATATTCCCTATTGGTAACCTCTCCGACTGAGGTTGGCGTTGGCAAACCATATTCACAAAGTGATTTACCGCCTACTGCTGTTAAGTCTTCCTGAAGAGCTAATAAGCACTGATTTATAGCCAGATCTCGAAAATTATCATTAGTTGCGCCTTCATTATTGTGAGATAAATTCCGAAGAAAGTCTTCTGCAAATTTTTCTTTATATTTTTCCCATAATTGGACAGGATCAGATAAATTACAAAATGTGAGTAATGTTACAAATAAATGGCGTAACCGTCGTGGATTATCACTAACACAGGATTCTGCTAAAGCGTCATCCCAATGTTGATCATTTTCAAGCAAATGACGCGCTTGGCAAGCTGCATGATAAGTTGGATAAACAACATCGTCTACTTTTCTCAAATCTATAAATGATGTTGGTCCTCGCACTGTATGTAATAATAATCTCAAATAAAAACACTCTGCGTTGTTAGGATGAACAGTATACACTCTACCAAGAACATGTTCTTTGAAAATACCTGTCTCGCCATCTACAGGCCTGCCTCGGCGTCTACGGTTAAAGACACCTCGTTGTTTATCGTAGGTATAATACGATGGAACTTCTTCATACAAAAGAGACTTTGCGAAATTATCAGTTTGGCAAAGTCGAAAGAATGCCAATAAAGTTGTTTGTCTAGGGTTCTCTAATCGTTCTGTAACATTTTCGGCGTTAAAATATATACGTTGACCGCCTTCCAGATGAACATCCAGATGGGTCACAGGTGGATATCTTTCGTGAATATTAAAACTTAAGATCCGCCACACAGCTTCTGAAGAGCTGATATATCTGCCTGACTGAAATCTAGTAACTTCATCATGTTCATTTCTTAACGCAAACGTAGCTTGGTCACTGCCCTTGTTAATGTACTTACAAATATATTTAATTGACTCTACACTATTACACATTTCTACATTTATGTGAGCTTGAAATGCTCTGGACAATACAGGCGAATACGGAACGACCCACCTATTATCTAAAGTAACCTGTTGTCCAGACATTCGCTTTTCAACAGTAAAACCACCATTGTCTCTTGAACGGCGACGATATAATGGGTATCCATCATGTCCTGTTACAGTTTCATCCACTAATGCTTTTGGATACCTTTTAGTGCAACGACCGTCTTGCATGCAAGGAGCATTTGCGTTAAATGCACCACATGGACCATGTATCATATGAGTTTTAACAATGTCGTATAACAGGGGATCTGCAGTCGGATCTGGAATTTCAGCACTGATTAATCTGTCTACATCATTAGGTCGAACCTTATCTTTTAACCAAAGTAAGATATGTGCGTGAGGTAAGCCGCGTTTTTGCCACTCAACACTATACATATAACACAATACTTCTCCAAAAATGTTATCTTTGGTAAGAAGATCTATCATTGATTTTAATTTTAAATGAAACACTCTTGCAATAATATCATGGCGGTCATGCGGTGCCTGACCCTCAAGAAGCTCCCGAGTGATTTCATCCCACTTGGGATTGGTAGTTACAGTAACAAATAAGTCGGGACGTCCATATTTTCTTACGTAACAAAAAGCGTCTTGAGTACGTTCATGCATGTAGCGTGGACCACCAGTAAAAGAAGAGGGTAAAATAACTAAACGACCCATATTCACAGTATCGTTATCTTGCTGCATGGCATCGCGAAGGTGCACGTATTCTTCAGCGCGCAGCTGCCTTTGATTAGATCGTATATAAACTAATCTTTCGGTTTCAATTTTTGCGTACATGTCAACAATAAACTGATTAAATAAGCCACGAAAACGTTGAAAGTATACCAATCTATTCCGTCTCACTTGCAGGTGGTAACAATAAAATTGAAGGCATGACACCTTTTTATTATAATTAGGTGCGCCTGTGCGCGGATCGGTTTGGTATACAGCGAAATTATAACCATCTTCCCCTCGACAGTATATCATAGGATATTGCAAACTGTCGTAAGCCCTGTGGGTTTCGAAAATACGTTGCAAACGATTGTCTCTGGAACGTATAACGATATCACGCCTATCACATTCCTGGTCGACCAGTACTACAGCAACTTCATTCGTGGATGGAACGTTATGACGCCCAGGGTGTTCCTGAGTTGGACGTTTATCGGCCATTTATAACAATTTTATAATTGTTATTACCATCTTGAGAAAGGGCTTCTAATGCCGATTTAAAACTGCATACGTACGAATTAACCTGATGTAACATGTTCTGAAGTTGTGAAATGAGTTCAGTATTTAAATTCGGAAAATATTGATTTCTTATATTCGACTGTTCGTTGTAATCGGATACAAAATATATTTGAAGAAATTTAGGTTGTTCTTCAGGCAAAAGGGACCCTATCAAATGGTAAACCTGACCTTGTACCTTAAAAGTAGGCATGAAAGGGCCTTCTGAGATTTGTTTAGCACCAAAGGATGTCATTTGGAATGCACTATTATAAGTGCGAATATTATCTAAAAACTGTTTGGATTGCAAATGTTCCCCTAAAAGTAGTGATTTTAAAGGTTCCGGTGGGTCTTCGAACGAAGGCAAATTTATTTTACCTCCAGAACAACAGAAACCAGCAGACTCCTTCCTCCACTTCGAAGCATTACAAAAGGAACATACTACGTTCATATCGCCTATTTCAGAAGATGATCTGTAATCAATTGTGAGGTTATAAGCAAACCCACTTTTATATTTATCGGACCACGCCACCGAATTTGTAGATTGATCTACCACGTGTATATCTAAGTCATTAAGACCATGTCGAAATCTATCTGCAGTAAGACGGGCCTCTCGCTGTTCTTCTGTTTCAAGCGACCGAATATTTTCAATTCTTAATCTTTCATTAGATAAAGTAATCAATTGTTCTTGTCTCAAAGAATTGTAATAATCGCGTCCCGACTCTAGTCGTTGTTCATGCTCATGTTCATCTTCAAGAGATCGAATCATGTTATGGTGCGCCCTATCATTTGTCAAACGGTCTTGATATTGAGTAAAAGTTTCAGATTCTCGAGACAAAATATGTCGTTCGCGATCAGCTGTAAGCCGTAATTCCCTCTCAGTGAAGGTTTCGGACTCGCGAGATAAAATATGACGTTCGTGGTCAGCTGTAAGCCGTAATTCCCTCTCAGTGAAGGTTTCGGACTCGCGAGATAAAATATGACGTAAGCGGTCAGCTGTAAGCCGTAATTCCCTCTCAGTGAAGGTTTCAGACTCGCGAGATAATGTATGCCGTTCGCGGTCAGCTGTGAGTCGCAATTCTCGTTGTAAAGCAGTTTCAGCTTCTCGGGATAACGCATGTTGTTCCCGGTCAATGGAACGCCTTAGCTCTCGTTGAGAAGAGCTTTGAGAAGCCCGTGTTGTAGCTCGTCTCGCTCTTTCAGCTGCTAATCGCATCTCTCTTTCTGGAGAGCTTTCATTAGCTCGAGATGTTGAGGCACTAACTCTCATAGAGTTTAACCGATGTGCTCTTTCCTCTTCCGATTCTTGAGAACGCGTCATTCTCATTCTCCTAGCTTGACTCGAAGTTCGAGATAAAGATGGTCGTTTTTTAGGTGGCATCGTTTATTTTATTTTTAATCGACGGTAACTTAAATTCTATTTAGTTACCCAACAAAAAACTTACGTCAGAGGTCCTAACTATAGCTAAGTATATAATAAATAGAATATAAATCTAAGTGCCTATTAAAACTAAAATAATATTCTAATCGAATTATAAATATGTACGTAGGTACCTACAAATTACAAAAGAATAAAAAATGAAAATAAAGCTATACTTAATGCGTGTGCAATACTATCTACACTTACCTACTTCACTTAAAAATGAATAATAAGAAATACCTACAACTACTGTAATTAATCAAAGTACCTATGCTAATACAAAAAAAACCTTAGATGTTCTAAGTACAGCTGTTATATAATAAAAAAATATAAATCTAAGTGCCTATTTAAACTTAAATACCTAATATTCTAATAGAATTAAACTAAGAAATATGTACCTACCTACCTACAACTTAGGTACAAAAAAAAAAAAAATGAAAATAAAGCTAAAACACGTGTGCAGTATAGGTAGATAGTAGGCAATATCTACCTATACCTACTTCACTTAAAAATAAATAAAAAATACCTATGAATACTATAATTAATAAAAGTACCTACCTACGCTTTTATCTACTCAATACAAAAAAAACTAAACATAAAATGCCCAAAACTAACCTATCAGTAACTAAAAATCTAACAATAATCTAATCTATCTATCTATTATCTAATCTAAAAATCGAATCTAAATCTACTTAAAAAGAAATAAAATAGGAACTATTAATAGTTAAGAATTTAAACAAAACTAAAACTAATTTAGAAAATAACAACAAAAGAAATTAAAATAAACTATTTAAAGACAAAAAGTCGCGCTGATAAGCACGGTTTATAAAATAACAATTATTGTCTGTCAATAAAGTTCAACACTCTGAACGCATCAACAGCCAAATATTGAATGACGCTTGCGCTCGCCTCCCGCCCCTTTTATACTCTGCCGCCGCGAGCCCCGTCGAGCGCGGCAACCGTTACGCAAAAATAATCCTTATAGCTTGATTCACTATTCACGCGCGATGTCTTGTTGGCGTATTTCATGTAAGTAAGTATAAGTTTGGTGTTTCTATACCGATTTCAATGATTCTTTTTTTATTGAATTGGTGCTAATGTTTATTTTTTTTAATTAGGAATGATGGTGAGCATTATTGGTTTTATAAACGTAAAAGTAAACAAATATAATAAGAAATCTCCGAACTGCTAAGCTATCGAGAGTTATGCGTGTTATTGTGAGTTAACTATAAAAGGTAGATATATGCTGTCTTGGAATATTTTTCGTGTATTTTTATGTAGAATATTTCCGTTATACATAGTTTCTATGTAGCTCTAACCATTAAGGCTGCACACGCGACGGAAGCTTAAAAAATCAAGCAACTTCTCCCATTTTCTCAACATTTCCTTTCACTGCTCTGCTCCTATTCATTGCAGTGTGATGAAAAGTATACTATTACCTGCCCAGGAGTATAAAGAATAATTGTACTAAGTTTCGTTAAAATCCGTCGAGTAGTTTTTTTTTCTATAAATAACATACAAACAGACAGACAGACAGACAGACAGACAAAAATTTTTTTAACTGCATTTTTGGCATCAGTATCGAACACTAATCACCCCCTGCTACTTATTTTGTAAATATATTTCATGTACAGAATTGACCTCTCTACAGATTTATTATAAGTATAGATTACTAAAAAATTACAAAAAAAGTGTTATTATTAATAATATAAAAATACTAATGTAATTAAATATGAAAATAAACTACATCAGTAAATTAAAAACAGCGCCATCTCTCGACAGTAATGATAAACAAAATCAGTAAATTGAAAAAAGCGCCATCTCTCGACAGTAATGAAAATTTTTCCTGTCCACAGACATCCATACATCCATCCGAGAAAAGTGAAAACAGTACAGAACGAACAAAATTCGTTCGTGAAAATATTATCATTGATTAACACCTAATCTCTTCAATATTCGTAATAGTTTATATCATGACTGACTACACTACACGTACACAGACGTCAGATGTCAATGTCACACCAGCGCTGTCGTCTGCGCTCGTCTCCGTCTCTCATAAATCATGAATACCTTCTTCTCGTGAACATAACATTATCATGATTTATATTTGATATTATAATTCAGGAGATATTTTATGGTTTTTTTCTTAGAGTAGTTATGTTTCTTTACTTATGGGCGTATAACAAGTTCGCAACATTTGTTCAGGTTTTGACTGAACCCCTGATTCCTGGTGCAACTTATGATATTACTCCTAGTGTTTGAAAAGAATTACTCCCCTTATCACTTTTTAAATAATACGTAAGTAATACATAGTTAATGTTTAATTGTATATCCAAGTATCCATACAGAAGAGGAGCGATGGAAAAGTTTCTAATATTATTAAAATTAAATTGGCAATAGTAAGATCGAATAAAACCAAAATTTTTACTCCTATACTTAAAGAAATAAGATTAGAGCTCATTTATTATTAGTATATTTAAACTTTTATTATTAGTGGAATTAAATTGTTAGTTATTATATAAAGTTTTAAATCTTAAGTAGTACTAACAAAAATATCATCCTTCAGATTATGAATTTTTTTATAATTAATAATTCAAATATATTACTAAATTATCAAACAAAAATTTAAAGCTCGCATTAAACATATTACCAACGCTTATTATAAAGCTTAACACCGCGGAACTACGGGACTATGACGATTGGAAGACTGACTACAATGAACTTACTAATAATCTTGCAATGTTGTTTCACTGTGAAGAACTTTAAAGGATATTTCTTGTAATTCCTTTGTAAATGTCTTAAAATCATATAAGTAGTGGTGGCTTGGTTAGTCTTTACTAGTACCGAAGTATCCATGAATTCCAATCTATTATTACATCAATTATAATGTGATTTAACAGTCAATATAATAAAAAATGTAAGCTCTTCTAAGGATTCGGTACTTTTTCATGGACCCTTTGGAACTGTGAAACTAGAGAAAGTCGTTTCAAAAATTTCATTTTGTCTTTTCTATTTTAAGTTCTTTCCATGGTCACTTCATATACATAGAGGAGAAATAAATTTTGCAACTCTAAAACAACAACTTTTAGTATATACGAGAACGTTACTTTTATGAAATTGTATACAGTACTTAGATAAAAAAACCATTTTTTATTTTTTTCTTTGTCTGTCTGTCAGTCTATCTCTTTGTTCCGCTAATCTCTGTAATGTTACAAGCAGTAACCTAGGCTACTTTTAAAAAAATATATATTTTTTTATTTCACGCAAACGAAGTCGTGGGCACAGCTAGTTTATTATATATTAATTATATTTTATAAATAAGCCGTTTATAAGATTAATTATTATTAAGTTTTTATATTTATATAGATTGCATTTATTCTAGAGGAACGAAGTTCTTAATTTATAACAATATTTAGATTTCCGAGCAGATTGCACTATTTGAAATGAATTGGCAACCTAGTTTCGGAGTCCCAATTCAGAAATACATTTAGCGGAGAGTCTCGCACTGCTAATGGCTTATTGTCACTCAATTATATGGCGGGCTAAATTAAAGCTCACTGCTGCATTTAGATGTGGCTATTTGATTCTGTTACGCAGTTGTATTAATTAAAATGAGTTTTAGATATTCAGAAGCAATTAATATGCATTTACAGTGAATCTGCCAACGCAAGTATACTTTAAGTACTTGAAGTAGAGAGACATATACAATATAATATTTTTTATCACATCCTTAACATAACATGTCACTAGGGGCAACAACAGACGCGTATGTATGTAATGTGTATCTTTTTGATTGCTATTTTCTAGCCTATTCATGACAAATAATGTAAAAAAGTCACCAGTAGAGCGCTCCGCTTGCTTTGCTCAATTAAGTGCGTCATAATATAACAGTGCCGAATCGGTGATTTAAAATGTTTGGTATTACATTGTAGATATAAATAAAAGGTGAATTATCAATAGAAGTTATTTCGATATCTTCTTTAAATTTTACTTCAAATGTCTTTCATTTTGAATGTATTAACTATCGCGAGAGATGCGGAACACGCTGGTTGTATTATTATATATTCGTGTACATTCAGCACCGACGTGACGACGCAACGAAGTAGTCCTCCCTTCTTAAACACTTCGCTCGTTAAGACCTATTAACACTTTCTCTTTAGGTAACCAATGAGCTTTATTTTTTGTCACTTGTCGTTCATAATAAATGCTATTTCACCCTCTCGTAAATAAATCTATTTAACATATTTGTTTTCACTTCTCAATACATATTCTTATAAATGATTTCCTACTGTGAAAATAAAATCTGCAAAAGAAAATAAGGTTAATCCTTAAATTATACCAGAGTAGAAATGTTATCTTGTTAAGAAAAGAAACAGAGATTAGTTTTCATGAAAAAAATATAATTCTCGGACACTAACAAGTTTCAAAGTAAAGAAGTGTACTTATAAACTGAGATATCGTGATGAGTCTTATTATATAAGAGTCGCATCTTGTTAGAATTAAACTTGAAAGTCTAGATTACATTCTGGAACTAATCACAAAGTTTATTTCAATAGAAGAGTATCGACATGAAGTAAAACGAGAAAGGCGGAAGTTAAAACTTAGTCTCATATCTTAAACCATATTCCGTTAAAAATCATATTACAGAAATTGGTGTAACATCGATAGACAGCATAAAATTGCTAAGTATAATGTAATATTTTCGTGTTGTCCAGTACTATTATCATGATTTTTTTAGCTTTATTTATCTCGATGTCTTCATTTTTCCTTTAACTTCCTTCCACTAAAATATTATTTAAAATAAGCTACGA
Organism: Melinaea menophilus ssp. n. AW-2005; assembly: GCA_918358695.1. Classification (NCBI taxonomy): domain Eukaryota; kingdom Metazoa; phylum Arthropoda; class Insecta; order Lepidoptera; family Nymphalidae; genus Melinaea; species Melinaea menophilus. Next base: position 4,109,047 of record OU911040.1, on the reverse strand, counting down.
TATTAAATAATACGTGAAATGACATCAATCTATATATTATTGTACTACAATTATTATTATATAAGAAATAGATTAGATTAAATAATTTCCATTCCTCCTTATTCAATTAATTTTATCTGAAAGACTAAAAAAAAGTCATTTAAAATGATTTATCAATCAATACAATATCATCAAAAATTACGTCTTTAAACTGAAGCGTCCATTTGACTAAATCACACTAGGCCACATAATTGGAACGGGAATTGCGTTCTACAACGAACTCCAGTGAGCCGGAACTAGTTGTACAATGAGTCTCAGCAGAGCAACAAGTAATATTATATATGTATGTGTTGAATATATGTAGCTTTAATGAAATTTTTAACGTCTCCTTTGATGTTAGTGAGGTTATATAACAGTAAAAGAGTAAGCAGAATAATAGCTATTTACTGAAAGCACTATTAAGCTCTGTTTGAAATATTATTTAGAAATAAAAAATATATAAAAAAGTTACATTAAAATGTATATATACATATATATATTCTGAATTATTATTTATTGCTTTTAGTTCAAGGTATATATTTTTTATTATTTGACTTCTTTAACAATTCCTATTTATTATTAATTATGTTTAGTTTGAAAGTAAATTTAATTGCTTTATTATTTTTGCTTTGTTCTACAATTATATAAAATACATGAAAAGCTCAAATAGTAGCATTTAACAACAAAAAGACAATTGAATACCTTAACAACTTCACATGCTGCTTCCATCTTATCTGTAAAATCTTAAAAGCAAATTTTATTGCATATTAGGAGAACATGTCGAAGTCATTTGGCGAGTATTCAGAGATCTGGAACTCTTATATTGTAATGTTATTGTTGTACTTGGTCTTCATTACACATTGTGTGCATAGAATTTTACATTGTGTGTTTTATATTTTTAGTGGTTGGAAATGAATTTATCAGACTTATTATAATAATTGTCCCACTGAGTCTGTTATCAGGTCTACTCAATTTGAGACATGTTGTAAATAAACATCGATTGAATTTTTAAGTTGTAATAATAATAATAATAATTTATTTCAGGACCAGCCCATATAGTGTTAGTTACAATATATTTCTTAAAAATTAGTGTTAGTATAAATACAAATTACTATTACAAATTTCAATTACAATATTATCACATATGTTTAACATTTAATTTCAATCATTATTTTCACTTAAATATCAATTATATATGTCAATATCAAACATTATTATAGAAAAAATCTCTGTCAAAATAATTAATAAAAATAAGAGAAAAATAATAATAATAATAATAACAATAAAAATAAAAATAAGTAATTCTTGCCCTGTTACTATACGTATCATTTTGTTTTGTTATCGTTATCTTCAAATAAAACGAAAATAATATAAAAATACATTATTATTGATTTGATACTAATAAAATTTCTAATAAGTCCGATATAGAAATATAAATAAAGAATTATGATTGGATTAAAATTCAATGATTGATTTTGCGGGTTATTGCAAACGAAAATTTCCGATATCTAAAAATAGCTCTCTCGATTCTTCTTTGTATTTCCAATCTCGAATTCGTTAATGGAAAACTTATCGGATAAAATAACTTTAGCACTCTCATTTTCTAACTTCCGATATAAAGTGTGGGGAATGTGGTAAGTATCCTGACGTGTTTTAAACTGACGAGTCCTAAATAAATATATTGCAGAGTATTTTATAACAACAATACTTTGCAATATATTTATTTTAAAACGAAAATCAAATACTTAGTTTTTGTTATATAAAATTCTCCTAAGATTTTGTCGAAAATGTCACAGAAACACAAAATACCAAAAAGAAATTGTCAAAAGATTTTTTCTTTTTCCGTTTCAGTTACCATAACGGCCGATCCAGCATAATGACACTTAGTGCCTTTAGTTAATTATTATTTTATATCTGATAAATAACAATAGCATAGCGTATTAAAACACCCAATACAATATTTTTATCATAACAGTATATCAGTTCCAAACTGTTTAGTTTAAATTTAATCCATTAAACTGTATGTATGTAGTAATAATTATTAATTTAACTTAACGATATTTTAAATAAATATTTAAAATATATATTTATTACATGTTCCAATGGTCATATGCGACAGACCGTGCTATTGGCCATAGTTGTCTACACTCCGACAGCTGCGACGCTTGATAACCACGTCTCATTTGTCGCTTCGTCGGCTCGATAGAGGAGTTTAACCGATTCGTTTGTCTCGTTTCCAATTACGATACTATAACTATACTATAAGCCATTAATAAAATTGTTTTTTTTTAAGTCTATATCCGCTTTTTTCTGGCGTTTAGATGAAAGACCGAAAACGCAGTAGCTTTTCAACTGTTCTCTTGCATTAATATATTCAGATTTTATCGTAAGTAAATTGCTAACAGTAGCATAATATATATATATATATATATATATATATATATATATATATATATATATATATATATATATTATTTATAATATGTATATATATTAATATAAAATAACCGCTAAACAAAATTAACTTGACAAGACACTGTTTGTAAGCACAACGCGGTTACAATTATTACTTATATCATAACTTTATAAATATAACTTCATGGTTTCTTGATTATTACACTGACAAAGAGTTTGTAATTAAATTTTCTAGCTGGTCTAAGACTAGTTATCTATCATTTATATTTTCATAAGCCGTTATGTTAAATTTAATTAAAGTTTTAGAACTTCCAACTGTTTTACATTGAAACAGTTTAACTAATACGTTATAAAGTCATTAATTAATACAATTATTAAACAAAGTATTAAGTAATTATATATATATATTGTTAGGAATGAAGGGTATCTCTAAAATTGTGGTGGGGATCTTTCTATATAAGTTCGAACATCAGTGGTTGCTGGCCACTTTTTGTGCGAAGTCATTTCCGTGCGGAAGCGCTGTAGGAGTGAATAGTGATTGGCGGTGTGATCTGTGAATACATAATCGATATATCTGACTGATTTGATCACGAATCAGTTTTATTAATTAGTGTTAATGTTAAATGTTTAGTCATTTGATTTATGAGGCTAATAGTTATTTAATTAGTTGAAGTATATAAACGTTGTAATTATATAAATCGTTATTTTTTATTAAAATTCCACCTGATTCCTAAAATCAGAAGTGGGATAGTCCCAGACCCTTTGCCTTGACCCTTTGGCTTTCGAGATTTTAACTGGTTGAACAAAACAAACATACCCTCATTATAATTATTTTTCTCTTGTTTCGATTTTTGATAGTTGTTTGTGTTTTAAACTTGTTTGAATATGCTGAAAACACACGAATCGACACACACAGATCACGCCGGCATCACCATTCACGTAATAGTCGCGTTGATAGGTCTCGAAGTGGTTCGCGGGAAATACTACAAAAACAATCGCGTCATAATTTACGTAGGCGCACACGTACTCCATCAATACCGAAATCTCCATCGCGGAGTCGTTCTTATTTACGTAGTTCTTTACGTTTACGTTCGAAATCGCGCTCGCGTTCGCAGCGGTTACACTTACGGAATCGTGAAAGTTCTCGTCGACGTTCTCGTAATCGTAGATCAGACAGCTCACAGTCTACCCTCAATAGCACATTAGGTACAATCCTATCGCGATTAGATGAAATTAAAAAATAGTACCACGGTTCCATGTCGGGAACAACCTAGAAGTGAATCTAATAGCGAAACTACGGCTCGAGCGTTAGTTGACGCGATTCAATCGGCTGCCTCTACGCGTTCAAGCAACTACTATGTTTCAAATTTCGACCCGTCTATACATGATATTGATGTTTAGTGCGATGAGGTAGACCGCGCTTAATTATTAAATCGATGGAATGATAGTGAGTGTCTGTCGCGGGTTGCAAACTGTTTAAAGGCCGATGCTAAAACGTGGCTAAGTGAATGGGTTACCAGAGATAGATCGTGGAGCAATTTCAAACGCGAGTTCAAACCATTGTGTCCACGTAAGTTGGACTACGCGAATATTTTATTCGATACCATGAATACTACCTCCAATAAATATTCATAGTATAGTGAATACGCGCGCCGCACACTTTTGCGTTTACGCATTGTTAAGAGGTTAAGTGACGAACTAATTACTTTAATTGTCATTCGCGGTATTGATGATGCACAAGTTCGCGCTGCAGCTTTTAATGCTGAATTGAGTACCGAAAACATCGTGTAATTTTTATCGATTTATCAAAAACCAAAAGATAAGTGTTTACCGCAGGGTCAGTCATCGTTTCAACATAAAAAGCGTTTTAACGTGAATAAGGAACCGAGATGTTTTCATTGTAAGCAACCGGGACATAGAAGTTATAACTGCCCCAAAAAGCTCAAAACATCTGAACATATTAAAACTTGTTCATTTTGTAAAAAGATCGGACACACGGAGGATATTTGTTTTGTAAAAGCTAGGTCACAGCCACAGAAACGTAATGTTAATCTCTGTAGTGAACATACGCGTTATGGTAGTAATCGTGACGTAACGACAGCGGTCGTGCAGGGCATCCCTGTGGATGTATTAATTGACAGTGGAGCAGTCAACGTTTCCCTAATCTCGTCCGAGGCTCTCAAATATTTTCGTTATAATTTGGAGCCTTTTACGTGCACCCTAAAGGGACTGAGTGAATGCGAAATAGTTGTGAATTCTTTTGTTACTCTTACACTTGAGTTTAGTGAAATATCAATAGAAGCGGATCTAGTAGTTATACCTTCGTCTTGTATATCTACTCCCATAATAGTGGGTACTGACATTCTTAATAGAGAGGGATAACATACGTTAGAACTAAGGATAGTCAGTATCTAACTCATATGCCAGGGCCGGTAACTAGGGTTAACACGGTGAACATATCTAGAGAGGTCTTACTTAGAACGACTCTACAAGGTACGGATCGGGATAGTTTGATAAAAGTTGTTAGTGAGTTTTCGGACTTTTTTATTTCTGGAACTGCCACCACTACCGTAACAACTGGCGAAATGCATATCAACCTTATCAGTGATGTACCAATAGTTTACAGGCCGTATAAACTTTCCTTGGCAGATAAAATGAAGGTCCGAGGAATCATTGACGATCTTCTTTCAAAGAGCATTATTAGGGAATCAGAATCCGAATACTCGAGCTCATTATCTTGGTTAAAAAGAAAGATGGCTCCGACCGAATGTGTGTCGACTATCGGGCACTGAATAAGATAACCGTTAAAGGTCGCTACCCTCTCCCTCTTATAGACGATCACATCGATCGACTAGGTGATAGGAGAATTACACGTTTATCGTCTCTAGATATGGCTACCGGTTTTCCCCAAATTAAAGTCCATCCTGCCTTCGTAAGTGTGTATTTTTAACAACAGAGATTAAAAATTTGGGTAGGCTTATTAGTAAAAGTCAGGTTAGACCGAGCCTTACTAAAATAAAGGCACTTGTAGACTCACCAGCTCCACAAAACGTGAAACAGGCACGGCAATTTCTAGAACTAGCTGGTTATTTTAGGAGTTACATGAAGGGGTATGCTACTAAAACTCGTTGCATATCGCAGCTTACGAAGCAAGGTTTTGCTTTTAATTGGGGACCTGCCCAAGAATCCGTTCGCCAAAACATCATTACTCAATTAACTACCGAACCCGTACTAGCCATCTTTGATCCCCTACTATCAACTGAAGTCCATACTGACGCGAGTAGTATAGGATACGGAGCGGTACTGATGCAGACCCACGAGGGTGGCAATAAAAGAGTAGTGGTCTATTTTAGTAAAGTAACCCAAGGGGCCGAATGTCGATATCATCCGTACGAACTAGAAACCTTGGCAGTCATGAAAGCGTTGCAACATTTTAGACATTATTTGATTGGCATTAAGTTTAAAGTAGTTACAGATTGTAATGCTCTTAAAGCAGCTGAAAGAAAGAAAGATCTACTCCCGCGAGTAGCACGTTGGTGGATCTACCTTCAAGATTTTGTTTTCGATGTAGAATAAAGGAAGGGTACTATGATATCACATGCGGACTTTTTCAGCCGGAATACCCCAATGGTGATCTACAGCCTCTACGGGTTCTAAGCCTCGTAGTTGGACTCAAATAGCGCAACAGGCTGACGATGAGACGCGACAACTCATTCGGCTCTCTGAACCTGTTGATTGGCATTGTCGCTTCGACACCAGTAATTAGGTCTCTTATCAGTGACGTAGCGATAGAAGATTCTACTCCAAATCGGAACGCGACGGGAGTTGCACCGGCGTCGAACGACTGCATTATTACAGAGGAATTAAGTCCTGCAAGATGCCACTGTCAATCGAAGCAGACGTCCACCACGAAGTTTTAATATTAATGATCTTGTCTTTGTTATTAAATAATCACAATCGACAGGAAAACTAGACCCAGGCATGCGCGATCCTTATCGGGTTGTACGTATTCTGCCGAGTGGACGATATGAACTTCGGCTATTAAGTGGATCTTATGGCAAGACAACTCAAGCTGCGGCACAGTATATGGTGCCGTGGAAAGGAGAGTGGTGTCCAGAAACTTGTGCTGCGTTCTTTGAACGTTAGTACATATTAAGATGAACTGCGGGGCATCTTGATTGAGGCAGACTGCGGGATGCCTATAATTTAATAAAGAGGACGGACTGCGGGACGATCCTTAAAGCGGCGGACTGCGGGACGCACGCTATTTAGTTTTGTATGACATACAGAGGACGGACTGCGGGACGATCCTTAAAGCGGCGGACTGCGGGACGCACGCTATTTAGTTTTGTATGACATACAGAGGACGGACTGCGGGACGATCCTTAAAGCGGCGGACTGCGGGACGCACGCTATTTAGTTTTGTATGATATACAGAGGACGGACTGCGGGACGATCCTTAAAGCGGCGGACTGAGGGACGCACGCTTAGTAAATTTGTATGACATACAGAGGACGGACTGCGGGACGATCCTATTGGCAACAGACTGCGGGATGTTTGCCCTGTATGTGTATATGTGTGTGTGGTATGATGGATGATAAAATGATAAGATGATGTATGATTTGCAAACTGAGTAACTATTTTAGCAATAGTGAGTGATGACTTTTGTTAGAGGGCCTTGGAAGTGATGTTTGACAGAGTATAGGCGTTACTATCATATCTAACACTTTTATACAAGGAATTATGTTTTACAGATCAAGAAAACGTTATTTTGTTAGACGAAAATATAGACGAGCAACCGCTTCATAACGAATACGACACACTGGATGCCGGTCCTTCCCACCGAATGGATACTCGACCATTGGAGTCTCAAAATGGTCTTCCAGATACCGAAGATGCGGTCGTGGACGACGCATAGTCAGGAGAGGCCGTGTTAGGAATGAAGGGTATCTCTAAAATTGTGGTGGGGATCTTTCTATATAAGTTCGAACATCAGTGGTTGCTGGCCACTTTTTGTGCGAAGTCATTTCCGTGCGGAAGCGCTGTAGGAGTGAATAGTGATTGGCGGTGTGATCTGTGAATACATAATCGATATATCTGACTGATTTGATCACGAATCAGTTTTATTAATTAGTGTTAATGTTAAATGTTTAGTCATTTGATTTATGAGGCTAATAGTTATTTAATTAGTTGAAGTATATTTATAAACGTTGTAATTATATAAATCGTTATTTTTTATTAAAATTCCACCTGATTCCTAAATATATATATATATATATATATATTTAGGAATCAGGAATATATATTCGATTTCTAAAATAATAGAATCCTCTTTCTATTTTATCTCCGAAGATATTAAGTAATTTGACTTGTAAAAGTTATATATCAAAATCCTGCCAATACTTTCAAGTGTCCAGAATCCGATTACATATAATCAGCAATTAAGATATATTAAGGAGAATAATCAGATTACAAAATTAAATTATATGTAGTAATATAATTCGTTAAATTTTGACGTTTATTAGACTTTATATAAGTAAAATTGAAGTATGTCCCTATACTATTATAAATCAGAAAAAATAGCCAACTTAGTACTTACTTTACATGAAGTAATTCAATTTATACAAGTATGTAATTTCTTATTTAATATTTCCATTGAACCAATCGTACGTCGATCATTATTGGATTTTTTAAAACATTTCTTATCGAATTGATTGCTGATGATTCTATTTGTTGTATTATACATTGTTCACTAAATATATTGACATTTGTGAAATAGTGATAAAAAATCCCAGCTGAGTATGTTGTATGGTTCTTCTCAATCCAGGATGCGTTAGGGTATCCTCGTAAAGTATTTTGAGCTGGAGAGTGTCTTTTCAGAAGTATGCATAATGCATAATATACATATATATACTCGTATATATATATATGGCATCAAAATAACCTTCTACCAGTCCCATTTCACATACAAATAATATTATTGTCAAAGTATATAAGTAAAAACAAGGCTTATGCTAATATCAGACATAATTTCATTGGAGCATTCAATAAAAAGAAACTGCTAATCTAAAAGTAAAAATAAAAGGTAATAAAATTATTTTGTAGAATATTTATTCTTTTTTACATAATTTTTTTCAATTTTATAGGGACTGAAGAAAAGTAGAAATTATCATGTATTTACAGGAATCGGGTCATCTTTTATGAATGTTATAGCTCTTTTTAGGAAAACATTTATTTTGTTATCAAACAAGATTGTTCTTTTTGTTTCTATTTTTTTTGTTTTATTGTTAAGTTGATTTAGATCTTTTTAAGTATCTTGTTATAATTGTTAAATAAATTTCATTTACAACTTTCGTGTTCACAACTTGGTTGTCCGCATTATTTGGGAAAAATTTTAATGTTTTCTTAAACCAAGTTTTATAAATAATAAATGTTATATTATATCCATAATAAATGGGTACAAAAAAAACTAAACACTAAACATAATACGAAAATTGTCTGTTAAAAATGCTTAATAAATACAGTTATCCAATTTGTATTTTTTCCAGAAACTGAACTCATACCAAAAGTAATAACGCACGAAATGGATTCTGACAAACATCGAAAAGCAAATACAATGTGACCAAAATTGTGGAGCTTTGTTTTGTATTTCTGCTGTTACAGGTACTAGTGACACAAATACGTGGGCGTAGAACAACTGAAATGAATCAGTTTAAGTTATTTTTACTTTATATCATAGGTACCATGATATAACCTTATATGAACAATCAAACTAAGGCAAAAGACTTACTTTCAGTATAATTTGTGAGACATAATACTAGTGTTTAAATGTTAATCTAATTTCTATATCTCGCTTTGTCTCCATGACCTTTTGGAACAATATGATTGGTGAATATTTCAAATAAAAAAATATCTTTTGATTTTACGTTTTGGATTAGTAAAAGTAATGCAACAATATTCATCGTATTGCGTTGTACTAAATGTCATGCGAGGAACTATTTGAGGTTCATTTCCGACCATAAAATATGTTATTGCTATTACGGAGCACTGGATATTCTTAATTAAATGAATAATGTAATTTTTTTTTCTCATTTTAGATATCTTCTAAAGAAATTAATACTTTATCTTGTTGTATATCTACTAAAGGATTTTTTTTATATAAAAAAAACGTACTACTAAATACTTAAGAAATATATAAGAATATGACAATCGATATTATAACAAAAAGATGGATTAAGACTCTCATACACATAAGAGTATTACGTTTTTTCGTATCTTACGTTTTTCGTATCTTACGGATTGAATCCCAACAATTATTCGTTATATGAATAGCCAACAGCTACCAACAAGTCCACGATCGCTATTGTTAACACATCTTATTTGCTAATTATGTATTATCGAATTCTGGATACTTAAAAGGCTCAAGAGGTTTTGCGATATATTCACAAGTCATATTCACTTACTGTTTTCAAAGATCATGTAGAAAGAGGAAAATGTATATTATATTGATAGAAAAATCTAAATCTTACTATTTAGTAAGTGCCAAGAATTAAGTGGACTTTCAGTGACTTTATTATTTATTATTTATTTATTTATTCATGTACCACATTTAGTAAAAATAAAATATTCAGAGACATGAAGAACATTGGATGAGCTTATCTCTAAAGAGAGATCTCTACCAGCTACCCACGGGAGTGACAAAATTCAATTAAAAGGGCAGAAATAGGTACACACTACATATAGTAAATATTCTTAGTAGTAAAAAACTAACTAAACATTACTTATATAATAAACTAAATTATACCAATACATACATAAATTCAAATACTTATCAATATAATAAATCATAAATATATACAAATACATATATGAATATATAAATATATAATAATACAAATACAGATATAATACATATAATTATAACTGGGAGAGATAGTAGAGCTTTAATCTACGTTTAAACAATACAACATTTGGGCTACTTATAATATGGCTGGGAAGGGTATTCCATAACCGCGCTGCATGAATGGAGAAGGATTTGGAGAATAATGTTGAGTTGTAAGGAGGGACATTAAAAGATTTAACAGGAACACAAGAGCGTTTGGGACGGCTACTCGGAGGGGACAGGTGGAAGAGTCCATATAAATAAGTGGGAGATGAATTTCTATAAACATTATACAGCGTGGTTAAAATATGCATATTCCGGCGAAGGCGAATAGGGAGCCACTTAAGTTGACGTCGAAAATTTGAAACATGGTCAAACTTGCGCAATCCGAAGATAAAACGAATGCACAAGTTTTGAAGGCGATCTAATTTATTAAGTAGCTCCTCGTTAGCATCTAATTGGCAAACGTCAGCATAGTCGAGAAGGGGTAGCAAAAGGGAGTGAGATAGCAAGATTTTAGTTTTTAAAGGTAGGAAATTTTGCAGACGCTTGAGAGAGTGAAATGACGAATGCATTCTTCGACTAGTTTCAATTACTTGTGCTGTCCAATTTAGGTGTTTATCTATCACCAATCCCAGATTTTTTACTACGTCACAATAAGGAATCACGTTATCACTGTACATTATATTAGGAAACTGATTAAGTTCCACCTTATTTTGAAGATATTTACTACCTATAAGAATGGCCTGAGATTATAGATCATTATTTATGGCTCTAATAGTAGTATCAAGATCATTAAGTGAGCAATGTCTGTAGATTTGTAAATCGTCTGCATAGAGATGGTAGTGAGAAGATATTATTTTAGTGATTTCATTAATAAAAATGGAAAAAAGTAAAGGAGATAAAACGCCGCCCTGAGGGACGCCGGCAGACAGAACAGCCCAATCAGAGGATGAGTCATCAGAGCATGTAGTCTGTCGACGGCCGTACAGGTATGAATGAAACCAGTTAATCACAGGTGGAGATATGTTAAGGCTGCGAAGAACACCAAGCAATATATCAAAGTCTATGGAGTTGAAAGCATTGCTGAAATCCAGAAGGACAAGTATCGTGAGTCTATGGTTATCCATAGCAAACCTAATGTCTTCGGTAACTTTCAGCAAAGCTGTTGTTGTACTGTGACAAGAGCGGAAACCAGATTGAAAAGGGCTAAGGAGTTTATTATGGTTCAGGAAATAAGACAATTGTTTAAATACAGTGTTTTCAAGGACTTTAGACAGGAAAGGAAGGATGGATATAGGACGAAACTGTGAGGGAGAACTAGGATTGCTGATTTTGGGTAGGGGCATGATATGTGCCGATTTCCAGGCAGATGGAAAGGAATTGGCTGTTAAAGAGAAATTAAGGATATGTGTTATAACAGTCAAGAGGATGTCGAGAATAGGAATTAGCATGTCACGACTAATGTTATCATTACCCATAGCTTTAGAACTAATATTTAAAATTGCTTTCTTAACATCACACTCCGTGATTAATTTAAAAGTAAAACTGTCACAGATAGGTGGGGCGGTCGTATTTAATTTGTTTAAGACCGAGGTTTTCAAAGAATCGGAAAGTTTAAGTGGAGAAGATGAGAAATACTGATTCACAGAATTCAAGTTTAATATATTACTACAAGGGGTCAAAGTTTTACCCACACCTAGTGACTTGAAGAGCCTCCATAATTGTGGAGGCGTAGAATTATTAACAGAGGAGTAAATATAGCGACGTTTGGCGTCTCTACACATCCTATTGCAGCGATTGCGCAATTTTTTATACGTGGCCAAAAGTTCATCCGTAGGATTTTTCTTGAAACGAATCTTAGAAATATTACGTTTATTCATAATTTTTTTTATGTCCGCAGTAAGCCATGGTGCTGGATAATGTTTTACTTTAATTTTTTTTAAGGGGGCGTGGGTATCATACAGTTTAGTAATTATTGAGTTAAAAATGTCCACTTTGGTATCCAATTCTGAAGCTAAGTACAAGTTGGACCAATCAATTAATTCGGCATCGTAACGTAGGAGCTCCAAAGTAATTGTTTTAAGGTTGCGTCGCAGAATCACCTTACTCTTGCGTTTAGGAGGAGATAGATTGTAACGAAGAAATAAGAGATCGTGATAGGAAAAAGGCGCTGTTAATTGGCCATGTGATAGCACATCATTGGAATTTAACACCATGATTAGGTCAAGGAGAGACGGATCAGAATTAGGTGAAAAATGTGTTTCCGAAAGGGGGAGAATAGAAATGTTATAAGAAGCAAGTAATGATTTTAGTCTATTAGACCTGTAAGAATTTTTGATAAGACACGTGTTTAGATCACCCATAATAATGATATGATCGTAAGAGGGGGAAAAAGATTCAAGGAGGAAATCAAAATTACTAAAATAGTCAACGGTACAGGAGGGGCTGTATAGTACACCAACAAGCAATTTGTTATGCTGAAATACAACTTCAAGAAAAAGGTATTCCAGGTTACCACAATTCGTAGAAGGTGAAAGACTAATGATCTTGTAACTTATGTTGTCTTTCAGATATATACACACCCCTCCGCCCCTCTTTTTAAGACGATCATTTCGAACCAGGTTAAAATTAGGCAGAGAGTAAAGTGAGGAAGAAAGGGAGGGTTTAAGCCAAGATTCGGAAACAAGTATACAGTCGACTTGCACGTTGCTATATGTTGCCAGAATATCAGAGAAGTGGGCCGGTATGCTTTGTGCATTTATATGGATAATATGAAAACTGTTAAATTTAGTAGGAAAAATAGATCTAAGCCTAGAATCAAGTGGAATAAATTCAATATCCGATAGAGGGTCACTAGTAGCACTCATAAAGTCTTCAGAGGAAATAGAAGATAAGCAAATATTATTAATATCAGATGTCGAGTCTGACATAATTAAATAATAAATATAATAAATAAAAATATATATAACTTGAATAAATATATGTAAATTATAAATATAAAAAATATATATATAATATAAAAATTTAAATATATTAACAATTTATAAAACTATAACTATTATTATCCTACACTCACTGGCAAAGTGGGAAAGCATCTTAACAAATTGATAATAAATTACAAACTAAAAAAAAAAAAGCATAAACAAACAATCATTATAAATACAGGTCCGGTTTTTGAACGATAATCTTTTGACAATTGACGTTGACAAGTGAGAAAGGTATAATCAAGTTGACACTCAACATAAATATTAAGTGATAAAATTTATTACATCTTTATTTGTATACATGTTCAAGAAGCCAATAAAGAAGCAATGTGTCAGTGCGTCAGACTGACAGCCACTACGTGTAGAAGTAGCGACATGCGAGAGTAGGGAATATAAGGAGTTAGTAATAAGATTGCTTTGTTGACGTTTACATATTACCAATTTGTAGACTCTAAATTGAAGTACTTTATATATATGTGAACATAACCAAGCTTTTAACTAATTTTGGTCCAAAGATAAGGTTGTTTAAGCAGATTTATTTCACAGTATAGTTATTTAATTATTTTTTTTAATAAGTCTGTTGTATAAATTTTTTTTAGTTATTTCCATCATCATGTTGGCTGACCATAAAATATTAAATTAGAATATTAAAGATTATTGGTCAGCTTTGTTAATAATAAATACGTATTTTAATAATCATGATCGATGTATTGAAGACAGCGCGGACGATCATTTATTATTACTTCAACAAACTGCGACGGTCTAGTATTTATATAATTTCATCAAATTAGTATTATCAATTATTTTGATACAATATTTAACATTATTTGCAAACACATTATAATAGTTCTGTATTAAAATTTCGAACTCTAATAACACATAGTATGTACACAGACTAGCACCCCGTGAAGACAATACTTCCTACTAAGTTGACTTTTTGTGGCAATAAAGTGAGTAGTTAAAATAAATAACAAGTTCCAAAAATGAGGCATTTATAGGTATATATTATATATAATTGCGTATACCTCTATTTATGTACAGAAATATTATATTATATACATAATCTATTTAGAGAAATTCTCGTTTCTATCAAGTGATGACGTCATTGAAACAACCACAACAACTCATGAATGTTTAATACTCTAAAGACTTTACTAAGTAAGGGAAAGTTTAGTCAAGTTTGTAACCACAGTTCCGTTAACTCTAGTAGTCTGTACGTAGCAGAAACCTAGCAACTCTATTTTAAGAACAAAATACTTTTTAATCTAAATAGGCAGTAGTTGTTATGAACAATAATAGTGTAAGTGTAAGTGTAAACCCGGACATAAATAATTTCAATACTTTCCAGAAAGCGTGTCTATTTTTATACAGACATTAATATAATTTTTAATAATAACAAAATTTCATTCAGAACCTAATATAAACAAATATTAAAATCTGTCTCATTTTTAGAATTCAGTTAAATGAGACTTTTAACAGAAGTAACATAAAAGCTTAAGCGGCTTCTTATTTTTTTACTTCTTTAATATCAAAAGCAATTTCGCTGTTTTGTAGATCTTAGTATTAACTGAAAGGTTTTTAAAAGTAAAAAAAGCTTAAAGTACGTATTTCTTGATATGAAAAAAACGTTTACCTACGGCAATATAATATAAAGACGTAAGAAATATAAAAGACATACCAGCTGCAATATCCCTCGGACATAACACAATCAGCGAAATCTCTTCACGACTGGACAAACCCGTGTATTGTCGTAATATCCATTGGGTCGTGGATTCGTTTATTTCGCTATTTTGAGATTAATAAATATAAATAAATAAAAAATAACGAAATTAATCGTTCAACCGAAACAACTTACTGCGATCTCCACTATAAAACAATATTACATTTATTTTTTTGTTTTTATATTTTTATATAATAGTATATCAAATTAATGACTCAAAGTTAATTAGTTATTGTAAACATTGTTATTCAGAAATTAATATTTTGTTAAAAATTTTATTTGTTTCTATACATATTTAGTCGTGTCAAATAAATAAAGAATTCAAAAATCAACAAGGGCAGGACTTGAACCTACTATCTCCGGGAGTGACCTGCTCTGCCATTTGAACAATATGTGGACACCCGCTCTGACATGTGTAAATAATGTTTTGTATGTATACAAATAAATTCAGATTACAATTGTATGGTTTTGTCAATAAATTTGAGGTCAACGATTATAACAAATACTACTGTAATACCAATACATTACTTAATACGCTTAAACAAATTTATTATATTGTAGCTAATTTAAAATAATAACTTTAAAGTAAAAGAAATATAAAAATAAAAAAAATTGACATGATGTAAATTTCTTTCAATATTACTTGATTATTAGCAAAAAACTTTCATTTTTTTTAGGTGAAAATACACGATAAAGAAAAGAAAAAAATAAAGCTTTCGATTCAAATATATGTTACTATTTACTATGTAAATAAAATAATTGTTGTTTCATTTATTTAAAAAAACTCGAAAAAAGAAAAGAAAAATATTTACAATTTATTTTATTAAAGAGATCTTGAATCATCTCTTATAACGACATGAATAATATTCCTTGAAATTAAAATGTATCAAAATTCCAGCACTTCATATATATTGTGAAGACCAAACAGACAACACAATATAAAAGTGATATACATAATGAGTTGACGACCAAAATATATTATTTTAATTATTGGTTATCCAAGGTTGTATAGAATAACAATAGTAAGTTGTTTGAGTTGAACGATTACTTTCATTATTATCGTAATATACAAGTAGAAAAATAAAAGAATCCACGACCCAATAGATATTACAATGCACGAGGTTGTCCAGATGTGAAGGGATTTTGCTATGTTATGTTCAAAGGATGCGAGTATGCTGCTAACATCATTATTTTATATTTAATATATGTAATATTATTATAGTGTCTTAGTTATAGCATTTATTTCTACTATCGAGAAATGTTTACTTAACTGTTTCTACACATTATCCTAAGGAGCTATGAGATTCTATGTCTATGTTTATATTTTAATAAACAAAACATTAAATATTTGTAAACTGATATTCCACAGTCAAAAACAATGAAACAGCAATAGCAATATTAAAGAGAAAATTATAGATAATAATTTTAAATTGATATTAGAAGTACGTCTTGAGAGTCCTGAGGGAAATTAATTGACAGAGATCTCTCCGCTGTGTCACGCTATACCGCCATTGGTATTAGAGAACAGATATAAAAAAATCTAAGTTAAATTATTGAAAATATTTCTTAAAAATGTTCTAATTTCACCTTATTATTTTTCAGATACACAATCACGTTTAGAACACTCATCATTACTAAAATTATTCTTAAAAAATTATATAGTAGGTATCAAATAAATTAATTACAATATAAAGTGTGAATTATATTATATATTAAAAAGTTGCTTTATTCAAATTTTCTATATATCTTACCCATAAACCTCACCAGTTCCCTACAACGTGGTTTTGTTTTATATTTATTTTTATATCTATCATTGTCATATATTTTTATATTATATTATAAAATGTCTCTTGAAATTTGTAAATACTGTTGTGAAAAATACATCAAGGTATTCATATATCATGAAGTTGGCTTATTGCATGTTTATTTGTATGTTCTAGGAGTCAATAAAGAAGCAATAGCGTGTCAGTGAGGCAGACTGACACCCACTACGTGTAGATGTAGTGAGTGACGTGAGGATAGAGAATATAAGGAGCGCTTAATAAAGTTGCTGTGTTGATGTTTACATACCAATCAAGATGTAGACCTTTATTTAAGATCTTTACAGATACTATATCTAATAACAGAAACAAACTTTTAATCGACACTTGAACTAGGTGAGAATTAAGTAACTTTATTACAAACTATAATATTTAGCAATAACAGTAGCAATCAGTAGGACACAAAAATAATGTTTCATTTATTAAATTATTATTAATAATATAAAAATACATTATTATTGATTTGATATAATTACAATTTCTAATAAGTCCGATATAAAAATATAAATAAAGAATTATGATTGGATTAAAATTCAATGATTGATTTTGCGGGTTATTGCAAACGAAAATTTCCGATTCCTAAAAATAACTCTCTCATTTCTTCTTTGTATTTCCAATCTCGAATTTGTTAATGGAAAACTTATCGGATCAAATAACGTTAAGGCTCTCATTTTCTTACTTCCGATATAAAGTGTGGGGAATGTGGTAAGTATCCTGACGTGTTTTAAACTGACGAGTCCTAAATAAATACATTGCAGAGTATTTTATAACAAAAATACTCTGCAATATATTTATTTTAAAATCTAAATCAAATACTTAGTTATTGTTATATAAAATTCTCCTAAGATTTTGTCGAAAATGTCACAGAAACACAAAATACCAAAAAGAAATTGTCAAAAGAATTTCACTTTTTCCGTCTCAGTTACCATAACGATCGATCCAGCATAGTGATACTTAGTGCCTTTATTTAATTATTATTTTAAATCTGATTAATAACAATAACATAGCGTATTAAAACACCCAATACAATATTTTTATCATAACAGTATATCAGTTCCAGACTGTTAAATTTAAATTTAATCCATTAAACTGTATGTATGTAGTAATAATTATAAATTTAACTTAACCGTATTTTAAATAAATATTTAAAATATATATTTATTACATGTTCCAGTGGTCATATGCGACAGACCGTGCTATTGGCCATAGTTGTCTACACTCCGACAGCTGCGACGCTTGATAACCACGTCTCATTTGTCGCTTCGTCGGCTCGATAGAGGAGTTTAACCGATTCGTTTGTCTCGTTTCCAATTACGATACTATAACTATACTATAACCCATTAATAAAATTGTTTTTTTTTAAGTCTATATCCGCTTTTTTCTGGCGTTTAGATGAAAGACCGAAAACGCAGTAGCTTTTCAACTGTTCTCTTGCATTAACATATTCAGATTTTATTTTAAGTAAACTGCTAACAGTAGCATAATATATATATACAAGGGAACTTCCCGGCCCTAAGGGCCGGAAAGGGTCAAAGGTCACGTATGAGGTTGGCACCCACCCTATTTTGTAGCCTGATTCAATAGCTTTTTTTTGATGTATTACACATTATTGTGTGATTTGTGGGTGATAAGTGATGCGCGTGCATACAGAGTCAATTAGGTCATTATTATATAGTAAGGATTATTTATTATATGTATATATATTAATATAAACTAAGCTGCTAAACTAAATCATCTTATTATATTATTAACATGACACTGTTTGTAAGCAGAACGCGGTTACAATTATTACTTATATCATAACTTTATAAATATAACTTCATAGTTTCTTGATTAATACACTGACAAAGACTTCGTAATTAAATTTTCTAGCTGGTCTAAGACTAGTTATCTATCATTTATATTTTAATAAACCGTTATTTTTAATTTCCAACCGTTTTAAATTGAAACAGTTTAACCAATACGGTATAAGGTCATTAATTAATACAATTATTAAACAAACTAAGTACTAAGAAATTTATATATCTATTTTCGATTTCTAAAATAATAGAATCCTCTTTCCGTTTTATCTCCAAAGATATTAAGTAATTTAACTTGTAAAAGTTGTATATCAAAAGTCCTGCCAATACTTTCAAGTATCCAGGATCCGATTACATCTAATCAGCAATTAAGATATGTTAAGGAAAATAGTTTATTTATTTATTTATAAATAAACTATTTATTTATTTATTTATTTACCTTCACGCCATATCCCTTGCGGGGTAGCCAGAGACGACGGAGCGCCAAACGCTACGGTCTCTGCATACCTCTTTCGCCTCGGCCACAGACATCAACCTCTTCATACATGCCCTCCGGGGGGTCCTCATGCTTTTTACGTGACCTTCCTCCAGTATCGTAGCTACTGTGTTTTCGAAGGTCACTCGAGGCCTCCCCTTGTCTCTCTTACCGCTCACTTTTCCCATATAAATCTTTTTTACCATTCTTTCATCACTCATTCGTTCAACGTGCCCAAACCACCTGAGCACGTTCTTCTTCATTCTCACCGTGACATCTTCGCTAGTACCTGCCATTCTGTGGATCTCTTCATTGCGGATTCGATCAGCTAGACTGACTCCGCATATTCTGCGAAGAGATCGCATCTCCACAGCATTCATCTTTCTTACATTCTTCTTCTGTGTTACCCACGTTTGGCTGCCGTATAACAGCATCGGTAGTAAAACTGCATTGTGTACAGCCAAACGTGCAGCTATACTGACGTTTTGCCGTCTCAACAATGCAGTCAAAGCACCATTGACTCTGTTACCGACAGCAATACGTCTTTCCACATCCATTTCGTATCTTCCGTCTCTGCTAAACATACTTCCCAAATATACCACTTCATTCACTTGTTCTATTATCTTATCATTCACGTTGATCTTACATTCTGTTCTTTCTTCATTTCTTTCAAATAATCGGAAAATAGTCGGATTACAAAATTAAATTATGTGAAGTAATATCGTTCGTTGGGATTGTTCTATTTCAGTATTTTTCTTTTTCCTCTGAGAGGACTAATAGCTTAGGAAATTAAAGAGAAATAAAAATACTGCGCGCGTCAAGTCAGAAGTCGTTGATTTGACAGGTGTATGACAGGTGTAGATCCGAAGATAGTTTAATTTGCTTTTCTACTAATATATTATATTATTACTTAAATATTTGGAAGGCATGACAGATCTTTATTTTCTGTTCGCTAACAAAACAATAATCTGGTAATAGTTCTGATATATTCCTATACATAATATCTGCATCTAATTCTAAATGTAATCAGCGTAATCAAGATTCGGAGCGACTATGTCTATATCTAGCTACATTACTAATTCAACACCTCGTGGTGTAATTATTACAATACTATAATTACTTATTGATACAGAGATACTAATTACTTACTAATAACTTTGTTGTAATAAGAGCTCATTTTATATCTCATATTGCTTAACAAAGGTTCTTTTTTTAAAATAAATTTTGACGATTATTAGACTTTATATAAGTAAAATTGAAGTATGTCCCTATACTATATATCTATAAATCTGGAAAAAAATAGCCAAAACTTAGTACTTACTTTACATTAGATAATTCAATTCAAAGAATGGTAAAAAAGATTTATAAAGGAAAAGTGAGCGGTAAGAGAGACAGGGGGAGGCCTCGAGTGACCTTCGAAAACACAGTAGCTACGATACTCGAGGAAGGTCACGTAAAAAGCATGAGGACCCCCCGGAGGGCATGTATGATGAGGTCAACGTCTGTGGTCTAGGCGAAAGAGGTATGCAGGGACCGTAGCGTTTGGCGCTCCGTCGTCTCTGGCTACCCCGCAAGGGATATGGCGTGAAGATAAGTAAGTAAGTAATCTAAAAGTAAAAATAAAAGGTAATAAAATTATTTTGTAGAATATTTATTCTTTTTTACATAATTTTTTTCAATTTTATAGGGACTGTTCTAAAGTAGAAGTTATCATGTATTTACAGGAATCGGGTCATCTTTTATGAATGTTATAGCTCTTTTTAGCAAAACATTTATTTTGTTATCAAACAAGATTGTTCTTTTTGTTTCTATTTTTTTTGTTTTGTTGTTAAGTTGATTTGGATATTTAAGTATCTTGTTATAATTTTTAAATAAATTTCATTTACAATTTTCGTGTTCACAACTTGGTTGCCCGAATTATTTGGGCAAATTTTTAATACTTTCTTAAATCAAGATTTATAAATAATAAATGTAATATTATACCCATAATAAATGGGTACAGAAAAAAATAAACAATAAACATAATACGAAAATAGTCGGTTAAAAATGCTTAGTAAATACAGTTATCCAATTTGTATTTTTTCCAGAAACTGAACTCATACCAAAAGTAATAACGCACGAAATGGATTCTCACAAACATCGAAAAGCAAATACAATGTGACCAAAATTGTGGAACTGGAATTGTTTTGTATTTCTGCTGTTACAGGTACTAGTGACACAAATACGTAGGCGTAGAACAACTGAAATGAATCAGTGCACGTTATTATTACTTTGTATCGTAGGTACCATGATATAACCTTATATGAACAATCGAACTAAGGCAAAAGGCTTACTTTCAGTATAATTTGTGAGACATAATACTAGTGTTTAAATGTTAATCCGATTTCTATATCTCGCCTTTTCTCCATGACCTTTTGGAACAATATGATTGGTGAATATTTCAAATAAAAAAATATCTTTTGATTTTACGTTTTGGATTAGTAAAAGTAATGCAACAATATTCATCGTATTGCGTTGTACTAAATGTCATGCGAGGAACTATTTGAGGTTCATTTCCGACCATAAAATATGTTATTGCTATTACGGTGCACTGGATATTCTTAATTAAATGAATAATGTAATTTTTTTTTCTCATTTTAGATATCTTCTAAAGAAATTAATACTTTATCTTATTGTATATCTACTAAAGGATTTTTTTTATATAAAAAAAAACGTACTACTAAATACTTAAGAAATATATAAGAAAATGACAATCGATATTATAACAAAAAAATGGATTAAGACTCTCATACACATAAGAGTATTACGTTTTCCATTTTCATATAATAGGAAAAAGAATTAATCTTACGGATTGAATCCCAACAATTATTCGTTATATGAATAGCCAACAGCTACCAACAAGTCCGCAATCGATATTGTTAACACATCTTATTTGCTGATTATGTATTATCGGATTCTGGATACTTAAAAGGCTCAAGAGGTTTTGCGGTACATTCACAAGTCATATTCACTTACTGTTTTCAAAGATCAAGTAGAAAGAGGAAAATGTATATTATAATAAATCTAATAATATATATAATTACTTACTATTTAGTAAGTGCCAAGAATTAAGTGGACTTTCAGTGACTTTATTACGAGTACATCTTTATTTGTATACATGTTCAAGAAGCCAATAAAGAAGCAATGTGTCATGTGTCAGTGCGTCAGACTGACAGCCACTACGTGTAGAAGTAGTGACGTGCGAGAGTAAGGAATATAAGGAGGTAGTAATAAGATTGTTTTGTTGACGTTTACATATTATCAATTTGTAGACTTTAAATTTAAGTACTTCATATATATTATGTGAACATAACCAAGCTAAAGATAAGGTTGTTTAAGCAGAATTATTTCACAGTATAGTTATTTAATTTGTTTTTTGAATAAGTCTGTTGTATTATTTTTTTTTAGTTATTTCCATCTTCATGTTGGCTGACCATAAAATACTAATTTCGAATATTAAAGACTCTTGGTCAGCTTTGTTAATAATAAATACGTATTTTAATAATCATGGTCTGATGTATTAAGAACAGCGCGGACGATCATTTATTATTATTTCAACAAATTGCAACGGTGTAAAATTTGTATAATTTCATCAAATTAGTATTATTAATTATTTTGATACAATATATAACATTATTTGCAAACACATTATAATAATAGTTCTGTATTAAAATATTGAACTCTAATAACAAATACTATGTACATAGACTACCTGCTAAGTTTTGTGGCAATAAAGTGAGTAGTTAAAATAAATAAGTTCCAAATATGCGGTATTTATAGGTATATATATAATTGCGTATACCTGTATTTATGTACATAAATATTATATTATATACATAAGCTATTTTGAGAAATTCTCGTTTCTATCAAGTGATGACGTCATTGAAACAACCACAACAACTCATGAATGTTTAATACTCTTAAGACTTTACTAAGTAAGGGAAAGTTTAGTCAAGTTTGTAACCACAGTTCCGCCAACTCTAGTAGTCTGTACGCAGCAGAAACCTAGCAACTCTATTTTAAGAACAAAATATTTTGTAATCTAAATAAATATTCGTTGTTATGAACAATAATAGTGTAGTATAAATAAAGAACTTTGCTCATACCATAACAGGTAACAGCGCTGAAAGTATTCTGACAAGGCTCATTTTGTTATTATCTTGATTGTGTTAATATAAATAGGTGCAATAATTTCTTCGTTATTATTTATGATACACCTTAAATACTGTGAGGTACAAGTTGGAACACGTTTCTTGGATTTTTGCGTAAACACGAAAACACGTTCAAACTTGCGCTCATAAATATTTTGACAACAGTTCAGTTTTAATAATAAATTTTAGTCACATTATTTATATAAAAAAGTAAATTGTCAAAATACTTTTAAGCTGTCCTACTGTGATACTGTATCAATTTCTTTTAATATGCAGTAAATTATACATGTCAAAATAATTTTGAGCGCTATTGTATATACCATATATACAGTTATATACATACATAATACCATACAGTAGTGTAAAAATTTTATAGATTTTATCATATTAAGTTTGATAATCAATATTTAATATTGTCATAACGTATAATTAATTAATAAAGTGTTAAAACACCGTCGTTTAATTTTCTTGTCGTTTCTTCGCACATGTTCTTAAAAAATTTAATATTAATTTTCATACATGCAATTTTTGCTTATGTGAAATAAATACATCGGCTTAGATTAATAATAATGAATCTATTAGCTCAATAACAAACATTTCTTATTATAAAATAATTGATCCACTGATTACAATGCAACTTTAATTTATTCTGAGATATATTTATTCTTCAAAACCCGGGCCTAAGTTATTTCAAAACGTTAAAAAGCGTATTTATTTATATACATACGTTGATAATTTTTTTATAACAAAAATATCTTATTCAGAACCTAATATAAACAAATATTAAAATCTGTCTCATTTTTTAAATTCAGTTAAATGAGACTTTTAACAGAAGTAACATAAAGCTTAAGCGGCTTTTTTTATTTTACTTCTTTAATATCAAAAGCAATTTCGCTGTGCTGTATTAACTGAAAGGTTTTTAAAAGTAAAAAAGCTTAAAGCGTCTTTCTTGATATGGCAAAAACGTTTACCTACAGCAATATAATATAAAGATGTAAGAAATATAAAAGACATATCAGCTGCAATATCCTTCGGACATAACACAATCAGCGAAATCTTTTCACGTCTGGACAACCCCGTGTATTGTCGTAATATCTATTGGGTCGTGGATTCGTTTATTTCGCTATTTTGAGATTACGATAAAATAACGAAATTAATCGTTCAACCGAAACAACTTACTGCCTCCACTATAAAACAATATTACATTTATTTTTTGTTTTTATATTTTTATATAGTAGTATATCAAATTAATGACTCAAAGTTAATTAGTTATTGTAAACATTGTTATTCAGAAATAAATATTTTGTTAAAATTTTTATTTGTCTTTATACGTCTTTAGTCGTATGAAATAAATAAAGAATTCAAAAATCAACACGGGCAGGACTTGAATCTACTATCTCCGGGAGAGTGGCCTGCTCTGCTAATTGAACTATATGTTGACACCCGCTTTGACATGTGTAAATAATGTTTTGTATGTATACAAATAAATTCAGATTACATTGTATGGTTTTGTCAATAAATTTGAGGTCAACGATTATAACAAATACTATTGTAATACCAATACATTACTTAATACGCTTAAACAAATTTATAATATTGTAGCTAATTTAAAATAATAATTTTAAAGTAAAAGAAATATAAAAATAAAAAAAAATAACATGATGGCAATTTCTTTCAATATTACGTGCTTATTAGTAAAAAACTTTAATTTTTTTTTAGGTGAAAATATCTAAATCTTGAATCTACCGAAAATCTTGAAAATACCGAGATCTTGAATCATCTGTTATAACGAAATGAATAATATTCCTTGAAATTAAAATGTATCAAAATTCCAGCACTTCATAAATATTGTTCGCCTTTTGTAATATACAATAAAGGGTAAATAAATAAATAAAATAAATAAATATAAAAGTGACATACATAATGAGTTTACGACCAAAATATATTATTTTAATTATTAGTTATCCAATGTTGTATAGAATACTAATAGTAAGTTGTTTGAGTTGAACGATTAATTTATCATTATCGTAATATACAAGTAGAGAAATACAAGAATTCACGGCCCAATAGATATTACAATGCACGAGGTTGTCCAGATGTGAAGGGATTTTGCTATGTTATGTTCAAAGGATGCGGGTATGCTGCTAACATCATTATTTTATATTTCTTACATATATTATTATTATAGTGCCTTAGTTATAGCATATATTTCTACTATCGATAAATGTTTACTTAACTGTTTCTACACATTATCCTAAGGAGCTATGAGATTCTATGTCTATGTTTATATTTTAATAAACAAAACATTGCATATTTGTAAACTGATATTCCAGATTCCAAAAACAATGAAACAGTAATAGCAATAAACTGGATCAATATTATTATAAAAAAAATTAAGTATTAGTAATACTATAAATTTATACATGATGTAAACTGTAAAGTTTGATCTTACTACCATATATTCCTGTCATTGTATACGCACAAGTTGTTCAACTTATCACAGCTTACACTACACCATTATTGTTCTAACAACTAATGTCTATTTAGATTATAAAGTGTTTTGTTCTTGAGATATGCTATGCATTCTATTATGTGCATACCACTAGAGTTAGCAGAACTGTTGTTACAAACTTGACTAAACTTCATCTTACTTAGCAGAACTCTGCTTGTATTAAATATTCACTTCTTGTGTCTGTTTCAATTAATTCATCAGTTAATAAAAATGGGCATTACACAAAATATATTATAAATATAACATAAACATAAATACAGGCATACGCCATAATAGCAATTCCTATGTATAAAACTCGTTAACTTAGATGGTTATTATTAAACTCTTCTACTTAGTAAGTAGTTTTGTTGTCGCGATACGCTAGTCTGGTTTATAATAGAACTATTATTCAGATGTGAATATCGTATCAAATTGAAGAAATTAATTGATTTATTACATAAATATGAGTACTGTGTAAACACACCTTTGCTGTTTCATGATATAATTATAAGTTATCTCAAACTAGAACCTTCTTAAAAGATGAGATGTTTAGTTGTCACGGGATATTCATGTCACACATATAACTTACAAGCCAGTAATGTTTACTATTATAAATTGAACATTATTTTTGTGCCCTACTGATTGCAATAGAAAACGTTATACTTCAAAATAAAGTTACTTAATTTCCTCACCTGGTTCAAGTGTAAAAGTCGATTAAAGTTTGTTTCTATTATTAGATATAGTATCTGTAAAGATCTTAGATTAAGGTCTACGTCTTGATTGATATGTAAACATCAACACAGCAACTTTATTAGCGCTCCTTATATTCTCTATCCTCACACGTCACTTCATCTACACGTAGTGGGTGTCAGTCTGCCTCACTGACACACTATTGCTTCTTTATTGACTCCTCGAAAATACAAATAAACATGCAATAAACCAACTTTATGATATATGAATGCCTTGATATATTACTCAACAGTATTTACAAATTTCTAGGGACATTCTATAAAATAATATCAAAATATATAACAATGATCGATATAAAAATAAATATAGGATAAAAACATATCGTAGAGAACGTGGTAAGGTATATAGGTAATAGATATAAAGCAACTTATTAATATATAGTATAATTATTCACACTTTATATTTTAATTTATTTATTAGTTACTATATAATTATTTTTAAGAATAACTTTTTTGTTTATGAGTTTTATAAACGTTAATAATGTGTGTCCAAAAAAATGGAATCTTATTAAGTAACTTTTTCAATAAATTAACTTAGATTTTTTTATATCTGATATCTAGTACCAGTGGCGGTATTGCGTGACACAGCGGCGACATCTCTGTCAATTAATTTCCCTCAGGACTCTCAAGACGTACTTCTAATATCAATTTAAAATTATTATCTATAATTTTCTCTTTAAGAAATTCTTTTCAAGCAGACTATAGTGAGCCAATAGAAAATACACAATAACCTTATATAAGAAAATAAAATAGCTTATAAAACAAATTATGCTAAGCACAATCACTCTCTTCAGAAAATTTTGAATGTATTTAAATTATTAAAAAGTGAGTGAAAATATCAACAAATCTTTCGCTTCACATTCCATTCGCTTTGTATTTCTGCTGTGTATCATTCCCTGGAGGCGACACAAAGTCGCCGCTGATGATTTATTAAATATTTTTTTATGTAAACGTGCATAGCTTAAAAAATATCATTTATTAGTACTCAATATCTGGATAAGAGAATATTAATGGGAAATTAAAATTTAAATGTTTCTAAACCTCTTCAGACCAAAAACAAATGGAAAGAAAGATAGCAATTGAACAGAATATGAACGCTGCAGTTTTAAAAAATAACAACACGACCGAAAACAGATACCAGGAGATGTACTTCACTCATGGATGTTAAAGATTTGCTGACAAATCTAATAACAAATTCATCCTTTTTATTTTCTTTATATATTCACACATAACATTTAAGAAATATCAAACTCTAGATACGATTCTAAAAGTTCTAGGCGATAAGACAAGAAATAGATACAGGATTACTATTAGAACAGCAGTATCTAACAAATTGTCCTCAAAGTATAAAGTTCTTTTTCATTTCACTTGTTCTACACCCATGTATTTGTGTCACTAGTACCTGTAACAGCAGAAATACAAAATAAAGCTGCACAATTTTGGTCACATTGTATTTGCTTTCGATGTTTGTGAGAATCCATTTCGTGCGTTATTACTTTTAGTATGAGTACAGTTTATGGAGAACTATTTTAGGTAGATTCCATAGATGAATCTACCTATTGCAATCGATGCGATGACGGGACCCAGACCCCAGAGTAGGGGCGCTACGCCGTTTATGAACTGGAGATTGAGAATCCGTCGAAAAAAAAAAAATTATATATCCCTCTATATATATATGTATATATGATCCATCAGTCCAAACTCATCGTAGGCAAAATCTGACTTCATAGGTCGATAGGATAAATTAGTAGGACAAACGTAGCATCTCGTTTTTTTGGAAAAAATTAAAGGGGGGGCTGGGAGAGGGGGTGAAAGTGCAAACCTTTGGGACACGCTACAGGTCGCAAATATTGACGGAGGATTTTCAAACTTGGTATACACATTCTTAAGGACAAAATGAAGGTTAAGTTCTTGAACGGGGAAAATCGGTCAGGAGGTTGGAGGGCTGGGGGGGTTGAAAGTTAAAAACGGAAAAAAGTCACAGAAAAAGGCAAAATTTTGCCGTCGGAAAATTCTTAGAAAATTAACAAATTAAAAGAAGAAACTTTTTTGTCCGAAAAGTTTTTTGATGCGACCCCCCGTTTAGGAAATAGGGGTGGTTCCCCGCTCACCCAATATATGCAGAATGACCCATCATAAGACTCGTAATGACCAGTAGAATACTGCTGGCTAGTTTTTCTTTGTCGATCCGACCGACGGGAATCTACCTAACATGATCGACCCTGTCGAACGAGGTATTTTTTTCATGTGATGTTCAATAATTTTATCGTAATTACAAATAATAACGAAAAACATATTACGTACAAATAACCTTTCCTTGTGAAATATATTCATGACCTTTTATGATAATTTTTTAACAAGCAGTATTATTTGACACTCCAATCACGTTATATGTCATATTGATATAAACACTGTAATAACAGTTGTTTTAGACTCCAATGACAAAGAACTTAAAGACAGTGTTGCTTCTTCAACAATGACAACAATATGAAAATTTATACATTTTTTTAAGATTATAAAAAATTTTAATTTGTTGTTTACGAAACATTACATGGATTTTGCAATATTTTTTTCAAACTTTTTTATAGATTACTTAATCACAAGATAAAAAACACCAAACTCTAAATCCTCAACTGCATAATTAAATCACTTCATAAAAATTTATTTTATATATAGATTTGAAGCTATTTAACAAAATACATTTTTGTAATATTCTCATATCAATATCATATTTTATTGTCTGTTTATATAAAATATAAAAATATGTATGAAGTCTTAATTGGTTGAATGAGGAAATTCAAATAAATTTTAATTCAAAGAAACGATATTTCTGTCGTTAACAAAATAGACATCATTTCAGATCTCGTTAATGAACCTATTTTTTTTTCAAGTTTATTTTCAAATATATAAAGGATTTTTTTTTAACAATTTTATATATAAAACACAAAGACACTCACTAACTCACTGACTCATTCATCGCTCTACAGCCCAAACCATAATACCTAGAAAGCTGAAATTTGGACACGAGACTCCTGACATATTGAATAGGTGCAATAAGAAACGATTTTGCAAAGGTTCAAATCGTTCCAAAGATAGAACTAAAAAACTACAAAGTTTACCCCCCGCTCCTTCTCTTCTTCACTTTCGCCGTCCTTCGCGAAGCACGGGTAACCTGCTTGTATTTAAAAAAACACAGATTTGAATTTAAATAAATATAATTTTATACACTTTATTTTATTATAATTTCACGTTAAAAAAAATTGTAATGATTGACAGCATTTTTTGTTTTTAATTAAATTACTTTGAAAACTCATTTTTTAATAATCTAAACGCTTTATTGTCATCAAGAGTTTTATGAAAAAGTATTCATAGTAAGTTGGGTGGTGTACAATAAACGATATGGCAATACACGAGGTTGTCCAGACGTGAAGAGATATCACTGATTGTGTTATGTCAACGGATATTGCTACTGACATCTTTATTTTATATTTCTTATAGATTATTATATTTCATTTAAAATAATATCCATTCTACTATCGAGAAATGCGTACTATTAACTATTTTGACTTTTAAAATTCCTTATTCACCGAATATTTCTAATAAGACCGCTTAATTCTATTTTCATTTTCTATTTTAATGTAATATTAAACATACGAAATTGCTTTTGTAGTATGATATTTAGAAGCCACAAAGGCTTTTAGTTTTTATGTTGTTTTTGTTGAAAGTCTCATTTAACCGATTTTATCTAATGGAACATATTGTTTTAATGTTTGTATATTTTTCTTTAACATAGTTAATGCACAAAATTGATTAGAGACTAATGTAGTAAAAAATAAAAAGCCACATAGACTACGTCAGCGTATACGTATATAAGCTACTTATAGGTTTTCAAGAGATATTTCTTTAACAAAATTTATTTTTATGTCTATAAAAAAGAATAATCTCAGAATGGAATATAATAGACTTTTGATTTATAAGTCCCTTATTTTTGTCATTGTATAATTGCGCTTGGAACAATATTTTAAAGTCATACTAGATTGGTCATTATAAGCTCAAAAACTATGTTTTCATTTTAATTATTATATGAAAAAACAATGAATAAGCGAAAGCAAAGAAACGCTTTTCTATCTTTATATTATTCATATAAACACTGAACATTGATAATACTATTATTCTTATATATTATTCTTTATGACATGTAAACTATAATGTTTGAACTTATTATTCCTGTCATTATATAAGAAAACGCAACTTCATATAACACTACACTATAATCGTTTATAACAACTAATGCCTATTTAGATTAGAAAGTGTTTGGTTCTTGAGATACAGTTGCTATGCTATGTGCAGAACACTGGAGTTAACTGTGGTTACAAACTTAACTAAACTCCGTCTTACTTAGTAGAGCCCTGCTTGTATTAAACATTCATGAGTTGTTGTGGTTTTAATCAACGCATTACTTCATAGAGAATTACACAAAATATATTATATATTTCACACAATATAATTATATATACAGATACACGCATAACAAATAATAATATATTAAAAATTTTAATTAAACTTCCTACTACTTAGTAGGTAGTTGTGTATTCGCTAGGTGCTAGTCTGTGCTCAGTAACTTTATGCTTTTTATAGTTCGATGTTTTATTACAGACGTTTTATTAGGACGCTTATTAACGTTAAAACCCTAGATTAGTTGGATTAAATTAGTTGATATATAACACAAATATTAGTGTGTGTGTGTGTGTACAGACTGTTGAAATTATGATATATTATATTAAACAAGATGATGATTAATAGGTGACGTATTTATTTGTCACGGGATACTCAAATCATATATATATCATATACCAGTGAACGTTTATTATATATAATATACTTTACATTATTTTGTCTCCTACTAATTGATTGATATTGAAAAGTTTACTCTGAAATAGAGTCAGCTAGTTTCTTTATCTATTTCAAGTGTAAAAGTCGACTAAAGGTTGTTCATGTTAACGAGTATAGTGTGTACAAAAGATCTTAGACTCAGGGTCTACAAGTTAAGCTATTAGTAAATATCAACAAAGAAACTTTATTAGCTACTCCTTATATTATCTATTCTCACACGTCACTACCTCTACACCTAGTGGGTGACTCACTAACACACTATAGCTCCTTTATTGGCTCCTCGTACGTCTATTTAAATAAACAAGCAACGAAGCTACTGAAGGATAATTACATCGATATTATTACTTGCAGTAGTATGTACAAATTTCAAGGCACTTTTCTTATATTGAATTTTTGTGCTTTGATATCATGTTATAATTTTAGTGGAATTTGAAAACCACTTAATAAATTATATTAAGAACTAGTAAGATATATAAATAATTAATATATAGCATTAATTTTATATTACTATATAACATTTTTAAGGTAATTATGAATGATCTAATGTGAATATGTAATTGTAAAAAGAGTTTAAATAAAGGGTTTTAAGGAATTTTCTCAATATGTTTTTTTTAAACACCTTAACAATGTTATAAGTGACAAGGAAGGTTATACTACATTACTTAAAATAACAAAATAGAAATAACGTGCACTGGTATGAACAACTGGAATGATCCAGTTCATCAACGCTACGTTTATTTCAGTTGTTCCACGTATTTGTATCACTAGAGCCTGTAACGACAGAAATACAAAGCAAACCTGCACAATTTTGGTCACAATGCATTTATTTTTCGATGTTTGTTATAATCCATTTCGTGCTTTACTACTTTTAATTTCAAATCAATTTCTCTAACAATTACAAATTGAAAAACTTATATTATCTCAGGCTGTCTTTCCAAAAAAGTGATTTGCAATATATAAAAGAATATTCTGTAAAATATTTTTATTATATTAAATTTTTAGTTTTTGATTACCGGTTTCTTTTTATTTGACACTCATATTTAGTCTGATATAAATATAAACCTTATAATAAAAATAATATTAATAGAGAGAAATATAATAAAAAGCCACATTACAAAGCTTTAAATATTACAATATTCAGAATGACTCAATTACTTTAACATTGTATTATCAATATTTATAATCACAAGAGATTTATGAGATCGTATTAATAGTAAGTTGTTTCGGTTGAATGATTAACTTCCTTATAAGAACGTAACATAGAAATAGCGAAATGAACGAATCCACGACCCAATAGATATTACAATACACGAGGTTGTTCAGACGTGAAGGGATGTTGCTGACTGTGTTATGTCCAAAGGGTCGATGCTGACATCATTATGTTATATTTCTTACGATACATATTATTAAATTGTCTTAAGTATAGTATTTATTTGGACTATCGAAAAATATATCATTTTAGCTTTTTCTACTTTTAAAATACTTAATAACTAAATTCTTTGAATGAGACAGATTTATCCATTTAAAATTTTTCTTCTTTAATGTTGTATTAAACATACGAAATTACTTTTTTAGTATAATATTCAAAAGCCACATAGACCTTTAGGTTTTATACACTATAAAACCGCTCATTCAAGCAAATTCTTCAAATGGGACAGATTGTTTTAATGGTTTTTTTTATTTTTCCTTAACATCGTAAACTCACGGAATTACTTCCGGACAAGAGTAATAAAAATAAGAAGCCACATAGGGTACGTATTAAGTTTTGTAAGAGACGTTTCTATAAAAAAATATTCCATTTTCCATTCCAGTGAGTTCATTTTTTATATACATGTAAAAATGTACATAAAAATGGACTTGCTTTAGGGAACATATAAATAACTATGAAACCAAGGATATCAGGGACTGGGAAAAAAGAAAAATCTCGTAACAAAGTATAAATAACTTTTTGATTTATGGATCCATTATTTTTGAAATTGTATAATTACGATTGCTTAATTATTTTAAGCAACTATTAGAATTTCCATGTTTTTGTCTATGTTTTTATTTGATATAAAAAAAATTTTGCATATATGAAAACTAATTTTCGAGATTCTAAAACCAATGTATGGCAAGACGCTAGAACAATACTATTATAGTAAATTTGTAATATAATTGTATTAATTATTTATTTATATATGATTTTAACTAAGAAGTTTGATCTTACTACCATATATTCCTGTCATTGTATAAGATCAAGTTGTTTAACCCAACACAGCTTACACTACACTATTATTGTTCTAACAACTAATGTCTATTTAGATTAGAAAGTGTTTTGTTCTTGAGATATGCTATGCATTCTATTATGTACAGACCACTTGAGTAAGCAGAACTGTTGTTACAAACTTGACTAAACTGCATCTTACTTATCAGAGCCCTGCTTATATTAAACATTCTCGAGCTGTTTTGGTTGTTTCAATGAATTACTGTTATTATAGTTCGCTTTTCTATTATAGAACCTATATTAGGATGGTTGTTATAAAATCCATGAATGTATTAACGAATTTGGTTAATATTTGGTTAATATATGGTTATTGAAAGAATGATATGTCGTCCGTGGTATTACACGTACACCAGACCGTAATCAATAGATGACCTGTTTATTATAAATATAGCTTACACCCTGAGTCTTATGTTATTGTAAAAAATATATTATTTTATCGTACTGATTAATTGTCTGATCTGTCTTCTTAGATGTAGCCAGCATTTGATAATCGATTATTACTCTTAAACTTAGTTGTAGTTCTTTTTAAATTCTGTTTTTTTTCACAACTCCAATATCAACCATTTTGCTGGCAGAGGAAGGACACTTCAAATTTGAAAAAAATGTACTTTAAGTTTAATATTTCCCATTTGAATCCTTTAGTGAAAAATGGTTTTTCCAAACCCAACGGTACTTCACATCATGAAATACTTTAGAAAATCATTTTATTCTACCACTTTGTCGGCGTGGCTAACATATATCTTCATGCCGAATTGTAGCTTGCTGGTACTAAGAACTAGGCTGACAGACATTATAAGGCCCTTGTGGAGTACATAACCCTAAAAATATATTATTATAATTTAATACAAAAAATTTATCTACTGGAAAATTTTTACATTGAAATATCTTTATTTGAGAATGTTTAAGCATCTTTGCTTAAACATTCTCAATTGTGAAAGGCGATAAAACTTTGTTCACATTAACAAATATAGTATGTAAATAGTTTATATTTACGTACTACAACTTGATAGATTTGTAAACATCAACAAAGCAACTTTATTTACCGCTCCTTCTATATTCTATCCTCACACGTCACTACATCAACACGTAGTGGGTGTCACTCTGACTCACTGACACGCTATTACTTCTTTATTGACTCCTAGAACTTTATTGCACGTTTATTTGTATAAACATGCAATAAAGTAACTGAAGTTTACATACATTGACATAATACTTGCATTTAAATATATTTTAACGAGCTAATTAATTTATTTGTTACCAGTTTATAATTTTTTAAGATAATTATAGTGATTATTAGTGATTGACAGTATATATATGAACACTAATACCAGTAATGGGGTTGCGTCAAACAGCGCCGAGATCTCTATCAATTATAATTTCCCTTAGAACTCGAAGCACGTCTTGAGCTTCTGATATTAATATCAGATTACGCTTATTATCTATTATTTTCTCTTTAAAAAATTAAATCTAAGGAGACCATAGTCAGCTATTAGAATATAAACCTTATATAAGAAAACAATTTTTTTTTATAACAAACCACGTTAAACACACTCCCTTCAGAAAGTAAGATTCATGTTAGGTTGTTAACAAGTTTGTGTAAGTATAACCAAATCATTGTTTCATTCGCATTGTAATTCTACTGAGTGTGTATCCCTGAAGATGGAAAAGTAAGTTGCAACTTTTTTAAGTTATATTTTACGAGACCGTAAAATTTGTGTTAAAGTGTGTTAATAAAAAAATGAAATTTATATATTACTTGAACTGTTTAGATAAAAACAGAATGCAAGAAGAGAAAATAATTGAGATAATATTAACAGTGCAAATTTAATAAATAACGACACAACTTAACATATATTAGGCGATATGATTCATTAATAGATATTAGAGATTTGCTTTCAAAACAAATGTCAAATGCAATTTATTTTATATATTTGTATATTACATTTAGGAAAAAGCATACTTTAGCCTCTACTCAGTGCCAAATGTCGAAGTGGTATTGGATCAGCAACATTGTCTCATAATGTGTCCTAACTGTAAGACTTTAATTTTACTGTTTATATAAAATTAGGTATATCAGGATCCCTAGTTTAAAGTAGAAATAACGTACAATGTTTAATTTCAGTTGTTCTTCGCCCACGTATTTGTTTCACTAGTACCTAGACAGCAGACATACAAAACAAGGCTACGCAATTTTGGTCAAATTGTATTGTTTTTAGAGGTAATGAGAAACCGTTTTGTGCTTTATTACTTACTATATAGATTCAGTTTCTGGAAAAAAAATCAAAACTGTTTTATTTAGTATTAAATATTTTTAATAATTCCTTTTCATGTGATATTTAATAATGAATTTATTAGGTATTTTTAATAATTCCTTTTCATGTGATGTTTAATAATGAATAAGTATATTTTTTCATAATTACAAATTATAACGAATAAATTTATTATTTACAAATCCATTTTGAACATAACAATATAATTTCACCCAAATATGCGGCCGATAAAGTTTCAAACCCCAAAGTTGTAACGAAATTTAGTTAACAATTATTACGAGACAGTTGAAAAGATCCCAACCAAGTCATCAACATAATATATATATAAATATATATATATATATATAGAATTGGGAGTAAGCAACAGATGGAAAGCAAGTATGATGAGGGTAGATATTATTATATAATAAATAATTAATCAGTACGAGTAGTTGCACCGAACCACGTCAGAACCAAGACTACCTGTCCAATGGCCATGCCACTCGTACAAAGATGACAACAAAAAAAAAAAATACTGTGCTTAATGGAGTTATCATATAAATAGATGACACCTTCAACTTTAGAGCAGGGGCTCAGCATTAGAATCGCTACAAAAAAGAAAATTGCTACGTATAAATAATATGTTCTGTAAATTTTATTCATGATCTTTTATTTTGAAACTCCAATGACATTAATTTTTCAACAGTGACAGCACTAAGAAAATTTGTAATGTAGTTTTAGGTATTACAACGTTTAGATTGATAATTTCGTTTTAGTAACACAGTCTACAATATTTTAGATGTAAATAAGTCTTGTAATATTAAACATTAAACCCCTTAAATGGCATGATTAAAATACTTCTTAAAAATTGTTTTATTTTGTACATTTAGAGACTTATAATTTAATTTATTTTGTTTACTTACTATACCAATACTATAAGTATTGTCTGCATATGCAGTATACATATATATGTAATACATATGTATTTTATGTATTGTCTGTCATACAAAACATCATACTATTTATCAAGTCTTCTCCCTTCAGTGCAAAAATTTTGATACATTTTAATTTCAAATCCTAGTTTTTCATGTCGATAACAAAATGGGGATGATGTCTGAACTCGTAAAGAAAATGAAACTGTAAAAAATTTTCCCTTTTTTTCACGTTCATTCTCAAATATATATTTTATAAAGCAACAATTTTTTAAGTTACATATTAAATAATAAACATCGATTTCACATTTAAGCCTTTTTATTTAAAGATATAAATTGTTTTTCACTTTAAAGAATTCAGTTTATTTTTGCGCGATATCCCAAAAAGGAGGAAAGTAACTTCAGTTAAAAAAATACTTTTGTATCGTGTAAAAGCAATCATTTATTTAAAATTATATTCACTCTAACTATTATTACTTTTTTAATCATTATACACTAAAATAAACTTGTTTAAACACATGTCAACGGTTATGTGTTTAAAGATGTCCTCAAATTTATTTTTTAAACTTTGCAAATACAACCTGGCTTTGACAATAAATGCTTTTTTTTTATTTGTATATATATGAAATATTATTTACACATGCCAAAGTGGATGGCGACACAGTAGTTCATTTGGCAGAGCGACAGGCCACTATCCCGGACATCGCAGATTCAAATCCTGGCGGGTTAATCATTTCATACTATATTTGTCAAAAATA
This sequence comes from Melinaea menophilus ssp. n. AW-2005, assembly GCA_918358695.1. Classification (NCBI taxonomy): domain Eukaryota; kingdom Metazoa; phylum Arthropoda; class Insecta; order Lepidoptera; family Nymphalidae; genus Melinaea; species Melinaea menophilus. Next base: position 4,071,406 of record OU911040.1, on the reverse strand, counting down.
TGAACAATATTAATATGACTAAACCTATTTAAAACAAATTTGAATTATAGCAACATATTATTCTCTTTAAAAAAATGTTTAGAAGAACTAAATTACTTTGATTCACTTTAAGATATTTTTATCAAGCAAAAATACGAATAACATTTAAAATATAATATTGCTTTATAGTTATCTATGGTTTTATGCAATTGCAAATTGCAAGTTGCAAAGATGTGAAGAGATTTCGTTTATTATGTTGTCTAAAAGATCTCTATCTTAAGCAATCTACTGACATAATTTTTTTATATTACCTGATATACATAAGACGAAGCTTCTTGGCATTCCATGGATTCACCGTGCGGGTGGCGGGCAAATCGCGTTGCAAGGAGAGGAATGCAAACAATGCCTGGGACTTTCGATCCAGGTGAAAGTTTTAAGGTACCCATTTACTATGCGCATACACGCCTACACTGTCTACTCTCCTATCCCTACCTAACCAAATTTCATAAAAACCTACTAAAGCCGCCTTTGAAATATGTTTTAGAAATTAACCGATAATAGTTCTAGACAAGCCGAGATCTTTAAGTAAGTAATAGATAAGTCTGTAACTATATTGTGTTAAGTATTTCATAACTTTCCTCTAATATCAAGAAATGCGGCCTTTAAGCTTTTATTTTTTTTAAATCCTATTCAGTTAATTCTGTCAACCAATTGTACTTTGAGACTACAAAAGAAATTGCTTTTGATATTAAAGTAGTAAACAATTTCCAAGCCACATAGGCTTTTAGCTTTTATATTACTTTTTAAAAGTCTCTTTAAACAAAATTCTACAAATTGGACAAATTGTTTTAATGTTTGTTTATTTTTCTTTAACATCGTAAACGGACAGAATTAGTTTCGGAATAAAGAAGTAAAAAGTAAAAAGCCACATAGGCTACGTACTGAAGGATGAATGAGATAATTTTATCACAGAAAAAAATATTAACGTACCCATATAAAAAAGACTCGTATTGGAATACGTTTTGAAATAATTTAGGTTTAGGGTTTTTGGGTTAGGACAAAAAATATATCTTAGACTAAATTAATGTTGCTTTTAAATAATAAAAAAAACTTTTTTACCAACGGATCATTTATTTTTGTAATAATATTTTCATGTAACGTACATTATGTTATTCGTTATTCTTAGTTCAAGTCGTTCTTTCTATTTCTAAAAAAATGATAATCAAGATTCCAAAAATAATTAAGAAACGGCAAAAAAATTAAACGATACTCTTTTAACACACTTATTTAAACATGTCACAATATAACAATATTAATTATTGATTATTAATAATACCATTACCCTTAATATTATGTAACTATATATATATATATATATATATATATTTACTCGTATATATATTTCTTATACATTCCTGTCATTTTATAAGCACAACTTTCACTACACTATTATTGTTCAGGTAGTTAACATATATAGATTAGAAAGTATTTTGTTCTTGAGATATGCTATGCATTCTGCTATATGCAGACCACTAGAGTAAGCGAAACTGTGGTTACAAACTTGCCTCAACTTCATATAACTTAGCAGAGCCCAACTTGTATTAAATATTCATGGTTTGTTGTAGTTGTTACAATGTTATCACTTTCTGAATAGATTTTGGAATTTTATTAAACATTATAAACATAACATTTAATGAAAAATATTCTAGATGAATATCCAATAATAGCAATACATTGAGGGTAGACTTACAGTTTTAGGTCTCGTAATTTATTCAAGTTTCTTATCCAGTCACTACAAAAACTTTTAGAATCGCTGCAATTTGTTGAAGTAATGATAATAATCGCCCGCATTGTTAAACGCACATCGAACCATAATTAATAGATTACGTGTTTAATATTCAAAAACCGCTTACAACCAATATTGTTTATAAATATTATATTACTTTTGTGTCCTACTTTCTTATTTCAAGTGTAAAATCTATCAAAGTTTTTTTATTAACAAATGTAGTAGTATAAAAAGGTTAGATTTAGCGTTTCCAGCTTGGTGGATTTATAAACATTAGAAAAGCAACTTTATTACCCACTCCTTATATTCTCTATTCTCACATGTCACTTCATCTACACAGTGGGTGTCAATCTGCCTCACTGACACATTGCTCCCTTATTGGCTCCTTGAACATCTATTCAAATATACATGCAATAAAGCAACTAAAGGTTACATACATTGATATATTACTCGCAACATTATATGCGATTTGATACGATAATTAAAGTGATTATGACTTACGTAAACGACAATGTTTGTCTAAAAAAGCTTTGACATTAAAAATATATTAAAAAAAAATTCCCTCAGGACTCTCAAAAAACGCTTCTGATAAGTATTCAATTATTACTATTATCTAAAATTAATTAAATAAAATTTCTATAATAAATTCAATCTAAGCAAAATGCAACAAAACAAAAACACTTCTATAATAAATTACTTTTAACACAATCCCTCGCTTTAGACAAATAGATAGAGGTGTTTAAATATTAACAAGTGTGTGAAAATATAACCAAATCTTTTTCTCATTCGCTTTGTAATTCTGTTGTTATTCCCTTGAGGCGATACAAAGTCTAGATTTATGTTTCTCATGATAGCAGCTTGTTTCGTAAACGACAACGACAATATATTAAATGTAACATATTTACTTAAATATATATTTTTAATCAACAAATGTAGGTTTAATGAATAAGGAATTTTTTTGAACAAAAACAGAATGATGGCATACAATATTCATAACAGTCCTCAAAATTCACGATACTGCCGAAATAATATAATCAGTGGTCATGTTATTATTCAACTGCCATTACTCTTGTGCTATAACAAAGAACTGCTTGTAATGGACAATAATATAACCATTACCAGAGATCACTTGTGTACTTCAAATGGGAGTGACAGGAGAGCTTATTTTGACTTATCGAAATAAATACTTCTGTAGAGACACTCTCCAACTAATAAAGTTTGTATTGAGATGAAGTACAGTAAATATGGGACCCGAAATTCTAGATAAATATAGAATGTAATATTAATTTATACAGCAGGTTTATATTTTATACCTCTGGGAAGCGACATCTTTGCACAGGTTATCTCAACAGCTCAGTAATCAATCGCGTTGCAACTACTTATAGTAGACAATATTGTAATATGTAATATATCGACATCAAATTATGAAAATTTTGTTGTTATAGATTATGGGCTTAACATGAAAATAAAACCTACTGATTAACTGAAATACATTCCAAATCACACACGTTCATACACTCTTTAACAAAGTACACATAACATACAGAGATATTTTTGTACAGTAGTTTTATTAGTCACTATACCTAAAATATTCCTCCCCTTTTGCATTTTTATATTGCTTGTTTCCTTGTCTTTTGCCTAATAGTTATTATTGCATATTGTAGTTTTGTTTCAGTCCTATTTATCTTACAAATTGTACCTTAAAACCATAAATGTACTGGTTTGGAACAAACATAGATTATTTATTTATTGCCTAATACAGCCAAAGAAAATTTTATACAGTTTAATGTATTTTCAATAGCTGATCTGATATATTTAAAACTTCTGGTATCCTTTTTATATTAAGGATCAGAGTTTTATGTCCTACTTTTTATTGTTTTACAATTATTCTCAATAATATTAGAGTTGCTTTTTAATTCAATTTAGTACTTGCCTACGTAAATAACTTTTAATTATTCGTTTTAGTATCGTCACATTATAATTTTTATAACACATAACTAAAGCGATAATAGTTTAAACAGAAACGGGAAAAGAGAATATTTGGATTTTAATTTTTATACTTAGATGCAAGTATTCGAAATAATAGACTTTTAGTTTTAGGACTCGTAATATATTAAAGCTCCTATTCTAATATAAATTATACTTCCTTCTACTTAGTCATTAATCTCTGTGGTTATTATAGTTCGATATTTTATTACAGAAATATTATTAGAATATTTATTTCAGATAAGATTCAACATTATCAAAAGTAAGATTCAACATTATCAAAAGTATTGTGTCTATCACGTCATATATAACTTACAACCAATATAAAAAACTTTTCATTTTGTAAATTTATTATTGTTTTGACATATTGATTACAAAAAAAGGAAGGGAATCAAAATAATAATATTGATTTATTTATAAAATGTCATATTTCGTTTGATTATTGAAAACTATTTTCGTATTTGTAACGTTATAACTTGAATCATAACTGCTAATCTTCATCACATATGTCAAAGGAAACAGTAAATTTAAGTTTTTTTTTATATAATAAATGTATTATGAGTAAAGAGTTTAGTATCAGTGTCTACAACTTGATAGATTTGTAAACACATTTATTACCGACACTGTATTTTCTCTAGTTTCAGTCGCTACAGCTACACGTAGTGTGTCAATCGGACTCACTGACACGCTATTGCTTCTTTATTGGCGTCTCAAACATATATACAAATAAAAATGCAATAAAGAAACTGAAGGTTACAAACATTGATATATTACCTGACAACCGTACTCTAAACCAGAGTATTGAACTCTATATCATGTCGGCGTATTTTATAAGCTATAACACTTATAGAGTGTTCTAAAATACTTTTTTATGCATTGTATATCATACTAGTACCAAACAAGTAGTATTTGCAAAACCATTCTCATAACCAAAAATATCTATATATACTGTTTTAATTAATGTAAAATACTGATATTTAAAAATCATTAAAAGCTGTTATGTACTACAAACAGTACAGAATAATACCTTTTTAAAAAAGTTAAATAAATTATACTTCTTTCTGTAAAATCGTACACTTTATTTACCTAAGATATCAGAAAAACTCTGACTCATAATAAAAGTTGACAACCCTATACATATAAGTGTCAAGAAACTTTATATAATAGCATCAACAATAAAAATATTATATTTTTGTACTTTATCGAAGATATAATTTAAATGCAAATGTGACATCACTTAATAAAATGAAATCAGGTCCGAGAACTAATGAAATAAAAGCAATTAGTATAAATAGTCTTTTTAATATATAATATAATAATTCCCTCTTTATATGATTTTATTGTATTGAATAAGTAATTTATTTGTTACCATATAATGTTTTTTTAAGGTAAATGTGAATATGTAAATGTTAATAATAATTAATAATAATTTTAAGAAACTTTTTACAATAAATTTATGTAGATTTATTACATCTGAACTCTGGTAAGTGACGGGATTGCGTGAAACAGCGGCGAGATCTCTATCAAGTATAATTTCCCTCAGGACTCTCAAGACGTGCTTCTGATATCAATTCAAAAATTTTATTATCTATAGTTTTAATTACATAAGATCTCTATAATAAATGCAAGCAAAACACTTCTATAATAAATCACTTTTAACACAATCCCTACCAGAAAATTAGGTATAGGTGTTTAAATATTTATTAACAAGTGTGTTCGAATTTAAGCAATCTTTTTCCCCATTTATTCCCCATTTAAGGAAAGCAACAATTGAGGAGATTATTACAGTCGTAATAATCGTAAATAACGATAAAAACTATAACACGTACCGGACGATCCATAACATAATAAATATTAGAGATTTAATAGAAATATAATATGTATAAAGTTTGAAGTAAAATATGTACAAAAGTGTATATTTAAGTCATTTTATTTGAGGCACGATTAATTTTATTATAGATCTTTGCCACTAAAATAATTATTTTAAAATGTTTTATGACGTATTATGAAGTATTGTTATTTTAATAAAATATTCTAATACAATATATTATCACAATTAACAAAAATCTATATTACAAAAGAAAATATCTAAAATATGAGAGAAAAAACAGAAATCTAGTGATTCTTTCATGAAATAACTTAATAAATAAGATTTTATCTTTCGTCTGTCGAAAAAAACTGAGTTAATTGTAAGAAAAGATAACATAATAGAAGAAAGTATAAAACAGACGTGCTTATAACATTTATATATAGATATATTAATGTAGATAAAAAGTAATTACGGACATTTTAAACTCCTTCACTGTTATCTTATCTCCACCGGGCTAGTGAGTTAGACTTAGCTACTGCATATTCATAACGGTCCGTAGAATTCACTATATTTCCGGCATAATATAATTAGTGGATACTATTATTAGAATGTGTGTATAAAGAGATGAATTTAATTGTTAATAATGAATTTATTGTACAGCAAATATAAAAGACTTCAATTTAAATAAATATAAAAAAAAAATAATAAAAAAAAAATCTCTTCAGCTTAGTACAAGATTAGAGTGACACAAATTAAGGCAACAGCTGCAGGAGGGATGATGGAGTGAGGCAGACGTGGAGCTCAGAGCTGCCATAGGGCAAAATTATTTTCTTCTTTTGAGTGCATTTGTAAAACGCAGGTTTTTAATTTTTTTAATTATTTATTATTTTCTACTATTAAGATTTTTTTTTATGCTTGAATATTGCATTATCATCGACTTCTGAGCGATTCTGAAAATTTCAGCGCTCTAGCTAACTGGAAAGTGGGTGAAATTTTGATTGCAAGATTTGATCGCCACAAACAGACAGACGTGACGAAGACGAGCTAAGTAAAACGTGGTAAAAACGTAGTAAAATACATAATGTATACCAGAAATATTAAGAATTAATTGTTGGGATAAATATCAAAAATAAACTATCCAGTATCGATGAAATATAATAACTTATTGGAGAGAAATAAAAATAAAAATCTGCCGGAAATTATTACAACTCCCTCGGCGAAGCTTGCAGTTATTGCCTTTATTAAATCTCTGTGTACAAGTAATGTTTTCCTCGAAAAAGCTCTTATCTATAAAGGCGAAATTCGTTCGCTCATGTATTATTAATGATCTCTGCCGCATTTGTGATTTACGAGTATATAAGTGTAAGAATGGAATATAGATTGATTTAAGGACCAGGGAATATTCTTCACATTGTAATACCAGCTCAAATTTAAAAATCAAAATATTTTATTACAACTATTGGATAAATTTAAAATATTAATTTTAGAAATATTTTGTTTTTATTTGTAATAATAATAAAAATACATATTGTAATAATAATAAAAATATTTTATTACAACTATTGGATATGTAATAAACTTTTAAATTTTAAAAATAATTGGTCAAATATTTTGTTAACATTTGTTATAATAACAAGATTACATTCCACATAAAATGTAGTTTATGTATTTTCGTTGAAATCAAAGCATATTGTATTCATCAATGGTTAGTATAGTGTTGTTAATAACTATGAGCACGTCGTGTTAAATCACTGTGTACAAGGATTACTGACAGCAGCTCTGCGCTGATCACATTTATGTTATATTATATGTAGTATACTATATATCAATATCGTGTTGTTTGTCCATAATAATTAATTAGTAGCTTATGGCAATATTAGTTTTGTATCTATATAATAAAATAGTATACATATTTAATTCAATCGTACATAAAAGACTTATTTACTAAATTTTACTTTTAATTAAAAGTTAGGAAGGTAAAATATTAATATTTAAATTATATGACTAGTTATGGCGTCTCTGTACTTTCCCATCGGACACACTAATGCTTTAATATCATTAATAGTTTTTATATATTATAGAAGAATAGAATATTAATATGTTAGCTTTTTAGTTGTAGTATTGTAAAAACACCAACTCACCTTTTACAATAAAACATAAGTCTACATCAGTTTCGTGTTGTATTCTGCTGCATTTTACAACAAAAAGAAGTTAATGTGAAGGAAGTTCTTTGGAATTATTGTTGTACTATTTCTAGTATAGTATAGTATAGAAATAAAAGTGAATAAGAGATGTAAGATAGCTAAACTTTTATTAATAATATATTTTTGTACATTGTTATAACAAAAATATACCTTTTGCTAAATTCAATATCAAAAGAGTATTAAATGACTCATCAACGTCCTGAAGTTTGAAACTTTTTTTCTTTAAATATGTACAAGAAGGAAACACGTTTTTTATGTAAATGGAGGTCAAACGAGCGTGTGGGTCACCTATAATAATTGTTCACGGACGCCCACGAACTCTTGCAACATCCGGGAAATAGAAAGAACATTAGAGGTGGGAGTATACACCTTTCTTGTAGGCACCCATGTTGTATCGATTCAGAAATATTACCGAAGAAAGCTCGTTCCACATTTCAGTGATATGTGGAAGAGAGATTCTTGAAAGCCGCACCATGAAGGATTTCCTTGCTCCAGGTGGTATGGATGGTATTGTAGGCGATGACATGCTGTACGGTGATGAAATATGTCCGCGTTGTAAATGTGATAAAAGACTTACGAAGAGCCCACGTCTATACGCATTGCTCCCTAGCAAGGACTCCCTAGTCCAGCCGTTCACAGAGCACCGAGTCCCCAACAATTCGAACAGCTCTCCATTGCACGCGGTCAAAAGGTAAAAGCTTATGTTGGAGTGACCCGGACCAGTCATTTTAGGAGTGTTTTTTGCTTATGTTTATGTAGTGAGTTTGTGTGGGTAATTACACCTACATTTATACAAACCAATCAATTTAAATATGATTACAGATATATCTAATCGTTCAACTAATTTCATTCAATTATTAAAGCGATTAGACTCTCCCCGAGTGCTTCTATTAGTTTAAGCGGTACCATTTATTTTCTGGAAATGCACGAGATAATACTTAGCACAGAAATTCTATTAAAATTATTATCTAGCTAAAGCTATTTAAAATGACTTGTTGTTTACGATAGTACAGTTATGACAAAAAGATCTTTCTTCAAGTCTAACTAAAGTCTAACTAAAGTCTAAAGTATGACTAAAGTCTAAGTCAAAGCTTTTATTACGATTAAGGCTACCTTATTTGTGAGAAAGGTCAGACTTAATTGTACGATTTCATGGAGAAAATCGACGAAGACAGTAATAAAGTACTATGTCTCATTTACTGGAGTAAACAAATATTCTTGGGAGAATAAGAGACATCGTAATATAAATTATTATTTTTTGTTTCGTCTTATTTTAAGATTATTTATCGTAAGAAGAAAATCATAGTAAATATGGATAGCATTATATTTATAAAATACGACTGCGTTCTCTTACTATTATTATAATAAATGAAATTGAAGTGATCTGTTTGTAATTCCAAATTAACAGCTTTTGACTAATTGAAAATGTACATATATGTTATATTAGGTTTATATTTATTTTTTAAATGTTTATTTTCCAATCAGTCTGTTTCGGCTTATCTCAGAAAAGGCTGAAGCGATTTTAACAGGACTTTCAGTGGCAGATAACTGACGTTATAAGGAATAATAAATAAGGATACTTTTATTTAAAAAAAAACACATTCCGCATGAACGCGGCACCTCTAGTTATTAATAAAATTTAAACAACTTAAGAATTTTAATTTCAATAAATAGTTTTAATTAAGTTAATGCATCTATAATGCGATTTTATTTCTGATGTTTAGAATGCTGATTTATTCGGCCGAGTAAATTCTTATAGTCTGTTTATCTATAACAAGGATAAGGTTCCTTTATTTAATAGTGTGATTTGTATGTAGGTTAGGAAAAATTTAAAAAGCAAGCAAGCATCAATTTAAACGCTTCCATATTAATATTTTAATAAAGTTAAGAAACATTCTCTTCGTTAGTAATATAACCGTGGCTTCAGATATATTATGGCATTATGCGAAGAGCATTTATAACTGTTTCCTGTGAGGAACAATTGTCTTACCAATTGTCACTGAGACAGTGAGAGAGAACCGGACCCGGGTCCTATTGTAGTCACGGGTGATGGTATCTCTATTAACAATAAATTACTTTTATTACACAATAATCTAAAGAGTATGTAATTAAATTAATGTTTATGTATATTATAATATATTGGCAGAGGTTTGTGTGTTTCTGCGATCGTGTAAATGATATATACTTATATATAAATATTTACACAATAATTATTGTATATTTATTTTGTAGGATTATTTAAAGCTTTAGTAGGAGTGTATGTATGGGTGTCATTGTAAGCAAGTCTTAGTATTTTGACTCGTATTCAACCATTTTAAATAAAAGAATCTCTGGGAATGATAGAGCATAAAAATATTTTTTATTTTGTAGTTGGATAGTAAAATGAAACTTTCATTTACTTTATAATAAAGTTTATGAGTGGCTACGATTCATATTATTGGATTCACTGTATATAGTTTTTACAAAGAGCTTAATTGGTTACGAATAATGGTATAAGATTTGAAAACACTGTGATATATAGAATTTAGTATCACCTGTCTGGGCAACCTTCGCGTTTGAAAAGGAAAAAGGAATTTAATTCAACCAGTATTTGTTGGCAGAAGGAATTCGTAATAAAGGAGCTAGTTAAATTCAAGTCAATGAAACGGAATCGTGATAAGTGAAAGTAGAAAATTACATCAAACAGAGTAGGCATTTGTAATTTTTTGCTCTTCACCTAATTGTGTTAAGTTCCAAACATATTAGTACTACAATAACATCCGATATTCGAGATATTGTGATAATAGTGGTAGTCCAGGATAATAAAGTCAATTGTAGATAAAATATTCAGTCACTATTTAACATCGATCTGATTCTGACAGTTAGTTTTGGTAAAAAATATGTACTGATTAATCGATGTCAGATTGCAATTTATTTTTGCACCCCCGTTAGATAGAACATTTAACTTCTTTTGGTTTGAAAACAAATTTAATATCGTATCTGTAATGTTGGAATACAAAACTAATTACAAAATGTAAATATTATTCCTCAGAGCTGTTATTCAATGCACCAATAATGCATGATTTATTTGAACATTAAAGAAAATTTTATGTGAATACATAAATTGGACTTCAAAGTAACTTGTAAATCTGATTGTGATATTGTTTGGTTCTGTCACAGGACTGTATTTCATTGGCTTATCGTTATTGTATATCTGTAGTATTCTCTTTTATACATATATGTATTATATAAATATATTTTGTGTTTTTATTTTGTTGGAGAGTAGTCAGTAATGTCTTTATGATTCGTATATGTCCTACATTTATTGTATTGAAAAGGAAAAGAACACAAATTTGGTAATTCGGGTATTTTGTTTTATTGTTAGCAATAAGATCATGTGTAGATGCAAGGAGAAATATTATATATAAAAGACACTATAATGTCTGTTACGAACTGAGACTTCGTTTAAGACTGAGATTTAATCAATTTAATCAATGTCATTGCTTGTGATCTGACTTTATAATAATAGATTCAATAACAAAATAACCGAAGATCTTATAAAAATATAATAGCAATAACATAACAGATATAATATTAAAGTCTGCATTGTTTTAACAGAGACGACTAAATACTCTCTTGTTTTAATTAAATATTAATTACTGTATGTTTAAAAAAAAATAATAAAGGATAACGAATATATCATAGTATAATTTATAGCTTCTTTAAAGTATAATAATAATAAAATAAAGTAGGTGGTAAGTCTGACTGTAGTCATTTGACTGCAGCTCGTACGTGCTATCTCAAAAAGGATAGTTTCACCACATCATAGAAGATCGGAATTAAGTAGCCGTTATACGTGTATGTTTTATTCGGTATATGAGAGACCTGAAATCCCGAAAACTCATATTCCTCCTCCCTTTTCTAGCTTGTATTATCCCTTTAATTTTTTTAATATAATTACATTTTTGAATAGATATTTATAATCCATCTGCGACGGTTTCATTTTCTATCAAAAAAAAATATAATGTATATCAGAAATATTAAGAATGAATTATTGGAAAAATATGAAAAATGAACTTTCGAGTATCGATGCAATATAAGAGCTTATTGAAGAGAAATGAAAATAAAAATCTGTCAGAAATTTTTACAAATCGCTAGGCGAAGTTCGCTGTTATTGCCTTTATTAAATTTCTGTATACAAGTTGCTTCTCCTTGAAAAAGGTCTTATCTATAAAGGTGATATTCGTCTGCTGATGTAATGTTAATGATCTTAATGTATGTGTGATGTATCGGAACATGTTAATGGATGAAATATTCATTGATATAAGGAATAGGGAAAGCACATATAAGTTACAAGTTAATAATAAAATTATTTTATTAGAACGGTTAGATAGGGATAGGATTCTTTAATTGAATTTAATCAGATTTTGTATTTCTGTGACAGAATAACGAGATTACATTAACCATAATTGTATGATTAGAACCAGGATAACTAGAGGCACATAAGTATATGACGCCACATCAAGCCTCTATCCGTCTTCTAGAAGCTATTTGTAGTAGTAACTTAAATCTAGATCATTAAATACTGAATTGTACGAAATACGACAAGATTAGAACTGAGAGGATAGTACTGTATAAATTACAGTGCTGTAGTGTAAAAATCTTTCAATAATCTCATTCGGTTTATAAATACATATTCATATTTTGTTGAACATTGAATTATTCTTATCGGATTTAGTAAAACAATTATTCGTTTTTATTTATTCCAAACAATTGAGAAGAAACAAATCACATCAAAATCTGTTCAGTATTTTTGTTGTGTATTTTTGTAATGTATTTCTTTATTTTCTAATAGACAAAATCTGGATCAAAATTGTCCTATGCTTGTATATTGACTGAGATAATAATTTTAACTACATGAAATTGAACCAAAAAACATTCATTTATTCTGTGATAAACAGAAAAAAGAATAGTATTAAAAATAATAGTTTTGAGGTTTATTCATTAATTTTTATTATTACTATTTTATTACTTCTTAAAATTCATATACTGTTCTTAGAATCTTAATATTTCATCAACTAAAACAAGATTAAATTAATATTTGGTATATGATTAATATTTATATCTTATACATTATTGAAGTGGTATAACGTCCTCATAGACTTGATAAATTTAAAAGTTATATTCAAATCAAGTTATCTGTCTCTGCGCTGCATCCGAAGTGACTTTGTTTGAATCAGTATGAAACTCTGCCGTCACAGCACTCTAGTTACAGTTGCAGTCAACGTAACTCTTTCAACTTCAATAGTTGCAATCCTGTTTCTTTTAAAGCAATTACCGGTTTCATTTTATTTACATTAATAAATATAATAAAACAATAGAGAAAATATAAACTTAGTTTACATAAGCAGTACATAAAAGAATTAACAACAATTTCAATATTTTTAAGACTAATTATAAAATAATAAGTGTTGAACATAAAGGACTGATTCTTAAAATAAAAAGAGTAGTTGAGAATTTAGATATTTCTGACCGCTGTCGCTGCTATTTTATTAAGCAATTTTTTTGCTGTATTTAGTAATACAGCAAAGTAAGTACATGTAATAAGTGTCTCTGTGTCTGATTCAAACCCAGTAACTTACACTCAGCATAACAATTCTTGAATTATCCTTTGAGATATCGTTATAGTTTAAGGCCAGTTTCTGGAAATTTGATTCGGAACGAAGTATACTATGGGTATACTTTTCGGCATATCGAATAATCAACTAATAAAAATAGTTGAGAAGAGTTTTATAAATAAACTGAATAAAATAGTAATTTCTGTTTGTAATACCGAATTAACAACATTTAACTAAATGCATATGAAAGTATATAGTGTACTTACATAAAAAAAAATATCTGTCTATCTGTTGTTCCGGCTAATCTCTGAAACGGGCAGACAGATTTTAACAGGGCTTTAACAACCGTAAAGCTGATGTAATAAGGACAGACTAATTTTATTTAAAAAAACATATTCATAAAGTGCAAGCGATAATATTAGTATGTAATCGTAGTAACAGATCAATTTAATCTTTTTATTAACCATAAATACAATTTTTATGAACTTTGAAATAATATATTCTTTCCAATAAAAAAATGATAAGTATAATTTATCATACAAGTAAGTCCGGTGGGAAATAAGACCGGTATCGAGATCCCGTCACTTGTAATATGATCAGAAGATTAGTTCTTTTATTCTATCATCTTAGTTTAAATTCCCTAGCGATAATTATAGAAGTTATTATTTAATATTATTGCATAGAAAATTCCACATAATATTGGACCACTTAATTGTATAGCTTTAATATAGAATATAAAGCTCTTGAACTATACGAACTTGTAACTTCATAATGATTAATCATTAACAAAAATAAAGATATATTAGTACATCTGGGATAAAATAAATATATAAAAGAATGATAACACATTTAGCGAATTTATCAGCTGTTATACGAGTATTATTATAACACATGTTTCTTTTCTCAACATTAATTCACTCTCCTCCACACATCATATGTGATTCGATTGTCCCTTGGATTACTTCAATTGACTTTGATGAAGTCAAGCGAGATACTACCACATCTAGTTCTTTTAATGGTATTTAAGTTAAACGAAATTTTAAATGGAATCCCTAAAATCAGCAAGAACGCAATTAAGTTTCAAAGATAAGTATGTTTTATGGAACTAAATATTTATCATCATTTTTCATTAATATAAAATTACATAAAAATTAAATGAAGATCTCATAATATGTACTTGTAAAATATATATAGTTAACAAAATAAGTAATTTCTAAATCTAGATTAGTTTTATTATTTGATTGTTTTAATTCTGTCATCCTGGACAACTTAGTAAAGGAACAACTAGAGATTAAGTCAAATTAGTTAAAGTTTGGTTAAAGTTTAAACTCTAACTTAACGCTGTTGTCTGTGAGATGCAGACGACGCCACGTGTCACTCTTAGATTATATTGTTATAATATGAATATCTATTTATTTTAGTTTATTAATCAACATACATTCATTTGAAGAAGATTTTGTAAGTGAAATAGGACTAAAACAAAACTACACTATGCAATAATAACTACTAGCAAAAGACAAGAAAAAAGGCAGTATAAAAATGCAAAAGGTGAAGAATATTTTAGGTGTAACGGCTCCTTAAACTGCTAAACTAAAAAGTTAAAGTATGTGATTATGTGTGGGAGTTTTAAGCTTATGGTGTATGGTTTGGAATGTTTGTATTTTAGTTAATCAGAAGAGTTTTATGATAAGCCTATAACACATAACTAAATATTTTTGTTTAATTTTTTTTAAATAATGGCGATATTAAATATTTTAGTATTTTTTAGTTTAGGAAGCTTTTTTACTGCATTACTGCATAAAGTGTACAAAGTTAAAAATATTGGTTAGGATTTCAAACCTAATATGCCTATATTGCTTCTCAGGGGTAGCACGTTTGACCCATATGAATTAATGTGTCTTTTACCACGTTTTACTTAGCTCATCTTCGTCACGTCTGTCTGTTTGTGGCGATCAAATCTTGCAATCGAAATTTTACCCACTTTCCAGCTAGCTAGAGCGCTGAATTTTTCAGGATCGCTCAGAAGACGATGACAATGCAATATTCAAGCATAAAAAAATCTAAAAGTAGAAAATAATTAGAAAATTAAAAAAATAAAAACCCACGTTTTAAAAATGCACTCAAAAGAAAAAAAATGCCCTATGGCAGCTTTGAGCTCCACGTCTGCCTCACTCCATCACCCCTCCTGCAGCTGTAGCCTTAATTTGTGTCACTCTAATCTTGTACTAAGCCGAAGACTGAAAACGTGGGGCGCATCAACACACATCTCTACTCTCATATAAACATTACTTTAATCTTCCTTCCAAGTATATCCGTCGAGAATGTCAACTTTAATTTCTCTTCCGATCAAATTCATTGTTCATTTTTATCCATTATTATGCTGATATAGATTTACAACAGTAGCAATTACTAAGAATTTTCCTTATACTCCTAGACTAAACATCCACACATCTCAAACAAACTCACTGGTGGTAGATTCCCCTGAATCTCATAAACTTAACTCTCTAACTCTAGCCTTGCTATCAAACGCATACATAGAAATTTACTCTCAATGGACTAAAAATTTAAAACCACCTAGAACTAATCAATACACATGTACGAGGGGAGGTCCAAAAGTTCGTGGAATGGAGAAAATCAATCAAGGGGCGCTCGCTTGGTGTCATATGAATCGGAGACTCATCATTAGTATAAATACCGAGTTTCAACCCGATTGCGTCATTCGTTTACGAACAGTCGCCTGCTGAACAAGTCAATCCGGAAGAAAACTGAAACTATGGAGAAAATTTAACACCGCGCTGTGATAAAATTCCTTACCAGGCCAGGAAAGAACGCTCAAACCATTTTGAATGAAATGGGAGTCGTTTATAGAGAACAGTGCCCTAGTAAATCAATGATTTACAAGTGGGATGGCCTTTATAAAAATGACCGAGAGTCAATTGAAGACGACCCCCGCTTAGGAAGGCCAGTTGAGGCCACCATATCGGATATCGTCGAAAAAGTGGAGAAAATTGTACTAGAGGATGCCCGTTTGAAGAAAAAACAATTACCTGCAGTAGTTGGGAGTATCAGATACCACCATTTGGCGAATCCTACATGATCACCTGGGTATGACAAAAGTCAGTGCAAGATGGGTACCGAGAATGCTCACGCCGTTTCAGAAAGAGCAGCGCGTCGATGCGTTAAAGCATTTTTTGGAGTTGTGTGGAGATAAACCTGCACAGATTTTAGACCAAATTGTTGCGGGAGATGAAACATGGGTTTATCACTTTGAGCCTGAGTCCAAACAAGAGTCCATGAAATGGCATAAAAAGGGGACACAACCGCCAAAGAAATTCAAGGTGACGGAGTCGGCTGGAAAGATGACGGCTACTGTTTTTGGGATTGTAAGGGGATAATCTTGATTGATTACAAAGAAAAGGGAAGGACTATAACCGGAGAATACTACGCAACGATATTAGAAAATTTTAAGGATGCCATCAAGGAAAAGCGGCGAGAAAAATTGACAAATGGTGTGTTGCTCTTGCAAAACAACGCGCCGTTTCACAAGAGCAGAATTTCAATGGCTGCTCTGCACACGCATGGGTTCGAATCCTTAGTTCACCCACCCTACAGTTCAGACCTGGCCTCAAGTGACTTTTTTTTATTCCCCAATTTAAAAAAAGACTTAAAGGGAAGGAAATTTTCCGACGACAATGAGGTAAGGGAGGTTATTTTGGCTCATTTTGACGGAAAAGATAAAACATTTTTTATAGTGGTTTAGAAAAATTAATTCATAGGTCTAATAAATGTATTGACCTTAAGGGTGATTATGTTAAAAAGGAAAAATAGTTTTGTTGTTTTAGTTTATTTAGATCCCTTTCATTCCACGAACTTTTGGACCTCCCCTCGTATAAGCCAAATCACCAAATGATGATGATTTCTTCAAATTTTTTTTTGCATTTCTAAAACGTGGGTTTGTAATTTTTTTAATTATTTCATTGGTTCTGGATGGCTAATAAGTAGATGATCTACGTTTTTAAATATCTATACAAAACCGTTACCATCTTTAAAAACATAACAAGCAAGGAAAGAAATGAGAAATAAGGGTATTTAGGATTTCGGGTCTCTCACCCACAGCGCGAAACAACTCGTATAACAGCTTCTTTACCCTGGGCGAGCCAGCACGTACTAGCAGCAGGCAAATGAATACAGTTAGACTTACCACCTCCTTTATTTCATTATAGTTATATTTTTAAAGAAAGCATATATTATATCATGAAACATTAATAGTAGTTTCAAAATTTTTCTTAAAACATGCTGTAATTCAGGCAATATTGTTTAATTACACCTATTATAAATTTGTAAGATTTTCGGTTATTTTGTTATTACAATAACTTTTATTTCAAAGTCAGATCAAAAACAACTAGAATGATTAAATTGATTAAATCTTAGTCTCAGTTCAAAACAGTCACTATTACTACTTTCACATAAAATGCTTCTCCTTGCAGCTTCGACTAATCATATTGACATAAAAACAAATCTGCATTTTCTTTTTATTTTCAATACAATGCTGGATATATTCAAATCATAGAAACCTTTACTATGTGGTAAATGTTTATTTTAATCAAATGTAATATATATGCCTATAAATGAAAAAGAGAATAGTATCGATAAGCAAGTGAAATACAATCCTGTGAGAAAAGCAAACAACAGCACAATTTCATTTACAAGTTACTTCGAAGTCCAATTTATGTAATTCACATACAATTGTCTTTAATGTTCAAATAAATCATTCACTAATTAAAGTACAGATCTGATTTATGATATGTACGTTTTGTAATTAGTTTTGTAAGTCCACGTTACAGATACGATATTAACTTTGTTTTTCAAACCAAAAGAGACTCAGTGTTCTACCTAACGTGAGACAAAAACTCCCATTACTATCTGTGATCGATTAAGCGATTAATTATCTTTTTACATAAAATACATGTTTCATATCCACATACTAGGTATTGGAATAATTTAATGATTATAGTAATGGAGAAACTGTTCAGTGATTGAAATCGATTTACCATTTAATTATTTAATTTCTGGGTACGGTTAATTTAAATATTAAAATGATTGAAACGTTCCAAGGTGTTATGAAAAAACTGCTCTTTATGTAATTAAGTATAGTATAATATATTGCAAGTAACAAGTATTTATAGTCTGAAATTCTTGACACTACTATTATATTATTTAATACCAAAATATCGAATTGGCTCAAAACAGCCGTCTCTTTCGATAAGTATTGCCACCCTCAGTATCTCGCATATCTGAAGTTATTTTAGTTCTAATATGTTTGTGACCTGGCGCTATTTAGGAAAAGAGCAAAAAATTACAAATGCCCGCTCTTACTGATGTAGTTTTCCACTTTCACTTATCACGATTCCGTTTCATTGACTTTCATTTAACTTGCTCCTTTATTACGAATTCCTTCTGCCAACAAATACTGGTTGAATTAAATTCCTTTATCATTTTCGAAGGTGAAGGTTGAGCTGATAAATGTTACTAAATTCTATAAATCAGTGATTTTAAATCTTGTACCTTTATTCGAAACCTTTTTGTAAAACATTATACATTGAAACACCAATATATAAATTATTACCACTCACAAACTTTATTATAAGGTATATGAAAGTATCATTTTACAATCCCACAATAATAAAAAATATTCGTATAACTTTTATTCACGGAGATTATTATTGGTTTTGTTCAGAATGTTGTTTAGTGTGTTGGCTTAAAAAAACTATTGTTATGAAAAAATATATTTTATATTTTTAGTTAAACGATGTTTATGACTTTTCCCAAATGTATTAACAAAACTTAAAAGAGAGAATCATCACAAATAAAATTCAAGATCTTCCTGTATCTCTGCAATAAGATTAGATTATAGGCACGTCATAAAATGCAAAATCTTAACATTGAGACGTAGAGACAATCTCCCTCCCGTGTCAATTGTACTTAATAAAAACTATTTAACACTACCAATCATAATATGCACGATAATAAAAATAGAAAAGGAACACAAAATTATTCAAAATAAAACCAAACCCCTCAACCATAATAAGTGATATATAAGTGAATGGGTGAACATGAGTTTCCGTGCCAAGGATAAGATATTACACGGGTATGGAGCGTTAACCAATTTATTTAAAACATTAACCCTCCCCAGGTAATTTACCTTCACAATAACAGAACAACGACACAAGAAACATCTTCGCACAATTCAACACGCGACAGGCCATTTGTGTCTGCGACGATAATATTTACAACAAAGAAGTCATATATTTTATCAATTATTTAATTTACTACAAGTAGTGTAGTGTTAACAATATTGTCCTTTCAAAATGTAATTTTTGAGATACCAGGTTTTGAAACTAAAGCTGACATTAGTTATTTATAAATTCCTATACTCCACCCATGTCGGAAGTTTGATTCCCTCTTAAAGTAGGTACATATTCTTTTATTTATAACTGAAAAAATATATGACTAAGTAGGCATAAATAAATTATTAAATATTTCATTACAAATTTTAATTATATTTTATAAAATATTAATATTATTATATATAGAAATATCTACAATATGCATAACTTGTAAATGTATAACAGATTGTCGCTTAGTTTCAGAAGCACTAGAAAGAGCACTTAACCTCTTGTCTATGTCTGTTGTCTAAATATTCAAATGATCAATTGACCCATATATGAAGTGGTTCTCAATTTATTGTGTATTTAAACACGAAATTCTAAAATTTAAACTAATAAAACCGATGAGTGTAGAATAATGTTTCATATTTTTAGTAATATCACTTCAAAATCATATAAGCGAAGAAACAGCTTTTAGATACACCTTGCCAATAATATAAATCATAGAAAACTTTACAAGCTAGGATCAGCTTATTGAACAGGATATGAAGTAAAGTTTCGAACTCTCTGTCAGAAGATTAATCAAGAAAGTACGAAGTGATATTATTTATCAAGTTATAATTATGAAGCCAGAGACGGCACCTGTTCAGAACAAAACATCACAAGCTGAAGTATTGTTATTAAGAATTATTAAAATATAGTTTGAAAGCAGTATAAGTATTACAGAATTACAAGAAAATTACTTATTAAATTACTAGAAATCATCCCAGTAAACTGACCGTTTTCATCTTAAACAAAGCTAAATTTTGCCCTCATATTAAGACTCCTGTAAAGAAAAATAAATTATTTAATATAGTGCGTGTGTTGTTTAAACAGAAATACATTCATATACATATGAAAAAATTGTGTAACGTTTGTAATTTTAAATATAAAATACTGATATTTAATATGAAGCCTTATAGTATTAAATGTTATGGCAAATATTAAAAGAAACATTCCAATTTCTTACAATTTGACCTTAAATATAGAGAAAATAGTAAACATTTATATACTTTTATATTTATTTTCAAAACGCAATGCAGACACAGCAATATTCTGTAGATATTAAAATCCAGATATGAATGAACACTTACAATAATCCTGTAGTAATCAAGTTTCAACAGTGAAGCACAGAACAGGTCTGGGTGTACTTGAATATTATTAGTTCCAAGACAATTCGAGTCGTTAATTGGAATAGGAAATAACGGGGATTTGGTCGAACAAGCTTTCCGTTAAGAAATTTGAGATTCGATTTACTTTAGTAACTTTCATTTAAAATTAAAGTTATATTTAATAACAGAAACAAATCGAACAATATTTTAATAATAAACACAATTAAACTAAATGGAGGTAATTACAATAACCGTAACAATAACAGAAGGTTTTTCTTAATAAAGTCTAGCAACTTGACTCTCCGCCAAAAGATAGTACGTTTCTGCAAAGACTATCAATGAAAATTGCAATTCAAATTTAGTGAAAATTGCACTCCTACGTGATATGTGTATGTATAATGTATGCAGTATTTATATTGACTATTGATACAGAGAATGAGATATTTACAATTAGATTGTGAATTCAATATTTATTGAAGCTTGTAATATGCGAAGTACTCGACTTTAGTTTACTTTATAAAATAGAATAAATTATAATATATATCTATTTTGATAAATACACACATTAAATAGACTTAATTACACATTAATATACAGAAAATAGATAAAGACAACGCGGCAGTAACTTTAATTTGTACAAAGCCAGGGCGACGCCGATTCTTGAAGGGTAAATTGAACGAGTCTCACGACGACATATTATTAAAAGTTTGAATGACTTTTCAATATTTTCCTTTAGTAGCAATATATTAATATCATTCAGTTGTGATGAAGCGAGGTGGTGAATAATTTTAATATTTTCCGTCCAATGATAAGTATTTTATATTTAAAATATTTTATTCTATATAACAATCTTTAATATTTTTCGGTTATAAACTAGGATGTTATCGAAAGCTTTGTGATCCATAACCAGTGCTATACGACTGTGGGAATGACAGATTAGATTTGTATTTTATATCTATATGTCATAGCGAATTAAAGGTTTTCTATTTTTAAACTAAAACAGACAAAAAAATATAAGTAACACCAAAGCACAGTTTCCAGTTTTAATAATATTTATAAGTGTTGACTGTCAATACATTCAGTAAAATATTTGTGAATGAATAAGTTATAGCTTACACTTGTTACTAAGAAATTAAACATTTCTTTATTGTAATGATAGCTCAAATCAGTATTTTCATAGAAAATAATAAATTTGGGCACAACAGAAAGTACTGTCATATAATACTATGACACAGGAAATAACACACCAAGTTACAACTATAAATCTGCATTAACAAAGAAACAAAAGGCGTATTCCGATAAAGATCTCTACGGATATAAACAGTATAAGCAAAAATCATCTTATCCTAATTCCCTTTGAAAAAAGTGTAATATAACTATTATTTGTCTATGATTAAATTAATAAAGCCTAAAGAACTACAAACTTTCACAACATATAACATAGAATACACCGCATGTACAGTGAGACGTAAAACAATATCAATTGTGGATAATTTGGGAATAATAGTTAAGTACAATCTAATGAATTAATATAATTATTTTACAATACTTCGGATGATTAATTAAAAGTCGACTGAAATAATAGTTGTATTATATTCACTATATTTTGCGTATTTTATTAAATATATAATGTAAAAAAATGTAACAATTATTGATACAGTATTAACTGCTTGTAACAGCAACGTATGTAGTGTAGTTCACTTCATTGCGTGGTCACGTCGTACTGAATATTCATACGAGCTCGTGCCAGGTCTCGCGATACGATAAGCCAATACATATTGATGATTTATATTATACTTAAAGCTTTCCTTTTTTTTTATACTTTACTTTTTAATGCCTGCTTTTCTGAGAACATTATAATACCAAAATTTATTTTTTTATGTTTTGCTAACTAAAATAATTTAAATAAGATCTCTAAATTGTTTCTTGAAAACAGCTTAAACTTAGACATATTCAAAGTGACAATTTATTTTGTGATCTTTCTTACGGTATTTTCTCCTAACAATATTTATTCACTCAAGTAAATGAGACATTACTTTAGTGTTAGTTAGTATTAATAGCTTCTATTCTGAGCTATTCTTAAAAACACATACTCCAGTTACTTTCATTATGTATATGAAGAAAAAATAAAGTATTTAAAATGTAAATGTGTTCTACATTTCCTTCGAGTTGCAGTCAAATTTTTTCAGACTCTACCATTTACCACTAACATAGCACACATATAAACAACACTAATATATGTGAACCCACATCAATGTGTGGATCTGAAATACAATCAGTGGATCACACAATATTGTCAAATCTGGGATTTTAACACACAATTATCTGTGTATTACTTAAAGGCAATTCTTTATCTAACCAGAAAGTGAAGTCCTGATATGTTTTTCTTAAACACTTTTTTAATATTTACATATATTAAATGATAATTAAGTTTCTGATTCTGATTTCTGTTACTGAAGCTTTAATGTGTCCGATGGGCCGATGTCACGCACGAGATGCCATGACTTATCATATAATTTAAATATTACTATTTAACTCCATAGTAATATTACAGAACTATTTATTTTATAAACATTTACTTTATGTATTAATAATTTATATATATGTCACTATTTTAATATATGCATGTAAAGCTAACAATTTCATAAGCGTCTAATTAATTATAGTCGACAAACAACACGATATTGATATATTGTATAGTATTTATAATATAACATAAATGTGATCAGCGCAGAGCTGCTGTCTGTAATCCTTGTACATGTGATTTAACATGACGTGCTCATAGTTATTAACAACACAATACTACATTGATAAATACTATATGCTGTAATTTCAATGAAAATACATAAACTGCATTTCATGTTGAATATAATCTTGTTATTATAAAAAATGTTGACAAAATATTAGACCAATTATTCATAAAATTAAAAAGTTTGTTACATATCCAATAGTTGTAATAAGATATTTTGATTATTAAATTTAAGCTGGTATTACAATATGACTATTCCCTGGTCCTTAAATCAATCTATATTCCATTCTTCAAATTATATAAATTACAAATGCATCAGAGATCATTAAAATTACATCAGCGAACGAATTTCGCTTTTATAGATAAGAAAGACCTTCTTAGAGGAAAACATTACTTGTATACAGAGATTTAATAAGGCAATAACTGCGAGCTTCGCCGAGGGAGTTGTAAAAATTTCGGGCAGATTTTTATTTTTATTTCTCTCCAATAAGCTATTATATTTCATCGATACTGGAAAGTTTATTTTTGATATTTTACCCAATATACCCAATTCTTATTGTTAAGGAAGTTATTGTGTTTTATGGCAGCTAATGGGTAAACGGTCCACCTGATAGGAAATAATACCATCCCAGAGGACACATGTCAAAATATATGCAAAAATGCCCGGATTTCCCTTCTCTTATTTTTAATTACCCTTAGGCCAGCATATCAAATTGATTGCGATGGTTCTAGTTGTTTGTACTTTGCTTACTTATTACTTATTGCTTATTGTAGTACCAATATGGTTGTGACTTGACACTATACGGTTGAAGAGCAAATAATTTATAAGAGCCTTCTGACTGATGAAGTTTTCTACTTATATCACGATGCCGTTTCAATGGCTTTCATTTAACTTGCTCCTTTATTACGAATTCCTTCTGCCAACAAATACTGGTTAAATTAAATACCTTTTGCGCAGATAAGTGACATTAAATTTTGTATATAAAAATGCTTTTAAATCTAGTATCTAAAATCAAACTTTGTTTTTAAATCTCCAAAATGAAGATCTTATCTAACCGTAAAACCTCAATACTATAAATCATAGCCACTCACGAACTTTTATACAAGGTTTATAAAACTTTCATTTTACTATCCAACGATAAAACAAAATATATTTGTATACGGTATTATTTACAGAGATTCTTTGATTTTGTTACAAATTTTGATTTGTATGTTTGGTTTGGGTAAATGATATTTTTGACGTAATAAAATACAATTAACATTTCGATAGATATATAAAACTCCTTCCAGCGTTTATGTTATATAATAACAAAAAGTAGCATAAAAATATTCAGAATAAAGTCAAACCCGTTTAACCATATTATGATATATAAGTGATTATGATTTGCCGTGCCAGGAATAAGATATGACATGGGTATGAAGCATTAAGTAATTAATTTGAAACATTCACCTTCACAATAACAGAACAACGACACAAGAAACATCTTCGCACAATTTAATTTATCGGCCATTTGTGTCTGCGACGTTAATATTTACAACAAAGACGTAGTACATATTTTGTCAATTAATTAGTTTACTAGAAGTAGTCCAGTGTACAGTACTAGAAGTAACAGTGTTGTATATTTCAAAATATATGTGTAAAGATACCATGATTCGTCAATTGATGTGAGGTTAATAATGGACAAATTTTTTCCCAACAAGAACATTTTATTTTGTTTAAAAATAATACAAACTACAAATAGATTTTAAATCTTTCATAAAATATTTTAATTCTATATCTTATCATAAGTAAATCATTGCAGAAATACTATTTAGAGTACTTGGCCTAATGTCTATCTATATTGTCTTACTATGCGAATTAACAATTAACCCAACTACAGCAGTTTCTAATTTATGTTTTCAAAATAAATCACGAATATTTAAACTAACTAAACCGATTAGTATAGAATGATGTTACATGTTTTTAGAAACTTTAAGAAAAAAGAAGAAAAAAGTAGAAACTGCTTTTAGATACAGCTTATGATTTATATAAATCATAGAAAACTTTACAAGCTGGGATCAGCTTATTCAAACGGATATAAAGTGAAGTTTCGAACTCTCTGTCGGAAGATTAATCAAGACAGTACGAAGTGATATTATTTAACAAGTTATAATTGTAAAGCGCCAGACGGCACCTGTGCAGAACAAAAACATCTGAGGCTCAAGTGTCGTTATTAAGAATTATTAAAAGACAGTCTGGATACAGTATCACTATCATAAAGTCTGTAAATAAACTCCCGACAAATGAAAGGTTTTATCTTAAAGAGGACTAATGTTAAAACTACTGTAATGAATAATGAACCATTGTTAAGAGCGGTTGGGATAACATGATTGTGTGAATATTATAAATATAATTACAATTATATACATATGCATAAATAATGTAACTTTTGTAACTTAACATACAGAATACTGATATTTATTATAAAGGCTTTTATATTAATAAATGTTATGGCAATTATTAAAAGAAACATTCCAATTTCTTACAGTCTGGTCTTAAATATAGATAACATAATATACATTTTTTTATATTTTACAATTTAGTTTTGGCAATATTCTGTACATATTGAAAACTAGAAATAAGTTCTTATAATCCTGTAGGATTCAAGTTTCATCAGCGAAGCACAGAAGCACATTGAATATAACTAGTTCCAGGACAATTCGAGTCGGTAGTTGTAATAGGAGAGCACGGGGAATTTGATCGAACAAGTTTTCCATTAAGAAATTCGAGATTGAGTTTACCTTAAGAACTTTCATTTAAAATAAAAGTTATATATATTAATCGTAAACATTTTAATAATAATAACAAAAGTCATGATTTCTCTCAAATGTCTTCTATTGACAGCGATCAGTTACTGGTTTATTATATGTAAACAAGAACAAGACACTGTGAACTAGACTTTGTTCGCGGAGAATGTTTTTTTAAAAGAGAAACCTCAGTTATTCCTAAAAAAAAATTTTTTTTTCCTTTAATATAACTTACATGTAAATATTATAATGAAATTAAATAAATTTTTTTGATATTTTTCAGATAAGGATTTAGTTTCTTCAATGCTAAGATGTAATATTTATTAGTAATTAACAGCTAGCTTTAGTGATAGTCAGCAGTAAATAGTTTTAAGTAAAATTACAAATGTTAAATGTTATTCAGTTGGCCTAACCCGATTGTAGGAATCTGTAAGAAAAAAAAAATATTTTATATATATTTAGTGCTGGTAGTAAGAGCCGGCGGAAAACCATCTCCGTCCTAATTTCCCATTCTAAACATGTTACAGCTTATATGTAAGTTCCTATTCTTCCAAATGTCCGTATGTGAGGATACAACTTTCCACTAGGTGATACTCCTCTTCCTTTGTTGATAAAATAACAAAAATAGGAAAATAGTATATAATATTATCCATGTATCGTGTTGTCGACTTCTATCGATAAATAATCAAGTCACGTGTTCTAGTGAATATTCAGTACAAGGAACTATATATAGGTACTATGTGTTCGTTTAGTTCGATAAAGGTAGACTATTATAGTCAAGTGGCATCGGTAACTTAGAAAATAGCACAATAAAAGACAATATAAATTTCTAAAACTAGAAATTTTTATCCTATCAAAAAAAGGCAATTGTTATGAGGAGACTAGTAATATCCGATATATGATATGATGTGTATCGTATATATATACACATAATATATATGTATGTAAACCCTAAAACAGGCCGAAAATCTGAGGAAATGGAAGTAAACAATACATCAAGCCGTGAAGGACTTACATGAACGCGACCTGCCGTAAAAAAGAATCCGACTACGAAGACGAAGATATACATGTGTATATATTTTTGAGTTATTTTTTCGTGTACTTTTATATTTTGTTATTAGATTTTCTTTTCTACACTTACGTGTGATGCAATTTTATTTTCTAGCTACGCTTATCTCGTCCTCTATATCACATAATGATTAAGGCAAGTAGAGAGAGCTCTATACTCACCGCAAGAGACTTAATATTCATATATCAAACATTATTCCAGTAAAAATAATCTTTGTTTATAAACAATTTGTAAGGCAGTAAGTGGCGAAGTAATAGAAAATTTAATGTTCATAAATGTTTTTTACAATATTTATTTAAAATAAAAAATATATATTTTTAAATTGATTAAAGAAAACATTTTATCTCTTATAGATTTCAATTATATCTTACCAAATAAAAACTTAAGTTTTTAACGTCGTACACTTATAGGAAATCATGGGTTTATGTTTTTAATTAGCGAGAAGATATTGTGTAAATTGCTTCTGACAGTTCAGTAGCACTTACAAACTCTAAAATCATTACTTTCAAAGTAACTTTGAGAAAATATTTTAAGGTTATATTTCAAACAGCCTCAGATACAGGAGTTTTGTGATTTTGAAAAACAATATTTATTCTATCACTTATAGACTTAAATTATTACACTATTAAACACTGCTATACTATATATAATTATATATCATATATATCATATAGGACATTAACATTTATAACACTCTTAACCCACACATAACATGTTCAGAGACCCAGAGACATTTACTTTGCTCTTTGTGAAGCCACTGGTCGTCTTTGACTTCTCTATAAGTAATTATCGTGTAAGCAATGATGACTCAACGTGGGACAATTCGCAAATATTGCATCACAGAATATCACTACAGTTTAAGGTTTGTAAAAATAATACTAATAC
This sequence comes from Melinaea menophilus ssp. n. AW-2005, assembly GCA_918358695.1. Taxonomy (NCBI): domain Eukaryota; kingdom Metazoa; phylum Arthropoda; class Insecta; order Lepidoptera; family Nymphalidae; genus Melinaea; species Melinaea menophilus. Next base: position 4,043,017 of record OU911040.1, on the reverse strand, counting down.
CATTATTGTTTACCATAAAACCTTTTCAAACAAATCTAAAGAAAAATAAATAAAAAGCAAGTCCAGAGTAACTGTTTTTCTAGTTATAGTTAATGTCTTACTTAAGTCGTCGGCTTGAGTACATCTCGTCATAATAATATGTGTTAAATAAATAATATTATATTATTTTCCTTACAATAATTATATTTACATAGTACTTGTCATGAGACTTCGAATAGCTCTGAATTTGTATAAATACGAATTATAGTACTGGCTTTCTATATGAAATAATTAATGTTCCTTACTAATAAAAAAGCTGAATGTGGTAGAGGTAAAGTCTTACTATTTTTTAAGTAAATAATCTAATATAAATTATGTACGTATCCACAGAAATAAAATATTTCCGACACAAGTGAATATCGCGAGTATCATAAGTGGTTACTTTGTATCGCCTCGAGGGAGCGATGCAACAGATATAATAAAGCGAAAGAGGGAAGAGAATCTGGTAACTCTTCTGTGTTGTTAATAAAGGCTTTTATATTACATCTTTTAATGCAATTCGCAATTGTTTTGTTACTCAATTGTCGTTATTGTATTTTATAAATGAATGTTAATTATGAGAAGAAGTAGAAGTATCTCTGATACTGTTCATGTTTCCGCGTACAAGTAATGTTAAAAAGTATGTAAGAATATGGATTGTTGTAAAAAAAGAAGGCAACGGAAGAAAAAATGGAAGGAGTCCGTGAATAAGTCCGTACCAAGAACGTGATACCTACATAAATCGTAGCATTTTTTACAATGCTTTACTTAAATATAAGTAAAATGTATCTTACTTATATTTGAATTTTCTCTCTGTCTCTCCCTCTCTTTTTTTTCTCTTCCTCTCTTTCTCTCCCTCTCGCCATCGTTCACTCTGTCTTTCTCCTTCTCTCTCTTTCTCCATCTCACCCTTTCTCCTTCTCTCCCTTTCTCCCTCTTTCTCCTTCTTTATCTCTCTCTCTCTCTCTCCCTCTTTTCTTTTCTCTATAAAAAATCGATCAAAGAAGTAATAAATTAGAAAAAAATCGAGATGAAAGCTAAATAGCTTTTTAATAAAAAAACTTAAACCGATAAAGCTTCAGAACATGTGAGAAATTATAAGCGTTTACAAATAATTATGTGCTTAAAAAATTTTTTTAGGTTCCGTAATATTTTGATGCCACACTTAACGAAGTAATACTTAGGCTAGTGTCAGTTTACAAGCGTTATTATTAAAATGTAGTAATAAAAAAATGCGTTGAAATATATATCAATGTATGTATCCGTCAGTCGCTTTATTGCTTGTTTATTTGAATAGATGTTCGAGGAGTCAATAAAGAAGCTATGTGTCAGTGAATCAGACCGACACCTACTACGTGTGGGTGTGTTGAGGAGCGATAAAAAATACGCCAATAAAATATCTTTGTTATTTGTAAAACTTTCATTATCTTTTCACTAAAACCATATTATAAATAAAATATCTCTTTGAAAATAATATTCTTGTTAACCAATGTTTAACACTAACAGAACCTAAAATAATATTAGAATTCCTATGAATATTTGTTTTTGTCTTGCAAAATGTAATTCAAAAAGTCCAAAACAGCTTAAGCTCTGTTAAGATGAGATTCGTGGAACAATAAAATTACTTCATTCAAAAGAGGTAAATAGTGAGGTAGAGTGTTAAAGAAGATGAATCTTCTTTTAAAATAATGTACACTGCTCTCAAGTACGTAATAATATAATAAAATAATTTCATACTCTTTATGTTAAGACTCGAGAGTGCTTTCGTTGGAGCCATTTCAAGATAAATTTTCTAGTAACGATGTCCATTTTCAGTTTTAAAGACTCTTCTTTCTACTACAAAAAGTGGTGTTGAGATTACAAGTTAAGGCTACGTAATATGAGTATTTTATGGAAACTAATAATGTTTTATTTTAAGATAGGCGAAGGAACTTTCACCTCTCGATTCTATATAACTCACTGGGAAGGACATAATTGTAATAACATAATTATCTACGGTTAAAATTAGAACAAAAGAAAGTCAATATCTGTTAAGCGGCTCCTCCTACTTCATGGACTCGTAATACCCATTATTATTATTTTTAGTTTAATTTTATTATTTTTATATATAAAATTCACAGTCATTCATTGGCTCTGAACTACAAACTACTACTACCAAAGGACTATAACCAAAATTTTGTAAGTAAATAGTTAAGAAGTACCTCTTACCAAAGTGGATCATGTCGGGCGAAGTCCACTCAAATTTAAACTGAAAAGCCGAAAGGGTCGACAGGAATTTAATCATGCCCTTCAGCCACAATCACTATCGCATTAAACAATACGGTGTACTGAGTTTATACGGTTCACTACCTTCCACTTTCATTACCGACAACATATAGAATAGATTTCTTGAGGCGGGTAGCAGTAACTCAGTTGATAGATCGACGGGACGGTATTTCTGTGATACGGTCCCATGGTCGCAAGTTCAAATCCATGAAGTGTTAATGAATTCTTGAATATTTCGTATTTAGTAAGTTTCACATAGCTAATATGTTTGCAAACATAATTTTTATATAAGAAATAAATACTATTAAATGTTTCACAACTTATTCACGATCTATAAGTCTAAAATATATTTCACAAGAAAATAAACTCGATAAATATGTATAGTTACTTAGAAGCACCTGTTGTCCCAAATACGAGTATTATCATACATTTTATCATGAAAATACCTACTATTGCATATCATATAGCGAATTAATATAATGTTATAGAGATAAATGTATTTTTATATTTTATAAACATTATATAAACTAAAAGTATTAATAAATCTCTAAAACTTGAAAGCAATTACTTGTAAGATCTGGCATCTCTAGGGTACGGTTATTTTCAAATTATCTATTAGTTTATTAGGAATATTTTATACGTTAAGATTATATTGTTTTTAAGGCAACCACAGATTCTTTTATATTTATCAAAAAGGAAATATTTGAACGTAATATATTCAACATTGTTATTTTTTATGGAATCATAAAATCTTTTTTGAGAACGACATGAAACCGAGGCCTTGAAATTACAACATAACAAGATTTCAGACTAAACAGCGAAGCCGTCATAAATATAACGATGTTCAGAGTAAACAGACAAGATAATATAATAATGAGGTTTTATATATATATATATATATATATATATATATATATATATATATATATATATATATAATAAGCTTGGACGATATGATTATGTGAATTGCTACAATAACAGGTCATTGTTAATAATAGCTAATAGCTTAGTGAATTGAATTTAATAAAGATTATATCAACTACTACGCTACTAAAGATTCCCTGTCTAGGCTTAAGGTATAGCGGTGATTACCTATTATATTGTATTCCACATTAATATAGAATACAGACAAATTATTTTTTATTATTTTTTTTTATATATGTATAATTTCATATGGATTAAGTGTGAATTACTGTTAATTTGGAAATACAAACAGACACTCAACTTTATTTATTTGTTAAAATATTATTAAATTTTGTTATCTCATAGATTCGATTCCCATACTAATAACGTATTTATATAAATATTTGTATTTTTCTAGCGATGTATTATGTCTCTGTCTTAAAAAAAATATGTATGTATATTACTTAATCTCGTTTAGATATAAGGATAGACTGCGTAGCGAAAGCGTTTGAATATTTATTTTATTTATTATTATATTCAAACAATTTAATAACATTCTTGTTACAAACACGTTTGGTTCCATGTCTTTTGTTAATGTAATAATTATTTCCTCAAGGCTTGGTATCCTTCTATTTTGCAGTGACTCCAGACTAAGGCCCTGCCACTAATGTAAGCGGTCCCATATATTACCGGAGCTGTGTCACCTATTTATGGTCGAGACACATTATAAATCTACTACACGGCTTCTCTGGGAGATCCCTTAATTTTCGTTCCCTTAACTTTGTATCACTATTGTATTTATTGTGTTACTATTTGCAATATCTTATCGAAATTGGAACTAAATTTTTTTATCAAACGTCTCAAGTTTTCAAACTTTATAAGACGTATTGTTTGAGTTTGGAGCAATTTTCTTAAAGCGTTGTTTCTGATTCTGATGGCAATATTAGTTTGAATTTAAGTTAGAGGTGTGAGTAAATTAAATATATATATGAAATGACCTAATATATATTTCAATTTGTACTATTGGTCCTTGACGGAAAAAATAAGAAAACTTTTAATTTACTACTTTACTTAGCTTCAACGTCACTTTTATTACTTAATTTATACATTAAAATCATAATTACACAAAAATTGTTCCGTGTGGAAATAACCAAAAATAATTAACAGAATCTCATGCTTTGAGGTATGTTGTTTATAGCTTACACAGCACAGCTTACCCTAGTAAATATATTCTTTTACTACAATAAAACTAACTTTTACTAACTTTAAAGGAAGGGGGAGGCTGAAATATTAGCTTGGCAACATATACTTTAATGAAGTAAGTTTATAATTTATAATGGTAAATAAAAAATAATGAATATACGAAATTGGTGTTTTTTGCAACATATAATATGATAAAATTAAGTATGGTACTTTGTACATATAATATTTAAGTAATGATAATAATAGATGGCAAAGATATCAATCATGAAGGAAGAGGAAGGGGGCGTCAAGAATGCTTTATTCATAAAGATCTATATAAATATTTGATATTAATAACGTATATGAATACGTGAATGCAAAAAAGGACTACATCTGTACGGGTGACGCAGGCAAGGGAATAACAGTTAAAGCCTGCTCTGACCGAGTTCTAAATTGAACTGAGAAGTAGGAAGTACTTTAAACGAGTTCAATTTTTTTCTACACCTTTGAAAACTAAGTCAGAATGTCAAAACTAAATAAGTAGATTTTGCTACATAGGATTTTACTTCTAATCATTGTACTATCTTTATAGTTCTCTCCAACAAAACAATATGAAAATAGTATTAAAATAGAACAAAACACATAAAACAGCACAAACACAACTGATACAGTTCATACTACAGAAGCTGTCGACGAAAATTTCACAATAAAGCACACAATTGACAATTATCACTACAAATTTATATAGCGCTAAATATAAATTTAAATCCTGAGATATATATTATATCTTATATAAATTATACATATAAATATAACTTCTTTTATTTTATTAATAATCTCTCGCAATTTTCTCAGCATAATAACTTCTTTCAAGCTTTTTGTCCGGTTTATTTATGGAATGTTTATTTATGAATAATAATATATTTAATTGCGAGTGCATTCTTCCAGTGATTGTTTATTTTCCAAAGGACTCGAACTCTAATAATATACAAATCTAGAACATGATGAATCCTTGGTATGAAGCACTCGTTGCTAGACTACTTCAAGATTTTGTATAAATAAATTTAAGCTTTAAGTATGGTTTTGTAGACCAGCCGGCTGAGATTCGCCAACTCTTCTCGGGTCAGTGGCAAATAACTTTCCGAGTACGCGGTAGCTTTGAAAATAGTTATATTTTAACTCAGTTTGAGATTACAATTGTCGTAGATGTTATTAAAAATTGATTTGAGGAAAAATATTGACATTTCCAAAATAGTGAAACTAAAGTTAAATTGTAAAGACATTTAAAGGAAGTAATCAAGCTGTAGTATATACGCTGTCACATGTAATTATAAGACTACTATTTATTTATCCACGAGAAATAATTCATATGCTATTTACATCGAAGTTATTTTAATTATTAAAATTATGTACATATTGTTACGTAACTTTATTAGATGTACTTCTTATCACCCGTACACTGCAGTGACTTGTTAAGTATTCACGCAGCGTGGGTTATCATTAAAGTAACAACACTCTAATAACAATTCATATTTGTACAAACCATATTTACTTCATTTTATTTCTGTCATATTTTGTTTATACTGTATTATTTCTGGTATATTACTACTAATATAAAGTTTAAAGCAAGACGACAGATTGTAAATTAATGAACTATGATATTTTATATATAGCCATGTTACGGGTGTTCTTAGCCTTGAGGGTGTTCTTAGATTTGCTACGGGTGTTAGTAGCCATGCTATTGCTATGCTAGATAATTTTATTGAAAGTAAAAATTAATAAATCTATTACATCTCTTAAAACCTTCATATTAAATCTTGATTTTTTTCTTAAGACTTCCAAATATTTTTTTAAGTAAAAGTCACTTTTTTTTCTTGTTAGTTAATGATTGTGTGGTAAAAAATAATAGTATGAGTGTAATTAGTAAAAAGTGATCACTATAGTCACATCCGTCTTTAGGGCTCTTTTTTATATAAATATTTAAGAATTCATTTGAAATGACAAATATTAAATAAATAGGGTTTTTGTTATTATTTAAATGGAAATACACTACATCAATATTTGATAAAAAGTAATATAAAAACCTATATCTAAGACAAGCTGCGCCCACGACTTCGTTCGTGGGGAATATGTTTTAAAAAAATCAGCCAAGTTGCTACATATAACATCAGTAGAAGTCCTATTAAAATAAGTCCACCGTTTTTTTGGACAATTACCGTACATACTCGTACTTTTATATACATTTAGTTAATAGCTGTTACTTTGGATACAAACAGACACTCCAATATTATTTATAGATATGACCATTAAGGTAAAAGCTATAGAGAGAATAACTTTTCATTATCCATTTGCTAATATTTTTCGATAAGTCTATCTCACTCTTCTAAATTTGCAATATATCTATCTCACTCTATCCAAACGAAATACATCATCTGAGGGGGGACTTGTATTTTATTTTTTATTCATACCATTCATGACTTATTGGGTAACTCTTTATATATATAATCCACATTCTCTCTTAAGGGTCGAAATTATTTGACACAATAAGGTTTTTAAAAGCTGCTCCGTAATAAAATTAAAAGCTCGTTCCATTGATATATAACAACACGACGCCCCGACGTTACATTACACGACACATTTAACTCACAGACCGAGAAGCTGCGAGTTATAATGGCTCTAGTTCATACATATTTCATTCGTGATAAATGTTAACAAACGTAACAATTCTGGGTGGTTACAGCAATAATAGTGGTGATGTAGTTTTAAATGTGGCCTGTGTGTGCTAGCTCAGAGGTTACTCTTTCACGAAAAGAGTATTGTTACGTATTAAGACTGTAACCTCAATATTTACAAAAATATATGTTGTATATATGTTCACGGAGTATGTCAGCGTAATCCTAAACACCGCAGAAATATTCGCACAATTTAATTCACGCAGTTTAAGTTTATGATACGTGTAACAACAGTCCCACACTGTAATAAATATTAAGTTAAATAACTTATTTTTATCACTTGCACTATCATACTTATTTCTCTATTTGAGATATGATATGTAAATATGGACGTCGTACAAATAACATGTTGTCTGATCCGCCATTGCAATATCGAGTCTTGCATTTCTATTTGTTTGAACGATCAGGAATCAGTGTATACGACGGACACATTTGTTTGTAATATTATTGAGCGAAGCGAACGAAGTGAGCGGAGCGTTTTACTGGAGAATTTTGCATTCTTTGTCACGAATTGGCTCAAAAACTACTTGACGGAAAATTATGAAACTTTGCAAACTAAAACACACACATTAGGTGATGGTTTTTAAAAAAAAAATTTGAAAAGTGTCAAAAAAAAAAAAATTTTTTTTTAATGTCATATCAAAAAACTGATATCCCATTGAAGTCAATGGGAAACGATGAGTGAATACACTGGGCTCGCTTCGCTCAATATGCAAACGGCACTCAAGATTTCGCGAGCGCAGCGGGTCGAAATTGAGGGTTTGTTGGCGCCCCTAGTTACATAGCACAATCGCTTTTCTATACAAAATATAAAATTTTATTATTTTGACTAGTATAGTAAAATAAATATATCTCTAAAGAGAACTGAAGTTTTGTATTATACTTACAAATTTCAACAGTACCTACTTATCTGATACAGAAATTAGTAACAGGCTTGAAACTCGTTGTGACGCGCTTTGTCTCTCGAGGATGGACTTTGAGGCCTTCACTATCCCAATTAACATTTGACCTACATAGTTGAATCTGGTTGAAGAATAACTAATTTATTATGTACCTATTAATGTAAGATAAAAGGTACTGGAACTCAAACCAATTAAACTTTTTTTCATCTCAACCAAAGTACATCTTATAACAATCAATAAATAGGTGCATTTCACTAAATAGTTAAAAATTATGGAAAACTATTCAAGTAAAGACCACCTTTATGGAGAGTGAATTTTCCGAAGGAATACTAATCGAGAAAGTAAGAAGCAATATTACTTAACAAGTTATAATTAAGTTATACGGCACTGCGTCTAATTTTATTTCAAAACCAGATGTCGAGTAAAAGGTGAAGGACATTATAACAATAGAACTGTAACGCCATTAGCGGTAATTAATTAATTTTTAAATTTAAAAACAATTGAGACTAACTAGTATTTAGTGGAATATTTCAAGTCTAAAATTACATCTGATTATTGGGTTTTTAGATATAGAATGCACGAATTACAATTATTAAAAGGACTTTAAATTATAACCATGTGTCTTGAAGTCGTTGCTTCCAGGATAGGACTGAATTATCAATTAACTATATTTTCTCTTAGATACTGGCAAATTTATATTGAGTTAAAACTCTTTAATAAATATAAAATATACACGTGGACCTTTCCTGATATTAATATTTGATAAGACGATTTGACAAGAAGTGTGATGACATATATTTTTTTATTTATTTTATATACACGGTAACAAATTAAAAATGTCTTCCTTATTTCGTATATTCTATATAAAAGGATACCAAATAATATAATATTGGGTTTTAAATGTCAAGAATGTTAGTTACATCACAATAATATCATTTAATTAAATTGTAAGAAGTAAAAATTAATGAGAAAACTAAATTGTGGACTGAGTCAAAGAAAATTTACAAATTTAAGAAAGGTCAAATTCTTAAAAGTAGAAATTTCTTTGAAACTTTCTCCGATATACCTTGTATAAATTATTTCATAAATACAGTGAAATATTTCTTTATAAAACATAGTTTTGTCCTTATGTCCGTATGTCCTGTATATGGTGTATAGAATAATTACTATATTCCTTTCTGCAAGAGAAAGTGCTTCAAAGATGCGTTATAGTTTTATTACCCCTTAGTATACCCTAATGGTTAAAACAATTTGTTAATACAATGAACGAAAGCAAAGCTTGGTTACAGGAACTCCACCCACGGGACTACAGAAGACTGACTAGCGACTGGCGTTTTGACTCTAAACCTCTCTAGTAGCCCTTAGCCAATATAGAATTCACGCTCTGAACACACATTTCACGTCGACATTCCTATTTGAACGACGTTGACATCAGTTGTGCAGTACTAGGACTGTTCACGTTAGTCGAACACTACGCAAATCCAATATTTATCTCATAAATGACTTCTGATTGGAAAGTTAGTATTAATGTATATATTACTGGAATTTCATAAATAGGTGATTTTACTTTTTAAATAAATTTTAGAATTTTCCAGAGAAAAAATATTTCAAGTCGGTCCGGCAGATTTCAACAAAAAGTACATTACAGAAAATTCATATCACGAATATATTCATTTAAAAGACGTTATTTAAAATATTTTATCGAAGGAAATAAATATCATAGAAATATCCCATAGGAAGCGTTCCTATTTCGTATATAGTAAACATAGCATATTATAGAGATAAATTATTATTCTTTATATTTATATAAAATTGCAATATCAGTTAACATTGATAAGCCTGTTTAAAGACTTTGCAAAACTGCCGATTAAAGCTCCGATTAAGTTAAAAGCTTCGATCGTTAAATCCTTTGAAGTACTTCATCAAAATAATTATTATCTTATTTAAAACAATATATATGAAAAGTAATGAAAGACAGAATTCCGTCTTTCATGAACTTGAATGTGATTTTGAACTGAATGCTTAGGAAGACTAATTAGTCTTCCTAAGCATCACTAAAACATACTGGGTGTTAAATTATTAATTTTATAAATTAGAATAAAGATTTTAATAAAATCGATTATATATATTTTTTCTATATTTAATTTTAAATATGTACTCAGTGAATTCCTGCACCTTCACAAGTTACATTCCTTAAACTTAACCGACCCAATAATTTAGATAAGGCTTCAAAGCAACTCTGACGAAATTGCCATACCATCATTTGCTTCCCCACTATGTGCGTCCGCTACAGAAACCCTTGAAGGCGTAGGGCTACACACGATGTAATTTATACATTGTACGAAGTTAAGTACTCTTTTAATTTCACATCATGTATATTAAAATGTACAAAATATATTTGAGTCAATAATTATTAACAAATCAATATATATTCACACTTATAAGAAGCGTGGTAAGTATATTAGACATATAGCAACTTATATTAAAGGTTTAAGAAGATTAGCGACCACGAACAAATAAACAGATGAACAGACAAACATTCTTAAAATTATTTTCTGTTCTATAAGTTACTCAAGACCTCCAGTAATCATTTCTCTCAGATATCTAAAGATCGCGATCAGATACAAGTGTTAACGCGACTCCTTTCGCGCAGAATATGTTTTATTTAAATAAAAGTAACCTAAGTTAGTCCTATTAATATCAGCTATTCGCCAGTGAAAGTTAAAATCTGTCCAACCGTTTTAGAAATTAGCCGGAACGAACAGACTAACAGTCAGAGAAACGTTTTAAAAATTGATTATTCCTGTAAGTACTCGTACCATACGCGTTTTCAGTTTCATATGCGTTTAGTGAAAAGCTGTTAGTTAATTTGTTACAAACAGACACTTCAATTTCATTTTTATGTATAGATATATCAACTTGGATTTAAATTTTCAGGACGGTAGTTTAATTATTGTGTTACAATTCATTACTTTCGAATCCATTAAAGTCGATATATTAATAATAATGTTTCATTTGTCTCTATTATTATATTTATCATTCTCGTTGTTACCGAGCAGATATATTTTCTATCAAACAACTTAACAAAGGATCCACACGAGACAAGTGTAAAGTTTAATTAAAGTTCTGTCGCGACTCAAACACTAACAGAGACAATAAGCGCTATTAACAAAACTACACACACTTGGGTTAAATTACGAAGTATGTGTGATAGTTCTAAACAAAACATAAAAGTAATTATAAGTTATGTAGGAACATCTTGTTCCTTACCTAAATTTTTTTTTTAATCAAACTCATTTCTCTAGTGTTTTCTTTATTTTTCATATAACTTAAACCTTAATTATATTTTGATATAAGATTAATAATTTCATATTTTACAAAAAAAACCTGTAGTTTCTTCAAAACCGAGATGGAATATATACAAAACTTTATCCAATAGTTGTAATCAGTTAGAGCTTTTAGGTATATACTTTAGCGATAACAGCAAATGAAAAGTTTAAAGTAAAATTACAAACGTTAATTATTACTCGGTTCGGTCTAACCCAGCTGTAGAAAATTGTACAGTTTTGACTCGATAGGCAATATCGCTCTCCAACAGAACATCGACTTTAAACATTTTATTATATATATATTTAGTACTAGTAGTAACAGACGGGAGCAGAATCTCACTGTGTCCTAGTCTCCTCCATCAATTCCCATTCTTTTGTAAATTCATATATCGGACATCTAGAAATGTCCGATGGTTGATAATACTACTTTCCACTAGGCGGAACTCCTATTCCTTTGTTGTTGAAATAACAAAATAGTATATTATCCATATATCGTATTGTGGACTTCTATCGATAAATAATCAAGTCACGTGTTCTAGTGACAGTAATGAATATTCAGTACAAGAAACTACATATAGTAGTTACTACGTGATCGTTCAGTTCGATAAAGGTATATTGGTACAGTTAAATAGCATCGGTAACTTTGAACATAGCAGAATTAGAAAGAATATTAACTTTCCTTCTTGTCAAAAAGGTAATTTTTACTAATTTCATTATGAAATTTTTATTTCCACAGAGTCACGTGTGGACTCGACCGTAACGCAATTTTATGTTCTAGCTTCGTTCATCTCGTCCTATAAATGATATTATGATTAAGGCGCCGAGTAGAGAGATCTATACTCACAGCAAGAGACTCACTATTCATATATCAAGCATTATTCCAGTAAATATCTGTGCTTATAAGTAGTAAAATTCAAAATAAACGTACTCAAGATATTGCCCTGACAGAACTTGTCATAGACTATTTTAAAAGTATTTATATACATTTATAGAATTATATGGTCGGCACTACGTGATCGGAACTCCAACCCACGACTTCTGATATACCATCGCTGTATCAATTGAGCTAACATGTCGTTACTTATTTAAATGCATTTAATACAAATTGATTAAATTAAAGAAAAAAATTCTATCTGTATAAAAATTAATTAAAGATATCAAATATACATTACATAATAACATAGTCAACTATTTGAATATCATACACTTACTGAAAGTCATGGGTTTATGTTTTAAACCAGAAAAAACTTCTTATAAAGGCCCATAACTTTCACATAGTTTTAAGAGAATATTTCATTATTATACATCATCAAACAAACTAAGAACAATGATTATTAACTATTAGTCTTATTATTAACTATAAATATAAAATTTATCAGTTGTTTAGATTAGATTAGATTATCTCTAGATCTATAAGGTATACCTTTAAACAATTTCCTTTTAAACCAACTATGGTCTGTTTTGACCTGAAGATATTCACCCGCTGTCCTAAAATAGAAGTTATCAAGTTACAGACTAACATTATTACACTATTACACGCTACTGTACCATTAACATAGGACATTCACATTTCTAACAAAGATATGCGTGATGCAGCACGTCGTTTTATTACCGGGCCTCTTAACCCACTCACATAAAATGTTCAGAAACACTTAAATTGCTCTTTGTGAAGCCGCTTGTCGCCTTTATTTCCTCTAGAACTACTTATCGTGTATGCAATGACGGGTCAGCATGGGACAATTCACAAATATTGCGTCACGAAGCATCGCTACAGTTTAGGATTTGCAAAAATAATACTTTACTATTATTGCTTACCATAAAACCTTTTCAAACGAAAGAAAGAATCATAAACAACAGTGAGTCAAGAGCAATTGTCTTTCTTGTTATAGTTATTGTCTCGCAAAATTGAGGCTTGAAGACATCTCGTTACAATAATAAAAGAAAATGATTTTTATGTGTTACTAATTTTCATTAAAAACTGTATTATATTATTACACAAGTAAGTAAAAATATATAAGTACATAATCTTGTGTTGCGATTAAATATAAATAATTGCAACTTTATATGGAATAATTCCTTACAAATAACACAGCTGAATGTTGTTGTGGCTCAAGGCTCACGGATTATTATATAAACGTATTATTCTGTACGTATCCTCGATCAAGTATCGTAAGTGCTTACTTTGTATCGACTCGAGGGAGCGATATATATATCTATTTAAAATAGCTTGAGCTTTGTTAAGATGAGCTTCGTGAAGTTATTATTTCGTTCAAAAGAGGTAAATGAGTGAGGTAGAGTGTTAAAGAAAATAACTCTTCTTTTAAAATAATGTACACTGCTCTTAAGCTCTAAAGTACGTAATAATATAATGAAATATTTTTTTACTCTTTATATTAAAACTCGAGAGTTCTTTAATCCATTGGATCCATTTAAAGATATAATTTTCTAGTAACGATGTCCATTTTCAGTTTTAAAAAGTCTTCTTTCTACTATAGAAAGTAATATTGAGCTCACAAGTTTAAGCTAGATAATATGAGTATTTTGTGGAAAATAATAATGTATTGGTTAAAAAAAAGTTCAAATGAAATAATCCAATGTCACCCTCAGTTCTATATAACTCGCTGGAAAAGACAACATTGTGATAACATAATCATATAGGTTAGTAATTGGGATTTAAAAAACACAGTATCGATTGAACTTGATTTTGAGATTGAGTCGTAGGAGGCGACAGAGGAATCGGTTTTCTGGAGAATGGGCAGCAGCGTTCTCTGCGTACTATAATACGGTAATCGCCAACCCACCTGCAAAACGTGGCAATTATGGCATGGATCGCGATGTTTCGGGGAGGCCTATGCCTTACACAGCACGTTTAGAGGCTGACAAGAAGAAAAATAATAATGTGTAGTTATTTTCACCTATAAAATAATCATCACTCGTTAACCACACTTCAAATGTATAATCAAAGTTATGTAAATAAATAGTTAAAAAGTACCTCTTACATTAATATATCATATCGGGTGAAGTCCGCTTAATTTCAAACTAGGAAAGACGAAAGGGTCGACAGGACTATAATCGTGCCCTTCAGCCACAATCACTATCACATTATATAATACGGTGAACTGAGTTTATACGGTTCACTACCTTCCACTTTTATTACCGACAACATTATATGGAATAGATTCCTTAAAGCAGGTAGCGTTAGCTCATTTGGTAGTGAAAGTGACGATATCTCAGAGGTCGCAGTTTCAAACTCTGTACGCATTAATTAATTTCTCAATATATAATAATTAAAAAATGTACTAAGTTACACATAGCTGACATGTTAGCAAACATATTTTTTATTTAATAAGCAAATACTACCAAATGTAAGCTTCACAAATTATTCATGATCTATAAGTCGAAAATTTATTCCACGTCTAAATAAACTCGATAAATATGTATAGTTTTTTTAGAAGCACCTGTTGCCCCAAATATCATCACACATTTTATTATAAAATTACCTACTTTTGCATACCATACAGCCTATTGATTTGTTGTATGGACAAAGGTGTACTTATATTTTATAAACAATAAACAAACTAATGGTATTATTAATTCTCTAAAAACAATTGTAACGTTTTCTGGCATCTCTAGGTTAAGGTTTTTTTATAGTGGTGGGGGGAAACGAGCGTGCAGGTCACTGATAATGCGTGATCGTTATCACTAGCATTGCCGGCTTTGGAAGTCAGGGTATAGTTCATCACTGTAGGTACCTATGTCGAAATACCGGCGAAGGGAGTTCGTTCCATATCGTTTTGGTAAGTAGAAAAAAGGTCCTTGAAAACTGTATAGTAGAAGATCTCACGCATCCAGGTGGTACTGATGGTAGTGCAGGCGATGACGTACAATGCGGTGATGTATATCGACGGCAAGGCAATATTATTTTAAGATTATTTACTTTTAGTTTCATTAGAAATATTGTATGTGTTCAGATTATATTGTTTTTAAGACAACCACAGCATCTTTTACATTTATCTATTTATAAAACAAATATTTTAATGTAATAAGATATACAACATTGTTATTTTTTATAGAATAAGAAAATCATCTCTTTTGAGAAAAATATGAAACCGAGGACTCGAAATTACAATATAACAAGATTTCAGACTAAACAGCGAAGCCATAAATATTCCGATGTTCAGAGTAAACACAACATAATATAATAATGAGCTGTATGTGTATATATACATATATATTTTAATCTCATATATATTATACCTTATATAATTTCAAAGTTATAAGCACCAAATGCATATGATATTTAATTTGAAAATACAAAGAGACACTTAAATTTTATTTATACAGATTATATATTTTTTTTTTATTATATTAGTTTGGTCTTAGATTAGATTCGCACACGATTAGATTCGATTCGGATTCAATGCGGGCATATGGTTTACAATTATTAAATGCGTATAATTAAAAAAATTGGTTGTCTTGTTTCGCAAACATAATACAGTCTTTGCTGTAGTCTGGGTTCCGGTGTTGTGAGAGCGTTTGAATATTTTTTATTTCTATTATAATTTTTATGCAATTAAAAATCGATTTTTTTATAAATTCTCTTGGTCCCTCGTTATTTTCTTTTGTTAATGTAATAATTATTTACTCAAGGCTTGGTATCCTTCTATTTCGCAGTGACTCCAGACTAAGGCCCTGCCACTAATGTAAGCGGTCCCATATATTACCGGAGCTGTGTCACCTATTTATGGTCGAGACACATTATAAATCTACTAAACGGCTTCTCTGGGAGATCCTTTAATTTTCCTGATCTCGGCTTTGTATCACTATTGCATATATTTTATTATTTACAATATCTTACTGGAACTAAGTTTTATCAAACGTCTCAAGTTTTCAAACTTTATAAGACGTATTGTTGAGTTTGGAGCAATTTTCTTAAAGTTGTATTAAATTGTAACATTGGTTTGAATTTTGGTGACAGTATTAGTTTGAATTTAAGTCAGAGGTGTTAAACATCTGAAATGAGTCAATATACGTTGTACTTAACACCGCAGGTCCGGTGACGGAGAGAACAATGAAGTTATTTTTAATGTACTTTGGAAAACTGTCAAGATATGCTATTTTAGTTATAATATGAGCGAAAGAGAAATGTATTTGTGTGTATGAATATTATTTATCTTTAATTATTGTCATCTCGTAAATGCTTATTTATTTAGAAATTATGCAATCATGATTTATAATTTACTTTAAAATGAAAACAATATAATTTCTTTTCACTTTATTTTTTTTCCACGTCTTCATTTTGGATTATACTTAATAATTTATGTTATAATAATAATAGAAATAATCTTCCAACATATAATTATTATAACATATTATATTTTATTTGCTTTGTTACTTTGATTTAACGTTCTTTTTATTATTTAATCAACAAAGAAATAATAATTACAAACAAAAGTATTTCTAAAATAAAATAATTGTTACGTAAATGGCACAGATTTAAATATATCACTTGTGAATATTTTTTCTTTTTGTATGTTTAGTTGTTAGTGTGGAAATAAACAGAAATAGATACTTTGAGGTATGTTGGTTGTAGCTTACACAGCACAGCTTACCCCAGTATTCTGTAATCTGATTAATCTTTTATTCTCTAACTACAATAAAACTAAAGTGTAAAGATTTTCACCAATTGTATTTGAGTTTGGAGAAGGTGGAAAGGCTGAGGCAGAATGGGATCATCTATAATGATAATAGATATATAATGGTTATAGTTTATTAATAACACTAAAATTCCCAAAGTGATCTCAGGGCAGTGTACTAATAAATACTTTAATTGACTTACAAAATCATCTTTCAATTAGTCACAGTCCCCTGGCGATACTATATCTATGAGAACAATCCTTGTTTAAGATTTTATGTATACACTACAATTATTAGTATTTGTAGTTTATTGGTACGACATCAAATATATACAGATAATAATGAACATATGAAATTGGTGTCGTGTTTGTTTGTCAAATAAGTTAACATATATACATTATAATCATCCTGGGCTATAATTACAATAAAATTAAGAATGTGACTTTATATAATATTTAGGTAATGATAATTGGTAATGATTTCAGTCATGAAGGAAGAGGAAGGAGAGCAGACAATATCTTTGTGGCAACAAGAATGTTTTATCCATAAAGATCCATTTATTTATTTGACATTAACAGCGTATCTGGATATCTGAATGCAAAAAAAAACATCTGTACGAGTGACGCAGGCAAGGGAATTACAGTTAAAGCCTGCTCTGACCGAGTTCTAAATTGAACTAAGAAGCAGGAAGTACTTTAAACAAGTTCCATTTTTTAACAATTTCTGTTTTTTTCCATACCTTTGAAAACTAAGTTAGAATGCAAAAATCAAATAAGTAGGTTTTGCTACACTGGACTCCTTATAATTTTATTCTCTTTAAAGCTCTACCAACCTATAAATAAATAAAACAATAAATATAAGAATAGTTTAAAAGTTTAATCTGGATGTTTATGATAATACCTTTAAAGATATATATTGCCATATTCAAATGATTTAATCTTTATTTTGCAAGCACAATCAGAAGCTAACATGAAGCTGTAGCAGATATGCTGTTAGTAAAGTATTTATTTGTATACCTTAAATAATTAATACGTTATTTTAATTATTATACATCAATTTCTATATTAAAAGTTATATTAATATTATTTATATAACTTCATTAAATATCCTTCTTATCACCCGTACAGTGCAGTGACTGGTTAAGTATTCACGCGGCGTGGGTTATCTTATTGAAGTAACAACACTCTTATAACAATTCATATTTATACAAACCATGTTTACATTATTTTATTTGTTCCATATTTTATTTAAAAAGTATTATTTCTGGTGTATACTAATACAGATTCTAAAGCAAGATGACGATGTAAATAATTTATAATATGGTGTTCGTAACCATGCTACGGGTATTTGTAGCCGTGCTACAAACCAACGTAGCTCCGTAGACTCAACTACCTTAATGACCCGTAGGATGTTCTTTTGTTTAAGATAAATTAATTTTATCATTGTATCGCTGTCATAACATTCGTCATTATTAAAAAATACAATACAATTAAAAGTCTAAACAGAGTATTTTTGTTCATTCCACGTTCAAAATCAAATTAAATAATTCTGACTTAAAAATCAGATTAAATAATTCTTACAGAAAATGTAAGATTCTAATCACATTGTTGCAAAGAATATTCATTTCATACTCAACGATTGGCTTACTTTAGACAAATATTGAGTTCGAATATCAGCAATATTGTAAACACTTAAACTAATTTCTAATACAAATATTAGTCTAGTCCTGTATCTATCATTCAGTTTGTTTAAACGATATACGAGGGGAGGTCCAAAAGTTCGTGGAATGAAAGGGATCTAAATAAAATATAATAACAACAAAACTATTTTTCCTCTTTAATATAATTACCCTTAAGCTCAATACATTTATTAGACCTATGAATTATTTTTTCTAAACCACTATAAAAATATGTTTTATCTTTTCCGTCAAAATGAGCCGAAATTGCCTCCCTTACCTCATTGTCGTCGGAAAATTTCCTTCCCCTTAAGTCATTTTTTGAATAGGGGAATAAAAAAAAGTCACTTGGGGCCAGGTCTGGACTGTCGGGTGGGTGAAATAGGGATTCGAACCCATGCGTGTGCAGAGCAGCCATTGCAATTCTGCTTTTGTGAACCGGCGCGTTGTCTTGCAAGAGCAACACACCCTTTGTCAATTTTCCTAGCCGCTTTTCCTTGATGGCATCCTTGATTTTTTCTAATGTCATTGCGTAGTATTTTCTGGTTATAGTCCTTCCCTTTTCTGTGTAATCTATCAAGATTATCCCCTCACAATCTCAAAAAAGAGTAGCCATCATCTTTCCAGCCGACTCCGTCACCTTGAATTTCTTTGGCGGTTGTGTCCCCTTTTTATGCCATTGCATGGACTCTTATTTGGACTCAGGCTCAAAATGATGAACCTATGTTTCATCTCCCGTAACAATTCGGTCCAAAATCTGTGTAGGTTTATCTCCACACAACTCCAAAAAATGCTTTGACGCATCGACGCGCTGCTCTTTCTGAAACGGTGTGAGCTTTCTCGGTACCCATCTTGCAATGACTTTTGTCATATCCAGGTGATCATGTAGGATTTACAAAATGGTGGTATCTGATACTCCAACTAATGCAGATAATTGTTTTTTCTTCAAACGGGCATCCTCTAGTATAATTTTCTCCACTTTTTCGACGATGTCCGATGTGGTGGCCTCAACTGGCCTTCCTGAGCGGGGGTCGTCTTCAATTGACTCTCGACCATGTTTATAAAGACCATGCCACTTGTAAATCATTGATTTACTAGGGCACTGTTCCTTATAAACGACTCCCATTTCATTCAAAATGGTTTGAGCAGTCTTTCCTTGCTTGGTAAGGAATTTTATCACAGCGCGGTGTTCAATTTTCTCCATAGTTTCCGTTTTCTTCCGGATTGATTTGTTCAGCAGGCGACTGTTCGTAAACGAATGACGCAATCGGGTTGTAACTCGGTATTTATACTAATGATGAGTCTTCGATTCGTATGACACCAAGCGAGCGCCCCTATCCCCGCTCCATCCGCTCCATTCCACGAACTTTTGGACCTCCCCTCGTATTAACGTCAAGTGAAGCGGGTGATTAATAGATGAAGTGTTTAGTTTTGGTCCGCTGTATTAACGTTCCATATTATAATTACAGGTAGAAAGAGACCATGTTAATTATCTTTTAAAAACATCCCAATAACTCAATGTTTTAGCTAACTCTATTAAGACAACCCAATATGTCAATATAAAACTCTCAATCACTCGAAGTGAAACCTATTGGGATATATAGTACCATTAATTCCTATCATATATGTTTGATATCGGGAGTAGAAAGACGGAGTGTTGGTAGCGATCGTAAAAGTAATTAAGAGTGCACTGCTTTGACATAAAAATCTGTACCTATATCTTTCCCCGGATATCAATGTTCTATGAAAAAGAACCTACCCATGAGAATAGTTAATCATCATCCTTCTGTAATTTTATCTCAGTGTTCTAAAATTTTATATGTCTGTCTCACTCTATCCAAACAAAATACGTCATCTGAATGGAAATTTGCACCTTCGCCATACTGTAGATAAAATGATAGTCGTTACATTATAGCCTTATTATAAAGTTTTTTAAAAGCAGCTACGTAATAAAATTAAAAGCTCGTTCCATTGATATATAACAACACGACGCACCGACGTTACATTACACAGAACATTTAACTCACAAACCGAGAAGCTGCGAGTTATAATGGCTCTAGTTCATACATATATCATTCGTGATAAATGTTTACAAAAATAACAATTCTGTGTGGTTACAGTCTTTAATCACAACAATATTTTTTATGGTGGTGTGGTTTTAATTGTGCCTAGTATGGGCTTGATGAGGTCACTCTCTCAAAAAAAAAAAATTGCAAATAATTGCTATAGCTACATGTTGTTGAGTAGGAACCGGGAAACTCACCCTTCTCCTCCGTTGTTCTGAAAACATTCATTTCTGCAACGAACTTACATGTATATTTCGAAATCTATAGATGACGGCATTACTGACCATGAGACAGATCGAAACTTCAATTCCCTCTCTGTACCGTTAAAAAATAAATGCTTAATATAATCTTAATATTTGCAATAAAATACGTTCACTCACGCAGTATGTCAGCGTAGTCCTAAACACAGAAAAGCAAAGACCTTCGCACACTTTAATTCACACAGTTTATGTTTATTATATGTGTAACAACAGTCCTACAGTGTAATAGATATTATGTTAAATAACATGTTTTTTTTTTTGTACGTAATGCAGTTTTGCTACCGACGCTGTTATACGCCAGCCAAACGTGGGTAACACAGAAGAAGAATGTAAGAAAGATGAATGCTGTGGAGATGCGATCTCTTCGCAGAATATGCGGAGTCAGTCTAGCTGATCGAATCCGCAATGAAGAGATCCACAGAATGGCAGGTACTAGCGAAGATGTCACGGTGAGAATGAAGAAGAACGTGCTCAGGTGGTTTGGGTACGTCGAACAAATGAGCGATGAAAGAATGGTAAAAAAGATTTATATAGGAAAAGTAAGCGGTAAGAGAGACAGGGGAAGGCCTCGAGTGACCTTCAAAAATACAGTATCAATGATACTGGAGAAAGGTCACGTAAAAAGCATGAGGACTCCCCTGAGGGCATGTATGAAGAGGTTGATGTCTGTGGCCGAGGCGAAAGAGGTATGCAGGGACCGTAGCGTTTGGCGTTCCGTCGTCTCTGGCTACCCCGTAAGGGATATGGCGTGAAGCTAAAAAAATAAATAAACATGTTTTTATCACTTGTACTATATATAACTGTGAATGTGAAAATTGTATCGCTTCTTGCATTTTGATATAAGGCGGTTACCTTTTAGGTAATTTTCAATTAATATCAAATTCTTCTATACTGCTTATACAATCGTATTTAAATATACAAAGATATATGTAAAGAGATTGGAAATATAGACTAAGACAAAAAACAACCAATCGCTAATGGAAATATTTTATATTTTACATGGAAATGGTTTTAAAAATAATTCATGTAAATAATTATATAGTAGTATAATAGCGGCGCCATTCACGATTTTTAAAGATACGGTACGACATATATTTGTATAAGATAAACTGAATTCCACAAAATGTTATATTTTCGTTTACTACTATTTCTCTATTTGAGCTCATAGCTCATGTAAATATGGACGTCGTACAAATAACATGTTGTCTGATCTGCCATTGCAATATTGAGTCTTGCATTTCTATTTGTTTGAACGATCAGAAATCAGTATACGACGGACACATTGCATTTGCTCGTAATATTATTATATAGCACAGTCGCTATTCTATACAATATATATGATTTTGTTGCTTTGACTAATACAGTAAAATATATCTAAAGAGAACTGAAGTTTTGTATCAAACTTACAAATTTCAACAGTACCTACTTATCTCCTACAGAAATTAGTAACAGGCTTGTAACTCGTGACGCGCTTTGTCTCTCGAGGATGGACTTTGAGGCCTTCATTATTCGAATTAACATTTGACCTACATAGTTAAATATGGTTCAAGAATAACTTAATTGATTATGTATTATAAGACTAGTGGAACTCAAACCTTTAACACTTTTTCAATCTTCATCACATAATAAGCTTTAAAAATTAGAAAATATAGATACTCTTTAGAAGAAATTTAATGCAGAGAAGTAAATCTAAACAACTTTTTCAACAAGACCAGTTTACGTTAGAAAAAATTAAGTGAATTTTACGTCCAAATACTAAACAAGAAAGTAAGAAGAAGTAATATTTAACAAGTTATAATTGAGAGCGCTGGACGGCACTGCGGCTAAGATCACTTTAAAACCAGATGTCGAGTAAAAGATGAAGGATATTGGAACAATACAACTTATTACCATTACGTTATTAATTAATTAGTGGAAGTGGGTATTTGTACAAAAGTTGAGACTAATGTTCCGTAGTGTTAATGATATCTCAAAGTATATCAGATGGTACTCGTTTTCGACAATTGTAATTAACAATTGACTCAAAATTTAATTTCAAGTTTAAAGAATAAAGTGAAATATATAAAAAAATACAACATAAATCAAAACATCATTACATTGTCCTACTTTCTTTCAGGCAGTCCAAGTGTAAGGAAGATATTTAGTTTTTTTAATGTCGACGCAAAAATAGATTATAAACTTCTTTTTTTGTTTATCACAATATCATAACATCACTTTAAAAATGTAAAAGTATTTAAAAAAAACATTGTCCATTTCATTCTATATTCACTTCTTAAGAAATATTCCCAATAACTCTCTTCAATTCAATTTATAAATTAGACGAACCCTCTTTATAACCCAAATTTTGTGTTATCAGCAGCAGTACTACCCTAAAATAAAATATATCACACACAATGCTATCGAGACTTAAACCTTTGATCTCTGGAGTACCGTCCCCGTCCTAAAATAATACTAAAAATTTTATATGAAATGTACTAATCCAGCAATTTCTATTTTTTTTGTTTTTTTTCTTTACTTACATTCTTGACATCCAAAGAAAGTGTTTTGACGAACTATATATAAATATATATATAAATTACGAAATATATATAAATTATGATATCAAAGAGTTTTGATTTCTTAACACACAACTTCACTAAGTAGAACCAAGTTCCGTACAGCTGAAGCTGACAGAAGCGGTATGATTTATGAACAAATATAGTCAAGCGACACGGACCTGTTCATATCAGAGACTTGCTATACTTTGATTCAAAGTTCTTTTAAATCTTGATTTACGGGAAAATAAAGTAGTATTTATTTCTTAAAGTTTCTTCTTTACCAACACGACTGTTCGTGAAAAATTTGAGTTGAGTTCTTGGCTTCTTCATTCATACATAGGATCTATGTGTATTTAACACATTTTAATTTCTTCTCTGTTTTAGTTTAAATTTCTGCAACAAAATCTATACTTATAAGTAAAAATTTAGAAATGTCACACGACCTACATAAAATAAATAAAAAGGGATCTATATTATATGAATGTATATTTTCCAATAGTAAGCAGACGAAGTCACAGGCAACAGCTAATATAAACTATAATCTAATCTAACTTATATAATCCGGTCAGCGGTCATAAAAAATTGTTTATTATAAACAATATAATATTATTATTTGTAAATAAATTAATATATACAAATTTGTTTAGTAAGAAATACAAATTGAGTACTACATTTTATGGCAATTTCTGAAACAAATCGCTTTGACCTGAATGTAATAACAATTACTATTTGGAGTTTTATTGAGGTCTTCGAAATCAGGCAGAAATAATTTTTTTGCTTGAATATCAAAAGTGAAAAAGTAATGTACGTATACAGTTCCCACTTTTACAGTTGCACATTCTCTTTCTAATTTTAGAAAGAGTTCAAAACTTAACTTTCCCTTAACGGTAACTGTAAATGATAGACATCTGCAGCAGAAAGATAATTGCGAGTGTATTGCCAACCTACCAGAAACCACACCTATAATATATATATACTGATCTCATAGTTTCATTTGGAAGGAAGATTTTAATTCTACCAAAACTGTAAAATAAAAAAAAATAAGTTTCTTCATTTGTGTATATTACACCTTTTATGTTTTCTCTTTTTGTTTTTCATCTGTTCACTTCTAATATCTCAAAATGATAAAAATAATTTTGCCGGTAAGCACGTATTACATAAACCACACATCATTTGTAACTCGTGAAAGAGAATAAAATTTTATTTATGATTTAATAATAATGTAAGAAATACGAGAGTTTAAAATCATTAAATTGATTTGTAAAATGGGTTCAGAGAATGACAATAGCTGTTCATTGAGAGATCTAGAGAGACAACATTTATTATGTGAATATAATATTTTCGTTGTGTATGTTTTACATATCAGAAATGTTATATTCACAAGTAAATTATTAATCAAAAGTAATAGAGTGTTAATATAGGTGTATTTAAAGGTATGTATGTAGTCGAGTTCACTTCGTTGCGTGGTCACGTCGTACTGAATATTCATACAACGCACGTGTCGGATCAGGATCTGCACCATACGATAAGCACGCATCATATATTGACGACCTATCTTTAATATATTATTAACAAAAAGTATATTAAAAACTGTACACCAGATACCAAGCAACTACTTAATTTTCAAAGTTTTGTTCCAATATTTAAGGTGCAAACTACAGAAGTGCATACAACTACAATAGAAAGTGCAAAAACCAAAAATATCTTCAAACTTAATTATTAATACTATTTAAAAAATTAATTACAATTACCCTTAATTTAATTAGCCTAATAGGCTTCAAAACTAGGACTGAAGTATTTATTAAGAACTGTTTCCTCAAAGTCTCTTACATCCAGTAAGTCGGCGCGTATCTTCGTCGTTTATTATCAATTTTCCGTAAACACATCGTCAGCGTTTCATTCTATTGCCGTATGTTATTGGGTAATATATCATAGTAAGGTAACATTATTCAAAATATAAATATATTTATGACTTTACAATTCTAGTTGAAATAGAAGAGACGAGACGACTACCTCTTTTCAATTAATTATAATTAATTAATACGTATTAAATATATTCCTGAAAGTGCATAAATAGGTAACTTAAAATGATGCTTGCATGAGAAATCAAACCAATGCATGAACTGAATTGCTATTACAACTTAACTTTTTATTTTAAAACGAGCTTCGTGTTTGCGTCACTCAATACACAGAGGGCGCTGGTTCTTTTGATTAAATGACAGAAAAGTCTTTTTATTATATTTATATTAAGCTTTATCTTTTTAGAAGGTATAAAGGTTAAAAGCTCCATTTTCTTTGTAGTATAAAACTTCAACAGCGTAGTAAATACTTTTGCATATTTTGAAAATACATCTTTTAAAGGAAACAAAGAATACCCGAGAGATATTGCAAGGTAATATTAATATTTTATGCATATACAATATATTAGCTATGCATATTATTTTACAAGTAAATATATATAACTAAAAGTCGAGCGAGCAATGTGTCATCCCGAAAATAAAGAAATGTCCTGAAATCCAATAAGACTCGCGAACCTGGCTCCAATTTCAAACTCAAACTATCCAGAGGAAAAAATATTTGGAATCGGTCCGGCAGAATAGCATATATTGATTGCTGTACAGAAATGCGTTGTAGAAAATACATGTCACGAATATGTTGACCAAAGTTTTCTATTTGACAAAATCATGGATCAGATATTCATTTAAAATATATTATTTAATATTTTTACAGAAAATGTATCATAAAAATATCAAATCACCAAAGGAAGTTTTCCGATTCCAAATATATTGTATAGAAAATTTATTGTCAAGATAAATTTGCATACTGTTAGTAACTTAAGATGTATAAAGAAATAAAGATATATAGATGTTAAATAGTCGTAATTGTAAGCACGCTAACTAGTCTCCGGTATGTGGTGTGTTAAGTAAGTTAGTCTCATCATGGAGAGGTGCTTAAAGGACACTAAATGCAAATTTACAGAAGTGGCATTCTCTATTTAACCGTTCAATAAATAATAATAAAATAATACAATTATATTTACTTCATTAATAAAATTAATAAAGTTTAAAGTTAAAATTAAAGTTTCAAGTATGTATAATACATCTTAAATAACAAAAACAGACACAAAAAATTCAAAGATACAAATGATTAGATAAGAAAGATAAAGACGAGTAATTACTATAAGTATTATATAAAAGGAGATATAAAGTGAAGAAACCTTTTTGTATACAAAACTATATACGTACTTTATTATCCCTATGTTTTCGTATATTGAGATAAAAGTCTTTAATTTGTCGAGTTAATTACTAAGTTTAATTGTTAGTAAATTTGTTTCACTTGAAGGTGACTCCCAACGTTTGATTAACGATGGAGCAGAGTGCAGTGATGATGGACACACAGACAGGGATGATATTTAAATACATCCTCTAACAAAAGACACATTTAGTTATAGCAGATTCCGTGTAAGGCGTACAAAAATAAACAGATAGATCTCCATAAAATTTTAAAAACGTTCAAATCACTATCACACAAAAAATAGTAGAATGTTGATATCTATATTTTCATTAAACACTTTAAATAAGTGTTCAAAAAAATTATTTATACTTACATATAAACATAATACCTATTTAAATCAAATAAATATTCTATTTATAGTCGATAACTAACAATGCTGAAAAGGAAGGATTATACAAGAAATATGAGAACAAAGCCAACAAAACTGAACAATGTCCAGTTTTATGTAAGCCGCCATATTTACTAGATGATTTCCCGTGACGACACACGACAGTACTACTAATATTTAAAAGCTTTCCTAACAATGCAGGATAAAAGTAACGACTTACTCAGAATTGTTGGTTACAATTCATACACAAGAAAATACACAATAAAAACTAATGCTATTATTTTATATCAGTAAGTTTGTTTATTTAACTGAATCTTTCTTCAGTGAGGGAGTCAAAGTCAACGAGGTGCAGACTGGCAGCTAAACACTCGGTATTTTATTTCACCATACTAAAGCTTTGTAAGATTCACACAATAATTCACATAGCATTTCTATTTCTTTCATCATTATATTTAAAAAAATATTGATAAAATATAAACAAAGTAAACAAATATTATAATAGAATCAAGATTGTTACGAGCAATAACAAATGTTATTTATTGAATTGTCGTTTATTTCAGGTTAACGCGATAACAATGAAACCTTGTATATATATATATATATATATACAAGGGAACTTCCCGGCCCTTCGGGCCAGGAAGGATCAAAGGTCACGTATGAGGTTGGCACCTACCCTATTTTGTAGCCTGATTCAATAGCTTTTTTTTGATGTATTACACATTATTGTGTGATTTGTGGGTGATAAGTGATGCGCGTGCATACAGAGTCAATTAGGTCATTATTATATAGTAAGGATTTTTAATTTCATAATATACTAATCAAGGAGTTACGTATGCCTTTCATAGTTTCATACAACGTAATGATATATTGAAAATTAAAGAGCTTTGTAAGTAAAACTCACAGCTAGCACCACGAGCTCTCGTGCCATAATTCTTATAATATTTGTTCCACGTGATATCATGAATAATAAACAGCACTTCAGTGCAATCGCCAATGTGAATACGACCCGAGATAATTCACAGTGAGACTATCTCGGCATGTGTCTCGTTAATTTACGGAATTGTCGATTCCGTTGGTGGTTTGTGTTTAATTTATATATTGGGATTTTTGATTCCTATCGTACAATTAATATTTACTTTGATTATTTTAGTATTTCATAAGATTCTGTGAATTAGATCTGATGTAACTATAAAAAAATAATGTATGATATGAAATAACTCCAACACACTAAGATATAGCAATAACATAAATAATAAGGACATATTAAACAGTAGGTATTTTTATATCAACAGAAGTTTACAAACTGCGATTTTCACAAAAAAATCTGATGAACGCGAGGTTACATTTCAGTCATTATTCTTGGTAAAAATATTTATGTTTTTCAACAATTTTAAACTCTCTACCTCTGTCCATTTAACACACAAACAAATAAATGTGTTATGTAATGTATTCATTGTATTACTGCAGCAACCCTGGTTCTGCTTATGTTAATACAATTTAGAATATATAGATAGAAATATGGTGTATGTACATAAAATTACGTAGTAAATTTAAACTTTATTGCCACTTTTTTTGTATAAACATTGTTCCTATTCGAATATTTATAC
Organism: Melinaea menophilus ssp. n. AW-2005; assembly: GCA_918358695.1. Taxonomy (NCBI): domain Eukaryota; kingdom Metazoa; phylum Arthropoda; class Insecta; order Lepidoptera; family Nymphalidae; genus Melinaea; species Melinaea menophilus. The sequence continues at coordinate 4,014,282 of OU911040.1, read as the reverse complement.
TCAGAACTACTTTTATCTTAGCATTGGAGTAAAATATCTTTAGGATGGTTTCAAGAAACTCTAATCATGGGAACATTGTCATTTATATCAACAACGAACAGAAAAACAGAAATACTTTCTTTAATTACTAACAAAGTTTTTTAACTAATGGTGTTTCCTAAACATACATTCTCCACTTTAAATATATATATATTATAAAGTAAATCATTCTGATGCCTTCACCAGACACCACCTTTGATGTACTATCACAATACATGGAGTACTGATCTTATCAGAGGAACAGTTGCTCTGAATACCAGCTAGAGGCGTTTTAAAAAACTGATGGATACATGCAGAGGAGCTCACAAGTGAATTGCTTCAGAGCCTTGAACATCGTCGAAAAGTCAGAAGGCATTATCTCTTTCCTTCTATCGGACAACCCTCAATGAGCGCAACCTCTTTATAGCGGAAATCACAATCGTTTGCAAAAAACATTTTGTTTCCACTTTCACTATACATATATATGGATATCCATATAATGAGAACGTGTTGCCCAAATCTGTTTCCTTATACTCTAGGATCTTCAAAACATAGGAGAAAGATATCTTTTGGGGAAGAGTTTTACAACTTAGACTTTCATCGGTTATCACGAGATAGTAGTCAAAACCGCTACAAAACGCTAGTTGTTCTATAAAATAATTAATTTACGAGATTGGTTCTTAATACAATAAGTTAACCCTTGACTCTTGAACTTCAATAACCGAGTTTTATTAAAAAACAACAATGAGCCATTCATTTTACAGACCAACTTTTATTTTGCCCTAAAGTATAGAATCTTAAAATGTACCTACAAAATAATCAAGAATATCTATCAAATATAATACTTAACTGCGTAGACCTAGTCTATACTGAAATATATATATATATATATATATATATATATATATATGTGTGTGTTATAAACATAGTAGAATGTTTCTTTTATATATATATATATATATATATATATATATATATATATATAAAAGAAACACTCTACCATGCTTATAACAATGAGAAATAAAATCCGAAAGTCAAAATGTAGTGTAAATAGTGCTTAATTTAAATTAAGAAGTAACAATCGGATTCGATTTGAAGACTCGTAACATCGCTTACTATCTTCTGATTTGCTGATCATTTATTATTTACATTATGTGTTAAACTAATCAGGGATCATTTTATAAAAGATATTACTAGATAGTGGAGAGAAATAAGCTAAATTAATTAGAACTGCAAGTTTTTTTACTAAAAACAATATCAAAAAGTAAGAAGAGTAACCTCTTTCATTACACACCTCGTTCCACACGACCTACTCACTACCGACACTACTCGACTAGTGTGTACTTGAACTACGAGCTCTTTCACCATATTTATGAATACAAACCAACCGCTATTCAATTAATATATATACTTGTATACTTCCAAATATGAAGTAACGTCTATATTAATATGAAGAGATAACTTTGTATCCTTTATAGTTTAGTGCGCTCTGAGGTTTGTGAGATTTGGCGTAGCTCTTTATACTGAGTATGAATCCATGTCTGAAACTTAAATGTATTTGTAATAGCATTAAAGGACTGATTTGTTAGATCAAACTAATGTATCAAATAAATATATATATATAGGTAATGTTTGTCCAAACTCTTATTAACATATAAACTACGAATGTCGACTACCAATATTAGAACTAGTCACTTTAGTTAGTGTTATTTATCAATGTTACAAATAAAATGCTTGAAATATATTTCCTTCCTTTATTCTTTATAAAGATAAATGTTTGCTTCTTAGTTTGATTTTGTTTAAACTGTGTTATATTTCAGACAAAGTTCAGTAAATCTTTCAGCGATGAGTAACGCTCTGTGAGTGCAGTTCCGTGTCGTCATCTCTAGAACTGCTCTCTGCAAGATATCGAACTTCACCAAGACTACTTCATTACTTATTTTGATATCAATGTTACTTATATAACTGCAGAGAGCAGGAACTATCTGTTCGTTAAAGACAACGAATATATTCATAAATATATTAACATATATAAAAAGATTTATTGTTATTGTCTTTGGATTAACAATTTTTAGGAAACAGTAAAATAAATGTAGTCTTCGTTTGTTTTTTGTTTCTTGTATTGCTGCAAGTTATGAGATTGATAAAGTGTTTTAAGCAGCAATCTGTTCTAATCCCACAAAAATGAATTTGAAATGAAAATCAGTTAACAATATCTTTCTCGAGTTATCCGTTTCAAAGCTCCACATGAAATACCAAATTAAATTATCAGTTTCAGGACACTTATTAGGATTTTTCATATAAATAACTATTTTATATTGTTAAATGCTTTTTAACAATATAAAATAGTTATTTAATAAAAGAAATGAATATTTTAAAATATCTATTAACATACATAAGTTGGGGAATGCTGCCAATATTATAGCAGCATGTGCGTATACACGATATTTAAAATTATATTATTTATTTAAAAATTGTAATTTAGAATGACCATTCTAAAAATTATATTTTTTATTCAAAATAAGATTTTTTTTTTAATTTTGAAATATTAGTTTGAAATAATCTTTATTGAAATAATAGCTTACAGATATTATTTCAATAATAAATTCTTCTATGAGCGTGAGTGTGCTTAACCAGAGGGTTCATACGAAACAGAATTTGGTAGACTGCAGTTTTAAAGTTAAAATCAAAAAAATATATTTTATGTGTATAAAATTTTACACATTTCTCAGTTTCTTCCGAAAACACAAAAAGCTTAAACTTTAAATGATGTTTATTGATCATACATGTTACTACCCTTTCTTTATCTCCCAAAAATGTATATAAAAGAGCGTTTAGTACTAGATATTTTTATTAAGAGAATTAAATACACGTATAACAAGTCTCATTTCCTCCCAAACTCTGTCACGGTAACATCCAATCAGTGGTATCTCTGCCTCGTCTCTTATCACACGGAGCAGTCACGTGGCCTCATAACGATAGACCGGAATCAATAGTCATTATACTCAGCTCCTGGAATATATTGAGGAACATTTCAGGTTTCTAAGCTAAGTTTAAAACTCCATTAACAAAGGTTATAAGAATATTGATTGGACAATTTAACAGTATTGATTTATTTGTTACTCAAAACTTATAAAATGTTATAAAATGAAATTCTCTTTAAAATAATGATAACAAAATAAAAATAAAGTACAAATTAGAAAGAAATGTATTACAAATATATTATTACCATACAGACCCAGTGTATTCTACAACAGCATGGTGTAATTAGTTATTTCTTAAGACTTATATTTATCTTCACTATTTATAACTTTTATTTGCGTAACTGAAAGGTATTGTAATTGTTTTCTTGTCTTTATACTTTTGTAGTACCTAAAAATCGACTGTGACAGCGAGAACGTCAACAAACATCTTATTTTGAACTACTATTCTAAAATCAATTTCCAAAGTAATGACATTTAGATAAAAGTAAACAATATTCTGATTATTATTAAAAATAAAAAATATAAAAAACATCCAGCTTGGAGACATTCTATGGATCACAAACAGAATTGTTTCGAGTGGGATTTGAACCCGGCACGTTAAGCTCAGCAGTAGATGTCACCAACCACTAGACCAACAGGACGAGAAATTATACTTGATTGATAAAATAAGGCGCGGATTGTGCTTTATCCTAATACTAACTATATGAATAATAGAATTAAACATTAAATGAGTTTAAAATATAGTAAGAATGTTTTAAACTAAATAATTCACGAACTGTATTGAGACAACAGAGACTTGAGAAGAGAACAGTTGATAATGAAGGTGGTGTTGGTTTAGGATACAGAGAAGACACCTAAAGTAACAAAACCATTAACAGTACGCTCTCCTTAATAAATACAGACGGGTTAGAACTGTACACTCACTGCCGTTAATTGAGAAGACTAATTATTACTTTAATAATGTATTATTTATATATAAAGTCAAATGAAATGACTTTGTGTCATGATATAAAGAGATATAATGAGTCAAAATATAAAGAATTTAGAGCTTACATTTGTAAATAAATATATGTGATATTAAAAATAATATGTTATATAGGTTAGTTGACAATCTCCTCTTAGTAGTATATAGTACTATTGTTAGGTACTTAAAATACTAGAAATACACATATCAGTAACGATACCTCATACTTTCAAAACAAAACATGTATTAAAGGTAAATCAAAAACATTCTTTATATTTTGAGTACATAGAAAAGAAGTTTACAACACTTTTGTAAAACGGAGGCCTCGTATTAAATAGTAACTTGGTTCATTATTCGGTTGAGTTATTATTGTAATAATTTATTTTGAATTCTCAAAACATTTATCAGGATAGGATATTTAAACTTAAACTGTGTAATGTACTATAAATATATTAATACATCCTCTCACCAACAGCACGCGTCGACTGAAGAATGCCGATATGGATAAAGTCCGCCCTTTGAAATCCTAAATTTTAGGTTACTACCCAAATAAATGAATAATACTAAGTAAAATTATATTTATTTTATATAATTCTTTATAATATATTTATTTATTCTTGCATTTTTTCTTATAATTATTAATTAATTCATACATCTGTACCTCAAGATCGCTTGCTGCTTTAGCGATAAATCCGCGTCTTGTAAACTGTTTAAATATGTTATTTATTTTTTTTTATATATAAGAATTGGAAAATAACAATAACTTCTTCAGTTATCACAGGCTTAATAGACATTTCCAGTTAACAAACTGAACAAACAAAACAAATAGAAACTTCACGAAAACCGAAAACATTTGGATGAAATTTAAAATTGTAATAAAAATCCGCCAGCGAAAGACTTTATGATCGATTTCAATGAATATTTCAAATATTCCCAAAGTAACTGTTCAGTTTGATGCAGAGTTCAGATCGCAGGATATCTCTTGAGTTATCACAAAACTTACTATTCATTTTTGAGTAAGAAAATAAGTAAGTTAGATTGTAGAAGTCATACTGTTTTTAACATTTTCGAGAAGATTTATTTTCCTGTCATAATTTTATGATATATTGTAAAACTAGTTGTGCCCACGACTTTGTTTGCTTGGAATATGATTTAAAAAAAATTAGGCCAGTACTTATAACAGTTTTCCGACAATGAAAGTCCTGTTAAAATCGGTTCAGCCGTTTCAGCGATTAGCCGGACCAAAAAGAGATTTTTTTTTTAATGTAAGTACCGTTAATATTTTCATATGCATTTAGTAAGAAGTTAACTTGTAATTACATACAGACACTTCAATTATTTTATATATAGATATGATTATAAGTTCTAGAACGAACAGTGTGACTCTACTTTAACTGCATTTGCAATTCAATAGCACTGTAAAGTAAAGCAATCCTCATGAGAGCGACTCTATTTCACTTGGCGACTCACAAAATCCGATTGCGATTTTAGATTTCATATAACCATCATACGAAACTTCAATAATAGTAACAAATTTTAAAACATTTTGAATTATAAAATATAATATGAACAGAATATTATTCTTTTATCAATAAATGTATCATTTTTAATAAAGCATTGTTTCTCGATTGATTTTCCAGATACGATACAACCGGTGCCAAATGTCCACATAACGATGTAAGTTGTGATATTGTTTGCGAGATTTTATGTGACAGCAAGAACAAATGACTCTTCCTGGTTTGTCTGGGATGCGCTACTGAACTATTTATTTATTGCCTTTATTGAATTTTAGATGGGAATCGCATTTGTCCCATGACGTAATACTCATGTAATGGGAATCGACTGATGTTTTGTAGATTCAAAAGCTTTTATAAACAAGCTATTTAAGACAAATATAAGCTTAAAAATATGTAGATTACAGTCTTTTTCGTCAGTATCATTTTTATATTCATATTTTAAGGGTGTTATATCAGATATATGCGTTTATATTGTTTTAATTTTATATATTACTTGTGCCTTCTTAAATTGGGTTGCTGATGTGTTCATACCTTCACCTTAGTTCTAATCCCATGTTATTCTCTCTGTATTGGTCAGAGAATGTGTAACTCGTACATATTCTACAGAATTTACCAAACTCCGAACAAGATGTAAGGATGCATCTTACAATAAAATTAATTTTAAATAGCAAATATTACATTATTTTCTTATTGCGTTTCATATATAAAAAAATAATATATTGAATATATTTCAAAAAACTAAAAATGATATATATACTAGGAATATATATTTAGGAAAATCACTAATTGGTAGGTAAGTCAGGACTGACATCAGTGAACGGAGCACGAAGAGGAAGAAAGGGCTGACTGAGGTAACAATTTATAAGACATTTAAACTTCTAATCTAGTGATATTTTTAATATATTTACTGTGATAAAATTTGCTTTTATATTTATTTAATGTATATTTCAAATGTGTTAAAATAATAAGAAAACACCTGATGATATTGTCTTAGATGCAATGGGAGCTTAATATCTTGGAAACTTATTTTTATTTCAAGAATAAAAAATTCGTAAATCGTTTAGTATGAGCTATGAGCTATTTTATATATAATGGAAACCACCAGAAATTATCAGTATCGATAGTTCAATAGATTTTTTGTCAGAAAACAGTTTTTTGATAAAATAAAAAAAAACTAACTAACTAATACAATTATTATGTTCTGCGGAACTATTACTTATAATAAACCAAATCCCAAAAAGTGACAACACTTAAAATACCTCGTTCGACAGGGTCGATCGTGTTAGGTAGATTCCCGTCGGTCGGATCGACAAAGAAAAACTAGCCAGCAGCATTCTACTGGTCATTACGAGTCTTATGACGGATCACTCTGCTTATATTGGGGGAACTATCCACCACTCCTATCTCCTAAACGGGGGGTCGCATCAAAAAACTTTTCGGACAAAAAAGTTGCCTCTTTTAATTTCTTAATTTTCTAAGATTTTTCCGACAATAAAATTTTGCCGTCTTCTGTGACTTTTTTCAGTTTTTAACTTTCAACCTCCCCAGCCTCTCAATCCCCCGACCGATTTCCTCCGTTCAAGAACTTAACCTTTATTTTGTCCTTAAGAATGTGTATACCCAGTTTGAAAATCCTCCGTCAATATTTGCGACCTGTAGCGTGTCCCAAAGGTTTGCACTTTCACCCCCCCTCCCAGCCCCCCCTTTCACTTTTTCCAAAAAAACGAGATGGTGCGTTTGTCTTACTAATTTATCCTATCGACCTGTGAAGTCAGATTTTGCCTACGATGAATTTGGACTGATGGATCATATATACATATATATATAGAGGGATATATAGATTTTTTTTTCGACGGATTCTCAATTTTCAGTTCATAAACGGCGTAGCGCCCCTACTCTGGGGTCTGGGTCCCGTCATCGCATCGATTGCAATAGGTAGATTCATCTATGGAATCTACCTAACATGAATATTTGTATATTAATTAATTTAATAGTGTAATATTTTAACTAGAAACAGGAACTAGTAAAACTTATATTTTTAATGATAAATTCATCAGCGAGACTCGAACCCGCGAACTCTGAAGCATCATCTTCCGTCTCTGCCAACTGAACTACCGCTATGATACCTGGAACCTTCTTTATATATTCGTCTTAATCGGGACGATCTTCATTTCGCAATTTAATATATATTTAAATTTAATGTTTTAAATAAATTTAAATTTTACAGAATTTAAATAAACACGAATATCTGAAATTAATTAAATCTTAACTATTATTGCCTTCACTGCGGGTCACGAGGATTTCGTTCCGGGACTTTCACGTTATTTATCACCATCCCCGAGCTATTTACTGATAATATCTATTTATTACAAAAATAAACCTAAAACCAAAGAAATAAGTTACAGAATCGATTGACCGTTTTATCTATAAGAAGGCAACCGAGACAATGTCTCAGTGTCTTTGTTTTGTCCCTGAGGAGTCCTGTATGAAGACTTTCTTTTCGATTTAGCTGTTCTTTGAACAGTTTTTCCTTTAAGCTTTAAGATAAAAACAAAGTAAGCCTTTCCATCCTTTGTAATAGTTAAATCCTTACGCATTGAAAATAAGTGAAGATCTTACGTAGCCTTCGTAGGTGATAAATGTTAAATACAAAACGGATTCTAAGATTTTTATATATCTTGCTATTATATGTATATATATATATATATATATATATTGTATTTAATTATAATTATAATATATATTTTAAACAATATCATCTTGTTATTTTGCTTTCTTATTTGATATTTTGAGAACTCACGTCTCCCCTTGGATTTCTTATTTTATTTCAAACTAAACGCGAATGTTTCTGACAAGCTATTTCTTAATACTAACTTGTATTGAGTACTTATTATTGAATTTACGGTTTTACAGTTGAATTTAAGACAGGGGATAAAATAGTTATCTTTAAATGAGTAATGAAAGGAAACAACTATCGTTTTTTGACTCAACATATAGTCTGCCAAGATACCACACACCACAATGCATACATTATAGCCACACATGACGTGTAGTCAATTATGAAGTAACAAAATTGTAACAACGAAGAACATTTGAGTTTGTGACCGTCCTTACTAAATTACGAGACGTAATTATTCAAAACTGTTATATTTTTACCATTTGAAAAAATTTATGAACGATAATAAGAAATGATTCTCAGGATTTAGACAAACACACGGATTTAGACAACAACATTGAGAAACATATTCAGGATTGAAATGCAGTTGATAACATTTCTGTCAATTGATTGATGACTGGTGATAGAGCGCTCGTCTTGTAAACACGAATTAGAGATACCGGCAACGTTACATTTATCACGAGAAACTTTGACATTTAACACTTTGAATCTTTATTTTCATTAATATTTATCAAAAGTTTTAAACATATCCTTGCCCAATTAAGTACCTTCATTTAATTAAGACTTCATATTTCCAGTATAATGTCATATACGTAACAAATGGTTACTCTGAACATACTTACCAATTAGTGTTATTAAAACAGTAAAATTTATTACTTTAAGTCTGAAATGTATACTAAAATGCTTAATGAAGTATTAGCAATATTTTGCAAATTGTGTTATAAAGATTTAAATATGTCTGTTTGAATATATAACTTACGCGTTATTTCTTACGCTCTCATCTCTAAGATGTGAGTCCGTGCTTTGACCCGCTAATATAAACTTGGGAGCGTCTTGGTTGTAAATATTAATGAGGCCAGGTGTCGCGAGTTCTTATCCTGTCACTGCTGTTATAATGTTACTACACTGGGCTTATTTTTAATTTTTTTGTAAGGTATTTTAATTTCATCTCTACCATTTTAAATGTCACTCAGTCAGTCAGTTTTGGAATGATTTTTCAATCTTCATATATACATATTTTATCTCGTGATAGAATTTCTATTAAAAAGACCATACCAAGTCTTGGCTAATTGATTATAAATGTGATTGGTCAATAAATAACCCACCAACAGACAGTTACTAACATTAATCATCATACTTTTACAAAACGCCTCACAGTTCATTTGCTGTATGCTTATCTAGTTAGCTCTTATGTTCAATTAATTTCATATATCTTTCTCCCTTACAGTAATGGCCGAAAGATAGAAATACCATAGCAAAAGACAGGGTAGACACGTTCGAGCCATTTGCATAATAACTGGTTCGCGGTCAGCTTGAAAGAAAAGTTTCTAGATGAGGAGAAAGAACAAAGACAACGGGATCAAAGAAATGCATCACAATTTTCTTATGTCTTAAGAGAAGCACTCAGATAAATGAACGGACGATTAGATTTCCACAACACCTCACTCTTTGATAGTACATGTATTGTTGAGCGAAGCGAACGAAGTGAGCGGAGCGTTTTACTGGAGACTTTTTGCATTCTTTGTCACGAATTGGCTCAAAAACTACTTGACGGAAAATTATGAAACTTTGCAAACAAAAAGACACATATTAGGTGATGGTTTTTAAATAAAAAAAAATGAAAAAAAAATATTTTTTTTTTTTTTTTGGAAACAGTGAATACACTGGGCTCGCTTCGCTCAATATGCAAACGGCACCCGAGATTTCGCGAGCGCAGGGAGTCGAAAATGAGGGTTTGTTGGCGCCCCTAGTATTTGTGTATATTGTATATGTTAATTTGCAATATTTATTTTATGATTTATGTTCTTAAGATTAGATTAAGATTTAGCCTATATAGATTATAAGATGAAAATGAAATGATAAAAATAATTTTATAAAAATACAAAATTTTAACCGACAATACAATTCACTTACCCGTAAACTTAATATACGATTTTTAAAAGTAATATGAACTATAATTATATTAGAATTTAAAGCATTTACATTTATAATTTTTAGTTTGTATCTTTGCTGCCTTTCGTTAAATATTTGTTAAAAATGTGAAAATAGTTAGATTCTACGACATACAATACAATACAAACATACAAATTCGTAGCTCCGATACTGCAACCGTAGCACTACGTAGCACACATGTATACATTGTAATATATAATATTACGTAATATACATACACGTAATAAAAGCAATATATTCCTAATACATTCCATAAATATAGAATATGTATAAATTCCAAAAATTACATAACAAACTAGATGTCATCCATAAAGGCAGCTAACGACTGTTTAATTATTACAACAAACTCGGTTTAAAATCGTATATATATAAAAGTAAGGCTGTCTGTACGTACAGTTTACCTAAATCGTAATATTGTGTTATCAGCTGTTATAATTAAACACATCGGCAGCTGAAGGTAATGAGGTCGGACCACGATTAAAACCACTGATTAACTTTAATAGCGTTTCCAGATTACCGCCACATTGTAATTAAAAAGGTAAATTACAGTTCATTACAATAATTACACGTATATAAAAATATACGTGTAATTATTGTAATGAATGAATGAATTATAAAAATAATTATTTCGTTAGTTTATTGATGAAATTATCATGCTATTTTGTAGATTTACATTATATAAAATATCCTTTATTAATTTTACGTACACTTTTATTATTCTGAAAAATGTTTAAATGCCATTTATTTGTTTTCTTGCTCTCTTTGTGTATTTAAAACGTTCACTATCAGTAAATAATCGAAAATACATTATATATGTAAAAAAAATAGCACATTACAACCAACACCAGCTTAGTATAAAATATCTGCATTGTGCCAGGATATTTAATGTGAAGATTATATTCCCTCTCCGCAAGCACGTACGGAGGATTACACGAGTCTCACGCTGTGCTGAGACTAAGTAATGATCACTGCCTTACATTTTACTGTTGGTTTAATAGAATTATTTATAAAATATAATAAAGTGCAAAATTAATAAGGATAATTGAGCATACGATTTTAAACCACGGATGAACCATTACAAATGAAGCAGCTAATATTGTTACAGAAACATAATATGTTTTTTTATTATTAACAACCAAGATGGCCAGTCTTAACTATTCCGTCACTCGCTAAGCGCCGGTCGTTAAATGTAAAACAGCAAATAGCTTTTTAAGGCGTCCGAAATGAGGTCCGTGTTGCGGCAAACGAGTTCTTTATTAACGGGTCTTTGGTTATACTGCAGATAAAACGGACCATTTGAAAGTAATTTAGTTACTGTGAACCAAACAACAAGTAAAGAAAATAAAAGTTGACCATTTTTAAGAAAAATACGTTAAATTTTGTTACATGACTGTCCTTCTTCTTCTTCAGCTTATGGTATTAAAAGGAAATTAATGAACAAAAACACAAAATAGAATACCTTCAAATGAAATTGATGACGCAATAGAAGTCTCTCAAGAATGATCGTTCGAGAACATTGATAAAGGCCAAATTCCGACTTTTTTCGTTTATTAAAAACAGGGTGTTACGTAAATGATTATTGGCTGACACTCTCTTTTAATTATCTCCATTAAAGAGAGTGTGATATTATAAGCAAGTATTTATTTATTTATTTATTTATTTACCTTCACGCCATATCCCTTGCGGGGTAGCCAGAGACGACGGAGCGCCAAACGCTACGGTCTCTGCATACCTCTTTCGCCTCGGCCACAGACATCAACTTCTTCATACATGCCCTCCGGGGGGTCCTCATGCTTTTTACGTGACCTTAATCCAGTATTGTAGCTACTAGGTTTTCGAAGGTCACTCGAGGCCTCCCCCTGTCTCTCTTACCGCTCACTTTTCCCATATAAATCTTTTTTACCATTCTTTCATCACTCATTCGTTCAACGTGCCCAAACCACCTGCAAGTATTTAACACATACGAATTATAATTACGACTTTTTGGAACGCGTCGTAAAGGTATTAATATTTTAATAAATATAGAAATAGACCCAGGCGTTTTATTAGTTTATGTTTTTATTAATTTATAAGTTTTGTACTATTATTATGAATTTTATTAGAAGAACTTAGCAAAAAACGGAAATATGTGTACGATATATTTGTACCATCCGGCGTCGACAATCCATTATCAGTTTCCGCCATATATCCAATCTTTTAGATACTTCAGAATATTCTAAATTTATGAAAAAGTAAAGAAACATTCCTTATAAATAACAAGATAACCTATACATAAAACCAATAATAATCAAAAAAATATCATTTTAAGGAGTTATTAAACCACTTTTATCATAGGTTTACACAATAATCGAAAAAGTCGTCTATAAATGGAAATATTTTGTTATAATGGAGGCATTAGTTAGAGACGCTACTAATTTGCGACCCGCGGCCTTTTTTAAGGCCCATTACTCACTACTCCATCTGGGTAAATACTATTAGTCTTACCATTATTATATAACGACATTTACATATTACAAGAATTACCGCGCGTGCCCTGAAAACATTGCACTTTACAATTACGTTGGCGTATATTAAGTGTAATATCCTTCACCCAAACCTTCAACATTACTCTTACTTTATCTAGTTGTTTAAACGCTGCAATTTGCACACGATTTCATAAACGTTAGTGTTTAATAAGTTTCCGCTTTATAATTTGTCAGCCTTAAACATTCCGTTCCTTAGGGTCGAGTTTAAGTTGTGTTATAGAATAAATATCTAATACTAATATGAAATTACTACAGTGTGTACTCACCCTGGCGCGGCGCGGATAAGACGCTGCGAGCACGCGGCGCCGGCGTAATATTGTGTTGTTAGCAACAATTGTAAGTAAACACATTGCAGCTGGAGGGTAATGAGGTTGGACCACGATTAAAATCTCTAATTAACTTTAATAGCTTTTCCAGATTACCACCACATTGTAATTAAAAAGGTAAATTACAGTTCATTACAATAATTACACGTATAAATGTACTTATACAGATAGTGGATGAGGTTAAAGCAAGTAAGCATTCTTGAATTTTGATTTTAAAGTTGTAAAATTTTATTAGATTAGTTCGAAAGTACCATGAGTGTAAAATAACAATTATTTCAATAATTTCAATAATTACAAATGAAACGGCCTTAATCATTTTATATTCGTGTTTTAAGGGTGTTATAAATCTCATATTCGTTATGTCATATATAGCAGTTTATATTGTCTTAATTTTGGAAATATTACTTGTCCTCTTTTTAAATTGGTTTGCTGATGTGTTCGTACCTTCATAGGATCGGTAAAGTGCAGTTCCATGCACCGGTTAGTTCAAATCCCATGTTATTCTCTCTGTATTGGTCAAAGAATGTGTAACTCGTACATATTCTACAGAATTTACCAAACTCCGAACAAGATGTAAGGATGCATATTCCATTTAAATCAATTTTAAACAGAAAATTATAAATTAGAATATTCTTATTTCATTAGCTATATATATATGGATTGCTTAATTTATTTCAGTCTAAACGCGAATGTTTCTGACAAGCTATTTCTTATTATTATTGAATTTACGGATTTACAGTTGAATTTAAGAACGGGGAAAAAATTGTTATCTTTAAATAAATAAGTAATGAAAGGAAACAACAATCGTGTTTTGACTTAATATATAGACTGCTAAGATACCACACACCACAGTGCATATAGTATAGCCACACATGACGTGTAGTAATTATTCAGAAACAAAATTGTAACAAAACAGGACATTTTATTTGTGACCGTCTTTACTAAATAACGTGACTTGATTCCTAACCGTTATATATATGTACCATTTGTATGAATAAATAAATGTCTGTAGCAACGTAAGGAGCATATATATTAAGAAAATATTCTAAGGCTTCCTTGGACACGCAAAGAATGAGAAACAAACAATCAAAATACAGTCGATAACATTTTTGTCAATTGATTGAAGACTGGTGACAGAGCGCTCGTCTTGTTAGCACGAATTAGAGATATCGACAACGTTACATTTATCACGAGAAGCTTTGACATTTAAAACTTTGAACCTTTATTTTCATTAGTATTTAACAAAAGTATTAAATATATCCTCGCCCAATTAAGCCAATTAAGTACCTACATTTAATTGAGACTTAATATTTTGAGTTAAATGCCATATACGTAACAAATGGTTACTAAACATACTTACCAATTAGTATTATTGTAACAGTAAAATTTATTATGTTAAATATTATATAAACATACAATATTTAGCAGAACATATGTGTTATATTAATAATATTTGAAAATTGTGCTATTAAGATTCAAATATGTGGGTTTGTATATCTAACTTACGCGTTATTTCTTACGCTCTCATCTCTGAGATGTGAGTCCGTGCTTTGACCCGCTAATATAAACTTGGGAGCATCTTGGTTGTAAGTATTAATGAGACCGCGCGCCGCAAATTCTTATCCTGTCACTGCCGTTATACTGTTACTTTACTTAGCTTATTTCTAAGATTTTTCTAAGGTATTTTAAATTCAACTTTACCCTTTAAATGTCAGTCTCTGTTTTGGAATGATTTTTCAATCTTCATATTTACATATTTTTGTCTCGTTACAGATATTCTATTAAAAAAACCACACAAACCTAATTCGCTAATAGATTCTCAAGGCAATTGGTAAATAAATAACCCACCAACAGACAATTACTAACATTAATTATCATACTTTTACACCTCTCAGTTCATTTTCTGTATGCTTATCTAGTTAGCTCTTGTGTTTAATTCATCCCATATATCTTTATCCCTTACAGTATTGGCCGAAAGAAAGAAAAGCCGCAGCAAAAGGAAGGGTAGGGTACATTCGAACCATTTGCATAGTAACAGATTTGAGGTCAGCTTAAAAGAAAAGTTTCTAGATGAGAAAGAATACACACAAGGGGATCAAAGAATTGCTTCACAATTTTCTTATGTCGTAAGAGAAGCACTCAGATAAATTAACGGACGATTGAATTTCCACATCACCTCACTCTTTGATAGTACATGTATTAGTTAATTTGCAATTACAAATACCTATTGTATGAAATATTTATTTTAGGTTTTACGTTCAATAAGATTTAGCCTTTATGAATTTTAAGGTTGCATCGCAAAATATTTTTTTTCTTTATTTTGTTGGGTTTAGCCATCCAAGAGGTCACAAGAAATAGATTTTGCAAATGCGTTCTCATACAAAGAGAACGGTACTGCCGCTGGAGGCCACCTCCATCACGACAGTTCCTTTACACAGATCTTCTACCACACGGTACTACCACACTCAAGCCAGCTTGTATACAAGCTGTAGTTCAGCACTATAGCTTATTTATTTATTTAGCAAATTGTATAAAAATTTATAATTTTAACCCGCACTATAATTTACTTACGTAAACCCAACAGGCAATATTAAAAATTAATATAATATAGTAAATAACAATTAGAATTAGAAACTTTAACAATTATAATTCATAACTTTGCTACCCATCTTTAAATATTTATTAAAGGTGGTTAAATAGTTAGACTCTACGACATACAAACATACAAATACGTGGCTGCGATACTGCAACCAAAGCACTACGTAGCAAATATGTCTCCATTGTAATATATAATATTAAGTATTTTACATATACATAATAAAAACCAATATATTTCCAACACTTTTCATAAGATTAGAATATGTATATATTCCAAAACTTACATCTTAAATCGTCGACAAAGGCAGCTAAAGACTGTTCAATTATTACAACAGACTCGGTTTAAAATCGTATATATATAAAAATGAGGCTGCCTGTACGTACCGTTTACCTAAATCGTAATATTGTATCGTTAGCAACTGTTATAATTAAAAATATCGGCAGCTGAAGGTAATGAGGTCGGACCACGATTAAAACCACTGATTAACTTTAATAGCTTTTCCAGATTACCGCCACATTGTAATTAAAAAGCTAATTACAGTTGATTACAATAATTACACGTATAAATGAACTCATACAGATAGTAGATGAAGTTAAAGCAAGTAAGCATTCTTAAATGTTACATCAAATCATTGTTCTTCTGATTCTTACATATACATATATTAAATATTTTAGTTGTAAAGTTAAATGAACGTTATGTGTTATGATTACTCCACCAGTACTTTGAAACGTAACAATTATTTTAAACTAAATTTAAATCATATAATAGATACAATTGAAATGGCTTTAACTATAATAAAATAATATAAGCTGTTAAGATTTATTGATGAAATAATCATGTTATTTTGTAGATTTACATTATATAAAATATCCTTTATTACTTATACGTTCTCTCTTTTTCGTCTGAAAAGTGTTTTAATGCCATTCAATTGTTTTCTTGCTCTTTTTGTGTATTTAAACGTTCACTATCAGTAAATAATCGAAAATACATTATATATGTTAAAAAAATATCTGCATTGTGCCAGGATATTTAATGTGAAGATTATATTCCCTCTCCGCAAGCACGTACGAGTTTCACGCTGTGATGAGACTTAGTAATGATCAGTGCCTTATACTTTACTGTCGTTTAATAAGACTTATAAAACTTAAGTGCAAAATTAATAAAGATAATCGAGCATACGATTCTAAGCCACAGATGAACCAAGCATAGCTTTTTAAGGCGTCCGAAATGAGGTACGTGTTGCGGCAAACGAGTTCTTTATTAACGGGTCTTTGGTTATGCCGGAGACAAAACACACCATTTGAAAGTAATTTAGTTACCACGAACCAAACAACGAATAACTAAAATGAAGTTGGACCATTTTGTAAAAATACGTTAAATTATCAACATGATATTCTTTCATATAAGATTATGATATTAAAAGGAAATTAATGAACAAAACCACAAAACAGAATACTTTCAGATGAAATCGATGACGCAGTAGATGTCTCACAAGAACGATCGTTTGTAGACATTGCTAAAGGGCAAATCATTCCGTTTTGTTTTCGTTTATTAAAAAAACAGGGTGTTACGTAAATGATTATTGGCTGACACTCTCTTTTAATTATCTTTACTAATGAATGTGCGATATTGTAACGCAAGTATTTAACACACACGTATTATGATTGCGACTTTTTGCAACTCTTTGTAAAGTTATCAATGTTTTTACAAATATAGAAATCGACTCGGGCTTTTTATTACTTTACATTCATATTAATTTATAAGTTTTGTAATATTATTATGAATTTTAATGGAAGAACTTAGCAAGAAACGGATATATTTGTGCCATCCGGCGTCGACAATCCATTACTAATTTGTGACCCGCGGCCATTTTAGGGCCTATTAGTCACTACTCCATCCGGGTAAATACTTTTAGTCTTATCATTATTATATAACCACATTTACATATTACAAGAATTACCGCGCGTGCTCTGAAAACATTGCACTTTGCAATGACGCTGGCACATTTTAAGTGTAATATCCTTCATACAAACCTCCACCATTACTCTTACCTTATCTAGTTGTTTAAACGCTGCAATTTGCACACGCTTTCATAAACGTTAGTTTTTAATAAGTTTCCGCTTTATAATTTATCAGCTGTAAATATTCCGTTCCTTTGGTGCAAGTTTAAGTTGTGTTATTGAATAAATGTCTAATACTAATATGAAATTACTACAGTGTGTACTCACCCTGGCGCGGCGCGGATAAGGCGCGGCGAGCTTGCGGCGCCGGCGTAATATTGTGTTGTTAGCAACAATTGTAAGTAAACACATTGCAGCTGGAGGGTAATCTGGTTGAACCACGATTAAAATCCCTAATTAACTTTTATAGCTTTTCCAGATTACCGCCACATTGTAATTAAATAGGTAAATTACAGTTCATTACAATAATTACACGTATAAATGTACTTACTTATACAGATAGTGGATGAAGTTAAATCAAGTAAGCATTTTTGAGTGATACATCATTGCCACCTTTTGATTTAAAAGTTGTAAAATTTTATTAGATTAGTTCGAAAGTCCCATGAGTGTAAAATAACAATTATTTCAAATTAAATGTAAATTATATAATAAATAGATACAAATGAAACGGCCTTAATCATTTTATATTCGTGTTTTAAGGGTGTTATAAATCTTATATTCGTTATGTCATATATATCAGCTTATTTTGTCTTAATTTTGTAAATATTACTTGTACCCTCTTTAAATTGGATTGCTGATGTGTTCATACCTTCATAGGATCGGTAAAGTGCAGTTCCACGCACCGGTTAGTTCTAATCCCATGTTATTCTCTCTGTATTGGCCAAAGAATGTGTAGCTCAAACATATTCTACAGAATTTATGAAACTCCGAAGAAGATGTAAGGATGCATCTTACATTTAAATCAATTTTAAATAGAAACTTATAAATTAGAATATTCTTATTAAGTTAACTATATTAATACAAATATTCCGCGAAACTAACAATGATATATACATATATACATGGATTTCTTATTTCAGTCTAAACGCGAATGTTTCTGACAAGCTATTTCTTATTATTATTGAATTTACGGTTTTACAGTTGAATTTAAGAACGGGGAAAAAATTGTTATCTTTAAATAAATAAGTAATGAAAGGAAACAACAATCGTGTTTTGACTTAATATATAGTCTGTTAAGATACCACACACCACATTGCATACATTGTAGCCACACATGATGTGTAGTAAATTAATTGTTCAGTAACAAAATGTGAACAAAACAGGACATTTCAGTTGTTTATTCCCAACTGTTATATATTTGCATGAATGCAATGAATGAATGTTTGTAAAAGTGTAAGAAGCATATATATTAAGAAATGATTCTAAGGCTGCCTTGGACACTCAAACAATGAGAAACACGTTCAGGATCAAAATAAATAAGCAATCAATTGACAAAAATATTATCAACTGGATAATATTTTTGTCAATTGATTGCTGACTGGTGACGGAGCGCTCGTCTTGTAAACACGAATTAGAGATACCGGCAACTTTACATTTGTCACGAGAGGCTTTGACATTTAACACTTTGAAGCTTTATTTTCATTAGTATTTATCAAAAGTATTAAACATAATCTCGCCCAATTAAGTACCTTCATTTAATGGAGACTTCATATTTCGAGTTTAATGCCATGTACGTAACAAATGGTTACTCTGAACATACTTACTAATTAGTATTATTGTAACAATAAAATTTATTACGTTAAATGTTATGTATATTTATAATGTTTAGCAGAGGACATGTGTTGTATTAATAATATTTGCAAATATGTGTGTTTGAATATCTAACTTACGCGTTATTTCTTGCGCTCTCATCGCAGAAATCTCAGTCCGTGCTTTGACCCGCTAATATAAACTTGGGAGCGTTTTGGTTGTAAATATTAATGAGACAGGGCGTCGCGAGTTCTTATCCTGTCACTGCTGTTATACTGTTACTTTACTGTACTTTTTATTAATTTTTTTGTAAGGTACTTTAATTTCATCTCTATCATTTTAAATGTCACTCAGTCAGTCAGTTTTGGAATGATTTTTCAACTTTCATATTTACATATTTTTATCTCGTGATAGATATTCTATTAAAAAACCATACTCTTGGCTAATTGATTATAAATTTGATTGATCAACAAATAACCCATCAACGGACAGTAACTAACATTAATTTTCATACTTTAACATAACGCCTCTCAATTCATTTTCTGTATGCTTATCTAGTTAGCTCTTGTGTTTAATTCATCCCATATATCGTTCTCCCTTACAGGATTGGCCGAAAGAAAGAAAAGCCGCAGCAAAAGATAGGGTAGACACGTTCGAGCCATTTGCATAATAACTGGTTCGCGGTCAGCTTGAAAGAAAAGTTTCTAGATGAAGAGAAAGAACAAAGACAACGGGATCAAAGAAATGCATCACAATTTTCTTATGTCTTAAGAGAAGCACTCAAATAAATTAACGGACGATTAGATTTCCACAACACCTCAATCTTTGATAGTACATGTATTACTTAATTTGCAATAATAGATACCTATTGTATCAAATATTTATTTTATGGTTTATGTTCTTTAGATTAGATTAAGATTTAGCCTATATAAATTATAAGATGAAAATGCAAATAACTTTTTTCTTTATTTGTTGGGTTTAGCCAGCAAAGACCAGAGCTCACAAGAAATAGATTTTGCAAATGCGTTGTCATACAAAGAGAAAGAGAAAGATACTGCGCTAGTAGTCCACCTCCCAGACGATAGTTCCTTTAAACCGATCTTCTATCAAATGCTACTAAAACACTCAAACCAGCTCGTATACAAGCCGCGGTCCAGCACTACAGCCTATTTATTTAACAAAATGTATAATAATTGTATAAAAATACAAAATTTTAACCGACAATACAATTCACTTACCCATAAACTTAATATGCGATTTTTAAAAGTCATATAAACTGTAATAATATTAGAATTTAAAGCATTTACATTTATAATTTTTAGTTTGTATCTTTGCTGCCATTCGTTAAATATTTGTTAAAAATGTGTAAATAGTTAGACTCTACGACATACAAACATACAAATACGTAGCTCCGATACTGCAACCGTAGCACTACGTAGCACACATGTATCCATTGAAATATATAATATTACGTAATATACATACACGTAAAAAAACAATATATTCCTTATACATTCCATAATAATAGAATATGTATAAATTCCAAAAATTACATAACAAACCAGATCTCATCCACAAAGTCAGCTAACGGCTGTTTAAATATTACAACAAACTCGGTTTCAAATCGTATATATATAAAAATAAGGCTGTCTACACGTACAGTTTACCTAAATCGTAATATTATGTCGTTAGCAACTGTTATAATTAAACACATCGGCAGCTGAAGGTAATGAGGTCGGACCACGGTTAAAACCACTGATTAACTTTAATAGCTTTTCCAGATTACCGCCACATTGTAATTAAAAAGGTAAATTACAGTTTATTACAATAATTACACGTATAAATGTACTCATACAGATAGTAGATGAACTTAAAGCAAGTAAACATTCTTAAATGTTACATCAAATTATTGTTCTTCTGTTTCTTACATATACATATATTAAATATTTTAGTTGTAAAGTTAAATTAACGTTATATTTTGCGATGAGTCCAACAGTACTATGAAAAATAAAAATTTCAAAGTAAATTTAAATCATAAAATAGATACAATTGAAATGACTTTAACTATAACAAAGTAATATAAGCTGTGAAGGTTTATTTTGAAATAATCATTCTATTTTTTACATTTACATTATATAAAATATCCTTTATTAATTTTACGTTCACTGTTATTATTCTGAAAAGTGTTTAAATGTCATTCAATTGTTTTCTTGCTCTCTTTGTGTATTTAAAACGTTCACTATCAGTAAATAATCAAGAATACATTATATATGTAAAAAAAAAACATCACATTTCAACCAACACCAGCTTAGTATTAAAATATCTGCATTGTGCCAGGATACTTAATGTGAAGATTATATTCCCTGTCCGCAAGCACGTACGGAGGATTACACGAGTCTCACGGCGTGCTGAGACTAAGTAATGATCACTGCCTTACACTTTACTGTTGTTTTACAAGACTTATAAAACATAAAGTGCAAAATTAATAAAGATCATCGAGCATACGATTTTAAGCCACAGATGAACCATTACAAATGAAGTAGTTAATATTGTTACAGAAACATAATATGTTTTTTTATTATTAACAACCAAAATGGCCAGTCTTAACTATTCCGTCACGCGCTAAGCGCCGGTCGTAAAATGTAAAACAGCAAATAGCTTTTTAAGGCGTCCGATATGAGGTACGTGTTGCGGCAAACGAGTTCTTTATTAACGGGTCTTTGGTTATGCCGGAGACAAAACGGACCATTTGAAAGTAATTTAGTTACCGCGATCCAAGCAACGAGTAAACAAAATAAAGTTGGACCATTTTTTGGGAAAAATACATTAAATTATCAACATGACAGTCCTTCATATAAGATTATGGTATGAAAAGGAAATTAAACAACAAAAACACAAAATAGAATACCTTCAGATGAAATTGATGACGCAATAGATGTCTCACAAGAACGATCGCTGGTAGATATTGCTAAAGGGCAAATCATTCCGTCTTTTTTCTTTTATTAAAAACAGGGTGATACGTAAATGATTATTGACTGAAGTTCTCTTTTAATTATCTCCACTAAAGAAAGTGTGATATTATTATTAAATATTTAAGATATATGTATGTTAAATTGCGTCGCGTAATATGTTATCGCATTAAGATTGCGACTTTTTGCAACGCTTTGTAAAGGTATTAATATTTCTATTAATATAAAAGGGGACTAAGGCTTTTTATTACTTGATATTTTTGTAATATAATTGTAACTATTATTAGAAGAACTTCGCCAGAAACTGTGTGTACGACATATTTGTACCATCCGGCGTAAACAATCCATTCTTAGTTTCCGCCATATTTCAGATCTTTTATATGCTTCAAAATATTTTAATCTAAATCTGTGAGAAAGTAAAGACATTCCTTGTAAATTAAGTTAATCCTTAAGTTTGACTACCTATATATAAAACAACCCTTACCCATAAAAATATTAGTATTTTAAGGTCTTATCAAAATATTTATCTTTATTTAAATAAATAAGAAGTAACAGAAAACAGCTGTCGTGTTCTTACTTAATATAAAGTCATCTGTCTGTCAGGATACCACACACCACAGTGCATACATTGTAGCCACATCTGATGTGTAGTAAATTAATTGTTCAGTAACAAAATTGGAACAAAACAGGACATTTTATTTGTGACCGTCCTTACTAGATTACGAGACTTGTTTATTCCCAACTGTTATATATTTGTATGTATGAATGAATGAATGTTTGTAAAAATGTAAGGAGCATATATATTAAGAAATGATTCTAAGGCTCCCTTGGACAAACAAAGAATGAGAAATAAAAACAGTTGATAATATTTTTGTCCAATTGATTGAGGACTAGTGACAGAGCGCTCGTCTTGTAAACACGAATTAGAGATACCGGCAACGTTACATTTATCACGAGAAGCTTTGACATTTCACACTTTGAAGCTTTATTTTCATTACTATTTATCAAAGGTATTAAACATAACCTCGCCCAATTAAGTACCTTCATTAAATTGAGACTTCATATTTCCAGTTTAATGAA
This sequence comes from Melinaea menophilus ssp. n. AW-2005, assembly GCA_918358695.1. Lineage (NCBI taxonomy): Eukaryota > Metazoa > Arthropoda > Insecta > Lepidoptera > Nymphalidae > Melinaea > Melinaea menophilus. The sequence goes on along the minus strand of OU911040.1, from coordinate 3,990,741 downwards.
ATCTACGTAACAAATGGTTACTCTAAACATACTTACCAGTTAATGTTATTGTAACAGTAAAATTTATTACGTTAAATGTTAAACATACATACAATGTTTATCAGAGGGCATGTGTTGTATTAATAATATTTGCAAATTGTGTTGTTAAGATTCAAATATGCCTGTTTGAATATCTAACTTATGTGTTATGTCTTACTCTTATCTCAGAGGTGTGAGAGTCCGTGCTTTGACCCGCTAATATAATCTTGGGAGTGTCTTGGTTGTAAATATTAATGAGACAGGACGTCGCGAGTTCTTATCCTGTCACTGCTGTTATACTGTTACTTTACTTAGCTTATTTTTAAGATTTCTCAGGTATTTTAAATTCACCTTTAGTCTTTAGATGTCTCTGTTTTGGAATGATTTTTCTATCTTTATATTTGTTAAGTTAGAAATTGTATTATGTCAAGATGTTTTCTGTTTCTTGCCACTAGAGGCGCTTATGTTGCTTTTATTATTTGTGTCCTGCGTTTTGTATATACTGTCTTGTCTGTAGTTTTTCTTCAACAATAAAAATGCATTTATTAGATCAGAATTCTTACTTTAATTAATATTCGTCAATAATAATAACTTAAAGGCACTAATATTTATGTACATATAAAAATATGTATTTTTATCTCTTTCTTCTTAAGATATTCTTTTAAAAAAATATTCGAACCTCTTAGTTTATTGATTCTAAGTGTGATTGATCAATAAATAACCCATCAACTGACAGTTACTAACAGTAATTATCATACTTTTACATAACGCATCTCAGTTCATTTGCTGTATGCTTATCTAGTTAGGTAGTGTGTTTTATTCAATCCATATATCTTTCTCCCTTACAATATTAGCCGAAAGAAAGAATTGCCGCAGCAAAAGATAGGAAGACTCGTTCAAGCCATTTGCATAATAACTGGTTCGCGGTCAGCTTGAAATAAAAGTTTCTAGATGAGGAGAAAGAACAAAGACAACGGAATCAAAGAAATTCATCACAATTTTCTTATGTCTTAAGAGAAGCACTCAGATAAATGAACGGACGATTAGATTTCCACAACACCTCAATCTTTGATACTACATATATTACTTAATTTGCAATAATAGATACCTATTGTATCAAATATTTATTTTATGGTTTATGTTCTTTAGATTAGATTAAGATTTAGCCTATATAGATTATAAGATGAAAATGCAAATAACTTTTTTCTTTATTTGTTGGGTTTAACCAGCAAAGACCAGAGGTCACAAGAAACAGATTTTGCAAACGCGTTGTCATATAAAGAGAAAGGTACTGCGCTAGTGCACCTTCCACACGATAGTTCCTTTACACCGATCTTCTATCAAATGCTACTAAAACACTCAAACCAGCTCGTATACAAGCCGTGGTCCAGCACTACAGCCTATTTTTTTAGCAAAATGTATAATTGTATAAAAATACAAAATTTGAACCGATAATACAATTCACTTACTCGTAAACTTATTACGCGATTTTTAAAATTAATATGAACTATAATAATATAGGAATTTAAAGCATTTAATTTATAATTTATAATTTTTAATTTATAACTTTGCTGGCCGTCGTTAAATATTTGTTAAAAATGTGTAAATAGTTAGACTCTACGACATACAAACATACAAATACAAATATTATACGTAGTTCCGATACTGCAACCGTAGCTCTACGTAGCACACATGTATCCATTGAAATATATAATATTAAGTATTGTACATATACGTAATAAAACAATATATTCCTAACACTTTCCGTAAGTACCTATGGTTTGGGAAAGTTACATACATACCAGAAATTACCGACAAAGTTAACGACTGTTTAATTATTACAACAAACTAGGTTTAAGATCGTGTATATATACAGGTTATCTAAATTGTAATATTGTGTCGTTATCAACGGTTATAATTAAACACATCGGCAGCTGAAGGTAATGAGGTCGGACCACGATTAAAACCACTGATTAACTTTAATAGCTTTTCCAGATTACCGCCACATTGTAATTAAAAAGGTAAATTACAGTTGATTACAATAATTACACGTATAAATGTACTCACACAGATAGTGGATGAATGTAAAACAAGTAAGCATTCTTAAATGTTAAATCTAATCATTGTTCTTCTGATTCTTACATATACATATATTAAATATTTAAGTTGTAAAGTTAAATTAACATTATGTTTTATGATTACTGCAACAGTACTATGAAAAATAACAATTATTTCAAAGTGATATTTAAATCATATAATAAATATTTAATAATGAAGTAAATAATCCAAAAATACCTTACATAGTTAATAAAAAATCTTCACATTACAACCAACACCAGTTTAGTATTAAAATATCTGCATTGTGCCAGGATATTTAATGTGAAGATTATATTCCCTCTCCGCAAACACGTACAGAGGATTACACGAGTCTCACGCTGTGCTGAGACTAAGTAATGATCACTGCCTTACATTTTAATGTTGGTTTAATAGGATTATTTATAAGGTATAAAGTGCAAAATTAATAAGGATAATCGAGCATACGATTTTAAACCACAGATGAACCATTACAAATGAAGCAGTTAATATTGTTACAGAAACATAATATGTTTTTTATTATTAACAACCAAAATGGCCAGTCTTAACTATTCCGTCACTCGCTAAGCGCCGTTCGTTAAATGTAAAACAGCAAATAGCTTTTTAAAGCGTTCGAAATGAGGTACGTGTTGCGGCAAACGAGTTCTTTATTAACGGGTCTTTGGTTATGCCGGAGATAAAACGGACCATTTGAAAGTAATTTAGTTACCGCAAACCAAACAACGAGTAAACAAAATAAAGTTGGACCATTTTTTGGGAAAAATACGTTAAATTATCAACATGACAGTCCTTTATATAAGCTTATGGTATTAAAAGGAAGTTAATGAACAAAAACACAATAGAATAGAATACCTTCAGATGAAATTGATGACGCAATAGATGTCTCACAAGAACGATCGCACGTAGACATTGTTAAAGAGCAAATCATTCCGTTTCGTTTATTAAAAAACAGGGTGTTACGTAAATGATTATTGGCTGACACTCTCTTTTAATTAACTCCACTAAAGAATGTGTGATATTGTTACAAAATTATTTTTCATACACGTATTATGATTGCGAATTTTTGCAACTCTTTGCAAAGTTATCAATGTTTTTATAAATATAGAAATCGACTCAGGCTTTTTATTAGGTTATATTTATATATTTTGGTATATTATTCTGAATTTTAATGGAAGAACTTAGCAAAAAACGGAAATATGTACACGATATATTGTGCCATCCGGTGTCGATAATCTTTTATGAGCTTCCGTCATATATCCGATCTTTTTGATATTTCAGAATATATTATTTTATGAAAAAGTCAAGAAACATTCCTTATAAATATTTACTATATATAAAACAACCTACAATCATAAAAAAATATATAATTTAAGGAGTTTTTACACCACTTTTATTATAGGTTGACACAATAATCGGAAAAGTCGTCTATAAATGGAAAAATTATGTTATAATGGAGGCATTAGTTTGAAACGCAACTAATTTGCGACCCGCGGCCTTTTTAAGGCCCATTACTAGTGAGTACTACTTACTTACTAGTGTATTTACCCGGTTGGGGTAGTGACCCCAACCGGGTAAATACATTTAGTCTTATCATTATAATATGACCACATTTACATATTACAAGAATTACCGCGCGGGCTCTGAAAACATTGCACATTGCAATGACGCTGGCACATTTTAAGTGTAATATCCTTCACACAAACCTCTAACATTACTCTTACTTTATCTAGTTGTTTAAACGCTGCAATTTGCACACGTTTACATAAGCGTTAGTGTTTAATAAGTTTCCGCTTTATAATTTATCAGCTTTAAACATTCCGCTCCTTTGGGTCGAGGTTAAGTTGTGTTATTGAATAAATGTCAAAGTGAAATGAAATGTGAAGTTAAAGCAAGTAAGCATTCTTGAATGTTACATCAAATCATTGTCACTGTTTTGATTTAAAAGTTGTAAAATTTTATTAGATTAGTTTGAAAGTAGCATGACTGTAAAATAACAATTATTTGAAATTAAATTTAAATCATATAATAAACAAATACAAATGAAACAGTCTTAATCATTTTATATTCATGTTTTAATGGTGTTATAAATCTCATATTCGTTATGTCATATATATCAGCTTATTTTGTCTTAAGTTTGTAAATATTACTTGTCCCCTCTTTAAACTGGGTTGCTGATGTGTTCATACCTTCATAGGATCGGTAAAGTGCAGTTCCATGCAACGGTTAGTTCGAAATGTCATGTTATTCTCTCTGTATTGGTCAGAGAATGTGTAACTCGTATATATTCTACAGAATTGACCAATCTTCGAACAAGATGTAAGAACAAGAACAAGATGCATCTTACATTTAAATCAATTTTAAATAGCAAATAATAAATTAGAATATTCTTATTAAGTTAGCTATATTAATACAAATATTCCGCGAAATTAAAAATGATATAGATATATATATATATGGATTTCTTATTTTATTTCAAACTAAACGCGAATGTTTCTGACAAACTATTTCTTATTATTATTGAATTTACGGTTTTACTGTTGAATTTAAGACCGGGGATAAAATAGTTATCTTTAAATAAATAAGCAATGAAAGGAAACAACTATCGTGTTTTGATTTAACATATAGTCTGCTAAGATATCACACACTACAGTGCATACATTATAGCCACACATGACGTGTAGTAAATTAATTGTTCAGTAACAAAATGTGAACAAAACAGGACATTTCAGTTGTTTATTCCCAACTGTTATATATTTGTATGTAAGAATTAATGAATGTTTATAAAAGTGTAAGGAGCATATATATTAAGAAATGATTCTAAGGCTGCCTTGGACACTCAAACAATGAGAAACACGTTCAGGATCAAAATACAGTTGATAATATTTTTGTCAATCGATTGGTGACTGTGACGGAGCGCTCGTCTTGTAAACACGAATTAGAGATACCGGCAACGTTACATTTGTCACGAGAAGCTTTGACATTTAACACTTTGAAGCTTTATTTTCATTAGTATTTATCAAAAGTATTAAACATAATGTCGCCCAATTAAGTACCTTCATTTAATGGAGACTTCATATTTCGAGTTTAATGCCATATACGTAACAAATGGTTATTCTGAACATACTTACTAATTAGTATTATTGTAACAATAAAATTTATTACGTTAAATGTTATGTATATTTATAATGTTTAGCAGAGGACATGTGTTGTATTAATAATATTTGCAAATATGTGTGTTTGAATATCTAACTTACGCGTTATTTCTGGCGCTCTCTCATCAATCTCAGTCCGTGCTTTGACCCGCTAATATAAACTTGGGAGCATCTTGGTTGTAAATATTAATGAGACGGGGGTTGCGAGTTTTTATTCTGTCACTGCTGTTATACTGTTACTTTACTTAGGTTATTTCTAAGATTTTTCTAAGATATTTTAAATTCACCTTTACCCTTTAAATGTCAGTCTTTGTTTTGGAATGATTTTTCAATCTTCACTTAACTAAGATACATATTTTTATCTTGTGATAGATATTCTATTAAAAAACCTTTCAAATTTCTTGGCTCATTGATTCTAAGTGCGATTGATCAATAAATAACCCAACAACGGACAGTTACTAACATTAATTATCATACTTTTACAAAACGCCTCTCAATTCATTTGCTGTATGCTTATCTAATTAGCTCTTATGTTTAATTCATTCCATATATCTTTCTCTCTTATAGTCGTGTGGCCAAAAGAAAGAAAAGCCGCAGCAAAAGATAGGGTAGACACGTTCGAGCCATTTGCATAATAACTGGTTCGCGGTCAGCTTGAAAGAAAAGTTTCTAGATGAGAAAGAATACAGACACGGGGATCAAAGAAATACATCACAATTTTCTTATGTCTTAAGAGAAGCACTTACATAAATGAACGGACGATTAGATTTTCACAACACCTCAATCTTTGATAATACATGTATTATTTAATTTGCAATAATACCTATTGTATCAAATATTTATTTTATGGTTTATGTTCTTTAGATTAGATTAAGATTTAGCCTATATACATTATAAGATGAAAACGCAATTAACTTTTTTCTTTATTTTGTTGGTTTCTGCTAGAAAAGGCTAGAGATCAGAAGAAATAAATTTTGCAAATACGTTGTCATATAAAAAGAACGCTACTGCCACTGAAGTCCACCTCCCTAACGATAGTTCCAATACACCGATCTTCTACCACATGGTATTATTACACTCAAACTAGCTCGTATACAAGCTGCAGTCTAGCACTAAAGTTCATTTATTTATTTAGCAAATTGTATAAACATTAATAATTTTAACCGGCAATACATTTAATTTACCCGTAAACTCAACATGCAATATTTAAAAGTAATATAATATAATAAAATTAAACTTAAAAACTGTTACATTTATAATTCATAACTTTGCTACTCATCTTTAAACATTTAATGGGTAAATAGTTAGACTCTACGACATACAAACGAACAAATTCGTAGCTCTGATACTGCAACCGTAGCACTACGTAGCACACATGTATACATTGAATAATATAATATTAAGTTTTATACATATAAGTAATAAAACCAATATATTTCTAATACATTCCGTAAGAATAGAATATGTATAAATTCCAAAAATTACATAACAAATCCGAAATCATTGACAAAGTCAGCTAACGGCTGTTTAATTATTACAAGAAACTCGGTTTAAAATCGCATATCTATAAAACTAAGGCTGTCTGTAAGTACAGTTTCTCTAAATTGTAATATTATGTCGTTAACAACTGTTATAATTAAACACATCGGCAGCTGAAGGTAATGAGGTCGGACCACGATTAAAACCACTGATTAACTTTAAAAGCTTTTCCAGATTACCGCCACATTGTAATTAAAAAGGTAAATTACAGTTTATTACAATAATTACACGTATAAATGTACTCATACAGACAGTGGGTAAAGTTAAAGCAAGTAAGCATTCTTAAATGTCACATCCAATCATTGTTCTTTTGATTCTTACATATACATATATTAAATATTTTAGTTGTAAAGTTAAATTAACGTTAAGTTTTATGATTACTCCAACAGTACTATGAAAAGTAACAATTATTTCAAAGTAAATTTAAATCATATAATAGTATAAGCTGTGAAGATTTATTGATTAAAATATCATCCTATTTTGTAGATTTACATTATATAAAATATCCTTTATTACTTATACGTTCTCTCTTTTTCGTCAGAAAAGTGTTTAAATGCTATTTAATTGTTTTCTTGCTCTTTTTGTGTCTTTAAAACGTTCACTAACAGTAAATAATCGAAAATACATTATATATGTAAAAAAACGCCACATTACAATCAACACCATCTAAGTAGTAAAATATCTGCATTGTACCAGGATATTTAATGTGAAGATTATATTCCCTCTCCAAAAGCACGTACGGAGGATTACGCGAGTCTCACGCTGTGCTGAGACTAAGTAATGATCACTGCCTTACACTTTACTGTTGTTTAATAAGACTTATAAAACATAAAGTGCAAAATTAATAAGGATAATCCAGCATACGATTCTAAACCACAGATGAACCAAGCATCACAAATAAAGTTAATATTGATACAGAAACATAATATGTTTTTTATTATTAACAACCAAGATGGCCAGTCTTAACTATTCCGTCACTCGCTAAGCGCCGGTCGTAAAATGTAAAACAGCAAATAGCTTTTTAAGGCGTTCGAAATGAGGTACGTGTTGCGGCAAACGAGTTCTTTATTAACGGGTCTTCAGTTATGCCGGAGATAAAAACGGACCATTTTAAAGTAATTTAGTTACCGCAAACCAAACAACGAGTAAACAAAATAAAGTTAGACCATTTTTGAGAAAAATACGTAAAATTATTAACATGACAGTCCTTCATATAAGCTTATGGTATTAAAAGAAAATTAATGAACAAAAAACCCAGAATAGAATACCTTCAGATGAAATGCAATTGATGTCTCACATTGATAAAGAGCAAATTCCGACTTTTTTCTTTTATTAAAAAACAGGGTGTTACGTAAATGATTATTGACTGACACTCTCTTTTAATTAAGTCTACTAAATAATTTGTGAGTAAGTATTGTAAGGAAGTACTTAACATAAAGGTATTATGATTGCGACTTTTTGCAACGCGTTGTAAAGATATTAATGTTTTTATAAATATAGAAATTGAATTTTGTTTTTTATTTCTTTATATTTTTGTTAATTTATAAGTTTTGTAATATTATTATTGACTTTTACTAGAAGAACTTAGCAAGAAACGAAAATATGTATGCAATATATTTGTGCCCTCCGGCGTCCACAATCCATTATTAGTTTCCGCCGTATATCCGATCTTTTAGATACTTCAGAATATTCTAAATTTATGAAATAGTAAAGAAACATTCCTTATAAATAAGAAGATAACCTATACATAAAACCCATAATAATAAAAAAAATATCATTTTAAGGAATTATTAAACCACTTTTATCATAGGTTTACACAAGAACCGGAACAGTCGTCTTTAACTGGAAAAATTATGTTATAATGGAGGCATTAGTTGGAGACGCAACTAATTTGCGACCCGCGGCCTTTCTAAGGCCCATTACTCACTACTCCATCTGGGTAAATACTATTAGTCTTATCATTATTATATAACGACATTTACATATTACAAGAATTACCGCGCGTGCTCTGAAAACATTGCACTTTGCAATTACGCTGGCACATTTTAAGTGTAATATCCTTCACACAAACCTCCAACATTACTCTTACCTTATCTAGTTGTTTAAACGCTGCAATTTGCACAGGCTTTCATAAACGTTAGTGTTTAATAAGTTTCCGCTTTATAATTTATCAGCTTTAAACATTCCGGTCCTTTGGGTCGAGTTTAAGTTGTATTATTGAATAAATGTCTAATACTAATATGAAATTACTACAGTATGTACTCACCCTGGCGCGGCGCGGATAAGGTGCGGCATTGTGTTGTTAGCAACAATTGTAAGTAAACACATTGCAGCTGGAGGGTAATGGGGTTGGACCACGATTAAAATCTCTAATTAACTTTAATAGCTTTTCCAGATTACCACCACATTGTAATTAAAAAGGTAAATTACAGTTCATTACAATAATTACACGTATAAATGTACTTATACAGATAGTGGATGAGGTTAAAGCAAGTAAGCATTCTTGAATTTTGATTTTAAAGTTGTAAAATATTATTAGATTAGTTCGAAAGTACCATGAGTGTAAGATAATAATTATTTCAAATTCAATTTAAATCATATAATAAATAGATAGAAATGAAACCGCCTTAATCATTTTATATTCGTGTTTTAAGGGTGTTATAAATCTCATATTCGTTATGTCATATATATCAGTTTATATTGTCTTAATTTTGTAAATATAAGTAATATTTCCCCTCTTTAAATTGGGTTACTGATGTGTTTATACCTTCATAGGATCGGTAAAGTGCAGTTCCATGCACAGGTTAGTTCGAAATCCCATGTTATTCCCTCTGTATTGGTCAGAGAATGTGTACATATTCTACAGAATTTACCAAACTCTGAACAAGATGTAAGGAAGCATCTTACATTTAAATCAATTTTAAATAGAAAATTATAAATTAGAATATTCTTATTTCGTTAGCTATATATATATGGATTGCTTAATTTATTTCAGTCTAAACGCGAATGTTTCTGACAAGCTATTTCTTATTATTATTGAATTTACGGATTTACAGTTGAATTTAAGAACGGGGAAAAAATTGTTATCTTTAAATAAATAAGCAATGAAAGGAAATAACAATCGTGTTTTGACTTAATATATAGTTTGCTAAGATACCATACACCACAGTGCATACATTATAGCCACACATGATGTGTAGTAAATTCATTGTTCAGTAACAAAATGTGAACAAAACAGGACATTTCAGTTGTTTATTCCCAACTGTTATATATTTGTATGTATGAATTAATGAATGTTTGTAAAAGTGTAAGGAGCATATATATTAAGAAATGATTCTAAGGCTGCCTTGGACACTCAAACAATGAGAAACACGTTCAGGATCAAAATACAGTTGATAATATTTTTGTCAATCGATTGGTGACTGTGACGGAGCGCTCGTCTTGTAAACACGAATTAGAGATACCGGCAACGTTACATTTATCACGAGAAGCTTTGACATTTAACACTTTGAATCTTTATTTTCATTAATATTTATCAAAAGTTTTAAACATATCCTTGCCCAATTAAGTACCTTCATTTAATTAAGACTTCATATTTCCAGTACAATGTCATATACGTAACAAATGGTTACTCTGAACATACTTACCAATTAGTGTTATTATAACAGTAAAATTTATTACTTTAAGTCTGAAATGTATACTAAAATGCTTAATAAAGTGTTGTATTAGCAATATTTTGCAAATTGTGTCATTAATATTTAAATATGTCTGTTTGAATATCTAACTTACGCGTTATTTCTATCGCTCCCATCTTAGAGATGTGACGAGTCCGTGTTTTGACCCGCTAATATAAACTTGGGAGCGTCTTGGTTGTAAATATTCATGAGGCCAGGCGTCGCGAGTTCTTATCCTGTCGCTGCTGTTATACTGTTATTTTACTGGGCTTATTTTTAATTTTTTTGTAGGGTGTTTTAATTTCATCTCTACCATTTTAAATGTCACTCAGTCAGTCAGTTTTGGAATGATTTTTCAATCTTCATATATAAATATTTTCATATAGAAATTCTATTAAAAAGACCATACCAAGCTCTTGGCTAATTGATTATAAATGTGATTGGTCAATAAATAACCCACCAACAGACAGTTACTAACATTAATCATCATACTTTTACATAACGCCTCACAGTTAATTTGCTGCTGTATGCTTATCTAGTTAGCTCTTGTGTTTAATTCATCCCATATATCGTTCTCCCTTACAGAATCGGCCGAAAGAAAGAAAAGCTGCAGCAAAAGATAGGGTAGACACATTCGAGCCATTTGCATAATAACTGGTTCGCGGTCAGCTTGAAAGAAAAGTTTCTAGACGAGGAGAAAGAACAAAGACAACGGAATCAAAGAAATGCATCACAATTTTCTTATGTCTTAAGAGAAGCACTCAGATAAATTTACGGACTATTAGATTTCCATAACACCTCACTCTTTCATTACACTGTATTAGTTTATTTGCAATTATAGATACCTATTGTATCAAATATTTATTTTTGATTTAGCCTATATACATAATCATAAAAAAAAATTAAGAAGAAGGAAAATCGTCTGTAAACGGAAAAATTATAATGTTATAATGGAGGCATTAGTTGGTGACGCAACTAATTTACGACCCGCGGATATTTTAAGGTCCTTTACTGACTACTCCATCTGGGTAAATACTTTTAGTCTTATCATTATTATATGACCACATTTACAGATTACAAGCATTACCGCGCGTTCTCTGAAAACATTGCACTTTGCAGTGACGCTGGCACATTTTAAGTGTAATATCCTTCATACAAACCTTATCCAGTTGTTTAAGGGTAATTCTCATGGAATCTCGAAATTCTTGTCCTTTTAGTTTTTACACAGTTCGAAACTATTCATGGTGGTATTTTTTTTTTTTTTTTAAAGAACATCACTTAGGCTAATAATTTTGGTAATAACCTTAAAACTTTATGTATATCTGTAAGGAATAATAAATATATAACACCCTTAAAATCATTCCCTCACTATGTCCCAAACTTTAAAATAAAACATGTTATAATTTTTTAACTAGAAATTGCTTAAAATTTATGTTTGCGCGTGTGACTATTTTATTAAAAATACATCAAAATTTCAAAAATTCTTCAAATTTAGGATTATAGATCGTAAATAAATGAGGAAATGTTGATTTGACATGTGTCCCTTAAAAAATAGTCATTCCCTCACACCATTACCGACAGTCGATAAGTTAGCGTACTTGAGATTTTTTATTGGAACTTCTATTAAATTTTGATAGTTGGTGACACTAACAATTGCTCAGAATGGCGAAGTTGTATTAAAATTGTCGGAGTACTTGTTGGAAGAAGATTAAATTACAATTTTTCAAAGATTACATTTCAGACAGTCATTCCATCACTGAGAAGAAAACAAAGAGGTAATTACTATATTCGAATATAAATTTAAAAATAAAGTATGTTTTTAGAAGCAGTAAAATCACCGAAAAATTTACATACAGCAGTTTACTACATTTGGAGATTTTTGAGGTTATGTTTTATTTTGTCATTCCCTCACCGTCATTCCCTCATTTCATTTCAAAATGAGGGAATGACAACTAATGAGGTAATGACGTCTAGACTATTTTAACTTAGTTTTTTTATGAACTTGCTTATGTCAACCTTAAATTTACTATTCTGTTTTGTTTTAGAGCTAAAAAATGGCACGAGGAATTATTAATTAAGTTTCATGCTGCAAAGAAAATGCAATTAATATAAAAATGAAAGCAAGTTTTGCTGTAAGCAATTTGAGTCACTTTCAGAGCTGTGTTATTAGATAACTCCAGAATTTTCATATATATATTACCTACTAAAGTTATAAATGTGTTCAAAAAATAAATAATTAAATTTTTCATAATAAACTAACATAAACATCATTTCCTCACCACAGTCATCATTCCCTCACTTTTAAAGTTTATCAATATTGATTTACTTCATTTAAAACTCGTTTATTCTGGGGACCACTATATTCCGTAAAGTTACTAACACATATAGTACAAATTTAAGATAAATTTAATAGATATTAACTAAAATAATTCTGAATAATTTAATTTACATTTTTTCGAGATTTCATGAGAATTACCCTTAAACGCTGCAATTTGCACACGCTTTCATAAACGTTAGTGTTTAATAAGTTTCCGCTTTATAATTAATCAGCTTTAAACATTCCATTCCTTTGGGTCGAGTTTAAGTTGTGTTATTGAATAAATGTCTAATACTAATATGAAATTACTACATTGTGTACTCACCCTGGCGCGGCGCGGATAAGGCGCGGCGAGCACGCGGCGCCTACGTAATATGAGGTTGGAGCACGATTAATATCCCTAATTAACTTTAATAGCTTTTCCAGATTACCACCACATTGTAATTAAAAAGGTAACTTAATTTCATTACAATAATTAAACGTATAAATGTACAGATAGTGGATGAAGTTAAAGCAAGTAAGCATTCTTGAATGTTACATCAAATCATTGTCACCTTTTGATTTTAAAGTTGTAAAATTTTATTAGATTAGTTCGAAAGTACCATGAGTGTAAAATAATAATTATTTCAAATTAAATTTAAATTAATAATAATAGATACAAATGAAATGGCCTTAATCATTTTATATTCGTGTTTTAAGGGTGTTATAAACCTCATATTCGTTATGTCATATATATCAGCTTATATTGTCTTAATTTTGTAAATATTACTTGTCCCCTCTTTAAATTGGGTTGCTGATGTGTTCATATTTTCATAGGATCGGTAAAGTGCAGTTCCATGCTCCGGTTAGATCTAATCCCATGCTATTCTCTCTGTACTGGTCAGAGAATGTGTAACTCGTACATATTCTACAGAATTTATGAAACTCCGAACAAGATGTAAGGATGCATCTTACATTTAAATCAATTTTAAATAACAAATAATAAATTAGAATATTCTTATTGCGTTAGCTATATTACTACAAATATTCCGCGAAACTAAAAATGATATATACATATATATATATATATATATATAGATATATATATATATATATATATATATATATATATGGACGTCTTATTTTATTTTAGTCTTAACGCGAATGATTCTGACAAGCTATTTCTTATTATTATGGAATTTACGGTTTTACAGTTGAATTTAAGATCGGAGATAAAATAGTTATTTTTAAATAAATAAGTAATGAAAGGAAACAACTATCGAGTTTTGACTTAATATAAGGTTGGGGAAAAAGAAATCCATTATTTTCTCGGTAGGTGGCTTTAGTGATCGATATCTCGAAAAGCATCTATCAAACATTTTCAAGTTTATGCTCGTTATCAAGGTGATCTTTCACACTTAAAACTCCTTCAATTGTTTTCCGCTTGTTCCATTCTGTCGTGAGTTACAGGGCGTTAAAAATGGAAGCCAATAAAGTGAAAATTCGGTATATTTTACAGTTTTTCTTTGACAAAGGTGAAAATGTAAGCCAAGCTGCTGAAATTGTGAATGATGTTTATGGTGCTGATACGGTAACAGCTAATTACGTGCCATTTTGGTTTTGTCGGTTCCGTTCAGGCAATTTTGATGTTAAAGATGCACCTCGCAAAGGCAGGCCTGTAGTCGAAAATGTCGATAAAATCATCGAAAAAATCGAAGTTGACCGGCATGTTAGTAGTTGCAGCATAGCCAAGGAGCTAAATATCGACCATAAAACAGTTTTAAACCATTTGCGTAAAGACGGATACAAAAAAAAGCTCGATGTTTGGGTGCCGCACGAATTAACACCAAAAAACATAATGGATCGAATTTCCATTTGCGAAGCCTTGATCAAACGGAATGAAATTGACCCAATTCTTAAACGGATGGTGACTGGGGATGAGAAATGGGTCACATACGACAATATCGTGCGAAAACGATTGTGGTCAAAGCGTGGTGAAGCAGCTCAAACGGTGGCCAAACCAGGACTAACGGCCAGGAAGGTTCTACTGTGTATTTGGTGGGACTTTAAAGGAATCATTCATTATGAGTTGCTTCCGTATGGCCAAACACTAAATTCAAATCTGTACTGTGAACAACTGGACCGTTTGAAACTAGCAATTGACCAGAAACGGCCAGAATTGGCCAACAGAAGAGGTGTTGTGCTCCATCGGGACAACGCACGGCCTCATACGTCTGTAGTGACTCGCCAGAAACTCCGGGAGCTTGGTTGGGAGGTTTTAATGCATCCACCATATAGTCCGGACCTGGCACCAAGCGATTACCACCTTTTTCTCGCATTGCAAAACTTCCTGAACGATAAGAAATTAGGATCAAGAGAATTAATTATTAGAGTTTTACGCCAATAAGGACCAAGGCTTCTACGAAATAGGCATTATGAAATTACCTTTAAAATGGCGACCAATTGTAGCAAAAAACGTCGCTTATTTGACCCAAATCGGACAATCCGAAGCATCTTAAATAGAGTCCCGAATTTCACGCAAAAATAATGGATTTCTTTTTCCCCAACCTATTATATAGTCTGCTAAGATATCACACACCACAGTGCATACATTGTAGCCACGCATGATGTATAGTAAATTAATTATTCAGTAACAAAATTGGAACGAAACAGGACATTTCAGTTTGTGACCGTTCTTACTAGATTACGAGACGTGATTATTCCCAACTGTTATATATTTGTATGTATGAATGAATGAATGTTTGTATAATCGTTAGGAGCCTATATATATTAAGAAATGATTCTAAGGCTTCCTTGGACACACAAACATTGAGAAACACATTCAGGATAAAAATAAATTTGATAATATTTTTGTCCAATTGATTGATGACTGGTGACAGAGCGCTCGTCTTGTAAACACGAATTAGAAATACCAGCAACGTTAAATTTGTCAATAGAAGCTTTGACATTTCACACTGAACCTTTATTTTGATTAGTATTTATCAAAGATAATAAATATATCCTCGCCTAATCAAGTACTCACATTTAATTAGACTTCATTTTTCCAATTTACGTAACAATTGGTTACTCTAAACATGCTTACCAATTATTATTATTGTAACAGTAAAATTAATAACTTAAGTCTGAAATGTATATTAAAATGCCTAATAAAGTGTTGTATTAAAAATATTTGCAAATTGTGTTATTAAGATTCAAATATGTGTGTTTGAATATCTAACTTACGCGTTATTTCTTACACTCTCGTCTCAGAGATGTGAGGGTCCATGCTCTGACCCGCCAATATAATCTTGGGAGTTAACCTGTCACTGCTGTTATACTTTTACTTTACTTGGCATATTTTGAAGATTTTTCTAAAGTATTTTAAATTCACCTTTACCCTTTAAATGTCAGTCTCTTTTTTGGAAGGATTTTTCAATCTTCATATTTACATATTTTTATCTCGTGATAGAAATTCTATTGACAAACCATACAGACCTAATGGGCTAATTGGTTCTAAATGTGATTGATCAATAAATAACCCACCATCGAACAGTTACTAACATTAATTATCATACTTTTACAAAACGCCTCTCAGTTCATTTGCTGTATGCTTATCTAATTAGCTCTTGTGCTCAATTCATTCCATATATCTTTCTCTCTTACAGTCGTACGGCCAAAAGAAATAAAAGCCGCAGCAAAAGATGGGGTAGACACGTTAAAGCCATTTGCATAATAACTGGTTCGCGGTCAGCTTGAAAGAAAAGTTTCTAGATGAGGAGAAAGAACAAAGACAACGAGATCAAAGAAGTGCATCACAATTTTCTTATGTCTTAAGAGAAGCACTCAGATAAATGAACGGACGATTAGATTTCCACAACACCTACTCTTTGATAGTACATGTATTAGTTAATTTGCAATAACAAATACCTATTGTATGAAATATTTATCAAATAGTTAATTTTATGATCAATAAGATTCAGCTTTAAAATGGAAATGCAAATGTTTTCTTTATTTTGTTTGGTTTAGAAAGCAAAGACCAGAAATCACAAAAATAAATTTTCAAATACGTTGTCATACAAAGAGAACGGTACTGCCGCTGAAGTCCACCTCCCTCACGATAGTTCCTTTAAACCGATCTTCTACCACACGGTACTACCACAAGCGAGATAGTATATGAACTGAAGTCAAGTGACTGTAGCTTATTTATTTATTTATATATCTACCAACAAACTGTATACACCATACATCATATTGAACAATCAAAACATAACAATTTTAACCGGCAATACAAACAATTCACTAACACGTAAACTCAACATGTAGTATTTAAAAGTAAACCAAAGCAACCGTAGCACTACGTCGCAGACATGTATCCATTGAATAATACAATATTAAGTATTATACATATACGAAATAAAAACCAATATATTCCTAATACATTTCATAAGAATAGAATATGTATAAATTCCTAAAGTTACATAAAAAAATCAGAAATCATCCACAAAAGCAGCTAACGACTGTTTAATTATTATAACAAAATCGGTTTAAAATCGTATATATATAAAAATAAGGCTGTCTGTACGTACAGTTTATCTAAATTTTAATATTGTGTCGTTAGCAACTGTTTAAACACATCGGCAGCTGAGGGTAATGAGGTCGGACCACGATTAAAACCACTGATTAACTTTAATAGCTTTTCCAGATTACCGCCACATTGTAATTAAAAAGGTAAATTACAGTTAATTACAATAATTACATACTCATACAGATAGTGGATGAAGTTAAAGCAAGTAAGCATTCCTAAATGTTACCTTTTATAGTTATTAAATATTTTAGTTGTAAAGTTAAATTAACGTTATATTTTCTTATTATTCCAACAGTACTACGAAAAATAACAATTATTTCAAAGTAAATTTATATCATATAATAGTATAAGCGTGAAGATTTATTGATGAAATAATCATAATACTTTGTGGATTTACATTATATAAAATATCCTTTATTACTTTTACGTTCACTCTTATTCGTCTGAAAAATGTTTAAATGATTCATATATATATATATATATATATATTAACTAATAGTAAATAATCGGAAATAACTTACATACGAGCAGGGGCGTAGGAACCGTGTGAGCAGGGTGGGCAGCTGCCCACCCAGAAATTTCCCAGGGTGGGCAGCCCACCCATGCTTTTTGTTCAAAGGATAAAAATGTTGAAATTGAACATTTATTGTTTCAATGGAATTTTTTTTTTCTTTGACATTATTAAAAACTAGGGGGGGTACGATTTCAAACCTGCCCACCCAGTAAAAATTTCGTTCCTACGGCCCTGCATACGAGTATGTAATAAAAAATCAGCACATTACAACTAACTCCAGCTCAGTATTAAGAATATCTGCATTGTGCCAGGATATTTAATGTGAAGATTATATTCCCTCTCCGCAAGCACGTACGGAGGATTACGCGAGTCTCACGCTGTGCTGAGACTAAGTAATGATCACTGCCTTTCATTTTACTGTTTTTTAATAAGCCTTATAAGACATAAAGTGCAAAATTAATAAGGATAATCCAGCATACGATTGTAAACCACAGATGAACCAAGCATTACAAATAAAGTTAATATTGTTGCAGAAACATAATAAGTTTTTTTATTATTAACAACCAAAATGGCCAGTCTTAACTATTCCGTCACCCGCTAAGCGCCGGTCGTAAAATGAAAAACAGCAAATAGCTTTTTAAGGCGTCCGAAATGAGGTACGTGTTGCGGCAAACGAGTTCTTTATTAACGGGTCTTCGGTTATGCCGGAGACAAAACGGACCATTTGAAAGTAATTTAGTTACCGCAAACCAAACAACGAGTAAACAAAATAAAGTTGGACCATTTTTTGGGAAAAACACGTTAAATTATTAACATGACAGTCCTCCATATAAGCTTATGGTATTAAAATGAAATTAATGAACAAAAACACAAAATAGAATACCTTCAGATGAAATTGATGACGCAATAGATGTCTCACAAGAACGATCGCACGTAGACCAATGTCTACGTGCGATCTAAACAAATCAAACAAAACAAATCTAAAACAAATCATTCCGTTTCGTTTATTAAAAGACAGGGTGTTACGTAAATGATTATTGGCTGACACTCTCTTTTAATTAACTCCACTAAACAGAGTGTGATATTGTTACAAAATTATTTTACATACACGTATTATGATTGCGACTTTTTGCAACTCTTTGTAAAGTTATCAATGTTTTTATAAATATAGAAATCGACTCAAGCTTTTTATTAGCTTATATTATTTGGTATATTATTATGAATTTTAATGGAAGAACTTAGCAAGAAACGGAAATATGTACACGATATATTTGTGTCATCCGGTGTCGATAATCTTTTATGAGCTTCCGTCATATATCCGATCTTTTTGATATTTCAGAATATATTAATTTTATGAAAAAGTAAAGCAACATTCCTTATAAATATTTAGTATATATAAAACAACCCATAATCATAAAAAAATATATAATTTAAGGAGTTTTTACGCCACTTTTATTATAGGTTGACACAATAATCGGAAAAGTCGTCTATAAATGGAAGAATTATGTTATAATGGAGGCATTAGTTGGAGACGCAACTAATTTGCGACCCGCGACGTTTTTAAGGCCCATTACTCACTACTCCATCTGGGTAAATACTTTTAATCTTATCATTATTATATGACCACATTTACATATTACAAGAATTACCGCGCGTGCTCTGAAAACATTGCACATTGCAATGACGCTGGCACATTTTAAGTGTAATATCCTTCACACAAACCTCTAACATTACTCTTACCTTATTCAGTTGTTTAAACGCTGCAATTTGCACACGCTTTCATAAACGGTAGTGTTTAATAAGTTTCCGCTTTATAATTTGTCAGCTTTAAAAATTCCGTTCCTTAGGGTCGAGTTTAAGTTGTGTTATTCAATAAATGTCTAAAACTAATATGAAATTACTACAATGTGTACTCACCCTGGCGCGGCGCGCGACCGGCGGCGGCGCGGAAGAGGCGCGTCGAGCACGCGGCGCCGGCGTGCGGCACCGCCGCGGCACGCACTCTGCACACATACAACATTTAGGACAGTGTTATATGCTTTGCGCAGCGTTCATACCATGTGCCTACTTGCTACACTTAGTATAAAAATTATTAATCACACACACGTAGTGTCAAATCGGCCACCTAGTTAAAACAAATTTTGTACGTTCTACATTTATAGGTGTATTTTTCTTAATGAATTCATCAAATTATTTTTTCGTTTTAGGTTATCTTTTTCTTGCATTTTGTTGTGCTAATATTTAAATGTGTGTTACTTTTATTTCTTTTTATATAAGTACTACGCAGCCGATGTATAATTTAATTTATAAATAAACAAATCTCAAATACAAGTGAGAGAATGAATTACTTCATAACGCGAGAACTCATAATTAATTTTGAATAAAACTTAGGACACTAGAAATATTGAACAATAATACCAAATCAAAGTTTATTAAAAACTCTCGGTCTATCAGTTCTTAATAATTTAAAAAGAGAAAAATTGGAATAAAATTTAATATAATACAGCTGAATTTGGGTTTATTTTTGTTTTGCTTTCATCTTAACAAATCGGATTTGTAAAAATATATTTGCATTTTATTGAGGAATATGAAATATAGGCATTTATGACACCAATTATTATTACTTCCTTTTCAGAGACCGAATAATTTAAATTGTTTCATTTTTTATTTTTGTGTCTGTCCGTGAACACCGGAGAAACGAGGTAAATATATAAAATGGGTTTTTATAATAATTTTTGAGCGAAGCAAGCGTAGTGTTCTTCTGGAGACTTTTTCGCATTCTTTATCACGAATAGACTCGAAAACTACTTGACGGAAAATCATGTAATTTTGCAATCAAAGAGACACACATTAGGTGATGAATTTATTATTTTTTTTTTAAATGTCATCAAAAAAATATTTTTTTTTATGTCAAAAATATATATTTTTTTAAAGTCATCAAAAAACTGATAGCCCCTTGAAGTCAATGGGAAACGATGAGTCACACTGGGATTTCATCTTTACATTTATAGAAATTATCACTAGATTTTTTTATGTAGTTAATATAGTCAGATGAGTTAAAATTATTATTTCTTATACGTATTAAGAAATAAAAGAAATATATGTGCTTTGGGAGATGGAACGAAGTTCCTTACATTTTTCTTCAACTCCATATGAATTTTTAAATGGAATCTGTATATTTAATTTTAATTGTATATTATTTTTTCATGGCAAATAATCGAAATAAACGAATGTCGTCTTAAGTGTTTCACTCAATATTACACGACAATATTATTAATAAAAAAATTACTTAATAGTAAATTATATTATATACTTCTAACTACTTATTATACTTCTAACAATACTGTTTTGTACTCTAAACACATAATTTTATATTTCTATCCATACTCTTTTGGACTATGAACACATAATTTTATATTTGTTTCAATACTCTTTTGGACTCTGAACACATGATTTTATATTTCTATCATTACTCTTTTGGACTATGAACACATGTTCTATATTTGTTTCAATACTCTTTTGGACTCTGAACACATGATTTTATATTTCTATCATACTCTTTTGGACTATGAACACATGATTTTATATTTCTATCAATGCTCTTTTAGACTATGGACACATGATTTTATGTTTCTATCATTACTCTTTTGGACTATGAACACATGATTTTATATTTCTATCATACTCTTTTGGACTTTGAACACATAATTTTATATTTGTTTCAATACTCTTTTGGACTCTGAACACATGATTTTATGTTTCTATCATTACTCTTTTGGACTATGAACACATGATTTTATATTTCAATCAGTACTCTTTTGGACTATGAACACATGATTTTATATTTCTATCAATACCCCTTTGTACTCTAAACACATAATTTTATATTTCTATCAATACTCTTTTGGACTCTGAACACTATTGTCTCCCTATAATTTAAATAATCACATGCACCGACCGTGTGCGTCCGGCAGCGGCGGGTCAGGCGTGCGGCTCCGGCGCGGCGCACGCGCTGCCGGTAAAGCCAGCAGCTGCCGGTACAGTTCCAGCTCGTGGTAGAATTCGGGAGAGGCAGCGTCCACGCGATCCCCTGTATCTCCTCCCGCCACCTCTGCCGTCAGCCCGTTCAGCACGAGGCGGCGTGCCGCCATCGCGCGCGGGGTCCCGCATTCGTGCAGCACGCAAGCACTATGCACTCACACCACACTCAACACTTGCAATCACTATTATTTTCCACATTATTATTTTATTATTAAACTTATCGCAACTTTCAATTAACTTATTGCAACTTTTTTTTTAATACACACTTAGGAAAACATTTAAAACTTGATATGTAAGATAGTAAATTTTTTTTTAAAATTAATAACCTTTTTAGACAAGTAAAACTTTTTTTTAATCGTATTACACTTTGTATTATTTATGCTTACACATTTTTTATAAACTTACAATTGGTATATATGTGATACTAATTTTAGTAAACTTTTTTGTTCTTACGAAAAAAAGTCGAAACTAATGCTATCGAGTCGTTATACACTAAACCACGTCTAGTCTCGCGAGCAGCCGCGGCGATACTGACGCTGCCGACTGCACGCCGGCTCCGGAACAACCCTTGCTATCCAAGTAATGAAAATTTTCCTAGATTGGAGATTTAACTCGGATATACACTATAAAAGAACGCGCCGCCTGTTGCTCGCATAACTCAAACCAATACATAATAATAGCTACAATGCTTCCTAAACTTATGTCCTAAGGTTACTTGAGAATAGAGAATATGATCCTGATACCTAACCGATACAAATATTATAATTTTTTGTACGTGTTTAAGACCCTATCATCGAAATTGTCGGGTTGTTATTATATGAAATGAGATTTTAAAAAAATTAATATATTTAATGAAGTAGGCATTAACGTGCACTTTTTAGTCGTGAAATATTACATTAAAAAGGTCAATGTAGTCAGTCCGTATTTAAACTACCAACAAACAGCTCGAAATGCAGCACTGGTGGAAGAGCCGGCCAGAAACGCAACAGTAGCTCTTTAAATACAATTTAACAATATTTGATGTATACATTATAATATCAACCCTTCAAATGAGTCAGCAACTTAAATTACACACATTTCGGTCCACTGAAAACTTGAATGTTATAATAAGATTTATGTAATATATTTTTGATTTTAGGTTTAATACTAAGAAAAGGACAATTTAAGATATCTTGTAGAATTTTATTATCTTTATAATATCTGCTAGAGACATATATTACTTATGTCTCTTTTATCAATTAAAAAAAATTACCTTTTGAAAAATATTATTAAGAAACTATCTTGTTTAATTGTGTCAAACTTTAGGAATTCTATACAAAAAAAAAACAAATTCATTGCGGAGGCATTGGGGCTATGATATGAAAATACGATCGTCTGAACTTTCTTTTACTTTCTTATGAACTTGCTTATATAATTGCTTATGTACTGACTTATTATTTACTCAAATGTTAGTTGCCGTGAATATGAGGATATTAAATTTACCACTTTTGTAGTTGCAATGAATACACACAACAAACATTTAAATGTGCCGATAAATTTATTAACAATATATATATAAACTCAGGAAAGATGAAATCAATATTTTATTCGAAGAGAATATTAAATTATAAAATGTCATAATCTAATCATAGGATAGTCATGAAGATTTTAATTCAATTAGAACAACAAGTAATAATTTATTAGAATTCATATAAGTATGATTCCAATTTACTAAAACCCTAGGACCAATATTTTATGTAGTTCGAAAAAAATTTCTCCATGATTTGTTAATTTAAAAATGATTTTAGTATTGACTATTAATTCATAATCATAAAGTACTATTTTATATATTCTAGGTTATCTATTTTACATATTCATAATCATAAAGTACTATTTTATATATAATATATATAGAGATGACCAAAAACGCTGCTAGTTCAACCCATAATCGTATTTGACAAGTGGTTTATAACAGAGGATTTAAAAAATCGTATTGACGGTAATCGAACATAAAGAATGTACCATATGTATGGGTTTAATATAGGAGTAAAAGTAACGACCACTTGACGTTTGTCAATACACTTAAAGACCGCGACAAAACTATATTTTTGATTCGTCTTTGATTTTTTTTTGTTTTCCAAGTATAATGAAATGTTATTTTGATTAGACGTAATTGATGTTTCAATTTTGATAACAGATGTTGAATGTCATCCCCGTATTACTTTTGGACAAAAAATCATAAATTTCATCTTCTTAAAATACTATTGACTTTTTAAAAATAAAATGGTTTAAAAATAAAGTGTAAGTTACTCCTTGTAAAATGAGTTATCCACCAGTGGAAGTCCTGTTAAAATCGGTCCAGCCGTTTCAGAGATTTACATTTAATAAATACTCAAAATTTCTCCATTAAATAACTTTCCAAGAATATGTATCTTTTAACTGACAGAAGATGAGGATGTTGATACTTAAACATTAGTGTAGATTAATAAAACGATAGAACCATGTTAATAATATAATAATTTATTGAGCTCACAACGACACCTATCGATAAATACATTTCGGCTTATGTTAGTGTTGAGTGAGGTCTGGACCCTCGACATACTAATGATACTCCGATCCAGCACGGTATATTACATCGTTGAAAACGCTCCGAGATCATATTTTTAATCAATAATAAATTAAGTAGAGGACACAATGATCTGTAATCCGGCGGCTTCACAGCGCCGCCAGCAGCGCCAGCAGCAGGCGGCGAGGGTCGAGCGCAGCGATCGCGGCACGAGCGGCACCAGCTGCAGCACCCGGCCAGCGGTGCGCCAGCGCAGCCAGTAGCGCAGTGCCGGCGCATAGCGCCGCTGCCAGTGGCAACAGCGCCGGAGCGCGCCGCCGGGGGAGCGTCGAGGGCGCGTGGTGCGCCGGCAGAAGCTCGCGGTCCGCGCAGGCGGCGCACGCCCCCGCACCAGCCTCTCGCTCCGCCGCCGCCCATGCCGCGCCAAGCAGCTCCAGGGCACCCTCCGCCGCTCGCCAGTGCCGCAGGTGCCAGAACGCGTACGCCACCGCCTCGCTGTCCCCGCGCTTCAACATGTGCTCCGGCGGGAGGGTCAGCGGTCGTAACTCCAGTAAGTACTCGGGTACGTGCGGGTTGTAGTCGATGGCGCGGCGCAGGGCGTCCAGCGCGGCGGCCTCGGCCTGCGCCCTCGCTGCCCCCCCTCCGCCCCCTCCCGCCGCGCGCGCCCGCAGCAGTGCCGTGGTGTAGCACACGGCGGCGGAGCGCGGGAGACACGCGTCGTCGTAGCGCGCCAACAGCGCCTGAGGCACCACGAAGTTGTATTTATTCTCAAGCATTAAATAAGATCGCAAATCGGTAATGAAACTTACTTATATAAGCTTAAAAAGGTATCTTGTCAGTTTCTCTACGTGAATCTGACCTCTGCGAAACGATAAAACTACAGTTTGAACTGTAATGTAACCTTTCTTTAATGGAATGATGTCACTTAAATGACTATTTAAACCGGTATGTTGGGGCGTTACATAACTTTGCAAGTCTTTATTTCGCTCTCTGTAGACTTTTGTTGATAATTGGATTACATTTCAATGTGTAATACCGATATGACCCGGCATGACCAAACAATTTAATAGTTTATTAGAAATTAAAATGTATGGCGAAAGAAAAAACCTAAGTCGAAAGCTAAGTACATTTGATTTTCCAAAAATCTAAAATCCATGTTTCAATGTTTCGCGAGAATCGATCAGAATACTATAAATAGTACCTGCACGTCGGCGTACGCCTTCTGTTCCAGCAACACCTCGATGAGATTCTCGTGCAGCGAGAGCGAGCTGAGCGCGGGCGGGGCGTCCCGCGCCAGCTCGCGGAACAGGCGCGCCGCGTCCCGCAGCCGGCCCAGCCGCCGCGCGCACATCGCCACGCGGCGCTTCACGTGCGCCAGCACCGCAGCCTCGCGCCGCGCCGCGCCCGCCGCGCCCGCCGCCGCCAGCGCCCGCCACGCCGCCTCGCCCGCGCGCCACGCGCGACGCAGCACGCGCTCCGCCTGTACCGTTCCCACCACTCCTTAGTCCCGCACCCACCATCCCATAACCAGCAATAAAATACTACTCTAAGACGAAGCTGACCTCCAGCACGGTAGGCGCGTCTTCCTCAGCTAGCAGCAGCAGTGCAGCAGCGCAGTCAGGTCGCAGCGCAAGGGCAGCGCGGGCGCACGCGACACGTGCCGACGGCTCCCGTTCCCGCCAAGCCCGCGCCAATGTCTCGTCCAAATTGGAGGTGCCCCCACCGCCGCAGAACCACGCTTGATGCTCCTTAATCACAAAAGAATATAGCAATTTATCAATGAGGTCCGATACGAGCGAATTTGGACCGTACCTGAGCGGAGAGATTCATGTCGTAGTAGGTGAGCGGAGCCCGGCGGGCGGCGCTCCACAGGCGGCCGTACTCGGCGCCCCTCAATAGCGACATGGGGTTGCGCCACACCTTGCAGTCGAGAGTCTCCGCATCCACGCCACCCCCGCCGCCGCCGCCCAGCCACGGACCCAAGTGATTCAGAGATACCTGACGAAAAACACCACATAATTCAGACCCCAACACAGAATCAAAATTGTATGTTTTTTTTCCAATAGGAGTACTTTTCAGTTATGGAATATCATACTCCATGTGGTAGAGCAACGGGACGGTTTTCCAGAGCTATTTGTCAATGATCTTTTCACTATATATTTATTTAAAATGTATGTTAAATTTTCTGACATGTACACAGTTAAAATCAAAAACATCTGAGCATCTTTGAAAACATTTTTAAGGGACTTATGAAGAGCTCAAAATTTTTTTTGTAAAATAATCAAAGACACCACCTATCCCGATCCCCAGAAGGCCTACACAAGTGACAAATAACACTAGTCATATGGAAAATTAATCTATGCATTTATCATAAGATAACACTAACCTATTATTTACATCCAAACATTAAAAAAGATTAAATAATGAACGCTTGGCCCTCGTCTAACGGCACAAATCAGATTACAGAATACTAATAAAGTAAACTAAAGCAAGGATATGAAAACTAAATCAACTCAGAAATGGCGATATAAGTTTGCTATATTGTATAATCGTATAAGCGCCTCACTATAAAAGTATTGAAGTGATATCCCTGTAAATATAGACCTCTGAAGTATTCAATATAGGCCTATTTAGAGGCACTTTTATAAAGATCCCGGAGATTTTTATTACTGGATATAAAAAGATTTTTTGCCACAAATAATTTGAAGTATTAAAACATAAATCAAATTTTGTTGTTTCTGTTTAATTTTAAAATAAGTCCAGTAGCATCTATACATATACATAAAATTGAAGTGTCTGTTTGTAATACCAAATTAACAGCTTTTTATGAAATGTATATATAACTATTAACAAACAATAAAATTTTAATTTTTGTCACTGTTGGTTCTGACTAATCTCTGAATGACTCAACAGATTTTAACAGAACTTTCTCTGGTGGATATCAATGTGATGATCACAGCTAGTTTTACATAAGCTTATAGCCCAAAGCTATTTTGAAATGAACTTATAGCCTATTACATTAAAATTTTAATGTTAGAACACTACATCCCTTATCATTTGTTTTAATAAGCTAATAATAAAGTAAAACAATAAAAAAACATTGAAATAAAATATTTTTCACAACCCTAATTCTAAAAACGTTGTAATAAACTATTCTTCACAACCCTAATTTTAAAAACATTTCTTAATGAACCAAGTTTTGGAGTGGACATTAAATGTTTCATTCCAGAAAACTGACAAATGATATTGAAAAAAATAAACACAAATAATCCCATTCGAACAATTAATGTTGTTTAAATTTGTAAAACAATATTATTGTCCTTCATTCCTTGTGATACAACATTAATAAGATGCAGCAAATGTGCTAAATGGTTGCCTACTTTAATTACTCTATTAATTCAATCTTAGTGATAATAGTTTATCTAACTCAGTAAATTCCATTAATCTAATTTTTTTGTCAATTAAGCCATATTTTAACACACATTTAATAACTAGGGATAAAGACCAAATATTTAAAACAAGTTTTCATTTTGTATATGCACTCGTTAAAACAGAATTTTGCTGTTCCACCCCTCAAGCAGTTAAATATTGGATAAATGTTTATAAGGATGGCTTATTTTTTAGAGAACAATATATCTTACAAGTGTAGTAAACGTAGTTATTGGTTACAAATAAAGAAATCACTAACAACACTGCAAAGAGTACAACTTTTCATTGAATGCTTAATAGCTAATAAGATATAAAAGATGTATCTACAACGTACCTGTTCAATGAAGGAGGTTCCATATTTTCTGAAGTACCACCACTCGAATATGAGAATAAGGCCGGAGATCAAGGATGAGGTTCCGGTTAGAGCGACGTAAAACTTAGGCGTTAAAGCACCTAAGAATGTTGATGAGTCCCACATCATGTTTAAACTTCCGATTTCTTAAATCCTAACACACATAGATTAAACTGATTTTCATTTATAAAGAAATAATTTTACTTAGAATTAAAAAAATATAAATAAACAATACTGTAATCAGTAACGCTAATCAACATTCAAACTTCACGTCGACTGTCGACGATTGACAATTTGATTTGACATTGACATTCCATTCGCTATATTCAACATAATTTTTTATATGACTTGCGGCGACTCTTGACTATCTTTCATTGAGTAAGGAAAACGGTATATTAATTTTTTGTTTTTTTTAGAAGTTGTTCTAACTTCGTTAAGCTAAAATTAAGACTGATTTTTATAATATTTTGAAATAATTATTCAAATTGGATTTGGGTTCAATATAAAAATATTTGAAATTTTATTTTTCGGTATACTTATAATTAAAAACTCAGTGCTTAATATTTTTTATATTGTACTTTTTTTGGAATGTAATTAATTTTATAGTGTTACAATGGTCAAATAAAAATTGTTAACACAAGAGTACTATAACCTAACTGTCGTCTGTCATTCGCTAATTGTCGTTGAAAATCATAATTTACGTAACATTTTCTTTTCGAAAGAAAAGTAAGACAGTTACCAGAATCACATCTTCTTTTGGCATTTTTTTATATCTAACAAGATGTTGGGAAAATTAGGCAAAAAGCACGCAGAAATTGCCGTCAGTTTTGTGTCTTCAGCTGCGGGCTTCGGAGGCGGAGCATTCCTGGGCTTGCTGTACTTCACAGACTGGAGGGTGTTTGTCGCAAACATCCCCTACTACAATGGCAAGTTCAAAGATGAACCCAGTGAATAAAGAAGATAGCTTTTTGTGTTTGAACACTTAATTTAAAATAGTATGTTATTATAAGTTGTGGTTACATTTATGGACTTTTATTGACGAGTGTCCTTATTTATTGTTTCGAAGATATAGTTTGTAATAATGTAAGAGAAACTTATTAGACGTCTTATTAAAAAACCTTATATTATTATTTTTTCTAACATTCTCCCTAATTTTTTATCCTTATTTTGAGAAGTGTTATTAGACCATTCTTAACCGAAAACTAACTTCTATTCCTTATTTCACATAATATCACAAATCTTGTTACATTGTCATTATAAACATAGAATAAAAATATTTCAAATTGTAAATTAAGTCTAAAGTACCAAGTACAATATGAAAGATTTTATGAACGTCATTTATAAAGTTGCAAATATTTTTAGGGATTGAACTAGCATAATGTTTAATAACTTTAATAATATATTACAATTAAAACATCTGCTTAAAGTAATAATGAAATACAGACGTTAAATCAGCCCAAAATATTAGATTATGTAGTTACATTATTACATTCTAAAACTACACTGTGGACTAACTGTTATAACAAACAGAAAAATGTAGTTATTAAAGTTTATTGCATCCGTTACACTACATTAGATAAAAAATTGAAAAATCAAATATGTTACTTCGATCTAGCTATTAGCAACTCCATTTACTCTAAATTAAATATATATGTTATTGTAAATAATAAGTTATTGTAATCTTAACTAATTAGTTATGGTTATAAATTTATAAGCTTTCTTGTGGAGATATAAAAAGAATCAAAATGTTTAGCTATATCATATCTACACTGAGTTACTCATTAGTAACATACAAAAACTCAAGCAATACCCTAGAGTGTCAAAGACTGAAAATTAATAGCTCCAAGGAGGGTTGATGGTTTCGAATGAAATAGAATTTAGGAAGAATAGATTGCATCCTTGAGAAGGAGAAAGTATATTTTTCTTTAAAAAAATAACTTATGTAGGTAAAATATATATTTTTTATTTTGTCTCTGTTGTTAGCTCTACTAGTTATGACTGCATCATCGGTGGAGTGGGCGGGTGCGGGGAGCCGCTCTTGAAAATTGCCTGAAGGACCCCAAGAGAACGCGCCTCCTGTCAGGCTCGGATCACGGCTTGGAACGCGTTAGTTGGGAGGCCAAGGTGGCTTCAACCAGTAATGGGTTGGGGGGTCCCACAGAATTGCCAAAGTAGCTTTTGGAAATACTGTGCGATCGTCGGAAGGTGTTGGTAAAATATAGGACGACACCTTCCATGAAGAATTTATTACTTTTTAGGAATATAAAATTCTGCATTTTTTTAGACTTTAGTTAAGAATTTAAAAATGACCTATTTCTGTTTTTTTTAAATATCTAAAGAGTGAAAAAGTAGGTAGCAATTTCTAAATTCAGATGATATATTTTTTAAGGTAGTCTTAATGACCTGGAAATTTCCCCAAAGGAAATTCATTCCTTATCGTGATGGAGAAAAGTTCTTTGAAAACAGCATTGTTAATGGATACCAGATACAGATGGTTTTGTTGGGAGTGTGCAAAGCGATAATGATCCTTGTTAAGCTTGGTTTGTTTCTGGAAAGACTAATACTTATTGTGTGTTTAGAATCGAGTAGGTATTGATAAATATGTTGACCAATATGGGGTTAGTGAGTAAGCTTGGAATTTCGTCTCTTACGTGGCGGTTCCATTCGTGCATTCCGATTTCCGCTACCTGAGTTCACTCGTGTAAAAAATCGCTTTACACTAGTTAAATAGCTATTAAACATCCCAAGGTAAGTAATGAATAGTATTAATGCAGGATGGGGTTGCCAGTTTTCTGTAATGATGGCTTTATATAGATATACAGACCAACATAACGCTTGCCATGTTGGTTGTTGGTTGGTCGGAGATGTCTATAAGAAACATACGCCATTTTACTCCACCTAGTAGGCAAAAGGTAGGAAGAAGTAGAAGGTATTGAAATTAATATCGTAATGTTTCGAAACTTAATTCTTCCGAGTATCTATATATATTTTTTAATGGACCCCAATATTACTGTAGTGTTAAAATGTGTGTGGATATAAAATATAAAGAACCATAAAGAAAAATGGCAACTGTCAACCAAAGAAAACTCAATTATAGGAGTTATTGTATATTTTTAATTAGGTCTTCTTTTGGGAGCAATAACCAAAAGCATTTTCTATACAAGAAGACATCATACATTACATAATTGCAAAATATTTTTGACTACTTAAGTACATACGTTTTCTTCGATCCAATACTAATTATATTTAATTTTAAAATATTTAGTGCCTATGAAGATGGTTTGAAAACCAATAAGTACTTCTTTAGATCGAGATTCCAAGTTATATATTATTTCACAAGCTTGTTATGTAATAATATTATAACAGCATAAAAAGAAGTACCTACCACGTTTTAAATAAAAGTTTCATAACTAATGAAGGTGTAATCTATATATAACTTACAAGTGTAATATCATAATATATGTGGAGTACCTACTTATGTATATATGGCTGTATATGTAAATAAATGAACGTGCTAAATGCGATTATAAAAGTTGATACATAATACAAATTATAAACGACGAAATTTTTAATTATATGAAAATACTTTATACTTGCTTCTCTTACATTTTTATATAACGATAAATAAAATATCGTAGGCCTATCGATTAACAATTGTTACAATGCATAATTTCACCATTAATGTTATATATTTCAGTGACAAAACTATTCCTAATATTTTAATTTATAATTGATTGTATCACAATAAATTACAAATAAACATAAAATGTCGTGCAATAAATCGACAAATGTTTTTCATATAATCTATTTGAATTAGGGATGGTCTGTCTGCAAAGTCAAAGTCAATGTCAGATGTCACAACTCACAATGACGTGTTAAATGACTTTTTTAAATAGAGAGCGTAAAAACCTAAATTAGATTCCGGTGTGATTTGAAAAGGAAAATGGTATTTTATATTTAAGGACATTATAATCAGCCCTGTTCCACTTTAGAACCGCAGCTCGTTGTTCCCACTGCCGCCTGCATCTTCATCATCATCAGGCGCGCCCCGTCCTGTTCCTTCTCGGCCGGCGCGATTTTCCGTCTCGCTCTCACCTTCCTCCTCGCTGCTTTCGTCCACGCCCAGATCGTTTCCTGTGTCGTTATCACCTGCTGATAAAAATCTTATGACTTGTTTGATTTTGGAGATGACATGTTTAAATAAAACAAATATTATATTTTGTAGCGTAAATTTAATTTAACATTATAATTAGTTATTATGGAATAAGAATAAAAATAGAAATCATGATTCCATTTCTGTTTTTTCCTCAGAGTGCAAATAAAGCTCTTGATATGCTTTATTGTAATTGGTGAATGGGTAATTGATTGAACGAAATTATACTTTACTAATAGGGGAACGGAAAATGTATAAAAAGAAATGATATCTTCATGAGAGAAGGCGTTGAATATCTATTGTTTATTTACTGACTACAATTTGAGTATTTGTATTTATTTACACTCACGTATTTAGTTTATTTTATAGCAATAAGATAATTATGTAGAATTTATTATTCTTAGATTATTTTAGTATAGTATAGTACATATATTTCATTTATTAGTGATTTTCTTTTATTATTTTTTTTTGTTTACCTGTTACCCTCATTGTTTTTATTGTTTCTGTTAATATTGTTGGTTGAGTGTTAAATAATGCCTAGATAGCATTAAGTCCGCCAATTGTACCATATTATGTACAATGAAGTCTTAATAAATAAATAAATTATAACGCAAAATGCTTTTTTAATAGAATAGTCACTTTTAACTGATATTATGATAAAAGTTCACGTTTTTTACAAGCCGTAGTAGTAGATATACCGTAGGTATACTTAACATCTTATAAGAATGAGTAGAGTAAGATTCTTACCGGGACACTGCGGCTTGCCCTTGGTCCGCGAGCCAGCTCGCTCCACGCCGTGCGCGTCCACACACCAGCACACGCCTAGCGCGCCGTGACACTGACGCGGGCGGTACCAGCCGCGGGCATCGCACGCCGGCACGTAAGCCCCCGGCGGTGGTGCGGGATGTGCACGAGCCAGAGCCGCACATGGACGAGCCGCCCGCGCCAGACACCCGCACCACGCGTTGCGGGACACACCTGTGCCGCCCGCAGTACATGATGATAGAAACGGTCGCAGGCACCGCTCGCGCTCGTCGTGGCCTGGAAACGAATTCAAATTGAATATTCATCCGAGCAGGCGAAGAGAGGAGGAGAACGGAGCACTCACGGAGTGCGTACAAGTCAGCAGTCGACAAAAGCCCGTCACCGCCCGTATCCAGGTGAGAGAACATCCAGCGGACCTCCGGCTTGCAGCCCGGCGGGAAACCTGCACAGACACGGGTGGGGTTAGAGAATGTCAAAATCTTACAAATATAGCGTCAAAGATCTAGTATTTCAAAGTTACCCTCCTGCGGCGGTGGAATTCCACCCGCTTCATCCATGAGAACAGAGAACCAATCCAGGAGGCGGTTAGCCATCTTGTCGAGAGCGCAGCCCTCCACATCTAACAGTAGTGAAGAAGTATATGTTAAATCAAAAGTTTCTAAATATTTAACGGAATCATCTACATAAAATTCAATTCAAAACGGCCAACTAACTATAACATAATATTCAACAAAAGTTGCATATAAGTTTATGGGGTACCTATAGTGACGAATGAATTTACCTTGAGATGGTCGTCGGAACGGACGTTCGAATACTTCATTGTGAGCATCTAATCGGCGACGACGACGTTCCTGTAAAGTCAATATTAATTTGTAATATCTACATTTCTACCGTTTACAATATGAACAGTTATCATACATCATCGTATTGCGTGCGCGGGCGGTGGGCTCGCATACGCTGCTGTCGCTCTGGACGCCGTGCTCGTTGTGGACGTTCAGGTCGTTGACCCCGTGGTGCACACGGACAAAACCCACGACACGCGAGACGCACAGGTGGTGCGGTTCTGTGCACGCAATTGTGCAGGTCGAGACGGCACAGTGATGAATATGTGCGGTTGTCAGAGCCGCACAGGAAGGCGGCCCGCGCTGCGCCCCCGCAACCCACACAGCGGGCCCCTCCTGTGCTAGACGCTCCAGCCACAGGCGTGTGGTCGTGCGACTCGTAGAACACATCTTCATCATCGCTAGATACATCAGATACTATCTGGTCTCTGTGAACGATGGAAAGATATTATCAATTTAATCTAGTTTAAACAAGACCCGCGAATGTATATAGATTTTTATATATTGGATTATTTGTTAAATCAGGATGTTTTCTGTCAAATACTCAATATGAGGTTAGGATTCTATAAATATAGGCCAGATACATTACAGGCTACAAAGTCATAATGGTAGGAAATATCTTACACTGAACCCTGACTATGGAACCCCAAAAGAAATGGTGTACATAGTCACATAGTATATAGTCACAGTTTTGTTATCTACATACAACCCTCGCAACAGTATTCTAAATAGAATATATAATCTAAAAATCGAAACGAATTCATAAAAACAATGTCAAACGCGAGTACCCTCTCCGCAGCACGTCCTTCTTGGTTGCGCACAGAGCTGTGAATGCGTCTCGCAACAAACACACCTCGCGCTTCTTGCACACAAGCGCACGACACATCGGGTCTGCAATAACAATACAATTAGGTTACATGTGTGTGTATAACCGGTATAAATTAAAAATTTAAGGGTTATTTAGACGTCACTAACTTTCCGGATCGTAAACATATCTCCTGGGACGACGCGCGTGCGTTATCGGTGCCTCCTGTAAAATCAAATTAATATTTATATTTTGCATTAATACGTATAAAGATAATAATAAACTAAAAATGGTATAGCTTATTAACAAATTATTTATTTTGACTATAAAATATATAACTATATATGAATAGTCGGTTGAAACTAGATTATATTATGAAGGTTAAAACGCAAAT
Source organism: Melinaea menophilus ssp. n. AW-2005 (assembly GCA_918358695.1). Taxonomy (NCBI): domain Eukaryota; kingdom Metazoa; phylum Arthropoda; class Insecta; order Lepidoptera; family Nymphalidae; genus Melinaea; species Melinaea menophilus. The sequence continues at coordinate 3,955,543 of OU911040.1, read as the reverse complement.
CGCCTCCACGGTTACACCTATTAAGAACAGTTGACCCACATTGAGGCTTGTATTGCATGATCTAATGCCTGAAATCTAGAACTTAAACTAGAAAATACTATAACAAATCATATTTCGCATTCTGATATAAATTTAAATAATGATTAACAACATAATAAAAAGTCAACAGTATTAGAAGAATATAGAAGTACCGGCGCGTCATCAAACTCGAAGTCCTGGTCGAGTCTTCGGTGCGCGGTTACCGGTGCCAGGAGAGCAACCAGCAGCGCAACCAATAGCGCAACCAGCAGCGATTCACGTGCGCTAGCTATCATGATCACAGCGCGATCTCACAGTCGTCCCGATCACGCTCGTCGGGACACTGCCGCAGACCCTCCGCCCTCACTCTCAGTCGACCCGGGATTAAAGCATTAATGAATTCCATAATTCGATTTGTACCTATTTCCTTGCGAACTCTCAGAGTACATTCACTTTTACTTACTTGCACATGTTACATGTAATATTAGATAATTTAGTAGATGGTTATGGGTTTACTAAAAATATACACCATTGCGGACTTTCCTTTTGTGTGTAAATAGTATGCTTATAGATGATTATTATTGAAGAATGAAAACCCATTCTCTAGATTAGAGATATTAAGCGAACATTCAAAAGTTTTTAATAACTTCGTTTTACACTTCAAAGGGTATCTAACGAAAATATTTGTTCATCTGTAGCTACTGGGGGCGCCAACAGACCCTCAATTTCGACTCGCTACGCTCGCGAAATCTCTGGTGCCGTTTGCATATTGAGCTACCCAAGCCCAGTGTAATGACTCATCGTTTTCCATTGACTTCAATGGGGTATAAATTTCATAATTTTCTGTCAAGTAGTTGTCAAGCCTATTCGTGACAAAGAATGTGAAAAAGTCTCCAGTAGAACGCTCCGCTCGCTGCGCTCGCTTCGCTCAAAAAACATTTTTTTTATTATATGCTATTTATGTTACATAAATTGTAAGAGAAAACAAATAAATTATTTATGTTACAATAATCAGAATAGTCGCTTCTGTTAATCTGTTACTCTATAATGTACGTTCGAAGGCTCTACTGGTATCCCGTACGACCCCACCCCGCACTCGAGCCTCGCTGAAACGCTAGGAGGTAAGAGTGAAACAGAAAGATAGTGCGAGTCCATCGCTCGTACGTGCTCGGATTAGATCGGGTATCTTCGGGACACGGAACGCTGTCAGCGAGACGCAGCGGCGCGCCGCGGTGGCGCCATCGGCGATCGATGACGAAAAACTGATTGCAGGATGATCTAATAGTTATTTACTGTAGCCTTCATGTTCCTGTGCACTGTTAGGATAACAATTCTATTAATAAAGATAAAACTGCACATTAAAAAGGATTGAAGTTTCTACTAAAACATCGCAACGTAAAGAAATCCTACATAATACATTATCCAAGGCCTAAACATGAGCAATAACAAGAGATTTGAAGTTTTCTGCTCACTGAACTTAATATAGGGCACGAGTTTTCTTTTTTATCTGAGTACTTAAATTTTTACAAGATAATTAAAAATAGCTTAATGTTTGTTGTAAAAAAAACGGAAAAATTACCTTCAGCAAAAGTATGAAAAGATGGTAAATCGAAAACCTAAGACTAAGTAATAGCAGTATCTCAAAAGATTTAAAACAATTCGGTCTAAATACATATATTGTTAAAACAGTTTACTTATTTAAGATTTTGAAGACAATTTGATAATATTACTGTTCAGAAATTGGTAGTAATTTACAAGATATCAAATATTTTCTCCTATCAGCTGTCAAACACAAAATTATACATATATAAACTTAACAAAAACTGGCATAATAGAAAAACAAAGCCGACTGCATGTTAAGTTTAGGATAGAATAAAAAAAAAGCCGGCTGAATTTTTTGTGTTTCTTCTCAAAGCAGGACGCGTTTGGAACCCTCGTAGCCTTAATTTTAAGTTGGAGAGTGTCTTTACAGATGGCTTATTTCGATAAGTACGGTATTATTAGAACCTATTCTCGTGATGAGTTCAAAAGTGACTTGTAAAATTAGCACATTACAACTGATATAAACCTCATTTCCAATTACCTCCTTGCATACCTTTTTTTTTTTAATTAACTTATAACATTATTTGACACATACATCATATACGAGTTACAAGGTTTTATTAAAATACTAGTTGTTGCTAGCAACTCCTCTTTCTATTCCGCAAATTGAATTAAAATACATATTTAAATACCATATTTTTTAACTTTATTTACATTTTTAACATACAGTTTTAACATAAAAATACATTTTCCGTGATGAAAATTAGCCTATATATTGACAGAGGCAATACCTATGACAATAATCCATTTTATCAAAATTTGTCCAAAAGATTTTACGTTTTTACGATTATGTCATATGTAAACAAATAGATATAAATTTTTAAGAAAAATTTTACAAAATATATAATAAGTACAGATTTTGACTTTAACGTCATATAAAACTACTAAGTGTAAAGGCGAAGGATTTGTTTGTCTATTTCAAATAATCTATTTCAATAAATAATTCACTAATTCACGTATTTAATTACGTAAATAATTGTGGTGGATGCCTGAGGTTGGAGTCGATCAAAAGCTAGTAATAAATAACTAAAATCATAATACAAACTAAATTTCTTACATGTATAAAAATAAATTTAGAAGAAAATATTGCTGAAACGCGTTTTTAGGTTCTAAGTTTACAACTGATATTTTTTACAATATTGATTAACTTTCATTGATATTGTAAGCTGTCTTATATCTATCTTAATCATACTCAATAAAATAATATTTAATTAATTTTGATAGATCGAAAAGAAAAATAAAAACTACTAAAAAGCGATCTTCTTACCAAACTATGGGTAGACATTTTTAAAATGGTGTTGACATATAATGATATCAAGACATTTGATATTACTTATCTAGTAAAAACATATAACTAGGATCCTGCCGTGCGCTGCGGAAGTTGAGCTGAGTCCCCTCAGTTTTTCGACCATAATTTCTGATCGGAATAAGATATTTTAATTCTGTTTTTTTTTAAACATGCCCATTCTCAAGCTCTACAGCTCTGCCAATTTTCATTCAAATCAGTTCTGTAGTTTTTATTCGATGTTGCTTCAAAAAGAAGTTTCCCAAACGGTTAAGAGCTTCGCTTACGCTCAGCTCAAGAAATAATTTATAACTTAAATATGAATTATATACACATATATAAATGGATGAATATAGTATAAATGTAAGGATTAATTACTTAGACAATATACATGAATTGTAAAAAATGCTTAAGGTTCAGGTTTAATAACTGTTTAAAGATTCTTCTAACTCAAGACTCAGATAAACTTAAAGTAATGAGAAAGGGTTTAGTGAATAAAATAGTTCATAATAGTGGAACTCATTTAAGAATTTTCTTATTTTTACCTTCTATGAATGATAAATTCATATGAATTACTTTTACAAAAACATGTGTAATAATATGATCGCATTTTGCAACTTGTAGAAACATGCACATATAAAGATAAAGGATAATGTGGGTGCTGAATTACTTGTCCGTTAATTTCCTTATATCCGCAGACAGCGTGGGAACACGTCCTTGCACTAACATGTACAATACTTAACTACACTATCAATATATAAATACGTTTGACAAGACCTTTTATTTGGGTTATGTTGAGGTTAAGGCACTATTTTCAAACATATAAACTTAGTTTAAAAAGAAAGTGGAACAACAAACATATTTTTCTGTTTTGAAGCATCTTAAGTTGAAAAACAATAATCTATTACCATCCCTAATTTCTTTAATACCAACGAGCAGATAAAAAAACTAAAAATAATGTATTCTGTACATATTTTGCCTCGTTATTTTTGTTATATGGAGAGATTTTGTTATATCTTCTCGAGTACATAGAGATTGGCATTGGTAAGAATACTATAAATCCATAACACGTGCCAGTCTTGCTAACGCAGGCCTATTTCATTTTGCAACTTCAAACGCGCTATTTAAATCAAAAATAGTGAGTTAAACATTACACTAACTAGCGTCACTATCTTTAAGTAACCTCTCCCCCCCAACCCTCAGCACTCAGTAGAAAAGGGACCTTATTTATTAATGATAAGATCCTTTTTGCGATCTATCATAGTAGATAGTTATAGATGAGCAAGTGGTAGTGCATACCATCGCACTAGATAGTAACACTATAGATAGTAGGTCTATGAATGTGTGAATGAAATAAAACACAATTTAAAAACAATAACATTTATACTGTTATCTCCCTTACACATGAACGTAATAAGTATTAACTATTTAATCTCTATCGTTATTGAAAAAAAAAATCAAATTATAAACCGACCAAATTGGATATATTAACTGTTGACCTTCGGTGCTTTGATCTATATAATATCAGGTTTCTAAGATTGACATTCCTGGATCAATTTTCAAAACTGCACACAATGGAATAGCACTTGAGGTATGTGAACCAATCACTTTATTAAATACGTCACCAAACAACTCCTGGACCAGATATGGACAAGTTTCGTTATAGGTTCGATACGTAGTGCCATTTGTCCACTGAAAAGTAAAAAATATATATTAAAGTTTTGCATTAGCGACGAGGATGCATAATCTACGTATGTATCTACGCGTGTGTATATGTATCTGTGCGTGTATATATATACGCGTCTGTGTGTGTGTGTATCTGTGCGTGCGTGTATGCAGTTGTTAGTGAGCACGTACATTGTGTGTTATGTTTATTTGGTGTGTGCTCACCGCTGGAGGGCGCAAGCTGCGGTAGTGCGGCCAGTGGCGCGGCGGCCAGCACCCGTGCGGCCTCAGCGCGGTCCACACGCGCAGCGCTACCCGATGCTGTTACATTCATCTTGCAGATATCCGAAGCGTCAGCTACCTCTCCTGACACGAGGCTCTTCCAGAACTCGTGAACCTGTAGATATGTTGGTGTTAGAGAATCGATCATCCAATGCTGTAGCATAAATCATATGCTCACCTCATCGATGACTTTGTGTGCAAACGCGGCGTCCTTGGCCTCGCCGTCGAACGCGAACTTGTTGATGGGCTTTCCATCGGGCACCTTGTAGAGGCGGAACCACTCGACTGTGGCTCGCAGCAGACCAGGGTAGACGGTCTCGACGTCGGCCACGTCGTTCAATCGCTCGGCGATCGGATCGCGCGTGTCAATGGCGATAAGTTTCCAGTCCGTCTCTCCCTCGTCGATGAGCGCTAAAGTTCCCAAGATCTTCACTGTGATGACGTCACCGCGGGTGGCCACACGCTCCCCGATCTCAATGACGTCGATGGGGTCGTTGTCACCGCGCGCCTGCGTGCCGGCGTCCACGTGCTGTGGGTTTTCCCACGTCTGTGGTAACGCACCGTAGTTCCATATGTAACCGTGGTGTGGGAACACATTAGCGACGAACCGAAGTGCGCCCTTCTTGACGTCCTGCTTGATGGGGTTGAGGGGCTCGCCGAGACTGATTTCCATCTTGGCGTTGGTCCAGCGCGGCACCTCCACCACCATGTTGGCGATGCGCTTCCCGCGATCCGCCCACAGTGGGATGTCGTGGAGTGGGGAGATGGGGCCGCTTTCATCCTCTACAATTGCAACAATTCACTTCAATAATAAATCATTAACATATAGTACATACTTTTATAGTGTAAGTCAAATAAAATAAAGCAACACACAATAAAATAATAATTTATTTATGTAACTAGCTGTTGCTAACTGAAATACATGATGTTATCGAATAAAGAATAAAAAACATTCTATATGATTATAGCTTATCATAGCTTATAGTTTAGTAAATTTTAGTAAATAAAGCTCTAGCTCTAACTTCGGAAAAAACTTTCATACTAACAGTTAAAAACCTATAAAACAATTCTCTCAACTTCTGCATGACCCTGCATCAATATAACAACTTACATATAAATGGTGCCTTGTTATGACTCACTATAGTATATGTATCGATTCTTATTATTTCCTTTATATATTACATACTCATTGGACGTTCATCTTCACATATAAGATAAATATAAAATAATTATTTAATGGGAATATATTAATAAATGTCTTTAGTAAATACATAATCTGTGTATATATTATTGTATAAATACAATAATTTTTAATATATATAATAGGAAGTCTCAAGACAACAATTACGGGCCTTGAATTGTTGCATAAATATATTTAATAATACTCGATATCATATAGATAAAAGATAAAAGAAAACAACATATCTGCATACTTTGACCACCAAAGTTGATAAGATATATTGTATATGTATTCTAGATATCTTTTATATCTTTATCTTACATCAATATTTGTATCCATAATAATATAATATTCAATTGAGTCATCATAATTATAGTTACATAAACTTAATTATATTATACACTGGAGTGTTAACAAATATTTAATTTTATGTTATCTTGATACCGGTAACTCTTTATATTAAAATGGGGATTTTAAATAAGATTATTTGATAGACCTACAACCTAAAATTAATTGTTTTAGATGTTTTTACTTTAAAAAAATAATTTTAATTACAGTTGAAGATAATTTTACTTTAATAAAGCTTGTTGAATTCTACACTTTAAGATACCATAATGAATATGATACTAGAATATTGTTAGGTTAAAGGTCAATGTTTGAAAGGTTACCTTTCACTAATGTTATTGACGTATTTACACCAGATGCAAGTATAACAGGAAGTATTTTATGTAAACGTATGGTTATATATTACACAAAAAGTATTAATATGTAACGACTTACTAAAATAGACCCGATAGTCGGATGCAAAAGGTGAACCTCGCTCCTCGGCAATGAACATTTTTGATCCCAAAGTTTTAATTCTAGCCGCTGAAGAATTTCGTACGTGTTCTGCGCCAGCCACTCCACACAGCTGTTTCACAAATGACAAACACCGGGGGCGCCCGGGTGCTAGAACGCGTGTTAATGACATCTTGATACCGAGTGACGTCAGTCTGACAGTTTAAAATTACGTTATGTTTTTTGATGTTGGCATAATTGACTAAATACATATTTTAATATTAAATGTTTGAAATTATATAATACCATTTTATATAAATACTAGCAGACCCGGTCACGCGTTGCTGTGACTACTCGTATTATTTTTGATGTATTACATTATAGTAAACTATTTAAGGGGTAACGTTCAGAGTACATCTGTCATGAAAACCATAATGTTTTCTTACAGTCGATATTAAGCAAAAATCAAAACAAAATAATTATAATTATTTTTTTAATTTTATCCAAGTTTATAACACTATTTGTATATTACAAAGTTTTTAGTAAATAGCTTGGAACACTAAACTTACGAATGAGGTAGGTAGGGCAGATACCTCATTCGTAATTACTCAATCCAGTCAATAGATACCACCATCTTTTAGAATTATTAGGAGCTAACTGCAAAATAATAAACAAATAATTTGCAATAAAATAATATTGCGACTATGAATTGAGTTGAAAACGTACGTGGTGTGTAAATTTATTAAAATCAGTTAAGTAGTTTAGTAGTATATAGTTGTATATAGTTGCATATAGTTGTATATAGTTGTATATAGTTGTATATAGTTATAATAGTTCATAATTAAAAATATTTGGTGGTTTTACTAATGCATATAATAAAAGTTAAACTCAAAACATAAATTTTAAAAGATAAATCATGAAAAATGAAAAAAATAGATTTTTATAATAAATACAACAATTTTTATACAACTCGGCAGACTTCGTTTTGTGCAATAGAATTGGAAAGTGGCAGTTTATATTTCGACCTTAAGACGTTTCTACTCTGCTGACTCTCACATATCGCCCTATCATCATGGTGACGGTTCTGTTCAGGAGGATTAAAGAAAAAGGTCAGCTCGGGTGACCTAAGAATATCTTCCACTTACTTAAACGAACTTTGGCCACCCTTTTGAGACCCACTAAAAACCCCGACTGGGATGTCTGCCAGAGGGCTTCAAACTAAGAGGGAAACTTAAGGTTCAAACCTGATTGAAAATAGTGGGAACCTAAAGGTGACAAATATTTATAAAGTGGGTGCTTCAATGACAAAAAATTGAGATAATTAATTATTTATTACTATTATTATTTACATAGGGATGAAATAAAGAATAATGAAATAAAACGTATATAATTATTTTCAGTAATCGCTTTGTTGTAAATCAAGTGAATCACAATTATTAACAAATATCTGTTTGATTTTTATTGTAGTGCTTTATGATACACATGTTTTTTGTTTGATTACCTGGTGAATATACAAACAAATCTGATGGTTATCCAACACGGGAACAGGCAACATACAGTTGACCATGTGAGAAGCATGGCTTTTCTAGATTAATACCACAAACACCTAGTGATTGCACCTGGGACTTATTATGACTCATAGCAAAAGCAAGCCGCACTGAAAACTGTAGTCGTTTAAATTCAAATGGTACATCAGTCGGAATCATTGGGATGCGTGGTATCAAAACGTCTTCTCCTTTATACTTTCCTTTCAGTATAGTTGCTTCTATCACGTTGTTCAAAAAATTTTATCGCTAACCGTGTGCCGTTGCAAAGACGCGGTTGGTTGATATTTCTCAACATTATAACTACCGATCCAACCTTTAATTGAAGATTGTGAGGTGGCAATCCTGGTAAATCCAGCGAGTTTAAAAATTCAGGCGGATTGTTATCTTAGTATCGTGGTTAGTAGCCGAATCAACTGATTTATATATCCTCAATTCACCTGTAATTTGTTCTTGAATTTTGAAATTAATTTCATTTACATCTGTTTTTTGCAGCCAATATAGCCCGTTCGCTTAACCATTCATGGTTTCTGTAATTTTGAGCAACATCTGGAAACACCTTATGAATAAGAAGATCTTTTGATCAAGTTAACTGACAAAAACTTTGAGGAAACTTAATGCAACCAGTCAGTGTCTATAAGAAATTTGCCATTACCAATGTCAATGAGTTGTTTAGAGAATATGTCTCCAGATTGGTCATTTTGCAACTTGACACGCATATTCTTGCATAAGTGTAATACCTACACATGCTTCCACAAATTGGAGGACTTTAAACATGCAGTAAGTTCATCAGCTGGCGTTGATCGTGGAATCACTGGCAATGTTTGACGAAAATCTCCTGCTAATAAAATCATTGCACCACCAAATGGGTTATGATTGCTCCGTAGATCTTGTAAGGTATAGAACCTAAAGCCTCCATAGATTTTTGATGTGCCATCGTGCGTTCATCCCAAATAATCAATTCACATTGCTGCAAAACCTTTGCCATTGCAGAGTTCTTCGAAATGTTGTAGGTTGGAGTTTCGCTGCTTTGCATGTTTAATGGCAATTTTAGTGCTGAATGAGCTGTTCTACTACCTTCAAGCAAAGTTGCTGCGATTCCCGACGAAGCGAGTGCAAGTGCACTTTTGTTTTGTGAGCGAATTCTTGCTAATATCAATGAAATCAAAAAAGTTTTTCCTGTACCACCAGGTGCATCTAAGAAGTAAATCCCTCCTCTTTTAACATTTATTACTTTCATAAGTGTATCAAATACATACTTCTGTTGTTCATTCAATAGTAGAAGATTTGTTTGAATTAATTCTTTCAGTGTTGAGATCATACAGTTTTTCTCGGTGCAACTCTTGGCTAAAAGCATCATGCATTGGAGGATTGGGCGCGGCCAGGCCTAATTTAAATAATAGTTTGTTTGACATCATCAAGCACATGTCCTCAATTGAAATCAATACTTCAAATCAATACTGTACAGCTCTTTCTACTGCGTTGTATGCTGTAAAATACACTCTTTGTCCATTTTCTAAATGCACAGCTAAATGAACGTCAGTAGGGTGTCTCTCATGAATTGGAAAAGAAAATATTCGCCAAAGTGCTTCATTACTACTAACATAGCGACCCATTTGGTATTGGATAAATTCATCATTGGATTTCTCTGCATTAATACCAATCACAGTCATATCACTCCTTTTGGTTACGTATTTGCAAATGTATTTAATAGATTTTAATGAATTGCAAGATTCAACATTGATGTGCGCTTTGAAGGTCTTTGATAAAATGGGTGAATATGGAACAATCCAGCAATTACCTATTTCAATATCTTGTTGATTTAATTTGACAATTGTTGATCTTCCATTGTCTGCTGTCGATCGGCGACGAAACAAAGGATAACCGTCATTACCACTAATTGTTTTAGATATTAATGTCCGTGGATATCGCTTTGAACATTTACCATCCACCCTACACGGTGAATTTTGATTAAGAGTTCCACAGGGACCATGAATCATGTTTTTGATAGCTACATATCCAGGAGCTACTTCTACATTAGGGATTTCAGCTGATATTACTGCATCAACTTCATTTGGCCTTATCTTTTCAACTAACCAAATCAAAATGTGTGCACGTGGCAATCCCCGTTTGTGCCACTTCACAGAATGCATCCAGTAGTGTGTCTCTCCAAACATATAATGTTTCACAATGAAATGGATTAAAGATTTCAACTTTGTCTAAAGACTCTGGCTGTAATATCATGACGATCAATGGGTGATTGCCCAGGGAATAACTCCTGCTTGATTTCTATCCAGTGTAGATTGCATGTAAATGTGATGAACAAATCTGCTGTACCATAATGACGAACATATGACATGGCATCTTGAGCATATTCATGCATATGTAGAGGGCTTCCGATGTATGGTGCTAGAAGAATAGTCAGTAGTAGTAGTTAATCGCATCTCGAAGGTGAATATACTCTTCAGATCTGAGTTTGGTCTGATTCAACCTGATGACTGTTAATCTCTCCGTTTCAATTATAACATACATGTCTATAACATACTTTTGATATAATCGCCGACATTTGAGTATGTCTTCATTTTCACGAATCATTAGGCGGTATGAATAATAGTTCATTGAACTGACTTTTTTGTTGGTTTCAGAACCTGAAAATAGATTTTTGTTTTCATAACATTGAAAATAAAAAAAATAATAGGTAATATAGTAACTGATAATATATCTCCATAGCTAAACTAATATTTTTTATTACCTGTAATGGGATTTATCATCTTGTTTGAGAAATCATAGCCATCTTCACCTTGCCAAAATATAATGAGATATTGCAGTGCGTCATATGAGCGGGGTGTTTCCTTTATACGTTGTAATTGATCATTCCGTAATTTTGTCATTATCAGATGGCATCAGATCCAGTGCAGTTTTAAACAACATAATCAATTGATTGTACTCATGAAATAAAGTTTATAATTGTTCTACAATAAACCTCTTTAGTGAATTGTTATGTAAACAACGCATATCAATTTCTTGTGGTGAAATAAATTTGCAGGAATTTCTATTTGCTATCTGACACTGGTAACAGTGAACCTGCTCTATGGCTATATATATTTGGCCTTGTACCTGTAAATAAAAAAAAATGTTTTTTGCCAAATATAAATAATATTTGTTCCTAAAAAATATATCTGTCTCCTAATTTGAATCACCAAATAATAATTGATATGCTTAGGTATGTCAATATGTAATAATTATTTGTAACTAATATCCATCATCAAATATTTATATTGTGTTTCAAAATAATAAAAGTGTTGCTAATACTGAATCACCAAATAATATTATGACTAAGTAATATATGTGTTGGGGTCTAGGGAACTGAAGGTTAATGACACATATTTACTTAGTTAACAGGAAATTTTGTTCATTAAAATAATAATGATAACTGCTATAATACATACCTTAAAAGTTGGCATGAAATTTTCCCGAACTACGTTTGTTGCCCCAAATGACGTCATTTGAAAGCAATTATTATATTGTTGGATATTTGACAAAAAGTGTATGGTTCTATTCCTGAAACCAATGAGTACTATGACTCTGGTGGTGGATCCAATGGTATCAATTTCACTTTCCCATTTGCGAAACACAATCCATTGGCATCATTTTTGTATTTAAATGCCTTACAATGAGAGCAAACCAAGTTCATAGATCCAATAGTAATACATTGGTGGTTACTGTAGTCAATTGACAAATCGTAATTGAAAGCAGCTCGATTCAAACTTTCGCGATTATTAGTTGAATCTCTCGCCCTCGCTGCCCGCATTCTCGATATACAAATTCTTTCACATTTATTTCCGCCGTCACGTTCTTGTGCAGTATGATAAGATCGGTAATTAGTTTGGTTTGTAGCATTTCGGGTTCTTCTACCTAAATTACTTCGTCTTATAGAAGGCATATCGAATATACTTACCTAAATAATGTCACATGCAATAATTATTAATCACAGGTATTAAAACACTTTGCACAAAACACGATATAAAACAATTAAAATTAATTATTAAATATTATATAGGCTTTTTAACGCGATTTGTTTGACAGATGCAATGACGTGAAAACTGATGACAATTTATGTCGCATTCCGAAACTAAAACAAAAGAAAGAATATTCCAAGGCCAATCAAATCCATAGCTCTTACATTTTTTGACTTTTCAATTTGGTCGGGTCACGATTTTATCACTTTTGCGTGAACACACATTTGATTGAATTTGAACTTTGTGCAGCGACAATAAAGCGCGAATTGACTCTTCGACGTTAGCAACACACCTACATTGTTTAGACAATAATGAATGCTTGTAATTTAATATGAACTTTATTGAATAGCAATACAGTTTAAATTGACTCTACATTTAGTTAGAAAATATTTGTATAGGAAAAAGAAAAGGGCTCTTTTAGGGTTTTCCTGGAAATTATTCGAATTTTTCTCGCCGTCAGAACCATCCTTGGGCTTTAAGGAACATTTAAAAAAAAGAATTGTTAAGATTGGTCCATGCGTTGTTGAGTTATGCGCTTACAAACACATTTTGCGATTCATTTTTATATAATAGAATATAATAGATTATAATAAATAAATTTACTAATCTTAATTCTAATTAAAAATTGTAATGGACTAAGATTGATTTCCAAACAATGAATTCGGTCCTTATAATATAAAATGTAACAAACTAAGATTTATTCAATATTACTTTATTAAATCGCCTGGTTTAATTTACAACATTTTTTTACCGAAATACTGATGACTCAGCCCGGTAGTTAGTTGCGGTTGCAGTTAAAAGTTTTCGTATCAGCACATTTCACTCCCAAATTAAGTACTGGCTACCGCAAAAGATAAGGAAATAGTCCAGCATGGACAGTAAGGTATCCATAATCTTCTGTGTTAAAAGCATTAGAGATGTATATGAATACAATCACTCACTTTTGGCGATAAGAGCAGTTATAGTGCTGTGATCAATAAAATCCTCACTGACATCCAGTTTGTAATGCCTTGAATGAATATAATATATAAAGTGTAATGTATGGCTATTTTTATTAAAACAATGCACTTTGACACAATTACCAACTGCGTTCAACAGCCTTATTTAAGTCATCTTGCTTTACAAGTAAAATTGGGAATGTTTAGAGATTCCATATAAAAAATGGAGTATATCCCATGGAAGATGATTATGGACCAGATTGTCTTGTCCAAGAAAGAGGAGGTGAAAAACTGATTCCTTATATCATTCAAAGTTATAGAAGGGCTGTAATTTAATAAGCATTTTTATACGTTAGTTATTAGAAATTTTAACACAGCATGTGAAAAATTTTATACATTGTCATGGATCTAACGGCATTCAGCTTTAAATCTCACCAGTTCTGTTCTGTGTGATATTGTTTAATCTTTCCAAAGGTTCGCTTTACTCTTCCAAGGAGCTGGCAATCTTGGACGAAGTTCTACGTTCATCAACTTACACAAGTTTTTTTATAAATTAAGATATTTGTTGGTTTGATTCAGACATTTTTTACATGTTATGTTTTTAATGGGATGAATGTATTATTATGTTTGTTAGGACAGGTATGCAAATAATGGCGAGAGAATTTTGTAGTCTATAAATGATAGAATACTAAATAAACTGAAGAGAACAGAAAGATATTTGTCTTTTAAGAACTGGTTCCTTAAATGGGGATGAGCATCCATAATCCACCACGTAGTATATCTGCCCGCATTGCATTTTTCTGGCTAGATTTCTTTTGCTCTCAGAATTATTCTTAAAGTTGTAATCTAAACATCTAACATCCTCAGAGTAGTAGAGCTTCAAGGACACTGCAATCCATTAAGCAGCGCTACCGCGAGTCCCCCTGGTAACGCAGCAAAGCAATTTATTTCATCATCAAATTTACCAAGCGTCAGATGTACTAACTTGCTAATGTTCCATTGTGAAAAGTCTATTGTAAGTTAATGAATAATTACATACCGAATGCCCTAAGGCCCATCCTAGAAAGTTATTAGCTATTTTATTTCCCTACGCTTCTTTAACCTGTTAACCGGGTATGACGAAACATTCCGTCATACATAAAAGCCTACTGCAATGGGCACGACGACATTTTTCGTCATAGAAATTATCGTAATATATTGAACGCATTACGTTCTCATTGTTCTTATCTATTATCGATCATCTTTTATTATTGGAGCTGTGATGATATTACTATAACTATGAAAAAAAGTCCCCATAGTGAAACGAGTTGAACAAAAGTTTATTCCCTGGTTAACAGGTTAACCAGACTTAACGAACTTCTATGACAATTAATACAATTTTTACACTAAGCTTATAAAAGTCGCACCATGACCAGAAGAAGTGAATTTGTCCAAATACTATGGAGACAGAAAAAACATTAAACCTTTGAAGCTTTATGCGATATTGGGACCATAGGTTACGTTACATTTTATTGGTGACTAATTTGTAACGATACAGGTTTAATCTAAGTGCAATTATTTTTTGAAATATTTGATTGTAAAATTGTTTTTCTACATTATTGATTTAATATCTTTTGTACTTGTAGGAATATATATCATGAATAAGGTATCAGGTAGGAAGAATCAGGGTAGATATTACCTAATTTTGGGTAATTGATTTTAAAGTGTTAGTAGTCAGTCAGTAATTATTAGTAGGTCTTAACGACATTTATGATTAAAGAAATAATTAATTAATTATCCAAAATCATAGATAGTAAGCAGAAAAGTGCTAGTAGTGCACGGGGCACGGCAGAGTCGAGACTGCCCGTCCAGAATGGCTTTCAAACTTATCTCTTGGGGAGCGGGGTAACGATTTCCGGGTGGAACACTCTGTCTGAGGTTTCAAGCGATGATCATGACCATGACCATGTCATTGGGGTGGGGATAATCTTTCCTGCGGTGGGATGGAGATGAACAGGTGTCGTCTGGGCGGTCTAGGTTAGGCCACCAGCGATCACGACGACTGCTCAGGAGTCGGATGGAGGGAGGAGGTCCCTGGGAAGGAGCTTTGTGTCAGGTGGCCGTGCATGTCAAGACCGAAGCGAGCCCAGTGTAATGACTTATCGTTTCCCATTGACTTCAATGGGATATAAGTTTTTTGATGAATATTCCTCAACATCACATTTTTCAAAAATTTGTGTCTTTTTGATTGCAAAATTTCATAATTTTCCGTCAAGTAATTTTCGAGCCTATTCGTGACAAAGAATGTGAAAGTCTCCAGTAGAACACTCCGCTCGCTTCGCTCAATTATTATTGTTATCCTATTCAAACGTGTAAATATGAAACAAATAAAAGAACATAATAAAATTTACTCAATTTATTTATCATTTTCAATCTAATCTGTATATTCCTAAGTCTCTTCTCGTTGGTGTATCCCTGGCGTGCAGTGCTACGGTTTATCTGATTGGTTTTATGAATTCGAGTTATAGTTTTGACAGTTTTCAGTTCGAAGAATAGATTTTTACATTCATCGCACGGCCGCTCGATTGTGTCAATTATTTTGTCCTTCAATATATATGTTTTTTTAGATGAGTTCTTAAAGAATGAATAGCAATGATCACACACTTTCATGATAGAGGTCTTCTCGATTAGGTCGTTCTCAACGAACTCCTGGATTGGCTCCACCAGATTCGAACCTTCATTTTCATACTCCCGATGGTGGTTCCTGATGTGTGTTGAATATTTTCTATATTGAAAACCACATGTTTTGCACGTCTGTAGTTCCCCCTTTTTTGTGCGGACCGTCCCGTGAGATGTCGCTTCGTGCCTCTTCAGCGTACAGTGGTTACCGGCTATATATCTATCACACTGATGACATAGGAGGTACTTGTTTCTCGTTTTCTTGAATCTCATGTGAGTAGTCTCATGGATGACGAGAGAAAATCTGAAATACACTGTAATTTAACTGAAGGGCGCCAACCACTTAATTTTTTTTTGTTAAAGGGCAAAGTGCATAAAGGTCAAGGACGTAAGTATTTTTTTTTTAAAAGATGGGCAAAGGCATTAAGGTCACTTGGACAAGTTATATAGTCTCTTGCAATACCAGAAAAATAACCATAAAAAATTTTATAACACCGGCACTGGGCCTGAACCACTTATTAATTATATTCATAATAACACACCGATTCGATATCAATACACTGCAATATTTACACATAAATCTTCCACGACTCATCAAATCCTTGTAATGTACACTTCCAAATCCGTCATGAATCTTCAGAGGTACTCGGGAAATAATATTGTCAAACTCAAATTCGTCTACCGGTTCTTCAAAAACTATATTATTTGTTATACTCCTTTTACTATTACTATATTTTTCAGTATCTTTATTATTATTGCTCCACGTATATCGTATATTGACTTCACAATCAGTCGTGAAATCCTTCAACAGTCCATCACGGTCCACTTCAAACTTCAGTTTACGCTTTATAACATCTTTATACTTTTCATCCTTTTTAAATACATCTCTTTCTATCTCTTTTTTGACCAAGAACTCATCTGAGGAGGTCGAGTCATACTCTTCTCCGTCATAAATTTCATCTTTATCTTTGAACTTATTACTATTAATTGGTGGTAACTTTTCTAATTTAACTGCAGGTACTTTGAGATCGAAATTATTATTATTATTATTATTATTTATTACTGGACGGTGCGTATCATTCATGTGAGCGTTGAAATCCTCGGCAGAAGTAAAATAAATATAACATATATTGCATCTATGGACATGATTCTTTAACAGCGGTATAATAATATGTGAAGAGTTATGGACAATACTGCTGAATCTGAAACATTTATTCATTATTACATTAATACTATTGATATTTACTGTAAATTTACATTAATATAACAAAAATTATAATTGATTAATCAGTTTAACTCAATTAAATTCTAATTTTATTCATGTAATAAAATATCATAGTTACTGCGTATCATGATTTAAATGAAAGATGACACTTTCACAGACCCAGGTCAATCAGAGCCAGGAGGACAATGAAATATAACTTATCTTTTAATATACCAACTTAATTTAATTATTTATTAAACATCCTAAATACAGTTATAAAATATTTCTAAGCAAATTTTGTTTTTTTTTTTTAATTTAAAGCTCTATACCAATTTGAAAGTATGAAAATTTAAAGTTTCATATAGATCTCTTTGCATATAAACCTTATCAGGAATGTAATATATATATTTTTTTTAATGTTACATTTGTGATAAGTCTGTTTTGGTGTGAAGGCTGTTTTTTGATGGATAATTATTACTCCATCATGATAAACCTAAAAAGCATCATGTTTTAGTATTACAAATATTGTCTATATATGTAACTAGGTTCTTGTCTGAATTATAAATCAATTGGATATATATAATACAATGTTACTCAAAATATCTAGTAGTATATCCTTGAATAATTAATTAATTTATCTCTTACTATCAACTCGCTATGTGATTAGAACTTACCTATTATTAAATACTTGATCACAGAATTCACACATGAGCCGGCTTCTTGCTTTTAGAGCTTTATACGAATTGTAATCACTTTCTGTAGCCATTTTTCAATTGTTTCTTGTGTGAGTAAGCAAAAGAATGTTAATAATACTCCAATAGCATCATAATTTTCTGATTAAAACCTTCATTAACAAATTATTAAAATAAAAAATTAAAATTAAATTAATTAAAAAGTCATTGTAACCAAAAATAGGTTAATAAATATATAAAATTACCTCTTTATTATTAATTATAACTTAATTAATTAACGAATATATTATCCATGAATTTTTATTACTAATGTTGACAAGTGACAACAACTTTGTTGACATTCTATATTGACATTTAAGTTTTTGGCAACAATTTTTTATATTTAGGCAGTTGAAAGAGATTATAGATACTGCTTTTTATATTAGGATTAATGCTCCCTGTCTATTATTAATTACTTATAGTAATGTATAAAAGTTATAAGGATAGAGCACGATCAAATTATAATAGTTAAAAAAAAAATTGAAGAGTTTGTTTTTTTTCTTAATGATGAACTAAAAACAAAAACGATATAAAATCAATTTAATAAAAAACCGAATGACCCGCAAGGAAATCAAAAAGTTGTAATTTTAAACAATAAATTAAAAAAATATATTTTTCAAAAATATATATTGTTCAGGTGTGATAATTTGTGATAGTTTTTTCTTATAATGGGTTATAATAAGAGTTATTTTTATTAAAAATAAACTGATAACTGTGTAACTCAGCTGTTTTTGACATAACTATGATAAGCAGTGTCAAAACCAGTATGTCATACGTGTTAAATAACAAAAAACATCGTCGGCAAAGCTTTATTTATTATTGAAGTTTACATTGTATGTCTTTTATTGTTGCAAAAGTATAATAAAGGAGATGATGGTACGTAAAATATGTTGCAATACAAGAATTCATTAAATACTTAACAAATTATTTAAGAATTACAAGACTATAATGAACAATGTATGAAAACTTTTTTAATATCTTATCAGGATTTAAAAACCTTTGCCGAGGACGATTTTGACCCTAAAAAATGGATAAACAGGGCATGGAGCGGTGGCGGCAATCAGGAAAAAGAGGTATAAATATATTTAATAAATCTATAAACATACAATTATCGGTAGAATTTTTATATTATAGAATTAATAATTAACAAATTTCAGATATTTGTTGCAAACACCGTAGCAAGGTTACAATTATATATGAAGCAACTCAGTAATTCTCTAGATGAGACAGCAACACAAGTGAGTAATGGCAATTGTGCAAAACTAATTCTATTGGGTAGGTATTTTATAGACTTTCTATTTGGTAAGTATTTAAAAAAGATTTTTATAGTTAGTTTCTTCTTTAAATTAATAAAATAAAGAGGCACTAAATTGTTTGCTACTTGATCTATACAAGAATGTATGTACCATTGGACCAAAAAGTGAATATTCCGAAATTAATTTGTCACGATGAGAACTGTATTTTTAATGATTAACAGATTTCTTTAATAATAATTAATCATTAAAAAATATTCTATGTATGTTGTTAATTATTGTAGTTTAAAAATATATTGAATTATGGAATTTGACAATTTCCAAAATCTAAGATTTTTTTGTCCTCTCATATATACACTGTACTAAAATTAAAAAGGAACTGAAAATGAAAAAAAATATTATTAAAGGTATAGTGTTACTAGGAAAAATATTCTTTAAATTTACTCACTTTGCCATGTTGAATTGAAAAATCTCTAAAAAAAGTCACAAGTTCTGTTTATCTGTCCGTTACACTTTTATAGCAAAACGGCTGGTCTCACTGTGATAAAGCTTTAAGACATAGGTTTTTTTGTCAATAATGAGGCTAGAAAGAGATAAAACAAAGATGGTGAGATGTATGGCAACACAATCATCTCAAAATAGGTATACCATCATCAATGTTAGTTTGGTTTTATTTAAACATCTTAAGAATATTATTATTACTTGTTTTACCATAATTTTAATTCAAGGGGCCAAATATGGGCCAAAGTGACTCATTGACACATGTATTTAGAATAAAATCATTGGTCTATGGGTTGAATGCTATAAGTGAAGTTTGATGTTTCATAAATGCAACATATGCCAATTAAAAAAAAAAATTTGACTGTTGATCTGAAATAGATAGTATCGTCCGTACCTCGGACGGTGGCGGACGCGACCGCGTTGCAGCTGGAGGCTGCGCGGCTCCAGCAGAGACTAGCATCACTCGAGCAGACCGTGCAAGGCGTCGAAGAACAAACTGGACACTCCATCAAGAGCCTACAGAAGATCGATCACCTCAAAAGTCGGCTGGAGGTGATATATGAAGCAGTTTTTAAATATTTTTTTGGATTATAGAGAAACTGATTGGTTATATTACTATTTAGAATGCAGCATCAGCACTGAAGGAGGCGGATAAATGGGTGGTACTGGCTCAGTCCCTCGAAGATACCTTGGATTCAGGGGTGCCAACGCAGAAGGACAAGCTGGCTGCACTCGCGGAACAGGTGGAAGCCATGACTGCCAGCCTAGAGGTGAGAGAAGAAACAGGTTTTCTAATTTTTTGTTTACAAAATCAATGATAATATGAACTATATTTGAAGTTCTTTTACTTTGCCTTCAAAAACGGGGTTCGTTTCTCTTTATTTGTTTATAGACTATATTTGAAACAATGTGACATGTGATCTGTGTACGACCTTCTGCGACCCAATTGTCAATTATGATTATAATATTATACTACAATATATTGGTACAGGTGCTGAGCGATTCCCCGGAATACGAGACAAAGCGCATCCAGCTCGCAACTCTATACAACAGGTTGGAGGCGGCCATCAGTCCACCTTTCATTGAAGCTTTAACCCAAATGGACGCTGGTATGTCTATTAGAAGTACTATATTGGTTGTAACTACTACCCCCACTCTCTCCCCTCTCTTTCGCAGAGCGCACGTCTTCGTACGTATCAGTGTTCCGCGGCATGTCGCGGGGTGCGGGTGCACTGCGATGCTGGCGCCGCGCCGCCGCCGCCGCTCGGGCCGCGCGGTGGTCGCGAGTGACGTCACACACGCCGCGCGCAGCCACGCACCTACTTCTGGATGACGCGCATGCGCAGGTAGACTCAGAATGACGTCACAAACACCACGCTCCTGGCGCAAGTGACGTCACAAACAACGCGTCTTAGGCACAAGTGAAGCCTATGACTCAAAGGTTACATGCTACGTCCTAAATGTCTCTACTCACCCCGCAGGTAGAGTGGCTCAGCACGGTGCTGAAATGCGAGACCCCGCTGTCTGAGCTGGTGCGACTCCTCACAGATCTGCTGCTTTCCCTGGAACCCTCGCTCACTAAGGTCTATATTTTATACAATTTGTTATCGATGTGTTAAGACAGGGTACTCTAATTGTAATATGTCGTGTAGATAGTGACAGCGAACTTCAAGCTGTGCCAGAGCCCGGAGGAGGGCATCACCTACTTAGCGGACCTCAGGAGGGACCTCGACGAGTTCGCAGCAGGAGTGCACGCCGTACTGAACGCCACCAAGTACAATAAGGGTGAGTGACCCTTACCTGGAAGAACTGTAGTGATTAGGCCGCCATTTGCTTGTATTATATCTTATAATTATCTTTGATGTATGTAGAATATATACATATGTACAGAGCATGTGTCCGAGGCGGTGCTGCGCGCGCTGTGGGGTGCGCTGTACGGGCCGCTGCGGGCGCTGCTGCCGCGATACACCGAGCTGCAGACCGCTCTGCTCGCTGACACACTGCAGCGACACAAACTGGACAGCGTGAGCGATGCAGCCTCACCTCCATTTATCCTTCCTTCCTTCTACAATAATAATAAATAATGGAATCCTCCCCCAGGATGATCTCCTAGAGCACGGTCGCGCGGTGCTGAGCGTGTGCGAGCGCGCGGGCGGCTGGCTCGCCGCAGCACACAGCACGGGACGCGCTATCGCCGGGGACGCCGTGCACGCCTACCACGCGCCCGCCGCTGAGGTCATTCGCACAATAACAATACAATTTTTCATCGAAGGTTTATTGACCCCGTGAATGTGGTTATTTTGCAAAGGTTTTCGCATTATTTTCATAAATCTCATCTCATCATTATCATAGATCTCATCTCATTATTTTCATATATCTCATTTCATCATATTTATAAAACTCATCTCATCATTTTCATAAATCTCATCTTCTCTATTCCAGGCCTTCATACAGTCGCTGCTGTCACTGATAACGTCTCACACTCGTCGCGTTGAGGCGTCGTTCCTGTCGTGTCGGTCCCGTGGGGGCTCCGCCCTGGACGCCTTCCCCGCGGCCCTGGCATTAGAACGCGCGGCCGGAGCGCTCAGGGAAGGGGCGAGGGGCGCTGCGGGGGGTGCCGGGGATGACACGAAGGGGGAGGACGGTTAGTAACACAGATAATATAATTTTTGTCTAGGGTATACATATAACCGTTTGATGTCCTTTACAGAGGTTTCGTCTCACGCGCTGATGGTCTCGCGCGCTCTGTTGCCGGCGTCGGGTTCTACCCCCGCACCCGGGCCTCCGCCCTCGACGGCCGGCCTTCAGCGAGCCGGTGACGCCCTGAAGACTCTCGCCAGAAATATCCTGAGGCATCCCATCGACGTGCAACTGGGTTTGTTACTTTTTAATATATATCAAAAATTATAGAAAATATTGTATTTATAACTTCATCCAACAGATAAGATCCCGCAGCTCACGGTGTGGAGCGACAATGACGCTCTGGCCACCGAGCTGCCGGACTTCGCCCTCTCACCGCAGGAGTACATCACTGAGGTCGACCACGGGTCTTTTTCTATTGGTGGAATCTTCCACAGATTATAAAATTAACATCAAATTCAATGTTTCCCTGCAGGTGGGTCAGTACTTGATGACTCTTCCACAGCATCTGGAAATGCATCTTGGTGATGCTCAAGCACCCTGGCGGCTGCTCACTGAGGTAAGGACATATTGAACCCTGTGAAGATATTCAAATCTATCAATCAGCCCCTCTGGATAAATGTTGGACTATTGATTTCATTTTCTCACAACATATTAGTTTTAAAAAAGTCAAAATCCTATAGCAGCTGGTCATGTTGTTATAATTGATGATTTGTGAAAGAAAGTTATATTTGGTGTTAACTAAATAAAACAGAAAAATATAATTGCTAATAGTTATCTATGGGAAATTAAAAAAAAACGCAAAAATAAATATCAATACCTTCACCATTCAATTTTTAATTAATGTATATAATATACTTGTCTTTGTAGTTGTGTGGTCACACATGTGAAGTGTACGCACAGAAGATACTGAGTATCCACAACATGGATGCCCTCGGCACCAAGCGGTGCCTCACAGACATTGGTAAATTAAAACCGACAAGTTAATTAATAATGTTTCTTA
Organism: Melinaea menophilus ssp. n. AW-2005; assembly: GCA_918358695.1. Taxonomy (NCBI): domain Eukaryota; kingdom Metazoa; phylum Arthropoda; class Insecta; order Lepidoptera; family Nymphalidae; genus Melinaea; species Melinaea menophilus. Next base: position 3,932,243 of record OU911040.1, on the reverse strand, counting down.
ATCTTGCACTCGATATCATATATTTGCAGATATTTCTTATAATACTTTTTTATTCATAAAAAGGTATTAAACCTTTTTGTTAAAAACTATTCAAGAACAAGGAAAATGTTTTCAGTCATTAAAATCAAATAAAATACTAAATGCTAACTGTCTACAGTGTATCTGTCAAGTGTAGTGGAGGACCTCGGCACCAGCATCACCCCAGCCCTCAAGAACTTGGAGAAGTCTCTCCGAGCGGCCGCTCCCGCTCAGAGTGAATAGATTGTTGAAATAAAAACAAACAACCACATGTTCTAATGTTTTATTCAGTCTTTATTACTTACAAACTAAATGCCATTAATACCACCCTAACTAAAAAATAATATGTTAATTAAAATATTCTAATATCTTAGGTCAATTGTGGTCTTAGGCTATGGAGCTTATTATTTACAATATAAAATAAATTTTTGACTACATTCAATCAACAAATTCAAATCTCTCACTATAAGAAACCTACTATTAAGCCTGGTATGCACTACAAGTCATCATAAATATGATTATAATGATATGTGTTGTTTATAATCAGACCATAAACAATTTTTTTAGACACTTATGACGGCACTTACTTTTATAATGATCAAACATATATTTCACTTATAACTACTTAGAACTACTCACTGTTATTTATTACAGTGCAAGCAGGTCTTTAAACTTTAATAAAATACCTAAAGTAGTACAAAAAAAAATTGATTTATATTTATAAATTAATCATCCCAAATCTCATGGTTAGGGTCAGTAAGAGGCAAGTAATCTCTTTGCAGAAAAGGCTTCGGCGTCGTCATCTTCGCTATCACCTTCAGCGACTTATTTTCGGGAAATATCTCTTTACGAGACGGGCACTCGACAACATGATGCCTTAATTTGGCTAGAGTTACTCGATGAGTGGCATTGTAGGGACACGCAATGAGCTCTGGATTTTTCGTTTGGCATTTCACGATGTGTGCTTGGATACGAGATTTGGGAACTCGGTGCGTGACGTTGTAAGGGCAGGAAATAAATGGATCCATCTTCTGTATTAATAAAAATTCACAAGAGTATTTGTTTAACTCAATTATTGATTAATTCAATAATCAATTATTGATTAAATCACTAACGTGATGTAAAGTAAGCAAAAATTTTATAGATGAAACAATTATATATTACATGGGTGTATTGATACCCCGAAACTAATTTAATAATTATCTAAGACTAATTTGTATTTTGTAGACAGAAATAAAAATAGTATATTTTTATTACAATTTTTCTTACTTTTTGTATTGTCACTCAGTTTGTTATAAAGTTGACAACTTTGACTTTGATGTTTTTAATTTCGTTCCAAAGGGAAAGCAGACATTTAGATCATGCAGCCTCTTCATATATACATATAGTTGACAGTATATAATATATGTATAATGTTTATATACTATATGAAATATTATTATATTAAGGTAAAACCTATACTGCTTTTTATTTTGAATGTATATCCGTTTGGTTTTTTGGAAAACGAGCAAAAATAGACCATATAGTATACGTGTTGAGGTTTATTTGAAAAATATATTTTTTCAAGTCATGAATTATTACAAAAACCTAATGCTTTAAATATATATATATATATATACATCTCACTATTTGTATTTCAATATCTATTTCGTGTTATTATTACTTAATAAAAAGTAAGTTGGTAGGTAGTTATAATAAACACACAATATTCTAGGCATACTCGTAGTCAGAATGGTCGAATTACTTTAGACTGGTTCTTGGATGAAAAGCAAATATAATATTGACATTTGTTGGTGTTTGACAGCTCAAAAACTACTTGTGAACGGCTGTTGCATATTGTTGACTGTTGACTGTTAGAATTTAATGGCATAATTTAAATTTTATTAGGATGAGTTAATATTAAAATTAAAACATCAGCCCTTTTAGAAGTATTTAGTGTTGGTACGAGAAGTTTTGTTAATTGTTGAAATGATTCCATCCACCAAAAGAATGAACAGTAGAAACGGTAAATATTTACTAAATTTACAAAAAAATATTCATCTTTTGCGGAAATTTACTTTGCAATTCCATTAATAAATGGCATTTGTATATATATATTTACACATACATATTATCCCGTTCAACCCTTACAGAAGATCAAAGTAGTAAGAGAATAAAGTTAGTATGCAACTATGGAGAATCATGTTACAGAATGAATCCAGCACACTTTAGAGAGTTCAGTCATCCACATTGTAAGTACGTACATATACTATTAAGTTTCGGTGAAATTTAGACCCAGTTTTCATTTCTATTTAAGGGAAAATAAAAACAAAAATTAGTCTAAACTTCAAGATTCCGTAACTTTTTAACCAATTTAGTCACAAATTGAAACTATTGTTTATAAGCTTTATTTATTTTGATTTTGTTACAGTGGAGAATATTCTGGATAACTCTAATGGATCTGGAAATTATGATATTCCTGAAAAATATAGTTTACAGAGGAACATGTTAGTGGAGCAACTGGATTTGATCAGAGATAATAAACTGTATGAACCTGCAAAGCAAGTGACCATTCCCACTGATAATGTGTAAGTATTGTTTAGATTTATTCCATTAGTGGATGAGACATGAAATATTGCATCTTTGAAAATGTCATAGAAGTTTGTTTAACACTAAACCTACCAAGTACCGGTCAAATTGACCGTTCTTAAAGTTTTGTAAAACTTACACATTTTTAATCATTATAATATCATTATCAAACTACATGACAATTCTTAGAATATGTATATAATATTTTCTTCACTCTTTACTTTTAGTTATTTCCATTATTACCTGCGTTATTAATAAAATAACTTTTAGTTACCGATCAATTTGACCGCATGCGGTAGGATCAGGTACACAAAAATTATCGGTAGGTTTAGTGTTAAAAACTTTCCAGTATATAATTTTAATAGTTATTGAAAGATTTTTGTGAATATTTAACTTTATTCTGGGGTTCATATGCCTTGCTAGAATATACAGACTATCTTCTACTATAAATAGATTTTTAATATAATATCTATATAGTTCTCTGTCATTTCTTTATTTTAAACACAGCTTCCTTCTTCATTTCACAACACTAAAGTCAAATAAGGAAAGAATAAGGCCTGCTCTTGTTAAATTTAAAAATATCTATTTGAGGTTATACTTGTATAAGTAGTTGAAAAATAAATAATTAATTTAATAAAAATTTTTTTTAGAACAATTAGTAAGAATAAATTGAGTACAAAAGAAAATGAACCCAAAAAAAATCCTGCCAGTACAAGTGCACCGAGTAGAGATGCAACTAGCAACACACAGAGGAACAGTGATAAACAAAAACCACATTCAAAAACGGAAACTAAGATACGAGGTAACCTTTTAATTAAATGGATTATTTTGTATGACTTGAATATTTTCCAGGATAAATAAGCTGGTTTTGGGGTGTGTACATTGGTTGGGGCATATGCTGGAGAGACTCGCTTGCCACACTTGCCTTAATTGCCTCACTTTCCCCACCTGCCTCACTTGCCTCACTTGCCTTACTTGCCTTACTTGCACTACTTACAGAACCAATTAACAAGCCAAATATTTTAATTTAATTTTAAAATATATTTTTGGTCTATTGTGTGAGTTGACTTTTTGTATGTTGCCTCCCTTAATGAACATGAATGGCGACCGTGACCTTAGCCTTAATATCGACCCCGCGGCCAGATCTCGGGGACCCGGGACATCTATGACTCTTTGAGCAGAGTGTGTGGAGTTGTGGAGACATTTATTTTGTGTGTACATGCATATATATTGGGAAAAGAAATATGACACTACTAAAATAGGAAACCCAGAAAAGGAATAAAATAGGAAAGCCGGAGTACCCAGAATCGTATTTGTAAGGTCTAAAGCTTGTATCCCCCCCAGATTCCGATTACCGTCCCGTGGTCCCCCCCACGCGGGATCCTCGCTCGTTCCTGGATGTGGTGCTCCCTCGTGGCGGGATGGCACGGAAGCACGCTGCCGCTGCCCCCTTCTATATCTTCTACACCACCATCAAGGACAGCAAGCAGACCCACACGCAGCCCCACTCTATCACCCTGCTTGGTGAAAACCTTCATTAAATATAAGAAAATTTTAGCTGTGTACTTACTTATTATACACAGGTGTAATTTTAGTGAAAACTTAAATTCATACTTGTCCGTCTTGTCAAAAATTATTCCACCTGGTCCTGAATAGTAATATTTATTATAATATGTATATATTTTATTCAAAGGAACATTTGTTTCTTTGAAATTTTCTAACAATAGCCATCATCTCATAGAAATCTTGGACGAGAGTCTCGGTGAGCTGAAGTGTTCTCTGCAAATTAACTTCATGGTGGATGCGGGGTGGTTGCTCGCTCACTACTACTTCGCCGGTTACAGGTGAGCTTTAACAGCCTGTAGTTCATTTAATATTAATCCTTTTTATTTACAATCTTTTTTGTGATATTATCCATTTTTTAAAAAAATTATGTTTATGAAACAGTGATCACAATAAATAAATATGAGTAGACTTATTTTATTTTAAGATGGAGAGTGTCTTTACTGAAGGCTCATTTTGATAAGGTGGTATAAAAATAGCCCTGACCCACCATTTGATACACAAACCACTGGTGTTGAAAGTAGAAAATATATAAATAAGTACATAAATTATATGCATTTTTTTTTATTTAATATAACTTTTTTAACAACAACTAACGTGCAATTTGTTAAATTTAACATACTTCAGTGAAAAGAAGCTAACAATATTATACGGGGAAGACAGTCCGGATCTGAAAAACATAAGTAAGAAGAAACCCAACGTGGAGGCGCACCTCGTGCAGATGAGCACGCCCTTTGGGAAACACCACACGTGAGTGTCCTCAAACCAAACTACATACAGGGTGTGCGTAAAAACTACAGGATGTTTACAATTTTGTATACATACTAAAAATATTGGAAATTTTGTTTATTGTAGCCATCATTTGTATAAACAGACGCATTATATATTTATATTCTTTACATATTTCTTAAAGTTACCTTCTTTTATTTTTATAATTGTTCTTTCCTTTTTAAAGTTTTTTTATTATTTTTTTTTAATATAACTTCTTTCTTTTTAAAGTTTCTTTCTTTTCTCACTATATATTTTTTTTCTTTTTAAGGTTTCCTTTTCTTTTTATAACATTTCTTTCATTTTAAAGTTTACTTCTGTTTATTTTATAACTTCTCTTTTTTGATGTCTCCTTCTTTTCTTTTTATAATTTTTGTTTATATTTAAAATTTCTTTTCGTTACTGTTGATAGTAAAATGATGGTGCTATGTTACGAGGCCGGCACCCTGCGCGTGGTGGTGTCCACCGCCAACCTGTACCTGGACGACTGGGAGAACAGGACCCAAGGGTACCTTTACATTTATTGACCTTTATCTTCATTTTGTCTTTTTCTCTAATTTTTCTGCTCACTTCCACTTTAAATCTTCGTACGTTTTCATCATGTGCATGTTTATATTATATAATCATATATCATATACACCTAAGTCTGTTTTTACACGGTTTTGATATAACACGGTTTGAAAATAAAATATTTTTAATTTTTTTACACGATTTTATTCCATTTAGCACGATTTAAAATTTTTTGGGCTTAATTTTTTTTTTCAAATTTAATTTCTGCGAAATATGTTCATATCACAAATTTAGGGGAAATCCCGAAATTTACTGGTCAGAGCAATTGGAATATGTTAATATTTTGTGAATAATTTTCAATAAGTATGCTTGTAAAAATAAACATTGTATATTTGATGTAATTAAATAAACATGAATACTTGTCCTTAAAAAATCCTTGTTTTTCACTAATTTTAATAGGTTTTAGAGATTAGGAACCAATCACCTATTTTTGCATACGATCAATGTCTTTTTTTACACGGTTTTTTCTGGAACCAATTTCCGTGTAAAAACAGACTTAGGTGTAATTGAAATATTTGTGTCTGTTAATAGATTGAATGATTATCATGTGTTTTTTAATTTTTATTTAATTTAATATTACTTGAAATAAATATTTTTATTTGTGGATTCAGGAGAAAAAAAAATCAGGTTAGAAAATACAATGTAAATGCAAAATATAAACTGTGTAGTTAGAATATATATTTATATACATTTATTACTTATATAAATTTAAGAATTTTTTTATCTGAACAATTTTTTTTTTGATCATAAAATCATCTAAATATTCCTAATCCATCCAGTCTGTGGATGAGTCCAGCTTGCCCGGAGCTTCCTCCAGACGCCCCTCCCCACGCCGGAGAGAGTCCCACGGGATTCAAGCGGAGCCTCCTGGACTACCTCCACCACTACCACCTCCCGCAACTCGCCTTCTACGTGGAGAGGGTCAAGAGGACGGACTTCAGTAGCATCAAGTGAGCGATACGATATTTTACCCACAGGAAGCCTTTGTAACCCTCGCAACCTTATTTTATATTGGAGAGTGGACGTCTTTTATCGATATGATATCATAGTCCTGACACTCCCACTTGATACACAAATCACTACTGTTGATGGTGTTCAAAGTGAAAGATTTTTTTTTTTTTTTTTTTTTTTTTTTTTTTTTATGTTATAGGAGGGCAAACGAGCGTGCGGGTCACCGTTAATATGTGATCACCGCCGCCCATGAACTCTTGCAACATCCGAAGATACACAAGAGCGTTGCCGGCCTTGGAGAAAGGAATATATGCCTTTTTTGAAGGTACCCATGTCGTATCGATCTGGAAATACCGCCGAAGGAAGTTCGTTCCACATTTGAGTGGTACGTGGGAAGAAAGTCCTTGAAAACCGCACAGTTGAAGATCGCCACGCATCCAGGTGGTATGGATGGTAAAGGAGGCGATGGCGAGCTGTGCGGTGGTGAAATTCGGCAGTAGGCATCAGATCGAATAGTTCTTCGGAACACTCCCCGTTGTAAATGCGGTAGAAGACGCACAAAGCAGCCACGTCTCTACGCAATGCCAAAGAGTCCAGCCGTTCGCAGAGCACCGGGTCCCCGACAATCCGAACGGCTCTCCGTTGTACGCGGTCAAATGGTAGAAGCTGATATTGGGGTGATCCGGACCAGAGATGAGAACAGTACTCCATGTGTGGCCGGACCTGCGCCTTGTAGAGCGCAAGTCTTTGGCCAGGTTTGAAATACTGCCTCGCTCTATTGATCACTCCCAATTTCGTCGAGGCCAACTTGGCCTTGCTCTCCAGATGACCACGAAACTGACAGTCGCTCGAAATGTCGAGACCAAGTATTCTGATACTTGGCGAGGCAATAAGAGGAGTGCTCTCGAAGAGCGGTGATACGACAAATGGGGTTTTTTTAGTGGTAAACGCGCAAACCTGTGTCTTGTCGGGATTGAACTGAACGTGGTTCAGTTCACCCCACTCAGAGATCATTCCCAGGGAAGTCTCTATTGAAGACACAAGTTTCTTTCGGCACTCATCGACGTTTTCCCAAGAGAGACCTGCACGACCGGAATATACCGCATCCCCAGTGCTGTCATCCGCATAACAATGTATGTTGGAAATATCCAACATATCATTGATGTGCAGGAGGAACAGAGTTGGGGATAGCACGCAGCCTTGGGGTACACCAGCGTTCACGGGCTTGGGGTCCGAGCAAAAACCGTCGAGAACGACCTGTATGCTCCGCCCAGTGAGGAAGCTGGTGATCCACTTGCATAAACTCTCGGGAAGCCCATAGGAAGGTAGCTTCGAAAGAAGCCCCTTGTGCCATACACGATCGAAGGCTTTTGCCATATCCAGACTAACTGCCAGACCCTCTCCCTTGCTTTCAATAACCGTTGCCCAACGGTGAGTGAGGTATAACAGAAGATCACCAGCTGATCGACCATGGCGAAAGCCATACTGCCGGTCATTGATCAACTGGTGATCCTCGAGGTACGTTAGGACCTGTCGGTTTATGATGATCTCCATTATTTTGGAGAGAAGGGAGGTAATGGCGATAGGTCTGTAGTTAGCTGGGTCCGAGCGATCACCTTTTTTAGGGATCGGATGGACAAGGGCACACTTCCATGAGACCGGGACTACGCCTTTAAGGTAGGAGTGCCGAAATAGACGCGTTAGCACTGGAGTCAACTCAGGGGCACACGTTCGTAGCACCAGTGGAGAAATGCCATCCGGCCCACTCGACTTATGAACGTCCAAGGAAAATAGAGTCTGCCTGATAGTTTTTTGCCGAAAAACTATTTCCGGCATTGAGCTCTGACACCGCGGGATGACAGGCGGTGTCTTCCCGTGGTCGTCCAAAGTCGAGTTGGAGGCGAAAAGAGTGCCCAAGAGATCGGCTTTCTCTTTTGCCGTGTGGGCCAGAGAGTCATTCCCCATGTGCAACGGCGGTAGGGACGGCTGGCTAAAGTTGCCCAGACTGGCCTTTGAAAGCGCCCAGAATTTGCGCGTGCCAGGCGGGTACTTTGCCAGCTGATCCCCAATTTTGACGACATGCTTGAACTTTGCTCTAGCGATTTGCCGTTTGAAGAATCTGGAGGCACGGTTGTATTTCCTCTTCAGAACTCTAGAGTTCGGATCCTTAGTGACTAACGCATTGGCCCAAGCTTGATAAGCCTGCCGTTTGCCAGCTGATGCAGCCCTGACAGACGCATCAAACCAAGGCCGCGATCTGCCACCAAGTGGTACCACAGAGCTTGGTACAAAAAGTTCCATGCCCTGAAGTATCACATCAGCTACAGCCGCAGCGCAGTCACTAGGATCGTTGGAAGGGAAACAAATCGGCCCCCATGGGTAGGATGCAAAAAAAGACCGCATTCCATCCCAATCCGCTGACTTGTAGTGCCAAACGCGTCGAGTCGCAGGTCTTGTGCGAGCTGGACGTTGAATGGGCACTACACTCCGTACCAGACAGTGATCAGAGGACCCTAAAGGAGCCTCGACAGCGACCTGGTACTTTTCTGGATGTGTAGTCAGCAGAAGATCCAACAAAGAGGGCGTGTGGCTGTCCACATCCGGTAGACGAGTGTGCGTCTGTACCAGCTGGGACAGACCATTTGCCAGAGCAAAGTTAAACACAGATCTCCCCGCGTAGTCGGTTGCACGTGACCCTAACCATTCGGTATTGTGCGCGTTAAAGTCCCCGAGGACTACGAATTCGGCGGAGGGAGTCTGAGATAGCAGGTCGTCAATCTTCGCTTGAACGTGGCCCAACAGTTGATCTATTTGTGCATTACCACTATGGGACCTGTAGAGGCACGCGTAGAATCTGACGTGATCGTCCATGTCCACGCGCAGCCAGAGCACGGACAGGTCCCGACCTTCAAAAATCTGAAGGCGACGGTAGCAGATATCCTCCCTTACGAACACAGATACCCCGGCGTGTGGTATAAAATGATGTTCTAGTTTATACCCGGGGTATGATAGGTACGCTGTGTCGCTAGGTTGTGATATCTGCGTCTCCGTCAAAAACAACAAGGCCGGCTGCGCCGTCTCAAGGTGGTAGTGGACGGCGTTTAGGTTCGAATGAAACCCCCGGATGTTACAAAAGTCAACATCTAGAGTGGAACGGGGTGCCGCTGTTTGCCGTCGTTTGCCCTCAGGAAACACTAAGTGCGATACTTTGCCCGCCCCAGATACGACGGGCAGCCCGAGCAAAATCCGAGGATCATTCCCCCGATTTTGCTCGGGGAGGGGGTCCCCGGCTTCATCAAAGCCGGTACCCTCCTGGGGTATTTTTCTTTTATGCATCGCGTTCATGTTTGGCGGGGGGGGGGGGGGGGGGTTTGGGCTTCCGGATTCTCTCACTCACCGACGGAACATAACCAAATGAATTTGGTTACTACACGTCGGTCTTCTGTGAGAGGGTGGTCCTTCCCCGGTCGAGCCAGCCCAATACGAGCTGCAGTCAGATAACTACAGCTAGGCTCTACCACCAATACACAAACAAATAAATATTAGTATTAATTATTTATTGTCCTTTTTTAGTTTAGTTTTAAGGATCCCAATGTAATTAATTTTTAAATGGTCCCCATCAAGTTGGTTATTGTCTATCTTAGTCAGTTTTCTAATAATATTCCAGCGTGTTCCTCGTGTGTTCCGTCCCGGGTTCTCACTCCGACGCGTCATGGGGTATGTCCCGGGTGGGGGCGCTGCTGAGGACGCACTGCGCTCTGCCGCGCGACTCCGCACGCACCTGGCCGCTACTGGCGCAGGCCAGCAGTTTGGGGAGCTTCGGGAAGGAACCTGGAGTGAGAACGAACGCACGCACGCACGCACGCACGCACACGCACATACATACACGAATGTATATATACGCACGCATACACACTCATACCCTTGCATACATACACATACACACACCATCAAACATATGAACACACACATGTTTATATTCTGTTGGTCTCTTCCAGTTGTGGCTGACCGGAGACTTCCTCCACCATTTCACCAAAATAAAAGATCAGCCACAGACACTCACTCAGCCGCCCGACCTGAAGGTTATTTACCCATCGCTAGGTAACCCTCTAATAATATATTAATTTAATTTAAAATTACACTATAGAGCAGTGGACTGATGAGATACAACGATCCCGTGTTTGAGATTGCTCTGTTTTTTTATTTTTTCAATATTTAACTACATAATCCGTATCCTAATGAACAGAGAACGTGAAGCTCTCCCACGATAACCTCCTGGGAGGGGGGTGCCTCCCCTACGCGGGGTCGGTCCACAGCAAACAGACCTGGCTCAATAACTACCTCTAGTGAGTAACACTATATATACATATATATATATATATATATATATATATATATATATATATATATATATATATATATAATTGAAGTGTCCGTTTGTAATTACAAATTAACAGCTTTTCACTAATTATAGTGAAAATATATCCCATAGTAACATTACTCATATAAAAAAACATTTTAAATTTTTGTCTGTCTGTTTGTTTCGGCTAATCTTTCAAACAGATGGACCGATTTTAATAGAACTTTCATTGGCGGATAGTTCATGTTATGAGGAGTAACTTAGGCTACTTAATAAATATATATATATTGTAATCAGTCAATGGCGGTCTGTATCAACCGGTCGTGACCGTGCGATGCCTCACGTGAAGAGTTACACGCGGGTCTCCGAGGGTCGCGCGGCGTACTACCTTCTGACATCAGGGAACATCAGCAAAGCCGCCTGGGGCGTACGGAACAAGGGCAGCGGAGCCCTAAGGGTTCTCAGCTACGAGGCCGGGGTGCTCCTCCTGCCGCGGTTTGTGGTGAGACGATTTGTACGTTTGATTTGTTTAGTCCTGATGGCTCAGTGAATGGTGTGGTGTGTATAATCAGGCTTTTTACCTCCTCCCTCCCCTTGATCAAGTGGGGTTTTAGATAACCGCTCCCCCTCTCACGTGTAGGTACATCCTGTATCAAAAAATACACAATATTACTATTTTTACTTTAGTTTTAATACAGACATATTAGAATTCTAATATAACGGCATAAAAACAAAACTAAATACACTTAAATCTCACTACACCCCCATACTTGTGATTTTCACCCCCCCCCTTTTTTTGCAGAACGATTACTGTAAGACCAAGTGTCATAACTCTCAGTACACTAATGTAATATACTTTCAGATAAATGAAGACACCTTCCCGCTGTCGGCCGCTGGTCTCGTCCTGCCCTACGACGTGCCGCCGCAGAAGTACACCGCGGACATGACGCCCTGGATATCGGACTACTTGTACTAATAAACTATTGATATTTGTTGATTTTATTTAACTACCCTCCCACTATCACTACCCGTAGATAAGGTTCAGATAATTTGCACAAGTTTTACATATGTTTATTACCATTTATTTATTTACCTTCACGCCATATCCCTTGCGGGGTAGCCAGAGATGACGGAGCGCCAAACGCTACGGTCCCTGCATACCTCTTTCGCCTCGGCCACAGACATCAACCTCTTCATACATGCCCTCCGGGGGGTCCTCATGCTTTTTACGTGATATTTATTACTAACGTATTTATTATAGTTATCTCATCTCGTCTCATCTCATCAGCAGTTAATATCTTTTGAATAAAATAAAAAAATGTCAAGCTAAAAGTATTTGTATTATCTCTAAAAAACAGCACTTTAACTAAAATTATAAATTTTTAATTAAACAAATAGCGAAGCTATTTTATTAGGTAACAGGAACCTTCAGGAATGTTGTCTTTGAATCCGTCAGTAACATGGGAGTACAAAATTATTCAAAAAACAGTTTAGTTTTTGTACAGAAAAGCTAATAACAATATGAGTAATTCTGATTTTACCGTTGTTTCTATATACTGATGCGAAATTATAAAAAATCAAACACTAACATCAGCCATAGGTCATACAAAGGTCACGGACATTACATATTTGTGATAGTGAGTCATAAGTCTTTAATATATTTGTCAAATTTAAATGTAATACATAAAATTGAATACAGAGGAAATATTTTGAACCATTCATTATTTAAATCTGGTGACATCAGTCAGATGTAAGGATGACATAAAGATGACATTACTAGAATATTTTATATTTCAGATGACTAAAAAAACTTAAGTTAGTTCTGAATTAAAACGGGATCTTATAAAAAAATAATATTTCTTACTATCCTTACTATATAATAACGAGCTAATTGACTCTGTATGCACGCATCACTTATCACCCACAAATGACACAATAATGTGTAATATATCAAAAAAAAGCTATTGAATCCGGCTACAAAATAGAGTGGGTGCCAACCTCATACGTGACTTTTGACCCATATTTGACACAGTAGATTTTAGATTCCCGGCCCGAAGGACCGGGAAGTTCCCTCGTAATATAATTAAAATTTTTTGTATTGTATTATACAAAAAAATATAAATAATTAATTTTCTTAATATTATAGGAATTGTAAACTAAAACTATATACATATATATATATATATATGTATGTATATATATATGTGTATATATATATATATACATACATATAATGTAGCTACAATGATTGTTATTGCGTAGATTGCTTTCAATACCCACTGTAGTAGAACAGCCTCGGGCTGCGTTTACCGCGCGTTATATTTATTATAAAACTTATTATTATACTTTCAACACAAACTGAACTACAACCGTTGTTATAAACTAATTATAAATTATATTTATGTCTAAGTCATCCTTTTTACCTTAAATATGTACATATAAATAAAATTGAAGTGTCCATTTGTGATTCAAAATTAAATGCTTTTCACTAAATCCTTATGAAAGTATATACGGTATTTACTTAAAAATATAAATTTTTAGATTTTTTTGAATTTTTAGGTATTTCTGTTTGTTTGGCCCGTCTAATCTCTGTAACGGCTGAACCGATTTTAACAGGAATTTAGTAGCTTGGACTACTTTTATTAAAAAACATATTACCAACGAACGAGGTCGCGTGCACAGCTTGTATAAGATTAATAATTAATTAATTATCGTAATTCCTGTATAACTTCATTATATTTAGGCAAGTTAGGTTAGTTTGTAAGTAATAAGCTATTCATACAATATATATATATGTATGTATGTGTGTATGTATGTAGGTATATTTATGTATATATAAATATCTACAGGTACACAATAGACTCTGTGCCATTGCAAGCAGTTAAGTCTCAAAGAGATCTAGGAGTCATTATAACATAACCTAAAGTGGGAGGAGCACATCATAGGTATAACCAAAAGAACAAACTCAATGTTGTACATAATTAGAAAAGCATTCTATGTTATCACAAAGGAATTATTTCTCATTATCTACAAGACATACACACGACCTCTACTAGAATACGCTTTCCAAATATGGAATCCCTATTTCAAAAAAGACATCTAGTTGTTAGAAAAGGTACAAAGACGACCAACTAAAATGGTGACATCTCTAAGAAATTTTACTTGTGAAGAACGTCTCTTGGAACTTAATTTAACCACACTATAACAGAGAAGGCAGAGCAGAGACCTCATAGAAACTTACAAAATATTTAATCAGCACTACAATGTAAGAAACATCGAGTAAATGTTCACAATGAACCCTAACAAGCAACTAAGAGGTCACTCTATGAAACTAAACAAACCTCTCTGTGCTAGCAATCCCAGAACACATTTTCTGCCAAATCGTATAGTGCATATTTGGAACCCCTTGCCAGAAATAAACAAACCTCTCTGTGCTAGCAATCCCAGAACACATTTTCTGCCAAATGATAAGTGTTCCTAACATTAACATTTAAAACAGATTTGATAAGCATATGAGATCTTTAAAACACAAGTGCAGTAATATACACGCATCAGCTTTAAGCTGCTAGTGTATTATATATAATAATAATAATAATAATAATTGAATCCCTTCCCTTTCCAATTGGTTAATAAAACCAACTTGTGAGACTAATTTCAGAAACCAGTTGGGTTTCGGTCCATTTCTTGCCGAATATCTATATATAGGAGTTGTTTATGAATATCGCGTTACTGTCTGTGTGTCGTGTTACAATAATGAGGGTGAGTAATTAAATTTTAATATATAATTTGAAAATAAATCACACATTCGAAGCAGAGCTCCAAATCTTGGAGTTTTTGGGCTCTCTCAAATCTTTCCGTTTGTTGATTTATTATTCTATTTGTATTCGTTCATTATTGTTAATAACCTGTGCCCAATTCTGTTTAAGTTTGAGACATTTCATCAAAACAATATTAATAATATTTTTATCGAATGTAAAACAAATTCTAAGTTTTATGTGAAAATTACGATACATCCTGGAACAATAATTAAATCTGATCTGGTTCTGGAGATAACTAACACGAACGCACAGAATTATACATTTTTTTTCCACCCAAATATCTCTACATATAAATAAAATTTAAATGTCTGTTTGTAGTTCCAAATTAATAGATTTTACTTAATGCATGTGAAAGTAAATACGTTACTTACATAAAAAAAACCTTTTTAATTTTTTTTCCGTCTGTCTGTTTGGTCCATGTAATCTCTGAAACAGTTTTTACCGATTTTAATAAGACTTTAACTGGCGGATAGCTAATCTTATAAGGAATAACATATTTTTCAAAACATATTTCGCACGAAGACACAGCACATCTAGTCTGAAATATACGTACAGACAGCGATCCCTTACAGATTTATTATATACATATCCAAATCAAAACTTATTATAGTTTTTAGTATTAATAGTTTATTATTTTATTTGCAGTTAATATGCCTTTGGTGTGCGCTGGTGGCGAGTGTGTGTGCGCAGAGCGACTACTACGCTCCCCAGACATTCAAACAAGTAAGTGTTTAGGGTAAATCCCTTATTCCAGGATAATCCCTGCTATAATTATTCTATCCTACTATCGCTATTTTAATTAATATTACACATTTATCTAAATATATTTTGATATATCAACAAAATGGCGTCGATTATTTTCATTTTACTATTTACCAATCTATACATATAAATAAAAATGCGTCTGTTTGTAATTCAATATTAAAACATTCACTAAATGCATATGAAAGTATATACAGTACTTATCTCTGAAACTGCTGGACCGATTTTGATAGGACTTCCTTTAGCTGATAGCTTATGTTATAATGAGTAACTTAGGCTACATTTATTTGAAGAAAATAAATTCCACGCAGTCGTCGGCTCACCTAGTGTATTATAGACAAACATATTTACCGTGTGTATGGAGTTGCGTGTGTTAAGCACTTTTTGTCTGTCTGATACAAACACGAAAAGCATTACTCTCACTTGTTCAGTCGGTTAAAAAATATGGAATTGTGCTTATATTTGTACTATTTACTTTTTACTTATTCTTGTACTATAATTATGAGTAGATTTGCCTCTGACTTTGTTCGCGCGGAATATCTTTTATAATTTTTAGTAGTAAAATTAGCAAAAGTTGTTCATAACATCCGAATTTGTATAATATATAGTTCAAATTTCTTTAACACATATGGGCCGATGTTTTAAGAGCGTGAACTTTTTGTGTTGCAAGTGTATTTTCAGTCTTTATATGTATAGGAAATTTTGAATAGGAAATCAAATACTAATTTATTAGCTTTTCGCGTAACATTGTGTTTACTATACTGTGGTTAGTGTATGATATTCCAACACGTGAACCGTGTCAGAGAAGTAGTGCGTGACTAGTGCACTAATTATATGAAGCAATATCACTTTCTTCATGTTTCATAACTAATTTATATATTGATATTACAATGTCTGATTACGAAATCTCTAAATCTCTAATCAATTAAACTCTAGCTCATATTTTTTGTTATCTATACTAATATTGTAAAGGGAAAGCTTTAACTGTTTGTATGTTTGTATGTATTCTGCAATCTCAAAAACTTATTAAAATTTTTACGTGTCGAAAATGACATTATCATTCAGTAATATAGTTTAATCCAAATATTGCAACGGAATCTCGACCTATGAAGATAGATGATTAGATAGAGAGATAGATAGATAGATAGAGTGAGTAGGAAAAACAGTGCGCTCAAACACTGTGAACTATGAACCATAACAAATATTATTGACACAAGTAGAAAGAGACAGGGACAGAAAGGAAGAGAGAGAGAAATACACACACACATACACACACATAGCATACGGTATTTCGTTACGTGAAGATTTCTAAATCACACTACCCGTAAAACGAGTTAAATAATTTCTTCCAATAATATTTGTCAACCAACTAAGACAATTTACTATTTAAATATAATTAAACAAATTATAATTATTAAAATATTTTGGTATAATCTCATTCCTCTTCTCTATATGATAATTTTTATCCCAAAAATTCGCTGTATAGCTTAAGCGACACTACTAGAACAGACAACAAAATTAAGGTACTCTATTTCATTATATGTATTGACGACTAAAATATAACCCAGGCGTCTCCAGAGATGTTCCAACCAGTCGACACACCCTGGGCGTCATCACAGAGAACTGACACAGTAAGACCTACAACCTATCATACCCAAAAACTATATATAACATATTTAATAACGCATTTTGCGAAATTTATGCATTAAATGAAGATAGATATATAGGATTTTATTATACTAATCTAGATCACTAAATACAGGTTGATAATTATCGGAAGCCAATGTTTTCTCCGGCTGACGTCACTCCGCAGAGCTCCGAGCAGAACTGGAAACCCCAACCACCGCCATACGATGATTACAACAAAGGTATGCCTCACTTGTTAATTGTATTTAGCCCTCATATTCCATCTATAAAATATAGTTATATAGTAGTTATAGTATTATTGGATGTTAATCGTCTCTTCAGGTCCAGACAGAGGTGTTCAAACTGATCACTGGCGCCTTCCCTACGCGAACTCCAAGGAACGACAGGCATCCATCCTGCATCACAAACAGTCCCTAAGTTCTGGTGTGTTTTCAAGTCAAAGTCCCTACAGGGGTTGTTAACGTCGTCAGGGGTTAGTGAACCCCTTTGGGGTCATTAATCTCGTCAGTCAGTGGAGGAGTGGAGGGGTCTCCCAAAAATCATACACCAGAAATCAATTCAGGTGGTCGAGTTCTACCTACTCCCATAACTTCACCCCTGGGGGGTCCTACCACATTATATACCAACTATATTTTAAAGAAATTTCCTCACACTTAAGATGAGCCATTGACAAAATGATATTTTATAGTCTTATAATATGGAAGTAGCCTAACATATTTCTATATGTGACTTAGAGGGCGTGTTTCGCTTCGAGTACGCGTCGGACTCCGGTCTGGAGGCAGGGGAGGCCATCGCTCCGGACGGCTCCCGTGTCGGAGCCTACCAGTACCGCGACCCATCTGGCCGCCTCGTCCGGCTGAAATACCGCGCCGGCAAAGAAGGCTTCCAGGTATGGATCGACCTATAGACATACGTAGGATAAGGATTCTTCCTTATCCAACGGATGCAATTACGGATAATGGATGCAACTACGGATGCAATCCTGCTCAAGCATTCGATTCTATTTATCACGGCACAAAATAGGAATCTAAAATAACTTTACATACATTTTTATGTATATCTATATGTGTATGTTATATTGCATTTATTCCGTAGATCCTCGAAGGCAGCCATCTACCGAAGAGTCCGGAACCTGTAGTTCCTCCATCACCAAGTAAGAGAAATTTATAATTATATTCTTACATATAACGTATATTTATTAGTTGGACATATAAAGGAACTTGGAACGCTACGATTTAGTAATAAATAACACAAACACACACAGACACACACACACACACACACACACACACACACACACACACACACACACACACACACACACACACACACACGCACGCACGCACACACACACACACACACACACACACACACACACACACACACACACACACACATACACATGTGCTGTTGTAATAAACGACTATAAGCTGATTTAATAAATAAACGACTTCTTCCTTTGATATACATTTACTGGAGATTTTTCAACACATAGACAACTATTACTCGCAAGCGTACGAGCAGCAAAAGCAGCACGACCGGCAGCGCGACTACGAGCAGCACCGACCTGCACCTGAAGCATGGCCGCAGGTATGTGCTAATAACATTACTTTATCAGTCGTTAATTCATGATTTAATTTCTTTATTACGGATTTTTTGTTCGAAAGGAAAGGGTTCCTTTGTTTTGGAGATAGTAGTTTAATAATTCTATTGCTTACTAATTCATTCAGCTCTTGGGGTTGTAGAAAATATGATAATTCCATCAAATTGAAATGATTATTATTCAGAGTCAAGGTAACCAGGAAGCTCCGGCTGGCAACCAGTATTACAATCAGGACTGGAAGGACGGACGCAATGACGGACAGGTGACATACATATTATAATTTATATTAATAATTTCATTTCGATTGAAACTTTACCTGGATGATAAAAAATACAAAAATAATGATTTTGAATCGACAACATATACCCACAAAATTCTAATTGTCGAGTATTTTGTTAAATTCTAATAGTACTGACAGATAAATAGCAACCGCCATATTGGTAACTAGCTATACGTCATTGACACCGGACGCCATCTTGAGATCGTTGAGATACACGTATCAGTGAAATCACAGTTCAAAAAATAATAAAAATAAATCTACATACATTTTGTAAAGGACATGTATTATTTTCACATTTCACAGCGAATTTTTAAAATGTGTTTTAATTTTCAGTACCGCGAAAACGAGGTAGAAGAAAACCGCGGACCTCACTCCTTTGGCTCGGGATACGCCTTCGCCTTTAAAGGATAATTGAATGAAACCAGTTTAAATAAAGATCTCATGGTTATTGTAAAATATGTGTATTAATTTAAAATTAAATGCAAACATGAAAATAAACTATGAATATGTATATTAGAGTAGATGAGACATTCATTTAATTTAAGATATACTAAAATAAAACAATAATTTAGTTCATATACCCACGTTTTATTGTATATATAATTTAAATATTATAACATATGTAACATAGAAAATAACAAACTTCATATATTAAAAATTACAAAAACACATAAAAATATGACATTCACAAATATAATACCAACAGAAGCTTTAAACATTACTAATGACTATCACAACATTAATATAATACAATGTATTCTTATATTTATTTATTACTACCATACACTGGCCGGCGGCCGATTATTATATTATATAAATAAAAATAGTTATCAGGACCCAAACCCAGCTATTGTTATAAAAAAAAACATCAAATATGAATGATTTTTGAGAAACATTTCACCTTTCTATTATCTACGTTACAAGAATACTTTACGTTGCAAGATACATTACGTTGCAAGATACGTTATATTGCAAGATTCGTTACGTTGCAAGATTACGTTACGTTGCAAAATTACGTTATATTGCAAGATTCGTTACGTTGCAAGATTACGTTACGTTGCAAGATTACGTTACGTTGCAAGATAACGTTATATTGCAAGATTACGTTACATTGCAAGATACGTTACGTTGCAAGATACGTTACGTTGCAAGGTTACGTTACGTTGCAAGATTACGTTACATTGTAAGGTACGTTACGTTGCAAGATACTCTACGTTGCAAGATACTCTACGTGCAAGATAACGTTACGTTGCAAGACACGTTACGTTGCAAGATACATTACGTTGCAAGATACGTTATATTGCAAGATTCGTTACGTTGCAAGATTACTTTATATTGCAAGATTACGTTACGTTGCAAGATTACGTTATATTGCAAGATTACGTTACGTTGCAAGATTACGTTATATTGCAAGATTACATTACATTGCAAGATTGCGTTACATTGCAATATACGTTACGTTGCAAGATACGCTACTTGCAAGATATGTTACGTTGCAACATTACGTTACGTTACAAGTTACATTCATATCGTGTCCTCTTATAAACTAACACTGGAAGTTTATGTGATTATACTTTCCCTTACAATACTAAAAGCTACAAGAAATTAATATATTTATATATCATATGTTAAAATACTAAAATGATTATAAAAGGACAGTTTAAATTCACATTACATTATATACAATATACGCAGCCATACGTACTTACATAAATGTGCCTTTATATATATAATATAATATAATAAATAAATAAATTGTATATAAACAAAAAACAGGCAAGTGAGAAAAAACTGTCCTAATTATATTCATATATTTTGTTAATTATTGAAATGTATATATTGTCTACTTTATATAATATTAATATTAATAGATTATATATTATATAATTAATGATATTTCTGATTATATAATCTAAGACTATAACATCTAAACAGTATCTGATTATTTTCTAGGTATTGATATTTTTATTTGAGATATGAGAAGTCAAAATATTGAATACTTTATTTGATATCTTATAATATAATATAATCATTCATATTTGATGAAATAAATACATTAAGCTGAAGCGTATAATGAAAATAAATATTCTTAATAAAAAGTAAAATGAATAATTTTATTATTTAAAGATTATTGTCGACAAAAATACAATTTTAAATTTATAAATCATATTGTCAGTCACTCGCAAATTATTACAGAATTTGCAGTATTTTATTTATTATTATATATATGAATACACAAACTACTAGAACCCTGACTAGGCAAAGCTTAAATGGGATACGAAGAGAAAAATTGGTCAACACTACATGTATATAAGGTTACTACATTACTACTACAGTATATTTAAAAATATATCATCATACATTAATAAATAAATATATTTTATAGTAAATATGTTGCTCTTTCGACGTATCTAATTTTTTTTTTGTTTTTCTTTTTTATATCAAGCACAATATTACATAGTTAGAGTCGGGCGGGTATCAATAGATCAAGATGGCGGAATTATTCCTCTTCCTCATTCTGGTAACTCACGTAGCGGACTGATGATTTGTCGTTTATTATCAAACTCTAAACAAATAATAGATGTATTATGTATCAAAATCTAATCTAACACTAAATTACTTAACAAAATAAATCTTAGTTGGACTAGACTAACTGTTATGACTAAAACGTCAGTGGCACTTTTTTTTCCATTAAGCATGCATCACAGTCATGAAACATTGTAGATACGTTGCATTGTACACAAACTGTTCGTGAAAGTAATAGTAAAGATAAATAAAAATGGAAAAGGAATATCCACTCCGTTTTTTTGGTCTTAGTAGACGGCAGAGCCCTGGAGGGTCTGTAATTGTTATAGTAAAGCAGTCCATTGTCCATGTGACGAAATATTTTATAGTATTCGTCTCCATTTCTAATTTTGCAAACATGGAAAGTTACGGACAGTAACAGTAATTTATGACAAAAGTTATTACGAAGATATATATTCCAAGTCAATAATTCGTAATTTCTATACCTGCTGCTCTCCGCGAGCGGGCGGAGCGCGCAACATCAGCAGACACGGTGCATACAGGAAGTTCAGCACCGCGATGATAACCAGCATCCACTCGAAGCCGATGCTGTTCACGAGCGCGCCGGAGAATGCGGGACCTGGAGACGGATGTGGAAGATCAGGTGTATGGAGTAAGCCATGAGTTGACGAAAATTTTTGGTATCCCCAAAAAGAACAGAGTTTTTAAAAGAAAGTTCCAGTTTTCTTAATCTACTTCCAACCGATTATTTTAGTTATATTATTTATAAATTAGAGACAAACTTCGAAACTCACCGACTGCGTAGCCCAGACAGAAGGCGGTGTCTCCAATGGCGTACACGGAGCCGTAGACGGCCGCGTGGCGAATGTCCACAAGAAAACCCAACTCCGGCATCATGGAGGAGTCCACCATCCCGATAGCGAAGCCCAGACCCGCGTTCGGGATGATCAGGTGTTCCAGTTTGCGAGCCATCGGGATCTGTGGCATTTCAAAACTTAAGTTTCTTGTGAAATGAAGAGAAATGTAAAATTCTGATAATTAGTAATGTAAAAAAATATGATAACTTGATTATTAATTTCAATTATTATCTTTAGATTAGATATCGCAGATTTTTTTTTTCAAAGACATTCTGAAAGTTTTCGTTAATCACTATCAAATACTTACTTATTGATTGAGTATTTGTTGGTTGTCATAAGAAAAATTATAGAGAACTGCGTTTCCTTGTTAAATTCACTTACCAAGATCAAACATATGCCAATTATAACGAGACCGGAGCATGCTGCGAGCCAGCGACCCATCTTATGACCGAGAGGACCGAAGAGGTTCGTACCTACCAAACAAATATACATATAAAATACAAATGTCCAAAAATAACGAATGCACCACCAAATCTCTAATCTGTTTTCAGTCAAACAGGACTAGAACCTTCACAATTTACCCGCTTTCAAAATCAAATTGGAATTATTATATATATTGCAGTGAAAAGATATATTAAACTTGTTTTTTGGAGACAAAAACTTTAATTTACTCTAATATCTAAGTTAAATGTGTTTTAAAGCCGGGCAAGATCGAGATAAGGCAAGTTTTGATTACAAAATATGTGATCCTTTAAAAAATATACTTTTTGTGCTAGGTTCGTTTATATATTTATATCTTTTTCACCTCAAATCAAAATCAGTTATAATTTTTGTATCAAATTAGAGTGTTAGAACTATTTTGATATCTACTTATCGAAATAAATCCTGTAAAGACACTCTCCAACTTAAACTAAGTGTACGAGTATTCCAAACGCTCCTTTAAGAGGAACCACACAACAATCAACCGGGTTTTTATAGTGATCACTGTTTCACATGTTTTACCGATGAGGTAGCAAATACTGGCGGGGAGGAAAGCGACTCCCTGCTGCCAGCGCCGCGCCTGCATGGTGTCCGCCATCCAGATGGGCAGACTCGGCTCCAGCATCGCGATGCCCACATTCGCGAACGTGATCGCACCTGGCGGGGAGATATATATTATAACCGGAGTCCGGAATCTTACGGAAAAACGGGTATTTGAGGGAGGGAACTTAGGAAATATGAAAATATATGTGTTACTTTTTATGCTATCCATAATATATTAGTGTAGCGTAACACGAAATGATATCAACAATGGACTGTGGAGAATTTAATTTCTTTGGAATGGTTTAGATTCCGTAAAGGATGTTTTCAAATCGGAATCTTTTAGCTTTTAATCTTTCTTCCTGGGCTTTTAAATTAAAAAATAAAATATGTACCGTTTAGGGGAATAGATAATGTTGATGTTAAATTTACCAGCAGCTACAATGATGTACGGATCCGTGACGAGAGCTTTGAGGGACGGTGGGTCAGTCTCCTGGCGAACCACTCCTGGTTGCAGGATCATCAGCTGCAGCACTGGGAATACATGACTTTGAAACTTACAATGTTTAAAAACTTAAACTTCCTAATTTTGATTAGATTTTAAATTCTGGTATTAAATGATTCCGTTTTGTAATGAAACAAACAATTTTAGTAATATTTTTTGTTATTTACTCACATCCATCACCCAAAGCAAGAGCTGATAACATCAGGAAAGGCGCAGTTTTTCCGACGAACTCATACATGAGCCCTCCAAATGGAGGTCCGATAAGGACCCCAAGTGCCAGACCACCTAGAGCTATTCCCATAGCATTGCCTCTCTCCTATATTTTAGTAAAAAATTACACTTATTAGACATCATCTCCGATTCATGACTTTCTGTACAATTTTTACGATATTTTGATATTGGTAAAACTTTGCTTCAGCAAAGCTTCGACAACTTTTTACTACGTACCTTATCGTCAGGGTACCTCTCGGCCAGCATACCCATCCCACTCACGGACGAACACGATGACCCCACGCCTTGCAGAGCACGCGCCACAAACAACACTGAGTACGATCGACCGAACGCGAATACTGGGAGACAAATAAATAAATAAATAAATAAATAAATAAATATATATATATATAAGAACACCAGGACTTTTGAGATTTATTATATACTTACTGAGAGTGGAGAGGAACATCAAAATAAAACCGCTAAACATTGGAACACTGTAGCCGATTCTGAAAAAAAAATAATAAATCGATAACTCTAGCTTCTCTAGATAAAGCTTCAAGTTGTGGATCATACTTGTGGGTTAGGGGACCAACGAAGGGGTTAGCGAGCAGCTGTACGATGGCCTTGCTGGCGAAAAGCACTCCAACCGCCACTGTCTCGTGGATCAGCTCTTGATGCCGCTCCTCGCGTTCTGCTGTCAGGTTCACTGGTACTGGGCGTGAAAGAAGATTTAAAAAATTCCATACACCAACTGTAGTCATTTTATATCTGGATCTGTAAGCTATATCATACCTTGAGTGACTTCATCCCCTAGGGTCTTGTTGAGGCAGGGGCAATAGGGAGTGGGTGGAGGCGGGGGGGTGGTGATGTCCTCCAGCGACATGGAGAGGGGGGCGTCGGGGTGTCGGATGTCGTAGAGGAACTCGGGGATAATCGGCACTGGAATTAGCAAAATATTAGAATATAAATGTACATACTTTGTAGAATCAAAATTATTACTCTTGAGAATATTTTACTTACTTTTAGCATAATAAAATAAAATATCTTAACGAAAAAAGTCCTTTCATTTCTTTTCATTTTAAAAAAAATATATTACTTAAGTAATGTAATGAAATACCTTTATCATTTAATACAAGGGATAAGAATAAAATCTAATACCCTCAAATTAGGACTGCTCTTGGTTCTAAAAACTGCTATCACATGATGATAGTCATCTATAACAAATTGCCTTCTGCGATTAGAAATTTGCCATACTTAAGATTTAAGGTGAAACTTCGTGACTGGTTGGTTGACAAATGCTTTTACTCCGTAAAAGAATTTTGTAATATGTGATTTTGATGTAAAAATATATATAAATAATTATTTGACATATAATTATTTGACTTAATTTAATCTTGTATAATTTATTTTATTTTATTTAGTTAATTAAATGTAATTTTATATAATACAATTTAATTTGATAATTTTAGTTAATGTTATTTTTATGAAGTTAAAATAGTCTGTAATAAAATTTTGCATGTCACGCCGTTGACTAAACATGTACATATATATTAACGATATTGTGTTATGTATGCCATGTTTTCTGCAAATAAAAGATTATTATTATTATTATTATTATTTAGTTTTTCTATTTTTCACAGTACAAAGTATATCTAAGATACTATTATTATTCGCACACATGTTATACACACATGCGTACATATCCTACAACAAGGGTTCGTTCTAAATGTAATATCTACTTTAACGTCCTAAACCCTTAACTGAGTCGTTAACGCTCCATATGTCAAAGGGTCCTCTTAGCAACAACCATTGTATTCAAGTAAAATATATTCATTGAAAGCGAGTATTTTACAAAATATTTTAATTTACTATACAGTACAAATTAACAACTCTAAGCCATATTCATTTTTATTTTTCATATTTATTCATCAAAATTTCATATTTATACACTTCAAATTTGCCTATTATAAGTAATAATCTTTATTTAATAAAATAAAGTTAATAAAATATTATATATAAAATAAATAACAAGTAGGATTCGATCTTGCGACCTGAAGGCTTCTATTCCCGTCGGCCCGATAACTGAACTGTGACTGGCGTTGACACTCGCTATGATATAAACATTAAGTAATATACTCGTATTATACAGAGATTTCTTTTCAATATCTTCGTCAAGGTTTCACTTCTTTTGATATTAGTTCATTCTTTAAGGAATATGGATGTCAGTACGAAAAATAACTGAAGGTTCATAATAAAAACTTATATAATAATTATAATGTAACAATAAAAACAATTAAATTGTAAAGAGCACGAAAAACACTTCTATTAATAAAATTGTCTAAACTAAATTGATTTAAGAGCAAAAATTTTTATTATATAAAAAAGTATATAAATATGGTTATTTACTTTTTAAATATATAATTTATCTTCAAACGTTTGCTATACTATAGTACTATAACTAAACGAGCTGTCAACACCACACGCCCTCAAAGCCTAGCGCCTCACTTTGAGTTCGCTTCGATTTTTACTTCTAAACGCTTTTACACTCAGGTCTTTTATAGCAAGTAATTAATATATATATATATATATATATATATATATATATATATATATATATATATATATATATATAAGGGTTTTTAACAACAATATTTTCTTATTGATGTAATGGAAGGGGTAATTAATCGAATTAGTGGTAAATTCTATCCAAAATATGCTTATATTCCAGGATTGAATATAAGGATGGTTGAAAACACAAAACGAAAGAAAAATCTTTTATACGAGTATGTGTTTAAAAATGTAAATCACGACGCGTTTGTCGAGTCACACTTAATATAGATAACGTAGATGCCCATGGATAGATAGATAGATTGACATAGATAGACGTAGATAGACTTTTTGTAAGTCTTTGTAAGATATACAATTCTATAGTGCATTATTTTGATCTATCTTCTAAGATTTAGCTGGCGTTAACGATATATATTTTAAATTAACTATTACCAAGTAAGTAGGCTTCACAAGTTTACAAGTAAACTTATAAAGCCTACTTGTGATAGTTTTTTAAATTCGGCTTATAAGACGAATTTACAAAAACTATCTTAATCTTAAATATATATATGATTATCGTTTTTTTTCCCTTCAAAATGAATTATTTAACTGGGAGGGGGGACACTTGAATGAAACAAAAAGACCTATAAAAAAAACCCACCACCAAAAAATACAACCCTACTATACGTGTAAAGGAGTTACTCTAAAAAATATTCAAAATGGCATCCTACCACTTTGCGTGTATGTATGTTTACGCCAAATTACAGTTTCTAGTTCCAGATCTCTGAGCAGACTAAGCACAGATGGACAGACAGACGTGATGTAATTACAAGAGTTCCTAGTAGACTGAAACACTAAAAATTGGCTATTAAAATATTCTACGTCAATGTGATGTCATTTTGACGTAAAACTCTTTCGGACCTTTGTAATGTCACATCAAGATCATGTAGTAATTTTGATTAAATTATCATAGCAAAATAAGTCTAAAATAACTTTAATATAAATGTATATGAAATTTTTGTGTATTTTTGTATCCATCACATCACTTACTACACTCTTTTCTATTAAAATTAATCTAAATTCTAGTGATGTGTAATAATTTCAATAAATGATACTCGAACACCGATTCAAACCAGTAATCTATAACTATATCTAAGTGACAAACAAACTACATGTTTTTTTTTATATTAAAATCATATTTATATTAAGAGAAACTTAATTATTTTCTCTTCAAACGGAGTCTAATAGAGGCGAAAATTTGATAAAATAATTCAATTCATTGCAACGAATGATACTATAGTGATGTGCCTTGTCGATGTTAGTATTATATACTATTATATAGTGAGGAGATAAAATATAAATACATTAAAGATCACAAACGACTAGATTTTTAGGGTTTTTTTTGTTATATTTATACGTTTGTAAAATTATTATAATATATTATTTGATTTAAGAATGCTGTTTTTGGTATATTAAAAGTATATTATATTATAACAGATATGATTTTTATAACTATATTAATAATGAGAAGCATCTTATAATAGTATTGTTAAACGGAGACATCACTAAAGTTTTGATGAAACGCCTAAGTGAGTTTTAAGTTGAGAGCGAGGAAATTGGGCTCAGCAAAACTGATTAGCGACAGACAGACCGGACCCGCTTTGTAACTTATATATATATATATATATATATAGCTCTAGCCTGCGGCTCCGCCCGTGAATATAATTAACTCGACAATTATTGTATCCAGATTTTGTGAGTGTATTTCTATTAAGATCCTTTTAATCTATCTGGTGCCTGATATTCGTGCAACCTCTATCCAGAATTTTCGACTCAAATCATATGATATATGAATTTTAATATGCAAGTTAAAGATTTATTATGTTTTTACAATTTTCGGGTGTAAGTGTAAAAATAAAGGATTTTTCAGGAATAAATATATATCAAATAAATATATCAAAGAATTAATGATGTTTGTTAAATATGTTCTTTCGATTTACATTGTAAAAAATATTAATTTTATTAATATTGTGTTGGTAATCTGCTTACTATAAAGATTTTTACCAATAGTTATTGAGCGAGCGAAGCGCTCTCTGTGAGTCTTTTTGCATCCCATGTCCAGGGTTGGCATGAGAACGGCTTTACCGATCTTCATAAAATTTCAGTCTCATAGACTTCTATGTAAAGAAATGTCGCTATGTGATATTTGACTATTCTATATTTTTGCCTGTTGGTTTCAGCTTTGAACGCTGAATTGAAGATGGCTTACTCGCTTCGCTCAGAAGCTTTGCGAGCGCAGCGAGTCAAAATCGAGGTCCGGTTTCCGCCCCTTCTTATTGTTAATATATGTCATCTAAATGTAAAGTTGACAAAAATCACAGCTAGAGGTTATTTAACACATTATATATTCTAATTATTCTAAATTCGTTATAAAAATATTGACAAATGTATTCGTAATAATATATTTTGTATTTTGTGGCCAGTTCTAGGGGACTTTCGAAAAATGTAGGGGCCCTAAAACGAAGAAATAGTTTAAGTAGAATCTAAAAAATTCTAAAAGATTACTTACTCTGAAGGGAACACATTATATATATATATATAACGTAAACCTATCTGTACATATTATGAATAAGTAGTGTAACCGACATTGAAGAAAAGAGAAAAGTCGTCATGTTTTTGCATGTTATCCCTCATTCACAGGTCAACATATAATTAGTATTAAACGGAGTAGAGAAGTATAGTAGTCTCTTTTAACAAATGTTTCATATAATCTTTCTAATGGTAGTTTAAGCTATGTCAAACATTTAACCTCATTCTGTACAAGCGGATAGTGTTCTGTCTTTAGAGATATATTAAACAGACTGAAATAAAATAATTAAAATATAGTGTAAGCTATCAGAACCATCAATCATTATTACTGTTTTTTGTATTAAAATATATTCTGTGTATATTTGCTTTCATAACACAAAAATGTATGATTGTAACATTAATTTAATAAGGGCATAATTTAATTTAGTTATATATAAAGCATTGTCTGAAATAACAAATAATATTTCTACATTTACTTTAAAACAAACTTCAAGTAACTTTTACAACAATTTATTAAAAACCTCTTGAATTCCTTCAAAGTATTTGCAATGAACTATTTATGAATGAAATGCTTGTGAAAAATGCTTTGTGGAATATTTTTAATACTTTGTTAAGAATATTCTGAATGGTTTTAAATAAAAACAGAGGTATCTTAAACGAATGGGATATATCATGAAGATGGACGTCCCGTTGAATAATACAACAGCTCAGGAGATTGGGATCCTTACATGGGAATCTTATCTAATAACATTACAGAGAGATAAAATACTATTGAATTTTTACATATTAATGTTATATATGAGATTTGAAACAATTTACTGATTACCGACACTGCTATTGTTTTCTATATCTTCTATCTTCGTTTAAAACGAAAAAAATACTATAGTGTTCTCTTTATTGAGTTGAGCGTAAGCGAAGATCTCACCCGTTTGGAAAACTTCTATTTGAAGCAACATCACCGAACCGATTTGAATGAAAATTG
Source organism: Melinaea menophilus ssp. n. AW-2005 (assembly GCA_918358695.1). Lineage (NCBI taxonomy): Eukaryota > Metazoa > Arthropoda > Insecta > Lepidoptera > Nymphalidae > Melinaea > Melinaea menophilus. The sequence goes on along the minus strand of OU911040.1, from coordinate 3,902,096 downwards.
ACCCAACTGTAGAGCTTAGGAATGGGCATGTTTTTGAAAATACAGAATTAAAATATCTCATTCCGTTAAGAAATGACGGTCAAAAAACTGAGGGGACTCAACTCAACGGAGCGCACGGCGTAGTTATGATATGTATATCTATTACTCCCTTTCACTGTTTTCTCTTACCTTCAAATATATCTTTGACACTCTTTCACTCTTTCCCACCTTCAAAATTATTACGAATCCAAAATTAATGTACAAAAAATATTATCTGATTGAAGAGCTTTTACAAATATTATATCATTAATAAATTAAACATTTGTCATCGACTCCTATGGTGTCGTTAGTTTTTCGGGCATCTTTTGGGTACTTATGTTTTTCCGGTGTAATAAAAAGTTTGTTATGTTTTGCAGAAATCTTGTACGGTAAAAGATGTCAGTAAGTGAGTTAAAATCATTTAAGATCTAAGGATTCTTATTTGGTGTGCATTCAGAACGCTACAAGCAATAATATCATAAAAAATATTAAAATTAACAGTTGTGCTGGTTCCAGGTTGCAAGTTGGTGCTGTTTCAGGTTACAGGTTAGTTGTACTCACCCACGGTGGTGAGCAGCATGTTGTCGAGCAGCAGTGCGATGGCAACTATCACCAGCACAAGTTTCCTTGACTCGCGGCAGGCTGCGATGCGCGCGCGCAGCCCGTCCGACGCGGCGCCCATCTTGGACCTTGGACTGAATTAACATTTATTAAGTTAAAGCTGCTTTAAAGAATCATCAGGGATGTCTGTCCTTTTGTATCCACCATAACTCTTGAACGCTTGAGTTAAGCAACCAAATTTTACACAGCCCATGGACTCATGATGTGCTATTAAAATTTTCTCGGACTTTTTATCGTTCAATTCATTCATCTTTTACTATAACTTAATACTCCAGTTTTGGTTGTATTTTAGTATTTATTATATTTTATCTATTTGCTATTTTAATTACTTTTATCGAATTATGATATTCTTATATTATTTGTATTTAAAAACAAGTATATTGTTATAGTTTTTAGATTTGATTCATGCTTTTAAAGCACGACCATTTGTCATTTATAACATGTTTGTTGAATTTTTTATGGTACAGTAGCACGAGCAAATGAGAGTAAGTCATCCCATGGCCTTTTTCAAATATAAATGTGAATTTAAGAAATCAAGATATAAGGGGGGCTAGTGAAAAGAGAAAGGGGAGTTTTTTGCTGCCGACTATCTGACTCTTCATATGAAAAGTTATAATAGCTATTATAGATCTATGAGGTGCTAAAGCTCAGACTTAACTCCTACTTTTAATCTTGCATTAAGAGAGCCTTCCTGATAAGTAATTATATTTTAAAAACTGTTAAAATTACTTATAGTCAAACAATTATGCCTGTGGCAAATCACTTTTATTCGCAACGCTTGTTTTATATCTAAGAAGAACTGTATTCTGAACTGTTGGCTGTTGGACTCAAATTGTGACGAGTGACTTTGAAATTGTGACGAGTGACTTCGAAGTAAATGACTTTTAAAGTACAAATAAAAGATTCTTTTATACCATTTAATTAGGTTTTACGTTCTTTGAGCAACTTTGTAAGGATTATAATAAATTGTTGATTGTTACATTTGATATAAAATACCAAAAAATATTTTTTTTGAAAAGAACAATAAATACAAATGTATAAATTACGGAATTCAGTATTTTTATATTTCTGAAAAACAATGCTATAATGCGTATCTTTGAAATAAGTCTCAAGTTTGATTCCTGTCTATAACTTATGTAGCGTGTGTGTGTGGGTGTGTGTGCGTGTGTGTGTGTGTGTTGTACAGATTTCTTTACTATTATATTAATCATCAATTTCATTAAAAATAGTCAGAAGCAAAACCATTAACAGAAATAAAACATTTCATTGTTGGGAGAGAGCTTCTGGAAGCGGGTCAAGTGTCGGTTTATGAATGAAAATTGACTTCGGAGTGCCCTCCCGCGGATATTGACTTTGTACAAAGGATTTTGTGTAATTGACTTTCATTAAAATTTAAATCATTAATTTTTAAATATATATTTTTAGTAGATTTGAGTTAATTTTTATGTGTTTTTAGGTTTTTTAGATAATTTATATTATATATGGTGAGAAATTAATTAATTAATCGTATAAATTAAATAAATCCAGAGTTAATATATAAGATTGATTCCATTTTAATTTGATATTGGTCCGAAGAGACGGAAAAAGAAAATAAATTAAAGAAAAGTTTTAAGAATTTTTGGTCATTTAAACATTTGTATATAGCGATTTTGATGTGATTGCGGTGATAATATAAGTTAATATTTTTTATTAATTTGATACCTTGTTATGTGTTAACAAATAATTATTTTTTAAGCAGTCGGAAACGAAGGAGAGACTCTATTAAGACTGGTATGAAAAAATAAATTTTGATATAGAATATCAAATAGCAAAATGAATTATAAAAAAAATAACTTACCCTAAATAAAGTCACCCATCTTACAAAAATAAATAATTATTTAAAATTAATAAAACTATACAAAACGTCCACCCTCCTCGACGCGCGAGGGAAGACTGCTTCACGGACTGGCTCTAACAGAAACTCAAAATCCGACTTCGAATGCGACCAGGACTTTTAGACCCATCATATATACCCCGTAAGCCCCTTTATACATCACTTGTTACATACGTGGGAGGGGGGAGGGAGTTCTATAATGGTGGTTGAACCTTAACATACAACTTTATGTGTAATGTTAAATAGATTTTATACGTAAGATATAAGGTCGAGTTTGCAATGTAGGCAATGAAAATAGTTAAACGAAGGTTAACGCAAGCGAATTGAAACCTTATTACAAGAGGATAAAGTATACTTTAAGGGTATTAAAATATTGAAAGCTACAGGTTTTCGATAAGTTCCCGCTGAAAGTGCGCCCGATGGGGTAGAAGTGGAGGGAGGAAAATGAGTTTTCGTGTGGAAATAATTGATATTGTGTTTTATTACACGCTATTATAATAAGTTAATATCAGATTAAAAAGACAATAAAAAACAATTTTTTACAATGGAAAAGCTTTTAAAATGAAACACGATAGAAAAACATAAATATGAAAAAAAATATATAAAAAAATTATACTTTATAGAAATAATACTTTAGGTAGAGCAATTAAAGAAAATGAAAAAGAAAAAGAAAAATTAAATAAAAAAAAACTTAAATTAAGTTATTAAAAAATATGAAAATCTATTTTATGTTTTTTAATTTGTAAAACTTTAATAAAACTTTTTGCACTAAATTTTTTCTTATCTTCCTTATCTTTTTGGTGCATTACGAGAGGTCCTTAATTTCTATATCCATCTCCCTCACGCCCAAGACAAAATATACCCGTCTCATTCTACATTTTTAAGTACAATTTCGCCTTTTACGTCCTAAACTAATGATTGACGCGGATTTACTTGGTGTTTTATTTATTTTAATTAAAATGTACTTTATATAAAATATATAAGAAATGACTTTCATGAATGTAGAAAAGAAATTTTGAATGTATGTTTGTCTCTTACTGTAGTTTAAGAACATTAATTTTATCAAAAATATCTAACTGTACAAGTAGTTAACAACGTAATAAAAAAAAATATATTTTTACTCTGAAACTAAACCGATTTTGATAAAGCTTTAACATATTTAGTAACAACAATAGCTCGGTTTATTGAATACGGATACACAGATGTTAGTACTGGGTATATATATATATATATATATATATATATATATATATATATATATATATATATATAAAATTAACATCTTGTCCGTTCATTACATTATATTATTTAAATCTCATATAAAAGTTATATTTTTGTAATAAAAAATATGTTTTATATTAAATAGAAACCAGAGCGAGTCGGGTGCGATGCTAGTGTAGGTCCTGTGATGACGTCAGATTAGCGGAGTGCCGAGTTGTGTTCATGAAGCAGCGAATGACTAGAGTAGTATATTATATATATATATAATAATAATAATTTGTGTTTGTTTGCTTATAAATCAAAATTTGATTAAAGAAAATGAAATGATATCTTATATATTATCTTAGAAAATAAAAATTAAAAAAAAAACATAAGTTCGATACATAACACAACGAACTATATGTTTCAAACTTTGTCTGTTTGTTTTTTGTCCAGAAATATTGATATTTTAATAGTTTATTATTAGTACTTTTTTTCCCAAAAAAATCTCAAATTTCTATTCAAAAACGAAATATAATTATAATGAACCAAATTACTAACTTTTAAGTGATATTTGTCCCAAAAAAGAAATATATATATATATATATATATATATATATATATATATATATATATATATAAACTTTATTTGAGCTTTTAAATGCTACCTTATCATCAGATTACAGACAAAACCACATGCTACAGCTAGTAACTAATTATCTTAAAAGTTACGTATACCGACTACAAACAAACATACCATTGACCACAAATTCTGATATTAAAATAATTTAAAATCTATTATTAAATTTGTTATGATTATAATAAAAAATTAAGTTTCTGACCGGTTCTTATCAGCAGAGCAGCGTTCTGGTAGCTTACTGATAATTGATTCAAAATGGTTCCTGAATAAAGGTATTCTGAATTTGAATATGAATTCGTCCGTTAAATTTGTAAATATCAAGTAAAAAATCTATTTTAAATATATATATATACATAAATTTAATTGTCCGTTTGTATTCAATCAATTTTACTCTAAATGCATAAAAGTATATATTGTACTAATATAAAAACACATTTTTTTTTTGTCCGTCTGTTTGTTCTGACAAATCTTTAAAACGGCTGAACCGATTTTAAAATAACTTTTACAGGCGGATAACTGATGTTATATGGAGTAACTTTTATTAAAAAAAAACAAATATATCAAATAAAACATCACTCCACGCCATCCCGAACCATCCTCTGGACCTATGGGTCGGTTAAGCCTTAAGTGACGGATAGAGAGGGCGCTATACGTGCGAGAGGGACGGCAACACACTCAGTAGATTAGGAATCGAGATCGTAATGGATATCTTTGATTTATGCTTCTTTTGTTATCTTTTAATTAATATATTAATAACATTTATTTCAATACAATGCTACGAATATATTTCGTAGCACAGCTACGGGTGCTACGGATGTACTACGATAATGCTACGAGCTACGTACATTTAGTATAGTACATATATAGATTTACATTTCTTTGAGTTAGTTATCATATATATATATATATATATATATGTGTGTGTATATATATATATATGTGTGTGTGTATAAAAGCCACCAATACAATAGAGCTTCTATAATATGCTAAGATGAAGAACAACTACGTGACTTCCTTTTATTTGACCAATATCGTTTGATAAACTTTCAGCCAGTGTAACTTGACCTCTGGATGTATTATGAGTTTGTATTCAAATTAAATTATAATAACATGTCAATATTAAATGGTTATTAATAATATTATATATATATATATACTTATTTTATTCGTTTTATTTATTTTAATCGTTTTATTTGTTAAATTTATTTTAATTATTTTTTTTATTTAATTTATTTGTTTTATTTACTTCATTTTTTTGTTTATATTATTTGTTTTATATATTATATATATTCCATTTAATTAATTCAACCCATTCATTGTATTAATTAAAATGAAGGCACTGAAAGTCTTAATTTTGCATTTATATCATAATTATATATAAAATTTTGTTATAATTATATATGTATAAATGTACCCCTTGTTGGATAGTCTGTCCGTGTTAAATGGATATGTAACAGATACACTAAAATATATTTATATATATATATATATAATTATAAATACATATATTTTTTTAATAAATCTGTCCCAGTACAGATTTCTTTACGATAAATATTATTACATCATTAGAATTGTAGGTTTAGGATACAGTTAAATGAACCAAAGATACATGTGTCTTGCCGTGTCTCCGCCTGCATGGATTAAAGAATATTTCTTATATAATTTGTAATATTTATACAATATTGTCTTAAAAATAATGAAACCATAATTTTAAAAAACGTATTTTGATAAGTACATATTAATTGTTATTTATTAATATATATAATAATAACTAAAATGAACGGATCCGAGTGGGAGGCATTGCTATTCTCCGTACCACTCGGATCCGAGTGATGAGTGACTGAAATATAAAACCACGTTATAGTTAATCAGACTGAAACGTAAGAGTTATTGTTACTGTTCTTTGTTTAAAATTGTTTTTTAACACTAAACCTACCAAGTACCGGTCAAATTGACCGTTCCTAAACTTTTGTAAAACTTACACATTTTTAAACGTTATAATATCGTTATCAAACTACATGACAATTCTAAGAATATGCATATAATATTTTCAACTCTTTACTTTTAATTATTTCCATTATTACCTGCGTTATATAATAAAATAACTTTTAACTACCGGTCAATTTGACCGCGTGCGGTAGGAACAGGTGTACAAGAATTGTCGGTAGGTTTAGTGTTAATTCTGCATTTCAGGATAAAATAATTAAAAAATGTATACCAATTTAAGTCTAAAGAAGTAAAAACCAAATCAAGTTTCTATATTATATATATATATATATATATATGTATATTGCAGTTGTGGCTTAATAGTTTTCAGGTCTCAAGATGGCGGAGATAATGTGATTACGCTGAGACGAGGTTTGATGAGAGATTGTGGCTTTGATGATCGCCATTAGCAGATAACTCTGTGATTGACGAATATACATATATATGTATACATTTTAATAATTTTATAGCCAAAAGTATACTTCTTTATGTTACTCTGTTATCACAATACTGCACAGATTTTGAGGAAATTTTATATTTTTAACATGAATTCTTTTTATTCCAAATTATATTTTTCACGACAAACTTATTTAGATTTACTATTGGACAGATTTTAATGAAATTTGTGTGATTATTATTATTAATATAAAATGTATTTAAGTAACATTATTTACTATTTTTAATAAAACTACTTTTTAATCTCGTATTAGAAATATTAAGAAATTCCTAACCATTATCCCAAACGTATTCATTGTATGAGTTAATATTGTCAAGCAAATATCAACCTTATTATAATTGTTATAGAGTTTAAAATATTTTTGTTACTTATAACGAGTTAGTGCCGATTAAAATATGTATAAAAATATAAGCCTTAATACGAAGGATATAAAGTTCAAAATCGGTATGGTGTTCAAAGTATGACAATAGTGGCTTCAAAGTAAGAAAAAAAAATTTATCATAAATACTTCTGAATGATATAAGTTATTATAAATTTTATTTAATCTTCTACAATGGGTCAAATTATATATATATATATATATATATAATTGAAGTGTCCGTTTGTATCCAAATTGACATTTCACTAAATACATATACATAAAAATCGTCTCTGTCTGTTTTTCTAATCTCTGAAACTGCTGAACCAATTTTAGTAGCACTTCAGCTGTATAACGTAACTTAGACTCCTTTAATTAAAAAAATCTGTTGAACGAAGTCACAGCAAAAGCTAGTATATAAATAATAGTCCCAGTGGAATGGTATGATGGTCACCCTATGAGACCAGTATCGCCAGTTATTCAATAAGGGAATGCCGCTCGAAGCATTTATCTGCTTCGGTATTTTTGAGACGCTTCTGAATTCATGTCTCACTCCCTACTTGACTCGACTTCAATTTACCAAGTCATTGAAAGTTAAAATACATATTACAGAAAGTATCTTCAATTATTATTTTCTTTGTTATCTCCTCGCATTTCCTTGTTAATATAATCAATAATTTATATTTTTATTAAAATAGATTTAAAAACCAAAATGGCGCCTGAAATGTCAAACATATCGCATTTCAACCTAACAATACTCTTATAACTGTTTCAAATAATACTTAATCTAATTATCAATTAATTTATCATATAATTATAAATTAATTATCAATAAATTAATCATATAAATAAGTTCTGAATACAGTCCAAGTGGAGTCAAAAAGTAATAACTGGATATATGACGGGATATGTTAATGGCGCGGAACAAGATGGCGCGCGATGAATTTCAATTTCTAAAGAATGGTGTCAAAGACAGCCTGTTGCTCGATTATTCTCCGCTTACATGGCGTTATTACATTGTTTAAATATTAATTTTTATAATATTAAATATATATAGCACTTGTCTGCTATGTCCAAGAAAGTTTCGTATTATAAAACCAACCTATATTATTAACCCTTTTCTCTGAAGGTCGTTTCAGCGACTTAACAACTCGAAGTGTGTACTGTTATGCGAATTTCCTTTTAGTTATGCTTTCGGAGGAAGATCAAACAGAAACAAATACCATTAAAAAATTAATATAATAAAAAAATATAAAACGGAGTAAACGAAATGTAGTATTACTTACTCTTGAGAAAAATTGAAATAATAATAATTAAAATCTACCACAAATTTGATTTAAGGCGTCATGTAAGCCGATTATATCAAATATCCACCCTGGGGTTACATAGAATAAACCACAGAGGGTTTATTTTTGATTATATTTATTTAACATCCCAAGAGATGGTTGTAAAATTAATTTTAAGCTTTAATATCTATATTCATATGCTTTGATCAATTAATTATTTAATAATAATAATTAAATATAATGCAATACCTTATTTTATTATTATGGGTATTCTGTACGTTTCACTCTCTCCCCCTTAGGCCAATTACTCCCCGGGAGAATTCAATTTTATCTGCCGATCACCCTCTTAATAGCTTTCCGAGTGGTAACTCTAATACATATATATAAATTCTACTGTCAATTGTTACCCGGTATTTTTGTGGCTAAAATAGTAGTTAAATCTGCCACAATGTTAAGCCACTAAAATTGCCATAATCTACACCAGTTCTGGCATCTTAAACTGTATACAACTATACTGTAAATTGGTTATAACTACTGATTATGGCATCAGAGGCCACATAATATTAAAGGGGGCAATGTGTTATATAAATATATATTGTTATTGGTATGATATGATGTAATCCCATCACGTTATATCTATCAAGTTTTATTACAGATCCTTATTAATAATTTATCTGTCAGGAATTCATACATATATATATATATATATATATATACATCTATTAACCCCTTTATTAGACAGACCCATGTTAATAATCATTGTATTAGGATATAAAAGTATTCATGATAGAATTACATACATTCATATATACATATATTCATAAATACATACACAGACTTCCTCATTAATTCAATGGTATTTCCAACTGGTTATTTCCAGTGACTTTGTCTACTCTATTAGTATTAGATACAAGAAAATATCTATAATTATAACTAAAACAATTTTGGGTTTATCAATGAAAATAAATAAATTTATGAAAAACACTTAAATTCAATAAAATCCGTTAAATTAAAATAATTTTCTGTGTTTCGCATTCTTCCGTAAAATATATTTTTGCAAACAACGACATCTAGTAACGCAATTTTATATTAATATTAGGAACTTATATACTGCTTTACTTATTAACTTTTATTAATAGTTATAAATGCAATATTAATGTTTTATTTACGTTTCAGCAAAATAAATATTAACAGTAATATAAATTTGAAGACAAATGTAAGTATAGACCTCATAAAATAATATTTCATGTGTTTTTTAAGTTTCATTACGATATTTACACGCGATATATCGCCTGCAAAATTATAATAGCAAAAAATAAATGTTTCGCTCCTCTTAGAAACATTAAAAATATGTTCTGTGATATAATAAAATAAATTATATATTATTATTAATACTAAATCAGCACAAATATTATGATAACGTTATCACTAATCAATAATTATCAGTTTTTATCAACTGATATGATTCAACGTAGTCAATCTTCCAACAACACTATTCAGTGGGTTATATATAAAAGAATACATTGTATTCGTGGTCAGTGTTTTGTAAAATAATATTTTGTTAAGTTATGAAGTAAAAAATTTTATTAAGTTTATTTCTAGTTAAGATAAATTATTTTTTTATTTGATTTGTTTATTTTGATACTGAAAATAAGATAATATTTTTTTGAATGTTTAAACAATTATATTTAATTGTAGCGGTTTAATGTGAAAGTGCAATATTATTAATGATAGTATATCTTATCATTGTGATAAGAACTTAATTATATGTCGGGAATCGAACACAGCACCTTATTGAAGTTTTTCGTCAATACGTAAGTACTTATTTTATAATATATGATAGAAATAAAAAACTGGTAATGTAATTTGTAAAAACACACCGTATGTGGGTGTTTTTTTAGATTAATCTCTCATTTTTTAAAATATGTAAATAATCCACACATATGATGTGTTTTTAAATTATATATAATTCATATCCCACTCATTATGGCTGTATATGTAATAAATATTTATCGCGGGATAAGATAAAACCTTGTATGAGTAATTGTCATGTAACAAGGTTAAGAATTTATTTCTAAACGTTTACATACTTAGGTTCCTCATAAGCAAAGTGATATTCTAGAATTCTGATTCTAGATTAATTCTAATTCCAAAATGTGGGTGAGAATTTGAATTCTTGAAAAACATTTTAAATTTGACATGAGATTTAATTTGGAATTTAATTTTATCGATTTATTATAGTAACAATTCAAATGATTAAGATATTTAATTATTTTAAGCGAAACATCTACTTAGTAGATCTAGTAATATTAAAAATAAGTGATACAAACTGTTATTCATTCCCGAATACTATTGCAAATTATTCATTCCTATTATTCCAGACCCAAAATGTCGGAGCAATCGGGAACGGAATCAAAAATAACATCTAAAGTACCAGGAGAGCAAACGCTGCGAGGAGATTACATACAGAATGTCCAAGAAAACAACTCCGTGGAGGAATTCAACCTCTCCCCAGTAATAAAGATTACGAAGGAAGAATCCTCTTTCACGAAAGGGGATCTCAAACTCCAGAAGGTGACTGTGACCGAAGATATATCGGTAAGGTTCCAGCACCTCTTCAAACAACAACAAACCCCCGGGAAGACAATCGTCACTCAGGTCCAAAAACTTGAATATGGCTTTAAGAAATAATATTTCTTTAGTGTTATATTAAATTCTGTCTTAAAAAATATTTTATTATTTTATTTTAATTTTTACTAGTGTTGCCGGCAATTTTGTCTGCTTCTCCGTCCTCTCAAATATTAAGACTTATTTATCATCAGTAAAAATTTATTTAAATTTAAAATTTATTTGGCGAAGTGCAGTCATCGTACCTTTGTATTAAGGCAAAAGTTCACAGATAGACTGTGCAAGCCTATAGCTTGCAAGCTAATCAAACTGATGGCCCTATGGCCATCAGTTTGATTAGCTTGGGCGGTAAAGTTTATGCTAAAATTTTAGCGAGAAGAATGCAAGAGAGATCTGAAAGACTGTTGTGGGAGGCCCAAGGAGGTTTTAGACCTGGAAGAGGGTGTATAGATCAGATCTTTTCCCTCCGCATGATCACGGAAAAGTTTTTGGCCCTAAACCAAAAGGTTTTCTGTGCTTTTGTGGATTTGGAAAAGGCGTTTGACAGGGTTGTGAGAAAGAAGTTATGGGAGATACTGCCCCGATACAATGTGAACGGACCCTTGCTACAGGCTGTAAGGTCTCTTTACCGAGATCACTCAGCCTGTGTGCGAGTAGGAACTGGCATGTCGCCCTGGTTTGACATCCAATCGGGTGTTAAGCAAGGTTGCGCTATGTCAGCTTGGTTGTTCAATTTGTATTTGGATAGTTGTCTCCAAGGAGTGAAAAATAGTGACATGGGAGTGAAAATAGGTGACCTTAAGGTCAATTGCTTGCTATATGCAGATGATGCAGTGCTCATTGCATCATCAGAATGCAATTTGCAGGCATTGGTCGCCACTCTGAAAGATGGGTGTGAAGTTAATGGTCTTAACCTGAATGTAGATAAGACGAAGGTTCTGATATTTGAAAGAAATGACGATAGAACAGAATGTAAGATCAACGTGAATGATAAGATAATAGAACAAGTGAATGAAATGGTATATTTGGGAAGTATGTTTAGCAGAGACGGAAGATACGAAATGGATGTGGAAAGGCGTATTGCTGTCGGTAACAGAGTCAATGGTGCTTTGACTGCATTGTTGAGACGGCAAAACGTCAGTATAGCTGCACGTTTGGCTGTACACAATGCAGTTTTGCTACCGACGCTGTTATACGGCAGCCAAACGTGGGTGACACAGAAGAAGAATGTAAGAAAGATGAATGCTGTTTAGATGCGATCTCTTCGCAGAATATGCGGAGTCAGTCTAGCTGATCGAATCCGCAATGAAGAGATCCACAGAATGGCAGGTACTAGTGAAGATGTCACGGTGAGAATGAAGAAGAACGTGCTCAGGTGGTTTGGGCACGTCGAACGAATGAGTGATGAAAGAATGGTAAAAAAGATTTATATAGGAAAAGTGAGCGGTAAGAGAGACAGGGGGAGGCCTCGAGTGACCTTCGAAAACACAGTATCAATGTTACTGGAGGATGGTCACGTAAAAAGCATGAGGACCTCCCGGAGGGCATGTATGAAGAGGTTGATGTCTGTGGCAGAGGCGAAAGAGGTATGCAGAGACCGCAGCGTTTGGCGCTCCGTCGTCTCTGGCTACCCCGCAAGGGATATGGCGTGAAGGTAAATAAATAAATAAATAAATAAATAAAAATTTATACAAATCTATCCTGTTATGTGCTGTCTTGAAAAAAACAATCCCCATGAGCTATGGTAGTATTTTAATACCCAAAACCGGTTTTCTTCGAAAATGACATATTTTCCTAAAGTGGACTATATGATAACGGTGGGGGGCATTAAACCCATTTTCATACTCACGACATATACGAAGTGTACATACACAAATTAGTTTTACATAAATAATATTTGTTAATATCTAAATTTTAAATTGCATAACATAACTTTCATAGAAAATATTATCAGTATTATAGAAAAAATTTATTCCTGTAGTAGCCATTACTTCAATAGCAAATAATTCAATATTTTAATAAAGTAGTGCTTCTACGATGTGAAATATTGCGCGAAATCTTTATATATTATTAAGATAATAGCATCTGATTTAAAAACAATGAATAAAGAGATTAGCTGTTCATTGTAAATATATTTTGTCACCGTCTATAAAACATTTCCGCAAATCTACAGCTAAGATAATTACAAGATCTGATGAAATCTCAATTATTATGATTTAAAAATGTATTTTTATAAAAGTATTATATCAGAAGCATTATAAATAAATCAAGTGAGTAATAATATACAATTTTCAGGATAAAACAGAGACTACTAACACGAAATTAACTGTAACCAAGTCGGCGAGTCCGACTGAAATCCAAACTGAAGTACGCAGCGAAGTGTCGTCAGTAACAATAAACACGGATGGTGATACACAGACGAGTGCAGGTTAGACAATTTATTTATTTTCACTCCCGATAAGTTAAAGGTAGTTAAGTAAAAGTTATTAAATTCAATCTATATTCTTTGAATTGCAGGGGAGCAAAAAGTTGTGTATAAAGTAACGAAAATACCAAAGCTGAAATTTAGGCAGGCTGTTGATAAAATAAAGAAAGAAGAAGAAATGATAAAGGAGGGAAAGAATGAGGTAAAACCAGAAAATAAAATTTAAATTTTGTAACTATTAATTGATTCTAAAATTGACTTCATCGAATATTGTATTTCAGGCAAAACTTGGACTGAAAGTTACAGAAGCTATACCGAGATTAAAAGATGAGAAAATTCTTTCACATCAATCAGAGCCCAAAAAGCAAGATTCACTGAAAGTTGACGATGAATTTGACAAAATATATGATGAGATTTTTGAAAATGGTCCACCATCGGGTAACTTTCCGTCTCCCGGAAAGATTGAAGATCCCGATAAATTGGAAACAAAGTTTGAAGAAATCATACACGCCTACGACGAACAAAAAGTGCAAACAACAAATCCTGAGAATATTAAGAGCAAAATACCGCTGTTAAAACGTAAAAGTGAACACGATATTTTTGCTATTAAACAAACAATAAGAAAAAACTCGCTTAAGAAACGAAATTCTATTGATGATTCTAAACGTAAAATACCAGTGCCTTTAACGAGAGATAAACAGAACGTTGAAATAGAATCATACCCAAATAATTCCCAAAAATCACATGACCAGTCTGTGTCGATTCAATCAAAAATAGTTTCTGCTAAAAACGTTGCTGTAATTGAAACCGTAAATACAAATGTCTCTAAAACAATAACAACAACATCGCAGCAAAATAGTGATAAATATATAACGCAAGAAACAGAATCCATATCAGAACTTTCAAAAAGTAAAATGAATACGCATTTAAAAAAGACTGTTGTGGTTGAAAAGTCTTCACATATTCAAACTTCAAAAATTTCATCCCAGTTAAGTGTCGAGAAAAGAAGTGAAGATAGGTTTATAAATATAGTGAATAAAAATGAAACACATGAACCAGAAACATCTATTATCAAAGATAACAACAATTTAAGAGTCACAGACAAACTTTCTATTATAAAATCGGAACCATTATTAATTACTGATAAGATAGATAAAGTCCCTAAAAATAATACTAATGAAAAAGAAAATAATCTAAATATAACACTTGTAAATGGTAATAATGACAACAAGCAAATAACAGATACAGAGACAAAATCGCCTATTGTAACAAAAAAAGATGTCAAAAATTTTGTACCGGTACATGTTTCAACTCTAAATGAAAAAAATATAGATGCTACGAACTCTAACAATAATGACCATGAATCAAATAAAAATACTGAAAACAATGTCTCAAAGACTGAAGTACAAAAGATTCATATTAATGAAACTAGTTCTAATGTTTCAATTAATCAAGAAATTAGGGAAACAGTAAGAATTGTTTCTTTACAATTTCCGAATTCTGAAACAAAAAATATTGATAATGAGAAACAGAATAAAAGTGATGTAATAAAAAGTATTCCCAAAAATGTATTACATGTATCCGGTAAAGACGTATATTCAGAAACAAATGCAGTCAATAATAATTCTTTACAAGAGCCTAAAAATGAAGGAAGAAAAAATAAATTAAGTGATGAAAATGTAAAAAAAGATGGTTTCATTAAAATGGACGATGCAAGTACCAAAGATATAGAACAAAATAATTTAAAAATACAAGCTGCATTTACTGAAGATGTCTTGAGAAGTAACAACGAAACGAATAGTAATAATCTTTCTCAACAATATAGTATAAACAAACCTGCATCAACACAAAAATTTTTAGACCCATCTCCGAAAACTGTACAGGAAGCAGGTAATACTGAAAGTAATAAGGGTACTTTAAACTCAACTGCTTTTGGTACGAAAGAAGTTAATGAAGTTGTAATCACTAAACAGCAACCAGAAGTCACTAAAGTCGAACGACAAGAGCTAACAATGGAAGTAAAGAAACATTTTACTTCACAAGAACATATTATCAAATCAGACAACATTTCTAAAACAGAGATAAATAACAATGACATTAAAACTGAAGGCATTAAAGAAAGTGAAGTTATTGCAATTTGTAATAAAGTTAATTCTTCAGAGGACAATGGGAAAGATATCAATGAATTGGAAGAGGAAGATAATATTATATTAAAAGGAAAAGTCAACCGTATAATAAATAGATTGGATTCGAAAGAATTCAAAGGTAATAAGTGTGAACTCGAAGAAATACCGCTAGAAGTGTCAGTAATTTCTAAAATTGCGCTGTTTGAAGTAAGTATTTTAAATAAAGAATGCACACTTGTAATTGTGTGAGTGTTTGTGTAACAATTTTATTACATATTTCTTATATTTCATTTCAGCAAGGCAAAACGACAGACACAACAACAACAACAACAACAACAACAACAACAACAACAACAACAACTCAAAATGCTTCAATTGCGAAAATTAAATCCGAAGATGAAATTAATTTAGATAAACCAAAAATCGTTGATGAAGTACTTAAATTTGACAACGATCCCATACAAAGTGATTCTAAGTTCAGTTACGATACGTTTCTAAATTATAAAAAATCTATTAAAAATAATATAAAAGTTGCTCAAACTACATCTCAAACAAAAACCATCACAGAATTTGATAAAATTTACAATACTAGTATAAATCTTAACAAATTTAATGAAAAAAATGAAAATAAAATGGTACTATATGAAGATGATGTATTTTTAAAGAAAGAAGAGACCGATAGAAATGTAATCAATAAATACAAAATGAATAAAGAAATAGATTTAGATATACGCAGAGTTAAATCGTTGGCTGAAGCAAATTTTGATGGCGTCCGTGGGAGAGTGAGACAGATGGTAGTGAGAATGAATTCTATTGATAAAATGGCGTTAGAGAGAAGAGAACTAAATGAAGTAAGAAAGAAAACAAGACAAGGATCCGTGTTTGAACGCATTGCGGTGTTTGAGGTGAGTTTTATGAGTATTTGATGTTGATTCATTAATGATAATTGAATAAGTCACTCCTAAATTCTATTCACAGATAAAAACTTTTAAGCATTGTTTTATCTAATCTAAACTAATCTAATCTATTATCTTCCCATAAAAATTTGCCAAAATGTTTATAGTTTCCGTAAAAGTGTTGTAAAAGTTACTGAGTAAACCATGTTTTATTGCAATTAAAAATTTTACCACAGTGAAAATAGCGTATATCTGTAATACAACATTGTGGTTGTAATATTATCCAATATATTTTTTGATGTCACGGTCACTTGATAAACGGACATACTACTCTCTTGTTTAATTATATTTTTATATCCACATAAGTTTGTTACTAAATGATAAATACATATCTTAAAAATAAAAGTAGTTCATATAAAATTTGCTACTCTTCAGAATTGAGTTCATAACATAAAGATATAATTTTAACCTTAATTTTTAATCTACATTGCCTATCTCTTTTATATAGCAACATCCTTAAAAATCAAAAAACAATAATATACTGTAATAAAAACGATTTTTTTTAAAATATATTGGAAAATATTACAATCACAATGTATGTCAAAGATTACAGATATTGGTTATTCTCACTGTGGATTTTTTTTATTCCTATAAACTTTTTCTGCATTTGTTACTAATAATTCTGTCAAGAAAATATTACAACCACGATGTATGTCAAAGATTACAGAAAAACGCTATTTTCACAGTGGTATTTTTTTCCTATTAACGTTTTCTACATATATTACTAATAATTCTGTCAAGAAAATATTACAACCACAATGTTTGTGAAAAATTACAGATATACGCTATTTTCAGTGGATTTTTTTATTCCCATTAACTTATATAAATCTGGCAACTCATTCCAACCTTGATTACAATGTCACTGGTAATCCATTCAATGCGGGTAGATGTGTTTTATCCGTTCATGGCTTAGCACGACCGATTAATTTAATTAATTAAAAAATGGAAATTAAATATATTTTAGTGATGATATTGTTATATGTAAGTATAATATAATATAGCAAATCAATTACCTCTTTTGGATAAGTAAAGAATCTGATTTTATTTTAAATATGGTTTTTGTTATTCTCAAAGTAGGACCGTTAAGATTTTTCTCAAGAACTTTCATAGATTTTTGGATTTTATTCGTTACTTTATCATATTATTTTATGATTGGTATATTTGTATAATATACATTGTTTGGTATCAAATTTTTGTTTCCACATTAACGTAAAGACTGTAAACAGAAATTCGCGTCTTTATCGTAAAGTAACAGTAGAAACATATTTATTTTTATTTTACAATAGTTATGTTATACATTTAACAATATATCTTCCAAATATAAATGCGCATAAAAAGATTGATATTTATTTATGTTTTTATTTTATGATATACGTCAAATTTGTTAATTTTTTCGTTTTGCTCGTCTCTCTTGTCTTATTTTATATATATATATATATATATATATATATATATATATATATATATATATATATATATATATATATATATATATATATATAAATATATATATATCAATGAATTATCCAGAGAGCAAAATAAAACTTAGCAATCGTATATGATTGCGAGATATTAGTAAGAAACGATGTTATGAATACATTATTTATACATACATACATATTATATATAATACATGGTAAATTATTTTAAGTTTCGTTTATATACGTTTAAATAAAATTTAAATGTCCGTTTGTATCCAAATTAACTTTTCACTAAATGCACATCAAAGTATATACGGTACTTACATATTTTTTTATTTCTTTTTTCTGTCTGTATGTCTGTTCGGTCCGGCTAATCTCTGAAACGGCTGAACCAATTATAACAGAACTTTCGCTGCAGATAGCTGATGTTATAATAAGTAACTTAGAGTACTTCTATTTAAAAAAAATATTTCGCGAGCGAAGTCGTGGGTACAGCTAGTTTTAAATATTCTTTATATAAGCATATTTATTATTTTAAAGCAGACTATTTCCTTGTTGAAGTAAAGTGTTTCTTTACGTTAAATATTTAACTATTAGTCTATTTATAGTATTGTATCACTCGTCACTATTGTAGGAAAACACTCAATAGTTCAATACAGAGTTACTAGTTTGTTTTTCTTATTTTAGCATGATGCAAACGAGCAGACCGTTCATTTGATGGTAAGTGGTGGTGAAGTGGTGGTAGATTAAGGAACATATAATAGGAAATAGGAATACGATTGTTTAGTGTCTGAACTTTTACAACACAAAATGTTCTTTTAGAAGCGTATCCATGCCTAGCAAACCCGTAGTTAGTTTTAACAGTCCTATGTTTACATCAAGTGAGGTGTTTCAACAACTTATATACTATATTTAATTACAGATAGTGTATAATTATGAAGAAAAAAAATATTACAACATATTTTAACGATTGATTTATGTAAAGAACGTTCCACAGAAAAAAGTGACTCCAATTCGGATGGAGTCGGTCTTACCGACGTCTACACCGAAACCAGAAGAGTTGGCACCAGAGTTGGATGAAGAGGAACTAACCAAGAGGATCTCGGAGCTGACGCAGGCACGTGTGACCTACGGACAGTACGACAACATGACGTACATCGAGCTGAGCGATGGTGGGCGACTACCCACCCTGACTGTAGGCACCGCACTGGTGAGGACTTGCAGTATACTCAATTATTACCTACCACAAAATGATCTTATAAGATTATTTCATTGTTACTTTAAATAATGTTTGACACCACGAATATAAACGAATCAAAAAGTCAAAAAATTTGACAATTAATGTAGAATAACAATACAAAACCCAAATACAGATATTGCTATAATATTTGCAGTCTCAAATGCTTGAAAATGAATAACTAACACAAGCATGCACACTTACATGCAAGCACGCATGCACACGGATAAGCAGCCTCTCAACATGCAAGCTCGCACTCACACAGAAATGCAAGCTGCTATGCACAAACGCAAACACATACTCACACATGTAAGCATTCAAAAACACACGAAACACCAACGCAAGCATCCACTAGCACGCACAAGCAGTGACACACATGTATTAGCAAGTGCCCCCGCACAAACACACACAATTATTCCTTTTTCCCCACATGCTGGTATAAGCTAGAAATATGCATGCATCGTAAACTGATATCACATCTAATCCTCTTCAGCTCGACAGTCGGCTCGTAAAGCCGATAATTAAAGCTGCCATCGATCTGGGCTACCGCGCGATCGACACAGCCTACATATACGGCAATGAGCAGGCTGTCGGAGAAGCTATCAGGGAAAAGATTCAGGACGGCACTGTGAAACGGTGAGTAGCGCGTATATAATTACTAACAGTGATTTCTTTAAAACCCAACGGAGCACTAATTTTTTATCATACAGTTATAAAGGCACAAAAATCTGAACAGCGCCATCTAGTTTGTATATTTTAACACTACTTGCAGCCTAAATATTTCTATTCCAGTCGTTTATCTAGCTTTATAAAAATATCAAATAAACGATCTAAGAAAATCTCTACAAATATAATAAACTACTTCTTTCAGGGAAGAGTTGTTCGTGCTTTCCAAGCTATGGAGCACGAACCATCGCCGCGACCTGGTCCCGCGCGCCTGCAAGCAGTCCCTGGATACCATGGGTCTCGACTACTTTGATCTCTATCTCATACATAACCCCATGTCCTTCAAGGTCGGTAAAAATGTTCATAATATTTTTGTTTTAGTTATATACTATCAATAACTTTTATATAAGGTATGTCAAGAAAGGCAGACATTTTTATAAAATTA
The DNA here is from genome assembly GCA_918358695.1 of Melinaea menophilus ssp. n. AW-2005. Lineage (NCBI taxonomy): Eukaryota > Metazoa > Arthropoda > Insecta > Lepidoptera > Nymphalidae > Melinaea > Melinaea menophilus. The sequence continues at coordinate 3,881,753 of OU911040.1, read as the reverse complement.
TTTGAAAAATCTTTGTACAAAGGAACTTTTTTACTAATTTTCATATTAGGAGGGTTCCAATCCAATACCGAAGATCGCGAACGTACTGCAATACTCGGAGCACGACTACCTGGAGGCCTGGTTTGGTATTGAGGGTTTAATCAAACAGGGTCTTGTAAAGCGAGGTGGAGTCAGCAACTTCAACTCCGTGCAGATGGAGAGGGTGTTGGACAAAGGGAAGATCAAGCCAGTTGTCAATCAGGTATTCACCAAAGATCTAGATTGGATTAACAACGAAAATATGTAGATATCAATAATAATTATTCATAATAGAACAACACTTTATCGTGTGCCCTATCGATCACCCATCAAGTAACTGACTTGTATCATCGTAGCGTAACCATCGATAAACAGGTTATTATAAACCTTTGTTATTATAACTCAAATAAACCCTTCCCGTAGGTGGAGTGTCACCCCTACTTGAGCCAGACGCGCCTTCAGGACTATTTATCGTCTCGCGGCGTAATGTTAAGCTGCTTCGGATGCTTGGGGTCATCTGGGACCCCACGGGCGTATCGTAGCTCGCTACCGCCAGTCATACAAGACCCTCTCATACGGACCATGGCCGCTGGTCTCGGAGTCACCCCCGCGCAACTTCTCATCAGGTGAGCACAGGACATCTCAGGATAAAAATATATAAATGATATAATAGTGAAAAAAAAATGTTCACAAGCAAGGACAGAACCTACGACCTTAGAGGAAAAAAAACCTCTTAGATATGAAAATAATCAATTGACAGACAAACAGTAGTTAATTTTAAGAAAATACTAATTGAATGAATTTAAAATTTATTTGTTTATATGTATATTTGTCGTTCTATGTGGCATATTTTCAAACGAATAGACCGATTTGAGGGTTTTCTTTAAATGCCTTGTCAGCAGATGTTTCTATATCTGGTAAAAAAAATATATCAATTAAAGGTCTCATTAGAACTAGTGACAACAAAAATATCTGGCATTATTTGATCTTAAATAAATTATATTATAATAATTAATAACACTTAAGAGGCAGACGGATTTTTTGAATCTGTGAATAAATAAAAACTATATTGAATCGACAGTGAAAAAAACCACTGATTTGACTCACAGTGGTTGATCTACATAACCCGATTTGTCCGTCAGTTATCAAGTGTCCTTGGGTCGTGGTGTGGTGGTGAAGGCCTCGAGTGCGGCTCATTTGTGGGATAATTTGAAAGCGCTCGAGCTGAACCTCGCGCCCTCCCACGCCTCCGCCCTCGCCGCCCTCAACCGCAACAAGAGGACCTTCACCTTCGAGGGGTAATTCTTCATTCAAACTTCTTTATTACCCGCATGTAGCAATACTCGAAAATAATTAACAAGTGTTGAATAAATACTTTTCTATCACTGTTCTTCCTTTACGACTCCTCTTTTAGAGCATTACTCATTACATTAATAATTAATTAACTGTTGTATTAACAACTATTAAATAAATACTTTTCTGTCATCACTATTCCTTCTTCATTTACGACTCCTTTTCTAGTGTATTACTCTTTTTAATAATAATTAACAACTATTAAATTAAATTCTTATATTTTTCAGAATGGGCGACACTCATAAGAACTACCCGTTCAAGATTCCGTTCTAAATTGGAATAATATTTTTTTATATGTGCATAATTGCATCTATTTTGTGTTTGTCATTTCTGACATTTTGTTTATTTAACGCCATTAGTATTTTTTCGTGTTTGTGATTAGAATAATAATTTTTGATGTGTTTTGTGTGTATTGTTAAAATATGGTAACATGTAAATTAAGATCAAGTGATTTATTCCTTTTGGTTGTAATTTGATACCAGTAGAACCAAGATTTTTAGATTTTAAATGTTTTTTCGAAAGAGTGCCATATTTTAACATTTTTTTATAATTAAATTTTAAGAATATTTTTCGTGCATTTTCTTTGTGTATTTTTTTATCAATGACTGAATTTGTTACAATTTGTATATCGTATCTAAAACACTGACATTTTATTGTGTTTAGGAATCTAATAAAGAAATAAAACAATAAATTCTCTTTATTTACTTATCTGCTATATATATAACTCTATTTAATATCTTTTGGTAAATCTTTTCTCTCGATTGTCGCTGGCTTCCCGTCAGACGACCAGTCCCGAGTGTTATTTGATTTTTTTTATTTATCATAACGACAAATGTTTCCGTTTTTCAAACTAATAAAGAAATATATCAACTACTGCATCGATAGAAATAACATTATATAATCAAGGATAATAGCAAATAAGCCTTAATAATAAATTATGCTTATTTAGCCCTCGTTACTTATAAATTGTTAAACCCAATATTTTTTTTATTTTTTTTTTGTGATATTTACCTACAATTTATCGGGATTCTAAAATGTTGCACCAAATTTTATACACATATGTACTTATTGAGACTGTACTAGGTTTACAAAATGTTTGTCTAGATGTCACTGTATCGGAAATAAAAATAAACAAAACTTTGTGTCATTTCTTGGTCCTTGATTGTTGTTATTTTACGTTTATAGCTTTTTCAATGGCAAGAAAAATTTTATCTGTTTTTCCTTATAATTCATTGCGATATTTTGATAATTAAAAATAATATCCCTCAGGAAATCTCTAACTTTTATACAACATAGCTCACACAGCTCTGTTTTATGAAATAAATATATAATTAATATTGACACTACTATTGCAAATGGCCGATGCGTGTAAATCATTTAAACATTTTACACAACGAACGTTACTACTCACATATGCATAAAGTTACATAACTAGCTACTGACAACGACTTCACTTTGTACTTAAAATTGTATATTATATTTTTATTATATCCTAATTCATACTTTATTTGTTTGTAAAAATAAAAAATATCTTGAGTAAAACGTATCCTACATTATTAATAACGATTACCCCAATTCTCTGAGTTTGCTTGCGAATGCTAAGAGATGAATTCTACTAGAGGTAATAACTGGAGTCATCAGAAAAAGTACAGGGCAAGTCATTAATATAAAGTAAACATAAAAAGGGGCAAGGAACAGATCCTTGTGGAACACCAGTCTTTATGTGAGAGCCAGCTGATTTACAATTATTTATATGAGTCGTCTGGACTCTTTGATTTAGGTAAAGGGTAAAAAGATCAAGCGCAGCGCTATACACTGTAGTGGTTAGGACAGAATAGTAATGTTTCGTGGTGTAGAATAAAGACTTTGGACAAATCGCAAAATATTCCTATTATATTCTGCGACTCCTTCCATGCGTCGTAAATGTGCATTGTGCTAAAGTGATTAAGAAACGTGGCACTCGCATCAGTTGTTTACTTACCCTTGGTGAAACCATATTGTTGTAACATCATTTATAATAATGTCAGTATTTAACTGACATACCAAAGATCACTAAAGTTTTTTTAAGATTCTAAATATTTTAACAATTTCATCTGATGAAACAATAGATGATTAGTCAATTCGCAAAAGACTACTACTGACCCTAATGTTTTGCAAATATAACGCATTCTGTACTCCTCGCGGACAGAGTCGCGGGCAACATCTAATTTGCTGTTGTTATATATGTATACAGGTATTTAAACGATAAAGTATTTTAATGACACCGCCATCTCGTAAGGAGTTACTGTTATTAAAAACCCGGCACTTAATCAACAATTTATTTTTATTACAGCGCCATCTCGTATGGAGTTACTATCACTAAAATACCTGTACTAATCTAGAATTTATTTTGATGACAGCGCCATCTAGTATGGAGGTACTGTAATAAAGTTTTTTAACAATGTTAGATAATTGCTTTATTATTAATATTAAATTACATTCCAGGGCGGCCTCCCCGCCAGATAAATACATTATTAGATTATTATTATTATTATAATTATACATTAATTATTTAGGCTTCAGTGATGGTTTCTTTAGGAGTTCTGAAAATAAAGAAAGTGTTATTAATATTGTGGCGTTTATCTTATAATTAAAAAAAATGGAATTAACATAACTATTACAAGGAAGTAGTAGCACTTACTGGGTATGTTAGTTTTTAAAGTCTTCATTGAGTTGGAGCTGGTTTGAGTCACGTTCAATGATTGAAGCTTTTCTAAAACATACTTAAAAGGTGACAAAGTGTTTAAATTCTGGTCTCAACCACAATGTGTGTTATATTAATTTAATATAAATTTTTAGCAAATATAAAAAAAAATGTTATAGTCTATGTAAATGTAAAAAAAACGCTTTCACAAAATCCAAATTAAAAAATAAAATGCTGCATGCACTAACTATTCCAATACATTTTTTTCATATTATTGCATTGTAATCGGCCCTCAATATGCAAATGTTCAAATAAATCAAACATCTTAAACATTATCGTGTTTAAAATTTGCATTACATATATGTATATATAATGTGTTAATAATACTCACTTGGACTTATTCTTAAGGAATTTTTCTTCATAGTGTCCGCTGAAGACCTTTTTTGGGGTATTTTGGATTTGATGTCACTTTTCTTACTGATATGGGGCTGTATTTTTTTATTTACATCAATTTTTTGAATGTTAGGTCTTTGATTTTCCAGAATATTAATTTTTGTTATATGTACAGGTTTTTTTAAATCACCTTTCGTTGGAAATCTTTCTGACAAATGTTTTCTTTTCTCCGTAACATTATTTTTTTTCGCTTTTTGAATAATTTTAATTTCATTACTTTTCAGTTCTTTAACATTTTTTTCCTTATTATTATAATCTTTTGTGTGTTTGTTTGTGTTCTTGTTTGATTTATGCGTCATGTTCTCAACACTTTTAGTTGTAGTAATATTTTCTTTATCTCTTTTTGATTTAACATCATTTTCTGATGGTTTAATCTTACTTGTTACTGTTTTTTTTATTTGTTTACTATTTTGTATTTCTATATTTCTGTTGACATTCTTCTCTTTCTCTGCTACTTTTGGTTGTAAATTATCTGTAGTTCTTTTTGTATTAAAAATATTATTGACTGCTGTCTTTTTTTGATTGTCATCTGTATTTTTAATATTTTTAACTTTCGTTGGTGCATCATTAGCTTTATTTATCTTTTTATGTTTGGAGTCATTTTTTAATTTATCCTTATCTCTTAAACTCTTATCGTCTCTACTCGCTTGTTCCTGCAAATTAGATTTTACTGTAGCATCCACAACACTTTCAACTTTTTCACTTTTATCACTACCTCCATTAATTTCACTTCGAGTTTTTTTAAATTTCTTAGCATCCCTTGCGTCTTCACTGGCCCTCTTTAACTTGGTTTTCACTTTTTTAGGAACAGATCTCGGTGGTGCCATCAGCTCACTATCTTTAGCCTCATTTGTTGAATTCTCCAGCTTATCCCCTTTCTGACTCTCTGTAGTTTCGTCTGGGGTTCTAGCATTCTCCGTGTCTGTACCTGCCTTTAGACACGTGTCTATGATCTTCGCCAATAAGCGTGTTCTCTCGTCTGTGTCCACACCTGGCTCTGACAGCTGCCGATGAGCAGACGACACTATCTTTATGTACTGCTCATCTGAAATAAAAATAAAACTTTTTTTAGATCAAGATTTAATGTTCAGTATAGACTTGAAAGACTAGCGAAAGGAATTGGCATTTCAGAAAAATTACATACTGAACTTACAAAAAGTAATAGTACCTTGACAAATTAATATAAGTTTTTTACAAACTATAGTTGTTCTTTAAGCCGGAGTGTGACAGCACATTGTACTCACCCATGTAGTCGAGGTCAAAGCTCAATCGGTGGCTGAAAGGCGCTAGGGGCGACCATTTATTCTGGAGCTCCCATATCAACTTCAACCGTGAACAGTGCAGAGAATAACCACCCTCCGGCTAAGGAGAAACATATTACAATATTTCATTTTAACATATTAGATAATCATATGACCCACCAGTGACGCTGTCATGGCCAGTAGGGCTCACAGCAGACATTACAAAAAAAATTAATAAATAAAAAAAAATAGATAATCATTTATTTAAAATAATAAACTGGATAACAACCACCCTAATTGATTGAGCGGGTGACATATTATTTATAATATGACTGCTTCTCACATTTGTGTATTTTAATAGGATTTTAATAGGATTGGCTAAGCAGATGGTATATTCAAAATTCATATTGAGCATGTCTGTTACTTGCCACCAAGCTATATATTAAATGATGCTAATTCAATTTTATTAAACATAATGCAAAAATATGTCAAAGGCTATTTTTTCGGTTAATAATTCTGAATTAATGTTCCGAATGCTCAATCCCGTTCACGTGACTGGAACATGTATAGTGTATTGTACTGACGCGTGGTTCCATCAGCAGCTGGTCGGCATGTCTGTCCGCGAGGCGCGCCAACGTACACCGACGGGAGCGATGCGCTCGGGCGTAACTCAGGAACACCTGGTAAAGAATATTTGTTACTAGGATTGAGGGCTTTTAGTTAGCATTTAATTGCATATAATTGTGATAATTACTAATGCCATGTTATGCTCAATGTAAGTGGATAAATTTGTTATATTTATAGTTTAGATAGTTTTATTGATAAACAACAAATTAAACCATAAATTTAATTGTTTTTTTTTTAAATAATCTATGAAACAAATAATAATAATATTATTATATCTACAATAACTAAACTTAAGAAAAAAAAATATGAAAATTGATCTGCTGTTATATAAGTACTACTTCATTTATTATTTATCTGTAGATATAAAATTCTATACACACCTCCACAGCCTCACTGGGAGTCTTCAGGCCGGGCAACACAGACTTGGACAGCTCCTTCTCATGAGCTGATTTTATAGCCAAAGCTTGAAGATTTCTGTATGATATAGGTGCAAATCTTCGATCCTGAAAAACAGCAGTTACTAAAAAATTCTATTTTAAATGATTCATCTGCATTGCATTGCATTGAATGCATTTAATTCACAACTACCATTATATATCAAATACATAATATAATATAAACTAACCGGTGTATGAACATTAAAGCTCACGGAGAATGGCACGAGGTCAGCCCGACACTCTGCCGTCACCTCTCGCCACACACCAGCCTCGGAGACAGGGAGCTCACTACAATCATAATTTATATAAGCTTTTGAGGAATATAAATGAATGCTAGCTTTTACAATACATTGCTGCATTTTCTTTATATTTATATGTATATTTTTATTTAAATATAAATATTGATATATGAAATGCACTGTGTTATTTATGTTCTATGCTATATCTATGTATATATAAACACATCAATTAACCAATTGTTTCTTGCAGAGATCTCTTGAAAGAGATAAGTTATCTTTTTGTGTTAATATCATTATCAATATTTATGGTACACAAGTAAAAAAATGAATAAAATATAAAAACAAACCCTTCAATTACTGGTTCCTCAACCATCACATTGACTTCTGATTGCAATATCTGCAGGTTAGTTAGCTCCTGTGTGGCATGGAGACATGTTTTCAACATCCTTGCCTGCAACTTAAGCTCTGTCAGCGAAGGGCCATTGTTGATAGCAAACTCGGGGAACTCCTCTGAGTCTGAACTGGAATAAATTGTATGAATATTAGAGTATTAGCAGTAGTTAAAAACAACGATTTATGTAGCTGTAGAGGGATGATCGTATGCTGAAATTTGGTCTAAAAAAGTAATAAGAATAATAATATAGTTTATTTAAGATACACGTCTATTATCAATGAGTTTCCGAAGGAAAAAGTATAAACAAACTTTTGAAGATTTAAAATTAAGATTGATTGAATGTATAATGCAATTTTAAGTACCTGGCATCATCGTAAAAACTGGATTTATTTTTGTTATTTCGCGACTCTTCAATTCTTTTATCGTAGTATTTTAACTCTCTTAAAAGTTCTTCTTTACGGAGCAGTAGTGCTTCTTTTTTATTTTTATTTCTGTTCGACATCATTGACAACAAATTCTATCATTAAATCTAATAGTATTTAACCATTTAAGAAACCTTACAATTTACAATTATAAAAATTGAAAATATGAAAATAACGTACTTTTCTACTGTCAACAAAAAAAATATAATGTTGCCATAAATAATGTTGTGAAAATAAATATAAATGTTATAAAAAAATTAATAACTACAAATAATGCTTTAAATATCTTCAAATAAATAATGGAGGTAAGCATAAATCAAAATATAATTTTATGAGCGACCGAGAGATATGTTGTAAAATAACAAAAAGGTTATGACTTCAACTAACACAGTTACAAAGGGAAGTCGTGAATGAATGAAATTATGAGGGAATGAATTATGAGGGAGTGTGAATGTGACTTTTGTGATTAACGCTGATCACAAATTTCACGTCTATTTGTACCTTGTTTTCTGTTCCTTTTCGTCTGTTTTTAATACTAAACATTTACTTTAATTTATTGGAAGTTAAATTTATTGAGCTCTAAGACCGCAATAAATTTAACTTCTAATACTTTTACTATTTAGGAATAATAAATTGTAATGTAGCAAAATAAATGTATAAATATTTTATTTTCTTATAAAATACAACTAATATAAATATATATTCTTAACAAATTAAAACATTCTTAACCTGTGGCGGTTAATTCATGAATCATGACAGACTGTGACAGATTAAAGTCCTGTCAGATGCAAAATGTATTGGCAGAATTTATGTAAATGTCGTAAAACACTACAAAATATTTGGAATAATGTAAAACATATAGTGAAATTTATTTTTTAATCTAACATATTCAATTCCTTTTACAATATCTCAATTTAGTTAATAAGTTATCGAATACTTATAAGAAAATTGCATATAAACATTAATCTTAGTCATTAAATAATTATGTTTACGATGTATTATTAGAGTTCATAAGTTCAATTGCTCGTGTTATACTTATGAGTGTGCGGGCGGCGGATAAAATAACGCAAGTTTAATGTTTACTTGAAGAATTTTGTCATAATTTGCGTCAAAAAGTGCAAGATTTACGAATAAAATGGGTCAGACCGGGAGCGCTATGCCAGGTAAGTGAGTCTAATTGTATTCTAACTAGAGATATGAATGGTCTAACAAGATTCTAACGAGTTTGTTTTCATATCGACATAACCTAATTTTTTCGGTAAACAATGATGCACTTTGCTAATACACACGGTATAAGGTTTACAATACTTTAAATTCCTGCTTATTTACAATTATAAATTACTTATTATTTACAGTATATTTTTAATTTTTCTTTATATTATACAGGATCTACATCTATATTTTTTTATACTTATTTATTAATATTTCTTATAAGTATTGTACTTTATATGACAAATAGATTTGTTATTAGAAAGAAGACTTAGTTTGATGATGATAATTGGAATATTCTGCTCAAAATATATTAGGTTATGAAGGTATATGGTTACATATTGTGTTCAGACATAGTTTATATTTTATTACTTCAGGATGTATCTAAATTAATTAACAATAGTTGATGTCTGTATACATTCTATTTACCCGTATGGAATTTAGATGCTCATTTAAAAAAATTTGATGTAATGAAAATATTTAATGTAGTACTTAACAATTTAGGCAATAAATTTGACCGAAGACAACATATATATCAATGTACATTAGGAATATTAGAAAATGTAGTATTTTAATGAAGTAAAAAAAATACATTAAAATAGTGTAATATTTAAAATACTGACATTTTAGTATATCTTTAAAATAAAATAACTTTTGAGTCAATATTGCTATTACAGTTTATTATAATAATTACAAAAATATGTTGAATTGTATTTGCAAGATGTCTGTATATAAGTTCTTATATTTTTTCATAATTATACTTTTATTTAATATGTATATATAAATGAAATTGAAGTGTCTGTCTGTAATTCGAAATTAATAGCTTTCACTAAATGCATGTGAACGTATATATGGTAAATATATAACAAAAACATTTTTAAAATTTTCTCTATCTATTCCGGCTGATCCCAGAAAGACTGGAGTTTCTACCAGATAGCTGTTGCTATAAGGAGTTAGTACTTTTATTTAAAAAACCATTCCACACCAACAAAACACAGTGGACACAGCTAGTATAATTTATAATTGAAACCTACATACATATTTGTAAATATTTCATTCATATTCCTTTCAATATCGCCTACAAAGTAGAGTTTGGAATAATATTATGTTGGTTTAACTTACAGAGTCAAATTAACAATTATATTGTTAATGTTAATACATTGAATTATAGAGGAGAATTGTGTGGTGAGTAATGTATATATGTATTTAAAAAAATATAATTATTTTTTAGCCACCGGAAACATTGTCGTATTACTAAAAGCAGAGACATTACTAAAATAAATATATATATGTATATATGCATGTATGTATGTATGTATGTATGTATGTACGTATGAATCTCTTTTTATACTAAATCAACATCTTAACCAATATGTATCAAGAACAGTGTGATTAGTATGGAAGTGATAAATGAACAGAAATATGAGATATATAAATAAGTATACATATATAATAATATATGTTAGATAATAACTTAATCACGGCCTCTGTTCAATGTCTCTCTTATCTGACTACTATATATATATATTTATATGAATCTTTTTAAATAATTATTAGTTTCGGACAATAACTTCTGTGCTGGGACAAAAATATAAATATTAAATTAAATATGCCTTTACATTAACAACATTATATATTTTTTTTTTTTTTTTTTTATATAAACTTTTGACACAATGGAGTCAGTTTTATTATACAAGAATCTTCAATGCTTGAACAAAGAAAGCCTCTCAAGATTAGGGTTGTAGTCACCTCAAACTATAGTAGGCAATTAGTTACTATACTATATACTATAATATTTTGTATATATATATATATATATATATATATATATATATATATAAATTCATGCTTATTATCATATATTCATTATATTCTCACTATACGTCTATTTGATGGTTCTTGTTTCAATGTTGGATTTTTTTTTCAATTTTTGTTTTTCACAACCTCTCCCGAAAAAGGCAATTAAACAATTATGTGTGTATGTCTTTGTGTTAACTTTGAACAGCCAATGATAAGATTAGTATGTTCAAATTAATTTTAAAATGTAATAATAAAAAAAAAATATAAAAACAAACAAAAATATTATACAAAAAATTTTACTCTATTACAAATTAGTGTCTGACGCTAATTGAAAAAATAATACCAAGAATATTTTTTGTTCACAAAAGTAACTATTATTATCTTTTTCTTTGTTATGCAATTTAAAAAAAAATGCTAAAAGATATGAAACCTTCTTAGTTCCCATGGATCTTAAAATCTTTGTGTATGTGTATATTTGTGACACACACACACACAGTGACTGTAAATCAAAATCTTTAAAAAAAAATATTCTAACCATTCTAAACTTTTTTTTTTTTTTTTTTTTTTTTTTTTTTTTTTTTTTTGTTTGTCTCTGCTGTTAGCCCTACTGGCCATGACAGCGTCACCGCCATTCTAAACTTAATTTCTCATGTATAAGAACGAATTTTTGTAACTAAGAATTTGATTTTTTTTTATTTGTAACAAATAAATGTTCCATTTTTAAAATGTATTTTCTTTAATATTTCATTATACAAAATTAAACGTTAAGAAGACGTTTATAAGTACCATCTTCGTGGCAATGATCTTTCGTATATATACAAAAATTCTATTCCCGTTGTAAATAATTCGAAAATTCAAATTTGGAATTGTTCAACATCTCCCAATACTATCTGTCCTATCTATAATACCTTCCAAGGAATATACATCTTTTTTTGCCTTTGTTAAGGCATATATTCGCCTGTACAAAATGTAGCACATAGCTAAACCATGTTCTGGTATGCGTTTTCGAACAGCTGACGATCAGCTGTAGCGCAACTACCTGTCATTCCTTTATATTTTTTTTCAACGCACGTGTTTCGCGATATAAAAGACCAGTGCGAATTGGACGTTCCGTATTTTTACGATCATGAGTTTTAATGCATTGCATTAAGGCTTATATTTGTATGTACATCTTCACTTAACACAATGAACTTGGCATAAAGAGTTCGGTTATGCAAAGAGGTTTTTGTTTCTTTTTTTAAATCAGCTGATGCAATGCAAAGAAATGGTAAAAGTAAGAAAGGCAAGGAAGATCATATGGTCACAGTCAGCTGATTTGCGTGACAAGAGACTTAGGGACAAAGAAATGGAAGAAATTAATTTCTTAACATATGTGTGTGGGCGGTTTCGCTTGATTTCGAACATGTTATTTAATATATTAATTTTGAAGTGGTCAATATTATGTAACTAGCTGTTGACCGCGATCCCGTCCGCGTGGGTTATAGACAACCTTATATACATATAAGAAAATAATATGAAGATAAAATATTAATATACATTTTTTAATTTTTTTGTTAGTACTAAAATTTGTTTTAAACGTTAACTTACCGCAGCCGATATAAAGGATAGATTATAGTAAGAATTTTCTTGAACCTATAATTACATGTAATAAATAAAAAATAATTTATTTAAATTTTTATTCATGTTATGATTTATCAAATTCATAAAGATTATTTTTCTATTTTTTATATATTTATTGATATTTTAGTCTATTAACTTATAAAGCGTCCAAAATAATATATAAAATGAATAATTTTTAACTTGTTTTAAAACTTATTTAATTCAAAAAAAAAAAATCTATTTTAAAAGTTTAAATTTTTTTTGTTACTTCATATAAGTAAACTTTTGATATAAAAACTATTTTATTGTAATAACGTATCTAACAATACAGTTAATTATTAAACGACATTAAAAAGTATTTTCTTCGCAAGGTGCGTAATTAAATATCACCTATTTATTGTCTTCGTATGAAATTTTTTGATGGAGAATTTAAAAAAAAAAAAAATTTCACCAAAAGGTCACGCCTTGACAGCTGTCATTACTACATATTTATATTATGTGAATTTACGGATTAATATGAACCTTATTTTATTGTAATAAGGTTGATATTTCCCTAGCATTATACGTAGGCCCAGCTGACAGCTGTGACAATTGTCATGATATTGTAATATGAGCGCTACGGTATTGCATTAAGGTTGTTATTTCCATAGCAATGTTTATAAAGTCCAGATGACAGCTGTGAAGATGTATCATGATATTGTAATATAAGCTCTAAAATATCGTGTTAAGGTTAATATTCCCCTGCGCGTGTTTAAGAGGCATGTGGGTGTAATTATAATCAATTTAATAAGATGAAAGGGCAGTTAATAGTTGTTCGTCTTCTTTGTTCGTTTGGTTCTTTATGTTTGTGTGTTTGTTCCATTAAAGCCACCGAATTAATAATGTATATAATAATTTATATCTTTTGTCTTGGGCTGTTAATGCGCATATATATATATATATATATATATATATATATATATATATATATATATATATATATATATATATATATATATATATATATATATATATATATATGTATGTATGTATGTATGTATGTTGTTTAATTAGACGTCATACATAAATTATTAAGAATTGTATACAATTTTTTTTTAAATAATTATAATAATAATTATTAAATAATATGTATAGAAAGTATTCAATTTAGTTATAAATGAAAAAAACGTGTTCTACCAAAAAAAAAAATCAACAAAAAATCGTCAGACACGCGCGGCACCAGATGCGGTGCGGTGACCGGCCTTGGTGGAAAAAAATATTTTTTTGTACTATTGCAGTTTTTTTTTTCTATTTTGAATATTTTTGATACCCAATGCCAGCTTACGGTACTATTGGATATATTTTTAAAATATATATTTAGAAATTTTTTTTTTTGACATAAATTGTATACAAATACGATACGATCTGTCTAGATTATCTGAAGTAGAATTCGGGTCAAGCAGTGTTTGGAATGAGATAAGATATAGCCTTAATACTAAACAAACACGATATATATGTACATATATATATATCTAACCTGTATGTATGTACACGTATAAGATCTCATTACATTATATAATTTTAAGTGTAACATTTAATCCCAAACAGCTCACTGACTGCCTTTTCACTGGGATCTGTTAGCGTGCTAATTGATTTAGTGTTTGATAGATTGGATGCTAACTTTATTAACCTAAGTTGTCTATTGTCTGCAGCTCGTATACGGGCTGACTATACCAATATTACTGTATAGATCTCAGTATAGTGTAAGATTCATTGCGAGTTGAACTAATTAATAATACCCAAATAATAAAAAAAATATGCATTCTAACTGTTCATTATAAGAAACTGTACGATAATTTGTTTATTTTATATATTTATTTATTTATGCACTATAAATAAGGCAATTATTAAATATTATATATAACATAGGATTAATTTATCTCTACAAAGAGATCTCTACCAGCTACCCTTAGTGTTGGACAGGAGGTTTGAGAGGGCAGAGAAAGCTACATAGAATGCAGACAGATAAAAATAATACTATATAAAAAATAATACAAACATATACATTTATACCTACATAAATTATATATAAAATAAAAATATATACACATAAAATTAATATAAAAAAAATGGGCACATGTAATCAAAGTAAGATGTCAATAACAGATGCGCACGAGCCAAATGCCGGATGACGGAAAAAAATACACCTTTGGCGATAGGTGTGCTTGGTGCTGGGTTATTTGGTGCTTAGTTCTAATGTCCCGGGGAAACACACTTTTATTTTGAATTTTATTTTTTTTGGGCAGAAATATTCAAAAAAATATGTAATTGTATAAAAAAAACAATTAAGTATGTTACCCGAAAGAGTCATTATAAAATAATATATATGTAATATACATTGTGTTTGCGAACGAAGCCAGGGTATTACACTAGTTGTATATAAGTATACCGTTAATTATAATAATGAGCGTGTCATTTGATAATCGATTCATTATATTAATTATGTATAATTAGGTATAACAGCTGTTTAACGAGAATTTAGAGTGTAAGTATGTTTGTTTGTATATAACCTACGAAACTATTAAAATGAAATTATATTAAAGATGCGTTGTGTGACAATGTCTTCTGTTACACAGGCGGAGTCGGGAGTAACATTTAGTTAATTGGCAACTTTCAATGTATATAGTAGCTGTGAACATGACTTGGTTCGGAATGTTTTTTAAATAAAATTACCCTAAGTTACTCTTTATAATATCAGCTATCCGCCAGTGAAAGTTCTATCAAAATCGGTCCAGCCGTTTCAGAGATCAGCCGGAACAAACAAACAGATAGAAAATTATATGCTTTGATATGCATTTAGTGAAACGCTGTTAATTTGGATACAAACGGACACTATATATATATATAAAAGACAATGAAACATCAGACTAGTACGAATCTAAAGTAAGTCCGTAAGAACCGGCCAGAATCTGTCATAATGTATATAAATAGTTCATGTTTTGATCAAATTTTATACTTCCCAGTGTAAAATTATTATATTTCTTGTATTTAGAATTATATATTTATTTACTATTTAATAATATATTTCTGTTTATATTCTCCTGATGCTATAATCTGTCAATCCCTAATCCAGGATTAAAATCAATCTTAATGTACCAACATATTCAATCCACGTATTAGTTAATTAAAGGATAAAAAAAAATCAATAAAAATTAAGATACATTATAACAAAAACCCACCATCCCCTAATTTTAGGTGACGGGTTATGCTCTTAGATGGCCAAAAAAACTCAGGTGTACCACCGGTCATTGATCTCCGCAGATCCGCAAGCTGTGAGAGACATCTGCCATCTGCTTAGTGAATATTAGTGTTTCTTAGATAATAAATATTAACTAGACTGTGCACGCGACTTTGTCCGCGCGGAATGGTTTTTTTTTAATTGAAAGGAGCCTAAGTTACAGCTTGTAACTTCAGCTATCTGTCAGTGAAAGTCCCATCGAAATCGGTCCAGCCGTTTCAGAGATTAGTCGGAACAAACAGACACGTAAATTTTATTTATATGTATAGATTAAATATAAATAAATAAAAGTTAAATATCATAATTATATTAAAGTTGTTAATGATAATTAATTAATTAATTAATGATTTATTAGAAACAATTTATAACTCTATAATGATTTAATTAAAGAGTTTCTATGTTGTTTTTTTTTTTTGCTATTTTGTCACAAAAATATCTTACATGTTGTGGAGATTAACCCGAATAGATAGATATACAATCTTTATCATCATGGTTGTATATGTGTGTGTGTGTGTGTGTGTGTCGTAAAAATAAGCGTTTTGACCGAAATTCAAAAATTATTAAATTTATTAAATATAGTACTGTGGACGGAACCTCTACGCGCGTCCGACTCGCACTTGCCTATTTTTGTTATCTTACACATTGTAAAATGTTATTAAAACAATAGAATACCGAAAGAACGTCATTAATAACTGACAAAAGATTTAAATTTGGAACATTTTAAACGTCTGAAACAATGAATGTTGTTTATCTAAAATGTAAAGATTAACAAAACACACGTATTTGTGTTATTTATTAAGCACTAAGGTGTGTTTCTTATTACTTTTAACACACATTACTCGCGACAAAGGAACCATAATCCACCCTCGGTAATGTAATTCAATATCTATCCCTTTCACTCGTTGGAGATAAATAGAGACAGCTGTCACTAAGGGCTGCGTGCGCGCGCATCTGTCGCTTAGCAACGAAATGTCGTATGTCATTATGGATTTGTTTAAATTTGTATTCTATTTTTTTGTTATTAGGGTTTATTTTTGTGCGGCGCTATTAATAAATGCAGCTGTTGCTAATGTTGATAGCATAGCTGGTCGAGCGACGCGCGTGTAGCGTCACTCCGCCGGTAGGCACCGTCGCGAGCGGATGTCCTTCGTGTTTATCGTAACGTGTCGTGTAGTGTTAACGTGACTGTCGAATCGTGATTTCGTGAGTGGAAATGTTCTGAATTGTTTTATTGTTTAAATCGTTTTCGTTTTCTTTAAACCGTATAAATGATGGGTGTAAGTAGTTGTATGAGCCTGAGGCAGGCGAGGGGCGCCTGTCACTGTCCGGCTTGCCCTAGGGCTTCGGGTCACGGGGTTTCGATGCCGCCCCAGACGCTCGTCCTGCCGCCCATGGCTCTTGAACCAGAAACCACGCCGGTTAAAGACAAAAAGGGATCAAAGATGAAAGTACTGAAAAAGATTAAGAAAAAAATCGGATTAGGTGAGATTTGAGTTTATAATATATATATTTTAATATTTTAAAAAGTTTATATGACTAACAATTCAAACGGTCTTCCTTATCTAACTGACGGTTACTATAACATTTGGGGTGTTTATCGGCCATTTTTATTAATAGTTCTAGAATATTTCGTCATATAAAATTTCTAAACGTCAAAATATCATTTTTAAACTACCCGTCAACAAACAAGATCAGTTGAAATTATAATGATCGGTTAGAGGTGTCGTGTTGAAATTTTTTTAAAATTGTGGTAACAAATGATTTATAATGAATCTCGTAATAAAGGAGACCACTGGGGAACTGTGTACGTATATTTATTAATATGTTAAACCTCATTTTGAATTTAAGCTGAATGTCGTTCGATTTTTTTTTTATAACTTCAGTAAAACCTTTTTTTGTAATATCCACGTTCGATTTATTTTTTTTTGTTATATTTCTAATAAAACCTTTTTTTGTTAGATGTCTGTGTTAATAAGTTGTATGAAATGTTATCATATTTGTGATCTCTGTAAATACCTTGAAATGTAAAGATATTTTTATGTACTTGCGTGGCGCGTGGCATCTGCCCGTTTTAACCATCTGCTGCGACACCTTGCTTTTAGGTTTAATTAAAACCAGTCCCACTTAAGCTTCGTAATTAAAGAATTTACTCGCATTTTAAAAATTAAAAATGTCTTATAATGGTTTTTGTGAAAATGTATGTTGATTTTCTGAAGCGTATTTTTTTTAAACATTTCCCAAGGTGGGTAATAAAAAAAATATAACTTAATAGTTTTAAAATTGTTATTATTGTTATGTATTATAAAGAGACAGATTATTTTCTTTTTGTTACATATTAAAACAATGGCGTCACAAAGTTTAGTACAATGCGAAATTTTACTAATCTGCCAGATGGTTTGACGCAGGAAGTGTTGCCAGATGTACTTGACTTCCGGTTTTGGGGAAACTGTTCTAAATTTAAAAAAATATATTATATTTAGATATTGATGCGGTAATAATGTTTTTAAATAGACAACTATTATATCGTGACATTTCTATCGGACAATTCACGTTTGAATTTCGAATATATTATAATTATGGCATGGCGTACATCCGGTGCACGATTTTTTGTGTACTAACATTACGTTTATTCAACATTTATTTAATTTAAATGTTTTATTTGTTAATTTAAATTATTTTTTTTATATCTCACCGGAAAGATAGTGTATGTTACTAATTAAATTAACCTCCTAACATTTAAACGAGCTTAACTCGCTTAATAGGAACTATAAATAAGATCTACTAAGACCGGTTTGGAGCGTCTTCACTTTATTTGGAGTATATTATTTTTTTTCACGTATATCGTAAACAATAAATACTCCAGCCTCGAGAAGGTCGCAGAAAAAATGTCGGACAGCTGTTTTTGAGACAGCAGCTGACTGTCAGGGCTGTCGCAAATATTTTTTTCTTAATATATTTTTTTACATTTGATAATTTATATTGTATTGAAAGTAATAATAATGTTTTTTTTTTATTTGATAACAATATGGGTTAATATAAATCCGGTGATACCTTATCATTGTCCTTGGTTAGTATCGGATAAAATTATTGATCATATTTTTAAACTATTTTTATCTTTGACTCGTTATAAATATTCTAAAATGTTTAATGCGTCAGCCCTGAGCATCTGCGCGAGCGCACGCCCTCGGGATCCCGTTGCAAAACAGCTGGTATTTGACAATAAGTGTGAAGGAAACAGCCTCTGTCCTTACACGAGAGGGAGTGGGATGGAATATGTTTATCACTGATAAGCTTCTGTTCCTGATAAGAGTACATTTTTTAGGATTTTAACGTTAATTTTAATTCTATATATTTGAACGTGGAAAGTTATATTTAAAACAGCTGTTTCGAACACCTTTTATACCTTCTTACTTATATTGCGTTCTTTTCATAGATGTTATTTATTATTGCGGCAGCTGTCGGTCCTCTCTTTCTTTTGTGATGTGATCGAAAGAGATGGCGAAGACAGATGTATGGATAAAGTTTATCGCTTAGAAAAAAAAAAGCGTTCCGCGAATTATAAGGAAAAGTTATGGCATGGAATGTTGCACACGAGAATATAATATTATTTCATTTCGGAGTTTTTGAATCCACGTCTTGATAAAAAGTATGAATTTATAGATCTATTTGGCAAATAACACACGGGAAAAGGAATTTTAGAATATTATTCAAAGTTAAAAATTAAATAAATCAACTGCAAAGTGAAATAATTATTACATATATTTTGCTTATCTTATAGAAATGGAAAAATTTCCCCAATTTAATATGACCAACCATTTGGTAATAATCCAAATTTGGGTAATTACCCCAGATAATTATATTTTAAACGCTGGTAACATTTGAAAGGGACATTTCGTAATTGGAAGCGTCGAATTCCTCTCGTTGTTCCGTTCTCACGATAGCTATTTCGTCTCGTGCGTGATCTCCTGTTAGCTCCGGCCGTGCCGTGCCCGTGTATCTGGAGCTTTTACTTGGTATATTACAGTTATTATGGTTGTGATGAATTTATTACCTAATATTTATACTTTTATCTTATAACTAATCTACAATTATGTAAAGACTCGTAATAGTGAAGATATATTTAAAGATACTTCATGAAAGTATTAGATGAAAATTAAAGAAAATCTAATTATTTTTATATTTAATCGAATAAAGAAAAGATAAGAAAAAGGATAATTTCATTTATTTTATCTATCTTATATAGACAAGTAAACAAGCAGTACCAGGAAAACAGAACATCGCAGCAGGTTGTCGGTGAGAGGTCGATAGGTCGTGGGATGGTCTGTTTACGTAATGTTGCCATTTTAAATTAAATTAGTTGCATGTTGTGTTGCCATCGTTTATTTTCACTTTTAGATCTATAAGTAAACTTAATACATATTATACATATATTATATATATATATGTAAGTTGTCGGTCGGTGCGTCTAAATGTTATTTAATTCGTATCACGACCGCTTAGTAATTTAAGAGATCAAACGCGTGATCTTGCGTGAGAAAAGATTGGAATACTTAAAAAGTAGACTTGCTTCGGGAGGTCAACTTAACGTGGGTGTACGTACACTGGTCCTATGTTAAATATTGTTTAGAACCTCCCGAGATATTTTGTGTTAATTATTAAGATCAAGAGAACTTTGTATGTATTTCTAGTTAACAGATTATTTCATTGACAATAGAATAAATATATATTTTAAGTAAAATCATCTGTTCACCAGATGTTTTATGGTAACCCTTTGAAATTTTTCAAATTTCGTCGAATCTCTCGCGTGGGAATGGACGCGGCAACTGTAACAAAATTATACATTTTGAAATCTATATTCATATTAATAGAGTCGAATATTAGTCGTCAGTGTTAGTAATTGAAATTCTTTTGTATGCCATTTGCATGCAAAGCTTCCGGCAAGTGTGACCATTTTACTTCCTAAAGGTACATGTGTTCCTGGTACTTTATTTTGCAACTGTTCATATTGCTTTGTATAACTTTTTAACTAAATTGACTGAAGCCGCATTTAGAAACCCCCCCCCCCCCCCACTTAACCCTTTAAGTAATTGATGAATGGTTTTCTTTGCACATTACTTATTTTGATTTACTTTCCCAGTAAAGCTTTCCCTTAATAGCTAATGAAAGCGTGTGAATTATAAGTTATATTTGGTTCCATAGAAAAAGTCCGTTAGCGGGAAATGCGTGGAAACATTCCTCGAATCGCTACGTTGTTATGAGTTCCTAGTACTCTATAGTTTAATTAAAAGTTAATTAAGTTTTCTTTCATTAATTAGTAATTTTTGGATAGAATAGAAAAAATGAAATTCCCTAATTTAATTTGTATTTTGTATAGGATGACAAAATGAATCGATATTGAAAGGTGAGGTTCCCACGGTCCGTGAGAGCGTGGGAGCGGGACGGGGAACGCGTCCTCCTGAGAGTGTGAAAGAGATAGAGATAGTTACTTGCGTTTCGATTACGTAAACAGTTATGTCAATTGTTAAGTGCTATATTAGATGTAATTTCTATAACGTCAAAGCATAAAATTGTTTGGCAATTATATTAAAATAAAAAAAAAATTATATACGTACTTACCTTATTATATTTGTCTCAATTTTACTCATAAATAAGTAATAAGCATCTCTGTATAAAGAAACTTGTAAAGTAATTAACGTCGTGGCCTATTTTTATTAAAAACGGTATTCTTAAATAGAACTGTAACAAACAACTCAAACCTGAACGTCAAGTCAATTAGGTTATAAAGGATGTTATAATGACCGGACTGAAGCTACTTAACTGTATAATACGAAGCATACAGAATAGAATTATTAATAACAACTTGGGCATGCTATGGCGCCGTCGAAAAAAGTTGTATACAAATAATGATGTAAAATAAAATATTTCTTTCATTTCAATATTTATAAAAAACAAATATATAATATTATATTAATGTGTAATAAATTGTTGCATAATAACTAACTAATAATAGTAGCTGTAATGAAAACAAAATGGCGGAATGCCGCGTAAAAAATACACATATGATAATTATTGCGGGAATCGGATGTGAACAATTTGTTTGTTTATTAATCGCTTTTTTAACAAAGTAATTTCAAGAACTATAATAATATTGTGAAATAGAATTGCAATTTTCCTCAAATGATGTAATGTTTTTTATTGCAGAATAATTTTGTCGCTTTGATATTTCATTGTTTTTATTATATTAAAAATTTAATATGTATGAATTGTTCCGTGGGAAGATGGCGCCTAACAAATATTTTACCGAAAGAGATCAAAATGGCGCCCTCGTGAAATGTAATTTAAAATAACATATTTAAATTACAAATGATTAAATTCTTATCGATTTTAATGAATGAACGTAAATAATTTAATTATAAATTGTTCTCAATGCCTTGTTCTAATTTAACTTGAGATAACTTTTTAATACTAGTACAAATCAATTATCTTAGTGTTCGGTGCGTCTCGCGGCGTGGGAACGTATTTTGTGATACCAATAATAAACATTATCAACTTTATTTTAATGGGTTAAGGTTCAAAATTGTTTAAATTTTTTAGTGGCGAAGTAATTAGAAATAATTGTGACGCATTATATTGAGAAATGTAAAAAAAAATATTCTGTATTTTATTGAAAGAAAATATAAGTTTATAGTAATTTTTTTTTTCTAAATTAATTTCGCTTTAATGTATGATAAGCAATGCCCTTTTTTCACCATAGTGGATGGGGTGGCTGTAATAAAAACTTTCCTCATATAATGTATTAGATCGACCCATTATTACCGATGTGACCCACAATGACCCCGATGGTTCATTATTTGTTATATCAATAACGATCCAATATAACCACTAATAGGAAAAACCGATGGATTAATATGAAATTCTAACAGACACGGTCCGGTTCTGTTTAGTTTCACATCCCATCGATCGTCCGCTTCCTCCGGATGCTGGATCAGTTTCTAGTTATACCTAATATATACACGGGTTTAATGCAGTATATATATATATATATGTATATATATCTATGCATGTAAATGAATTTGTCCGTTTGTAATTCTAAATCAACAGCTTTTCACTAAATGCATTTGAAGGTATATACGTTATATAAAAAAAGTTTTTTTTTAATTTCTCTCCTTATGTCTGCTTGTTCCGGCTAATCTCTGAGAGGGGTGGACCAATTTTGAGCGGATTTTCATTTGGAGGAGCTTAGGGTATTTAAAAAAACATATCGCACAGACGAAGTCGCAGTCACAGCTAGTATATAATAAAATCTAAAAGCATCCAAAGTGCACACATGTCGTTTTCCATCCCCCAAGATGCAAGTTTCCCGCCGAAAATACAACAAAGCGGGGGCCATCTTGAATGCGGGGGCGATGCAATGTGTACTGCACGTGAAGCGACCCACGGGGATTTAGATGAAATAGATTATAATTAAATTAATAGAAAAAAGAATAATAAATTAATTAAAGTTATTAATATTGTAAGAAAAAATGTGTTATTAATAGAGTTATTAATATAATGTATACATTTTTTTTTTTTTTTAAAAGGTATAGATGTTTAAAAATAGACATCTACTTTTTTTTTGTTTTTTTTTTTTATTACAAAGAACACTGTGACCCCAAAATAACATCCCACAAAACTTTATAACGCGAGACTTTCGATACAGTTTCTAGATTACTTCACAGCTCTTTTTTATACACCGTCCCTCTCGCTCGCGTCTCATATTACATATAACATTCTCCGTCCCTTTCACTCTTTATATATCCATGCGTGCAATCACGGCCGGTGGTTTTTTAGATCGTTACGCTTCGGTTAATATTTGTTGCGATATATTTTCTTTATTCTATTTTTTTTTACAAGTTTTTAATATATTATAGAAGGATGGAATAATTCTTTTGGGATTATTCTGTTATACAATTTTTAGCGCACTGTTTTATTCTTAAAATAGTCTAACAATCACACATGTACTAACAGACGTTAGTTAGTTAACGATGTTAGTGTACTACTTAGCGTGCGGTGGATTGGATGTAAAATGGCCGTATTGTGTTTTGGTTGGTTTCAGCATGTGAGTGAGTCACTCGTTTCAGTGTTATTCTTTAAAACATCTCTTTGGGCTTTCGTCAACTTAAAGTCTTTGTTTAAGACATAAATTGTACACGAAATGAGTACTGTTATTCAGTAATACGAGAGACGAGCGTAACTAACAATGTAATTGACTTTAAAATATGGCGGATAATTTTTTTTTTCTATTCCGTACCAGTTGTCACGGTTCACGCCGGACGGTCACGGTGCGAGCGGTGTTGCCACCTCGGTTATCTAGAAACTTCTATATATTTTTTATTATTACTTGAAATAAATATTTTGTTTTTTTTCCTCTCTTTAAGTTAAGATTAAAATAAGCGATTATTTTAGGGAGATGATATTAATGGCCCCCGAGGAGCAGATTTCGTTAACAGATGGCCCTTAGACGTCCCTCATTTCGCGGTACACTTGCTTTTGAGGTTACAACCTCGTTTTGGGGTTTTTTGACCTTTTCCTTACTAAAATGTAATCATAATCGGTGCTTAATATAGACGTGTATAAATTATTTAGATTTAAACGTAAACTTCCATATTGTATCAACAAACAGACGTTCAGTCTTGTGTTCAATGCTTTATGTTCCATATATAGTGAGTTTTTTTGTGAAATTGTATGCTCGATTAAAATTTTGTTAAATATTTGAAAATCCTATCGTCTAAATGTATTTCGTATCGATTCTCTTACCCCCACTGTTGTACAATGGACACTTCATTAAAAATATCTCCCGAGAGACGTTAATACGCTACAGATGTGTGTATCATAGGAATGTGGATCAAGTTGTGGGGTCATATTATTTAGTTAGGGGGGATAATATTAAATGAATTCTGTATAAACATAAGATGTTTATATACGTTTGGGATAAAAATGTGGATAAAACCGAGATTCGAACCCAACTTATATGAACTATTCAGATATTTAATATCGCTCGTGTTACATAATGCACGGTGATACGCATCGGCGCGTGCGCATCCTGCCACAATAGGAAATATCTTGGGGTGGGCAATGAGGAGAGAGAAGCAGTGAGGTGTGTCTAATATAAACGTATGGAAGGTCTATGAACTCGCACGTAATGATAAATATAGTGCACCAAACATTTGTATATTTTGCAACTATTTCTGAAGTGTCACTAACAAAACAAGATCGTCAATCGTCAGCCATTACGGTTATAGCCGCAACGCAATGCCTATTACTAGATCTAGATCAGTTTTGACGTCAGCGGCTAAGATTAGGCTTCGTGGCACCAGGAAGAGGTTAACTGTGACGTCGGGAGTGACATTTTGAATGCGTTAAGCTAAGTCCAGGTGCAGTTTTTATCTACGTGTTGCCCAATAGATTTATATGCAATATAACCTATTTTATTTATTTATTGCACAAAATTAACAATATGCACAACATTCAGGTTCCACCAGCCAACTTTAAGATGAACGGGAGAGGACTTTTGTAGACTTTTGTAGAGAAATATATATATTCAATCTTTGATATATACATGAAATAATATAGTTGCAAAATCAATATGAATCAATGAATATTACATTATTTGATAAAGGTTGTTTTGTATTACTACCATTTAATTTATATTTTTTATTTCTAGCAACACTAGCCATTATAAAACAATAAATCTCACATGTCTAATTTGTAAAGTAATCGATTAATCGCACGTGTATTTAATTGCCTTTAAAAATTATTTAAGTTATATTTCGACGCTGTACAGAGTGGCGCGTGTTCTGAATTAACTTTGAATGTAGAGTGTAACTAATGGAGTTTATTTTGTTTTGTGAGCGTCGAGGGAGAGGACTGGAGGGTCCAAGTATTGTGAAGATCTTAATAATTTCAATAAATATTATTATGTATAAGCTATGTGTCCATTACTTTGTTCGCTGTTGCTTTTTTTTTTTTATAAAAGTCCCCGATTCTTTAGCCGAGTCATTATAACATCAGCTCAAAAATCTATTCAACTGTTTAAAAAATTATCCAGACCAAACGGACAAAAATTTTAACAATTGTTTTTTTTTTTTTTTTCATATGAGTAAAGTATATACTTTCACATCCATTTAGTGAAATGTTAATCTGTAATAGCAAACAGACACTTAAATTTTATGTGTAGATTTAACTTGTAACATTAACGCAGAGAAAGTACGGAAACGTTTTATATATATCGAATTGTCGTATCGTCTTTCACAATACCTTTAATATCCGATTTCCCCCAAAATCGTGTGATCTCGGAAACGATCTACCGCCCCGCTTCCGGCGGACGTGATCCCCCCACAATAGTTTACATTAAGATTTTTTAAACCACCTGGCACTCAACTACTACCCCTATGTAATAAAAGGAAAAAAGTGGTTTCAGATAATTATGAATTGTAACTACTTTTAATTTAATTTTCATAGTTAAATGTTTCATCCAAGTCTCGTCACAAAGCACTCGGTTTAAACTAAATAGGTCTTCAAAACTATGTGAATGGCTTCCCTTTCAAATTATTTCTATATTAGGCTCGTGGTGAACGTCTCTTGCCATTGTCTGACGCAAGAATATATAACGTTCTTAAAATCTACCAGAATGGTAGATTTCTTTGACATCTGTCAATTTGAGCGCGAAAAAACAAAATGGCCCCGCATGAATATATATCCGTACAGGAACTAGCACGTGCGAGGGTAAATTAAATTATAGGGGGAGTTTGTATATTGTTTGAAATATGACATTCTGTACTATATTAATCTGTTGCGTCTTGGAAGTACATGACACTTAATAAAAGAATAATTTTCGCCATGACATCGTTAATAGTGCTCCTTAGCTATGCTTGTATGCTTTCTGCATCTACATGTTTTTGAATAAAAGAGTTTGTATATCATTGGATAATATATTTTAAGCGACTTTTCCCTTTTTTTTTTTGTAATATTCTAGCTTAAGGTATTTATTGTACTTATGGACATAACATGTAGCTGTAGATAAAATTTATTTTGCAAGAACGTTCAAGCAATATAACGTTATCTAAATTCAACTATTTAAAAGGCGGCAAATGTTAGGGGAACTACATCTGCCGCGCAGGTGGCAGCCATCTTGTATCGAGGGGACATCTGGAGGTCTTGCTCTATTCAGAATAAAGTTCACAATCCTCTGTCGAGTTTTATAAAGAAATAGAAGAATTTTATATTTAATATAAGGAACTTGTTTCTTTGTTCGGTTAAATAGAGTATTATAAATTGGGACACTAAATTAAAATACTAATTATATGTTCGTTCGTACGTCACATCTGCTTGAATCTTAAGTGAAATGAACTGCGTTCGTATTTTACACTGGCAACACCATGATTTAATTTTTTTTTCTCTTAAATAACAGTTATTTTGTGATATAATAAACACCACAGTTTGTATTAATTTAAAAATATCGTTATTCAAGTAGGCATATTTACACGCACTTTTAAATCGTCAATTATTACATTAAAAGGTCAGTGTAGTCCGTGAGTAAGCTACCACTATCTTGAAATGCCGCTCTGCTGAGAAGGTCCGCCCAGAAACTCAACAGTTGATCTTTTTAAATGTCTTTCACCTTCTCTAATTGAAATAGGATGTTATAAATATCTTTATTTTATTGTTATCGTATGTACCTACTTAATGAAACCTCTTTTTAATTTATTAATCTATTGTTATAGCGCCCCGCACGTCATGCTCGGGCGGGACTCCGAACAACCTGCCGCCTCTGAGCTTCCACGCGGTGCACGGTGAGAACGTGCGCGTGTCGCGTGACGGCGCCACCGCAAGACGTGTCGAGAGCTTCTGCAAGGGAGTGGCCTTCAGCGCGCGACCCGTCAGAGTCAATGAGAAGGTGGGTTGGACTCGTGCGTTTTGTTAACCAATATCAACTGCTGTTAGCTTGTGATTGGTTGCATTAATAAGCTATTGTTAAAATTAAATATTATTCTTCAAAACATTGCCTTGACTGATAATCGAACTCTTTGTTTTATAATGTTAGCTAATGAATTGTTATTCTTTTCAGGTGTGCATTCGTTTTGTCGAGATATCGAATAGTTGGAGTGGTGTAATACGTTTTGGATTCACTACTCACGATCCCACGAGTCTAGCACACGCGCTTCCAAAATACGCCTGTCCGGACCTCACGAGTAAACCCGGGAATTGGGCGAAGGCCCTGGGAGAAAGATTCTGTGAAAAAGACAATATTTTGTATTACTACGTCAATTCCGCCGGTGATGTTCTTTTCGGTGTCAACGGGGAGGACAAAGGCCTGTTCTTCTCCGGCGTGGACACTAGGAGCCCCCTGTGGGCCCTCGTCGACGTGTACGGCAACTGCACGGCGGTGCAGTTCGTGGACCCGCGGGTCCCGCCCAGCCAGGTCCGAAGATGCACCCAGAGCCCCGCCGCGGAGGAGGACCGACTCATCGGCAGCATGCGCACCTTGGCCATCGATGAGCCCCCGCCGCCCCCGCGACACCAACACCCGCTGGTGCCGCTCAGCCTGCACCGCACGAGGGGCAGAAACGTCCACCTCCTCAACGACCGCGGCATCGTCGCCCGGACCGACCAGGAGTTCTGCCAGGGATACGTATTCACGGCGCGCCCCATGCGCCCCGGGCAGACCATCGTCATACAGATATTGGGCACGGAGCCCGCGTACGCCGGCAGCCTGGCCGTGGGGCTGACGTCGTGCGACCCGGGATCGCTGGCCCCGGGGGAGCTGCCCGACGACGCCGAGCAGCTGCTGGACCGTCCCGAATACTGGGTGCTGCGGCGGGATGCAGGCGCGGGTCTACGGCCCGGGGACGAACTGGCCGTCACGCTGGGCGCGGACGGGGAGGTACGCGTGGGCCGCAACGGGGCGCCTCCTGCCACCGTCATGCACGTCGACCACACGTTGCGCCTGTGGGCCTTCGTGGACGTGTACGGAGCCACACAGCGCGTTCGGCTTCTGAGCACGGCGCCCGGGGCGTCCCCGGCCGCCGTGCGCGTGCTCGGAGCGCCACCCGGCGGCACCGTGCTCGTGGTCAGCCTACCTCCCCAGCAGCAGCATCAGCACCAGCACCAGAGCCTCACTCTGGCCAGCGCACATTATATCGAACCGGTTCAGCCACCTTTGCGGCTGCCCGCGCTGCCGCCGTTACCGCCTGCACCGCCTGGACCCGCTCGTCGCGACCCCTGCTCCAGCGCGCAGAACAGCTGCAACGAGCAGCTCACGCTGCCGGGTCCGGGCGCGGAGTGCACCATCTGCTACGAGCACCCCGTGGACAGCGTGCTATACATGTGCGGCCACATGTGCATGTGCTACCGCTGCGCCGTGCAGCAGTGGCGCGGCAAGGGCGGCGGTCAGTGCCCCCTGTGCCGCGCGCAGATCAAGGACGTCATCCGCACCTACAAGTCCTGATGCCGCCCGGAGCCCTGCGGATTACATTACACGGGAGGGGCTCGAGGCGTCCGCGTGTCGACGGTTTTGATGCATTTAATTATTTATGTCGTAGTCGTATCGTCCCGCCCGTCGCCGGTCGCCACGTCGCTAGATGTTTGATCCGAAGTGATTCCTTTTCTGCTCAACCTGTCAGTGAGATGGACATCATCATATCCTTTGGACTGTCGTACATATCGCGGTGTTGTTGCATTCCTTTAATATATTGTTAAGATGATTACCGATTTATAATTTTTGCCAAACGTTTGCAGCCAGTTTTGTATCGTTTTAGTTTAAGTTCATGTATTTTGCGTCGGGTGCTCGACTCGCGTCCGACTCTAGCACCCGACGCCTCGTATTTATTGAATATTCGTAGAACTAAGCACTTTTATACCAAAACAGTGACCGGTTTGAATAAATGATGCGATCGTCTGAAGCCAAATCTCGATTGAAATGTAAATATTGATTTAAAATCTTGTAATTAATCGAATATTTGTGTAATTTTGGACATTTTTTTTTTATTTACCATTATTTAATTATGTGATAGATTTGTGAAGATTCGTTTATTTCGGTCGTCGGTGTACAGCGTTGACATCTAGTCCTTAGTAATTTATTTTCTATTAATTTGATATAATTTGATTTGAATATGACGTTGGAGTTTAGATAAGTTTTCAATTAAAATGGTTATCGACAATCTGTTATTTTATTTCCATGTCCTTAATTGTAATATTCCTTTTGAATGTTTATTCCTTAAAAAAAGATTTTAGCAAAGCCTTTGACAGCCTTCTTCAGAAAATATTATTCACTAATTATTATTTTTTGTTAGTTTGCACACTTGGTTAATGTCATACTGGGCTGAATTAATAAATAAATATGAGTATACATAACTTTGAATGTATCCAAATATGCCCTACTTACTATTATATCCGGAGTACCTCAAGGATCTCATTAGGTCCACTTTCTAATTGTCTTTACATAAATGATAATACATTGAAAATTGCTTTAATGACTGTATTAATAATGTCTCTGCAAAATTTACTCATGCAAATGTCAAATAAAAATGCCCCAAGAAACGGTGTCAAGACTGGGAGCGTTCTCCGCTACAAACCGACTGGACGATGATAGAGAACGACATCACAACTGTGTTTGAAAATAAGTAAATTATGAAATCATTTTAATACTTATAATAAGGCTTAAAGAAGCACAAGCCTTCGAGACAAGCAAAATTGTTACAGAGTTATTGCCTTTCCTTTACATACAATTCGGTTGAAATTTGTTAATCTTTTGCACATCTTGTACTCCGTCTACGCAACCCAAAAAACACAAAACAATTTGCAATATTCTCTTATAAAAAACAAGATCACATTTTACAAAACCTGCTCACAGTAGGTACATTTTAGTCAAGTTTAACCCTTGTTTACAAGAATGTTAATAATCATCAGCTATTAATAATAATGTTTCTACTAATAGAAGCTGTATTCAAAAAGTAGATGTTCTTACAAACTTAAAAGTTCAATAACCTCTTTAAACCACTTAAAGATATTTTGTTAGTCATTGTTCAAATTCATTGATAGGTAATAAAAACGAAAATCAATACGATGTTTTAAAATCTATCCTTTTAATGTCGAATATAGAATTGCATTAGACATATTGACAAGAACCTTTTTGAGTAAAACAAGGATGCTGTGCATTTCTGTTGGTAAAGAGCGTTAACTTTTTGGTGTAAAGTCAAACTTTGTTTGAAAGAAACTTAAAACCTAAAACATTTCTCAGAGGCTTTTAGAGCTTTTCCACAAGAAGGTACCAAGCTACGAAAGTCTATATCCTTTTTATTATATGTTTATTACAATTGTTGATGATAATTGTTCATTATCTTTGATGTGTATAAATAATAATATAGTACGTAATACATAATAGTATACAAAATATAAAAAAAGTAAACAATTCGAATTTCTAAACCTATTTATGAAATGTACAATATTTGTAATTTACATTATGAAGTGTAAGAGTTATAAAGCCATAAATTATCAATTATATATAAGTTATTTATTAAATTATTTTATTTAAAAATAAAACAAAACTTAAAAAATACACA
Source organism: Melinaea menophilus ssp. n. AW-2005 (assembly GCA_918358695.1). Lineage (NCBI taxonomy): Eukaryota > Metazoa > Arthropoda > Insecta > Lepidoptera > Nymphalidae > Melinaea > Melinaea menophilus. Next base: position 3,850,402 of record OU911040.1, on the reverse strand, counting down.
ATCTATTATTATCTAAGCATGTAGGATGGATATATAATTCTTTGTGAACAACCACCCACGATAATTTACCTATGACAATGGCAACACTGTTTCCAGACGGCGTGATTTATTTGGTAAAGCGTCAGAATGTATGAAATACTTTTGTCTTGATATTATTGAAATAACGTATAACCTTATGCTTTATTTGGCATTTATTTTATTAACCACCGATGTTAATTTAAGTTTAATATTACGTTAATTAACCTACTTTAGTCTCAGGATCGGTTTCCGAAGTGAAAAACATAGTTTAAGGTAAGTGTTCAATTCAAAACATTGTAATAATTTTAATTAGTTCATACGCGGTGTGTGAGTGTTGTGGTGTTTAATGAAATAATATAGCATTATTTCATCCTTATAATATTAAATCGTCTTAGCTTCAGTTATAAAAGTTTATTAACAATAAAGTGCATAACTATAGTTATTGTAAGTATTCAATATATTAAAGTTCAAACCGACATTTTTTTGTCATTATAACAGTACTTTTAAGTGTACCAAATACTATTTACGTATTACTAATGTTAACTTTTATAGTGTCAATTTTTTTTAATAATCTTTACATCAATTTCGATTTGCGTTCCAAAACCGATGCTATTATGTTGATTAACAGTTATTTAATAAATTTCGATTACTCATACTTCACTATATATGAAAAAGAGCTTCCTGGCGAAATACAAATTGATCAAATTATATATTCGTTTTTTATAACACATTTTACTAAAACAAATTCAATATTTATAAACAGTGAAGTTATTTTCTTGTTTTTACATCACCTGAGGTCCAGTTTCTGTACCTCATATTTTTCACATATTTTACAGATGTTTTGCGTACAAGAAACAGAATCACATGTAGAGCCATTTAGAAATTCAGAAAAAGATCCATTAAATGATCCAGATTCTAGTGATGAAGAACCAGATCCGAAGAGAATTAAATTCACAAGACCCGAGCTCAATCTACAGATGTACCAAATACCAACTTTTAATACACCAAAATCTTTATCTATATTCCCAAGTACACCCACCTCCACTCTCCCCAAGTTTGTTAACAATCCACTCAACTTAGCAAATCCACTGGCATTCGCCACAAGCAACTTGCACACAAATGTGGTCAAAAATCTACACAGCAGGTATTCTCTACCAGCGAAATTAACAATTACACCAGTAACAAAAACAGTAACCGACGGTGAAGTAGTCAGATATAAGAAGAATGGAGAAATTGCCAAAAAGCGAGGTCCACCAAAAGGATATAAAAGGAAGCCCAAAGACTTGTCTCAGAGTTTTTCTAATGGAGCTTTATTACAGGTGATTTTGATTATATATTTATTATATAGTTACATTGTTTAATATTTAAGCACAAATTACTAAAGAACTCGGAGGAATTAAAAAATTCTTTGTTCATTTAATGTATAAATACTATCAAACAATTATTATTAGAAAAGTCATTGGAAATTTACAGCAAAATATTGAAAGTTAGTTCCAGATTTCCTTCTATAGTTCAATTAATTGTTCTGAATTTATGTGAAACTAAATGTGAGCAATAACTAGTAATACCATTTATTAGGTAAGCAATGTAAAACACAATATTATTTTCCAACTCTAGGCCCAAAACACAATTCTTACAAGTCTCCTTGCGGCCACTAATACAAGTCTCACCACCGTGTCTCCCGCGCCGCCGCCCCCGGAGCCGGCGCCGGAGATCAAACTACCACCAGGTATAGAGTTACAAAAAGTTTATTATTGTCATATTGACGATTTTGAAATAATGTGGAATTTTTTTATATATGTATCATCAACAATTTCAGGCACTGAACTGGTGGAACTTCTTTTGGACCCAGAGGACTGGTTCCCCACCGAGCCCTACCGCATGGTGTTCAGTCGGAAGAAGAACCCCAAGTGGAAAAATTTCCCATATCGGTGCGAACATTGCTTCAAGGTAATATTCTAAACACTTGTAGACTTGTAGTGTGTTTTGCAAACTTTAACATTCATTTTCTATTGATTAAATGTATGATTGTACGGACATGGACGAAAGTACCATATGGCAACTGTTCAGTAATCGTTAATTCCATGTTATAACTGTATATCCGTCCCAGGGTTACCGCGTGCTGTCGACGCTGGTGGCGCACTGCGGCGCCCGTCACGGCGGCGCCCCCCGCGCGCTCACCGTGCCGTGCCCGTGCTGCCCGCACGTGTCCCTCCGCCGCAAGCACCACAAGAAGCACCTCGAGTCGCACCAGGGGAAGCGCCGCCGCATCTTCTGCCCCTATTGCATACCGCCCGCTTCAGGCCCTCGCCCTCGGGAGGCCCTCCAGTTTCCCTTCGACCGCTTCCCGCAGTACTGGTACGCCTCCGAGGAGTCGCTGCGGCTCCATAAGAAGAGGAAGCACCCCTACGCCGCCATGTTCAATTGTGATTGGTTCTGCACGTGGGGAGACGGTACTCCCAACAGCTAGAGTATTTTCGATGCCGAGCCCCGTAGTACTTATGACTAGACGTAAGACTGAGTCCCGTGTCGGTATATTTTTGTACGGAGTCCGACTGAGTAATGTGCCTTGTGAGAGGAGTCCGAAGACATTCCAATAACGACATACGGACGACGTTATTTTTGTAGATTAATATTAAACGATTTGTAGAGTAACGAGGTTTGTCTGCTTTAAAGAAGAGTGTACGAGACATTGGAGCCATCTTTGTTGTGACAGAGTCTAAAGGATACTAATTATTGACATTGGGACGTCCACATTGCAGTGCTCCGACTCAATTTTAATCGCTGGCTGTATATATTATGAACAGACGTACAAATTGGTATACCAGTATTTTTATATGAATTTTCATGCATTTAGTATGTGTAGATAGTATTAGGATAGACGTGCCGGTTTAGTTTCTTTGTAAACTTAGCAATTGAAGTTACAATTGAAGCTGAGCCCGCAGACCCGCTGTACTCACTTGAAACCAAATCCGTTCAGTATTATTTATTAAGACTTATTTCATCCGATAAAAGTATATTTATAGTTGACATTACATTGTACTGGGAGTCCGATCAACCTACGGGATTGATGAAGGAACCGGGACAATCCTAGAGACAGACACCAGACACGATGTCTTGCTATTTAAGTCAGTATTTTATTTCTACTTATTATAAGAGCAGCTAATTATACAAATCTTGGATTAATCAAATATCATATTTTATTGTAATGATTTGAAACCTTTTTTATGCATTTATTTATTATTTTAAAGGTTGCCATCACCTCGGTGTACACTTATTTTATAATAAACGAGACTATTATAATACTCTTAGCGACGAACAATCAAATGAATTTTGTATTGACTTTTGTAAATAAACATTTTGTAATATATCAGGCTTTTATTTTATATATTTATAATAATAATAATAACTTAATCTTACTTCAAAAAGTGGATCGTGTTCCTAGTTCCCAGTCTCGATAGTTGGTTGAAATTTTTAGTTTGGCTAACTTTACTTTTTTAACTAACGAAAATTTCCATAATTAGATCTACTTTTCAAATTTTTTCGTCGAATTTTGAAATATGGTAGAAATGTAACTGTTGGGGTACACCAGGTAAATAAGTAAGTGGACTGAGAATAAGTTTGGGAACCTCTGCACAATAGAAATTTATATATTTTTATATAATCTATATATTAAATGTGACCAAGGATGCGTAAATATGATGAAATCTAAAACAAAACTACAATGAATTAAAAATGTAATCGGACTGGAATAATTAAGTTTATAAATTTTCGTTACAAAAATATTATAAAACCTTTCGTGAAATGTGAGTTCGAACATTTAAGATATGTAGTCTATATTATATTATGTGTAGAACACAGTAATTATTTATTAACTGATGTCAAACGTTGACATTGTATAACTATAGCAGTTTCATAAACAAAATACATAATTACCAATGTGTGTAAGTATTTTTTTTATCGTTATATATATATATATATATATATAAACGATTTACCACTCATGACTCATCACGAAATCTTCGAAACTATCTGTTCGATTAACTTAAAATTTTACATACGAGGGCTGTCTGAAAAGTTTCCGACCTCAACATGAAGTTGACAGCAAACCAACAAAAGTGGAGAAGTGTATTTGCGCATGCGTTAAACAGTACACACCGTTGTTGTTTGACAATCGTTTGAGTGAGTGGATGTTAGTGTTAGAGAGAAATTAAAATAAATTTGAAGAAAAAATGTCTTGTATCTTTTTTTAGTCGGAAACTTTTCAGACAGCCCTTGTGGTTACTTCTTTTGTGACGTAGACTTTCACTAAGAACGGATTTTACGGAATTCCTATCCCAACGGATTTCAATAAATTTCAAGTCAATATAGATATAGATATTATCGGTATATCGGTTACTATAGCAAAGGTTACTATGGCAACCAGAGTTTAGATGAGGTTGGGGGGTGCAAAAAGTTGAAATTTAAAATTAAAAATTGTCATAAATACAAAATCAAAGACGTAAAAATATAATTGAAAACGAAATTGAATTTGATATATTTGAAAAATAAATAAATATTGTATATAAAAAAAAACAAAATTTGTCCTTCATTATATGCTGGCAATTTATTAGTGGTGTAGGCCTACTGGGGATCACGCCACATTACATAACGGGAACGCATCCCAATACACAGTACCTCATAGGTGAATAAAAAATCTGTATATTCACTGATGGGCATTATATTTCCCTATTTAAAATTTAAATAATTTACACTAAATATAAAATAGAAATTAAACATTTTGTATACAAGAAGTTTAAGTTCACATCCAAATTAATAGTGTACGCAGTGAATCAGGCGGGAATCAGCTGGTTTCTTTATAGGGTTCTGATTTATTTCGACAGAGAATTATATCTAACAAATGAAACAGAAAGTTAATAAAATATTATAATAATATATGCCTGAAAAATAATAGCATAAATATTATTTACCTGACTTAAAACAGCCTACGAATACTATGGTTTATATGATAAAGCGTAAAATTTGGACTTTATTTTAATATCCGGATACTGTACATTGTACATTTTTTATTACATTATTGATTTGTTCAATATCAGATTCGAGTTAGGATACAATGTTTGGTTGTAAACATTGTCGATCTTTCAATGAGGTTTTAAGCTGTTTCAACAGCTTTTTGTCGATAATCACACTTCTCACTTCTATAATGCCACGCAAAGCTAATATCAGTTTTGAAATCAGACTAGTCATTTTTCTTAATGCAAAAGTTAATCTTATAGAAAAATGCTGCTACAAATTATTAAAAGTACAGAGATATAATCAAACAGCTTAAATATGATGATCGTATAGATTATATATCGCAACAAGACTAACAAAAAAAGTTAGAAGTACGTGACAAAAGAGGATTAATTAGAAAAGTCAAGGCAAATCCTATACTCTGTACCCCAAAATTAGTTACCGAACTCTATGAAGAGACTGGTACATAAACGATATTAAGAGCTTTGAAAGACGTCGGTTATAAATGACGAGTGTCTAAAAGAAGTCGTTCGTGAATGAAACGTATCAAAGAAGTGATTAAATTTTGCAAAAGAATATGTTTGAAGGAGGAAACGTGGTGGAATGAAGTAATTTCACAGTTAAGAGTAAATTTAACGCGTTTGGATCAGATGGACGAAGGATGGTGTGGAGGAATAAAATAAGGAATTTAATTTTAAAAATCTTTTATCGACTGTGAAGCACGGAGGTGGAAGTGTAATGGTTTGGGGATGCATTTCTGATTTTGGGCAAAGCGAAATAGTTTTCATCGACAAAATAATGCATAAGAATGTGTATTTTAAAATTTTGTAGAAAAAATTTACACAAAAGTCCGGTGCAAATAGGCATTTATGATAATTTTATATTTTACTAAGACTATGTACATAAAGCACGCATTGTGCATGAATATTAATTGTATAAGTGCCCAAAAGGTTTGTAACCACCACAGATAACCTGATCTCAACCCTATTAAAAACATGTGGGAAAAGCTGGAGCGGCGGGTGAAAAAAAATGTATATCGTCCAAAGAAATGTTAAGGCAACGAATAAAAGAGTGGAGTAATTTGGAAGTTAAATATTAAAAAATACAAGCAACATGCAAAAATGTTTGCAAGAAGTGATTACCCGACAAAATATTAAAATACATACAATTAAAAAAACCAGCTCAAAAATTTAAAATTGCTGAAAGTGTCCGGATATTAAAGTAACGTCAAACTTTGACGCTTTTTCATACAACAAGTAAATAAAATTTAAACTAATGTTTTCCATACACATTCGATTCACTTATGTTACACTAGCAGGTTACCCGTGCTTCGCGACGGACGGCGAAAGTGATCAAACATTTTGTTTGAATTTCCACACCATCTAGGAGGTATCAAACAGGCGCGTTATATTTTTTGCAGTTTTTTAGCTGTAACTTTGGAACGGTTTGGACCTTTGCGAAATCCTTTCTTATTGCACCTATTCAATATGTCAGGAGTCTTGTGTCCAAATTTCAGCTTTCTAGGTATTACGGTTTGGGTTGTAGAGCGATGAATGAGTCAGTGAGTGAGTCTTTGTGTTTTATATATTAAGACTTGTTAAAGAGAAAAATAAATGGCGAACTAAATCAGAAACCTCATACTGTCCGAATATTAAAATTACTCACTGTATATAACTTAACTTTGGTTTTAAAGTATATCAAAGTATACCAATAATTTTTATATAAAGAAAACAAATTAAGTAAGCAAAATATATTTTTATTAAAAAAATCTTACAATAAAACCTTAAATCTATATTACATATATTATGAAAATTAGAATAAAATAAAATCAGATCGATAGTTATATAAAACAAATCAGACATAATAAACTATTTTTAAAGACCATTTTAAAAGTTTAGAAAAATCACTGTGAACCATTTTAAGGACATTTAATTATAACCTATCAAAACAACTACTAGTATGTACTAAATTACAAATTATAACAAAATGCATTTATTTAAAAAAATATTTCATTAGTCAAATTAGCTTTTCTATATTTTACATTGTAGGTACATCACACCCTCTTGCTATACTAGCGCCAATATTTTAATTATTTTGGTTACACACAAACAAAAAGAATCGTCTTTTTATTTAATAATATTATACATATAAATTATTATTAATAATTGCGACTCATTTAGTTTTTGGCAATAAAATAAATAAATGACAATGTTTATTTTATTATCATTTTCGTAATAATGTATTTACGTTGCAGCTGCAGCGGCCATCTTGGCGGCGGCGGCTGCGGCAACTGCGGCCGCCTTCTTCTTGACAGCCAGCGCCGTTCGCTGTTTCGCTTGAATCTTCGCTTTCTGACTCTTCGATAATTTACGCTTTTTCTCGTTTGCCATTGCTGTAATAATTAAAATACATATTAGATTTGTGGCCAAGTACGAGTTTAGAAATGCTTTGATATGATCAAAGGTATTCAATCCAATTATATTATTAATTACGTATCTATTCACCGATAAGCTCTTCGGATAGTAAACCTAATAAAGTATAGATTCAGCATCACACACGACGTTTAATATCTTTTCAACGATCGAATATACCACAAGCTCCCCATGAAAGCCACAGCTTGCCCCTTTGTACTCACTGCTGGCGAGCATGTCCCTTTGCTCTGCTGCAGCGGCGAGGTCCGCGAGTGTTCCCGCCAGCGCAGCACCCAGCCTCCCGCAGACAGACCGAGACACGGCGTGAGCACGCAGCGAGAGAGACGCCAATCTACACAACATCACACTCAACGCAAGTATACACACGGATCCGAGTCATACTCTCAGATATTAAGATATCATTAAACAATCCTTGGTCTCTATCCAATTTTTCATATTCCCCCCCCCTTCCCATTCTTTAAACGTATTAGTAATAGTTGTAAGACTTGAACCCGTTACCTCTTGAATGTAGTTAAGGGTGACCGTAGGTTGCTTTACAATCATAAACAAGGTAGACATTTATTTATAGGTACTAAATAGTTTATAAGTTTATTTTATATATATTACAAATCATTTATTGCTCTCTGCTCTTTTGTCACTAAATAATAACATTATAAAATGCAATTGGACTTATAAATATTTGAATTAAAAATGACAATAAATTCTCACCTGCCAGCTAGTTCTCTTTGGTCCACGTCGAGATCACAGATGGCGGTGGTACCGTTCTTCTTGCTCACCATCTGAATCCAACGCGACTGCTTTAAAACGACCAAACTATAATAATTGTATTACAATCTAATACTAAATACGACTACTCTGAGATGTGTACGAATATTATTTAAATAAATAAATTAATATGTAATCCCTAGTGCCCTGAAATCAGTTCAAACTAAGCTTCAAGTTATCAGAGACTGAAATTATCTCTGAACTTTCCATATCTTTCAAATCATAACAGAGTATAATAATTAAAATAATAAAATCCTATCTACAATTATTAGCATACAATTATTATTATGTATAAAAATATAATAATATTTATAGAAAGAAAATAAGAAACCTATTCTAGAATAATCTAAAAAAAACTATTATCATTTTTGTTTATGGCAATGTTTTACCTTAATTGACTGTGGACAGATGCCAAACATATATCTCTCGATGATTTGTTTAAATTCATCCGCAAATAACAACGCCTGGCCGTCGTTCTGAAACGAAATTAATATATTTGGTGATGTGCAATAATATTCAATATTATTATATTAATATTTGTATAATGTATCATTTGGCAAGTTTATTTATATTACGGAAAATATGACAGAATTACTTCTGGAATATTGTTCGGAAGTTTCAGCAACAAAGTAATGTTTTTAACTCTACTCCAAGGTTTGTGTAGTACTTTGACAGATTTACAGACAAAGCATACTGTCGGAACATCACATCACATTCATTTAAAATCTTTATTTACTTATATTTTTTTTTATTTACTGATTAAGTATTTAATGACCCCAAAATAAAACAAAAGACGGACTTAATGCTACAGAGCATTCTCTACCAGACAACCATGTAAAAAATAAAATACAAAGAGAAAAGAATAACAAGAGGCGGTATAAATTATATATAAAATTAAAACATATAAATAAATATATAAACATAAATATACATAAGTATATATATACACGTGCGAAATTTTACGACAACTAAATAGAAATGGATGCATACTATAGGTTGAAATATAAATTATAACCCAATAAATATATTAACAAGTGTAGATTAATACAGGCATAACTCAACAATCATCGTATTAAAAATTTGGTTCACCAAAATATAATAAATTATAAATCTATGATTCAAGCAGAATAAATACAGATTAATTCAAACATCCCTTCATAATTTATTATCTGTGGAATCACTCGAACATTAATTATAGTTTATCAATTCAGAAATAATACAAATTGCTTTCAAATTTTCGTAGCACAAGTATTTATAATATTCATAATATGGCTTCGAGCCAAATTTATTTGAATTGCTTGTAAAATCTTCATCTGAAATTGATTCGTTGTGAAAGTTAACAGCTTTGACGAGATAATATATTTATTTAATATAATGGATAATATTTTTTATAATAAATAAATCATGGCATACAGATAATCAGTTTATTATGGCTCGTATGTTAATTATTGGAACCACTGATTCTAAACAGGAAAATTAGAAAACAAAAATGTATTTATTTTATGTTCTGTAACGTCTTTAACTATTTTAAAATCTTTAATTCAACTCTACTAAATTATACCAAATTACATACAAGAATAATAAAATACATAATTGCAAATCATTAATGTCTAATAATATTTACTGAACCTTAAAATGGCGGCCATTTTAAGGTTATTCATTATTCTCTAACTAGGGGCGCGGACCGGCCCTTAATTCTGATATAAAAATATAGAATAATCAAATATCATATAGCGAAATTATTTTACTTTGAAGTCTATGGAACTGTAATTTTTTGGTGATTATTCCTCAACGATATTAGTTTTATATAACAAATTTTTTGTTATAAACCATCGTAATAACTATCGTTATAAATGTGCAAAATTTCATGAAGATCGGTAAAGCCGTTTTCATGTCAACCCCGGACATAAGATGCATAAAGTCTCACATAGAGCGCTCCGCTTGCTTCGCTCAATTATTATGTTTTAGATTAAGAAGTGTTTCTTTTTATGAGGGTTTACTCGGATGAAGTACATTTTCATGATAGAGGATGCAAAATTTTTTAAGGGTTTATTGCGTCAGCGAAGAGACGATAAAATACAAGGTGATTAAGAAAACAGTGTCACGACTCACGAAGGGTTAGTGTATTAAAATTGATTCACTATTTTAAGTCCTGATATATTTGTGATAATTCCATCTCGAGTGTATTTCAATCTCAGTTTTAATCAATTTGGTCGAGGTAAAGAGTTATAGTATTTTTTTATACCACCTTAAGAGATATATATATATATATGTATATATATATATATATATATATATATATATATATATATATATATATATATATATATATATATATATTATAAGATTTAGACAAAATAAATGCCTAACTTAAGAAATAATAATATGTGATTAAAATATGTTTTATGAAAATATTAATTTGTATTTTAACGTTTAATCATTTAATTATTAAAAGTTTTTTACTATATATATAGTAATTGTATATCGGGTAGTATCTGACCGAGAGTTCGGTTTCGTTTCGGTTTTAGCGCAAACCTGCCGAAACTACAACCGAAACCGAAAGTGCATTCGGGGGTTCTTATCCTTTTATTTATTATTTAAAGTTAACCTATATCTATCGTGATATTAGGTAACAATTATAGTCAATTTTATGTTTAATATTAAAAAGAAAACCAAAATAATATTTAAAAAAAGAATCTTTAAATAAACAACAATTTTTTTTAGTAAATAGTATATTTTTTTAACGAGGTGTTATTATAAAATATATAAATACATAAATATAATATTTGTACACTTATATATTTATATTTCCCTTAGAACATGATCCTTGTAACGATTTCGGTTCCAATTTCGGTTTTGGTTTCGGTTTCGGTCGGACACTAAAATCGGGTTCCAGAAAATGAACATTTATCCTGTTGATGTGGTATTTGTTTGTCTATCACCAGATCGTCCACAGATAATTGTTGTAGGGTAAAAAATATTTTAAACTTTACGAGTTATAAAATAATAAACGGCTTCAAGCTGACGAAATCTATTCCAGGCACAAATTTACAAAATCTTACATCAATTGAAATCGTTATTTTTTTTAGGTTTGAAATGTATTGTCGTTTCACCTTATATGCATGACTAAATTATTTTTATTACGATTGCAATCAATTTAGTTTCAGTTATCAAGATTTTTAATTGGTGTCGGCCATTTTGTGCAATAAATAGTGTGTGTGAAGTAGATAATAGATAAAACCTAGAACACTTCAAAGTATTGAGTTGGCGTTTGATTAATAGTATATTATAATAAATTAATTAATATATAGTATTAGATATGGTTGATGGACACACATACGCACGCATATATACACATACATACACACCACACACACACACAGGCACGCACACAACCTAACCGCGTCATTTACTATAAAATTTCTTTATATTGTTTTAATGCAAAAGCTTAGAGCCTAGGTATACTTATTTGAGCCCAGTTCATATATGGATGTCCCGGTCTCTAATAACTTATCATAGAACATATATTATGTTTATATTTCGTATGGTGAGAGAGAGAGAGTCAAATCTCTCTTTTTCTACAAGAGCATTATCGGTTAAGCGTTAAACACTTACCGTTCTTCGGAAATATAACTGCAAAATAACTTTTATTTTGTACATTATATTTTTCTCTATGTATTACTATTATATTTTATATACTACATTGAAATTATTATGTATAGGTAAATAATTTCATTTTTATTACGAATTCGTGGTTTCTACTTTTTCATACCAGATTTCAATGTCTTACACTATGTCACACCAAAGGATAGCTGGCAGAGATTTCTAGAAGAGTAAATAAGTTTATTACTTTATTGTTTTTTGTATTTGTGATTCGTACATAAATAAAATAAGTTATATTATAAGATAAGTGAAGTCAGCACAAAATGACATGTTCTTATAATTAATATTATTAAAGTTATAGTTTAGTAAGCTATTTATCCTATGAACTATAAACTACTTTTTGGCCTGTTATTTGTTTAAAAGTAACAAAAGTCAAAATATAGAATCGAATGTTTTGAATACTTCGAAATTTATATTAACAAATCTCTTAAAAGTTACTTTTAGTAACATTTTTTGGGTATCTATGCCAAAAAAGTAATCCCCAATTCAAAGCCCTCTTAACTAGTCACTGCCAGCGACATCGCTCAGACTCAAATTATAAATCATCTATCATTGCTCAAAATAAATATACAAAACAATTTTTAAAGTTTGTTATTTAAAAACAATCTCTGAAACAAAAAGTTACTTTGTGCTATAATCATACCAAATTTCATGTTTCTTTGAAAAGTTAACAAACAAAAAAAATATAGGACAAAATAAAAATAAAACTTCAATGTATGCCTAACTTTAGTTTAAGGATTAAGCAATAGATTGCACCATAACAGTATTGCTAATATGTCTCACTTTTTTTTTTTTTTGTGTCTCTGCTGTTAGCCCTGACTGGCCATGACAGCGTCACCGGTGGAATGGACCGGTGCAGAGACCCGCCCTTGAAAAAGCGGAACGCGCGTCCTGAGGGTGCCTCCTGTGAGGCTCGGACCACGGCTGAGAACGAAAAAATATGTCTCCTATCTCATTCTCTTCTATACATTTATGTGTTTGTTTCTTTATCGTGATGCATTTTTCGTTACATCGAGTTTCAAATTACTTAAAACATTAAACTTCTGAACTGAACGCGTAGCAATTAGTTTTTTACATATTTTGTATCGATATTATTTTGTTATAAGTATATAATTATATGAGATATATCGAAATTAAATCAATTTAGACGATAATGCGAGGAGAGGGGATTAAACTGAATAATATCAATTCTTACTTCAGGTAAGTGTATCTTACTGTTTATTTTTATTTCTGATATACTAAACTAATTCTGGTTCAAACTGTAATGAGTTAGTTACCGCAGTAAAGTAGTACAAAAACGGGAAGGTAACAATTCTTTAATAATAAAATATTTACTAAATAATCGAAACTAATATTTCTTAATAAGGGAGGCATTGTTATCTTACAAGTAGGAGCTAGAGTAGGGTCAAATTAGCCGCATTTACATAATTTATGAACGGTAACTAAAATGTAACTGTCTATAATAAAATTTTAACAATGTAGGAACCAACAGAACAGGAAGTACAAATAAAAAAAATTATATAACTTCCTTAAAGTACGCACTACATAAAATATCTAGATGTCTTTTAATTTCTATTTTATTTAACCTTGAGTGTAAATTTACGTTAATATTTTTATTCTGTATTTTGGCACTCGCTTCTCGTATATTAAGTCACTTACGACCTAAATCACTAGACTTTGTTGAATATACTAAACAATTTTGACAATGAAATATAAACAGTATTTTCTTCTAATGCTTCTTATATTGCTAGTGCTATTCCCCGGTATCGTTCGTTTTATTAATTCTAACGAAATGACAACGTGTTCCGCCGAAACACCTTAACTGACAATTTTTCTGCTGCATATTAACGACCCGCTAAAACCCGTATGTATGGGTACGCAGACGACAGCACAGTTGTAGTAAGATGTGTGCCGTGTCCTCGGGCCAGTAAGGATGAAGCACAATCTGAAAGACACGGCCACGGTGCAGGGTTTGAGTGCCAACTTCAGGTACTCTCTACATAAGGCAATGCCAGTCTTGTCAAATTCAACGCCACAAATAATTAGACTTGTTTACTGCCAAAAGGAGACCATTGATCTTGGCTTCTATTGTCTGAAATGTATATTTGAAAAACAGTGATCGCCTTTAGTTGTTAGAAGTAGAGATATTTTCAAACTTCAACTTTGGTCGGTGCATTGAATCCAGAGCTAGAGCAGCTGAGAGAAAGCATTGCATTCTTGCAAAAGTCCGACATCTTTTAATTTTATATAGAACCAGTTGGTTGTGGAGTACGGCGGTCGTACTTTGGCCGGTGCTGCAAAATATCGTCTTGCAGCGCAGGATTTAATTGAGTTTCATAGCTTCATAGCCTTGAACACAGGGATAGAATTGCCAAAATCTCAGTATTCAATAGAATACATTTTGAGGGATGTGCGGAAAGATTACTTGAGCTGATGCCATCTCCAATTTATTATCGAACTTTTCTACACACAATTACGTCGTAGATATCCCTCCGGACGCACTAGCTTCGTGTTTTAATTCGCACAGTGCAGTACTCGAAACGCTTTCCTGCGTCAGTACTTCCAATCAAGTACAATTTGGGTTGAAGACACCAAGATAAGAGTGAATATGCTATCAGTGAGTTAATGCGATGACTACATTTCCACTTTTCATCAGGTTCAATGTAGCAGGAATTGACTTGACAGTGTATAAAAATAATAATATGACAATAATCGAATACATGAACTATCATGTAAAAAAAAATTAAACTAATATTATATTTAAATTCAGTAATAGTTGTTTACGGGATATTTACGGTGCTTTTTTTGCGTTTTCCGATATTTCAGTGATTTTGCAGTCGTTTTTTAAGTTTTCTCTCCATTTATCGCCAGTAGCCAGTGACATGGAGTGAGTATAAGGTAAGAAGAGAAAAAGCTTTATATCTTTATAAAAGATACCACCTATATATATATATTTATTTATTTATTTAACAATTCCTACAATTGTAACTCAAGCAACAACTTTTTTTTTCCAACCGTTGATTGGTTTCATATAGGCGATTTTAAGTCTTATAATAGTAATAGATGCATGCCATCGTCACATTGGAAATAGCATAGCTCGTTAAATATGGCGATAAATAACTTTTCTAATGATGTTTTCAAATATCAGCAAAAAAAATTGTATATAAATAATATTCATAGAAAAGTTTCGTAGTTATAGTATTAGAAAATTAAAAAAAAAAAAAACATAGAAAAGTTTCGTAGTTATAGTATTAGAAAATTAAAAAAAAAAAAAAACAGCTTAAAATATCGTAATGTATTACAGTGTTATTTTTTTCAAGTTTTAATGGACTCATGTTGGCAAAATTATCAAATACCTTCAAACTTTAATATTCTTAATATTCCGTCCGTGCGTAAATCCGATGAACGTTAAAATTACATTTTATCACCGAACAAATGTATTACTTGACGCAAGTGTTACGACTATTAAAAAATATATTTATAAATAAAT
Organism: Melinaea menophilus ssp. n. AW-2005; assembly: GCA_918358695.1. Classification (NCBI taxonomy): domain Eukaryota; kingdom Metazoa; phylum Arthropoda; class Insecta; order Lepidoptera; family Nymphalidae; genus Melinaea; species Melinaea menophilus. The sequence continues at coordinate 3,835,021 of OU911040.1, read as the reverse complement.
TGGGCCATCTTTATTTATAAAAAGAACTAAGTTTATTTTTAGATAACATTTAAAATATAGATTTTAAATAATTAAAAAACCATCGTCCTCAGAAATAAATATTAATTTTCTCTTAAAAAATGGGGATTTTTATAGAGTATTTTTTATGGATTATCTCTTTAATTTTAATTTGCGACCCGTACCTAATAATATTTTAAAAAATCACATTAAAATATAAAAAATACAATAAATATATCTTTATCATTTGAGATTAAATAAAATTACTCACCTTATATGTGAATTTCGATTCAGAACTGGTATTACTTTTCTCCTCCGACTTTGCTTTTACTTGGAAACACAAAAAAACTAACAGAGTTAGGACACATATTTTTCTATAAATCATGTTTATCAACCTCCTTACTGTTCAAGTATTTTGATGTCAAATACTGTCCACTCGCGACACATTCAATGAAAAAAAAAAGTAAAAACGTCAATGACTCAAAAATAGCGCGTGTGTCAAACTTGCGGCGGACTCCAGGCTACTGGAATAGTGTGGGCAGACAGTCAGACGCGGATATTTTAAGAATTTATCGATGGTATATACAGTGCCAATAAAAGTTTATTTTAAATAAACTTTATATTTTTAGTAAAGTGAGTATTAATATAATAAATTTGAAAAACTCAGATTTTTATAGTAACAAAAATAAAGACAATAAACTCTTGCAATTCACTATTCAACAATGGAACATTCATAATATAACATAAGTATTTTTTTTTTGCAGCGAGTGTGTTCAGATTCTTTAACACATACAGATGTTAATATGATTATTGAGCGAAGCGAGCGTATCGAGCGGAGCGTTCTACTGGAGACTTTTTCACATTTTTTTGTCATGAATAGACTCGAAAACACTTGACGGAAAATTATGAATTTTGCAATAAAAAAACACACATTAAGCGATAGTTTAAAAATTTTTGAAAACTGTCATGTCGTTGAGGAATAATCGTCAAAAAACTGATGTCCCATTGAAGTCAATGGGATCAAAATTCGCGCGAAAATTTGCTTTACAATGAAATATCCTACATTGTCCACTACGATGAGTCATTACACTGGCTTCGCTCAATATGCAAACGGCACCCGAGATTTCGTGAGCGCATCGAGTCGAAATTGAGGGTCTGTTGGTGACCCTAGGTTATACTACTTTCATTAGGATCTTGGTAGAGAGAGTAAAATAAAATAAAATGTGTTATTATTCGTGAAACTTTTTTTTTCCTCATCTTATCTTCAAACGAAATACCGGTATCAAGATATCTCACTCCTATCTAAACATAAATAAAATAAATCTTGTTTTGTAAAGCTCACCAGTAATCCTAAATAGCAGCCATGCGTACGCGCTTAAAACGTCGATAATGTTTAGATATTTAAAATGATTTACCAGATTTGTGTATTGTTGCAAGTGGTTCTTGTATGTCAAACTCAAAGTCAAAGGTTTTTTTAATTAGACGCACAGTTTAGTTTGAATTCTAGATTCTAGTTGAAAACAGGGATCCGGCAAGAAACTATGGATACTCTTTTAACTTAATATCTATTTATATACAATACAATTACTAACCACGTCACTAATACTTCTATGTTGTTCTCATATCTACAAGTTATGTATTCACAACAATATTAATTATATAATATATTTTTAAACTAAAAATCCTAAAAAAATTAAAAAAAAGTTATTAGGTTGGGTTTTCTAAAAATGAAATAATATTGAAGAAATATATTAATAGTCAACAGAACCTAAATTACATATTTTTGAAGTTTTCAAACATTTATCGAATGTCCCTCAAATTTATCCAGAAGTCGGACTAGATGTTAAACGGACTGACACAAATATTCCCGCCAAGATCGCAATCGGTGTCAATCGGTGACAGCTCCTAATTTGTTCCATAATGTATTAGTTTACTTTATATAAGAAATGGTGTATTTTTATTTAAATGAATACATCTAAGACTTTAAGATTGTAAACATATATATTTAAAATTCCTTTCGTGTTTAAATGTTATCTATATTATATAATCTTTTTAGACTTTTAAAATTTATAAATTAGGGGCTCGAACCGGACCACGATTTTGACTAGCTACGCTCGCAAAATCTCGGCAGAGTTCGGCGAATTGAACGAAGCGAGTAACCCATCTTCAATTCAGCGTTCAAAGCTGAAACCGACAGGTAAAAAATATAGAATAATCAAAAATAACATAGTGAAATTTTTTTACATTGAAGTATATGGGACTGTAATTTTTTTGGTGACCATTCTTCAACGACATGAGTATTTTTCACTTTTTTTTATTATAAACCATCGCAATAACTATCACTATAAATGTGCAAAATTCCACGAAGATCGGTAAATTTTCATGCCAACCTCGGACATGGGATGAAAAAGTCTCACATAGAGCACTCTACTCAATAAATAAATATATGTAAGTATTACATATGTAATATTAAAACTCAGAGATGGGATGATCCATTTGTTATTGCGTGGTATCGTAGCTTGAACACAAATATGCTGTAGCTGCGTTGTACTTACCATCCATGAGGAATTAGAATGTAAGCAAAGACACGGACTGTTTGAATATCTAGTATCCTACCATTAAAACCTAGCCTTTGTAGCAGAGAATAACAAAGAACAGAAGGTCAGTGTTGGAGCTGTGAGTGTTCAAATACTTATTGATAATTTCAACCCTCCAGAAAGAGGGAGAGATGGAGATTAGGTCAGATAGATTAAGGGTGTTTAGGTTTCCGGATTTCCAAATCAGTGTATGTAAGAATCTTTAAGAATTGCTGAACATACTAAGGTGATACTAGTCCGACGCGCACAATGCGAACTGCAGGTAATTGTGATGTTTATTTTTGAATTCATAAATCATATGTAACATTAAGGTTTATAACACAAATACACCTACACTGAACACTTAAGACTTGGCTTTGCTCCTGCACTCTTAATGTCTTGATTCACACAAAACACTTAGTGCCTGCACTGAGGAAAATTGCAATATATTCACGATTGAACGAAAATTGTAAAAATTCATAACAGTAAAAGTAATGTCAAAAAGTTATAAAGAAACTGAATGCGTTTTAGAATGAACTAAATACTGGCTAAGATATTGAATTCTAGATTTTACTAAAAATGTATCTGAAAGTATACATAACAATTTCTTTCTATGGAATCAGTCATATACAGATAGTAAAGAACTTTATTTTATATGGAGCGGAGCCGGGGTCGGAGAGTTAGTTTATTCTGATATAACTTGGCTAATACATATAACTCACTACGTTAATCTCGGCTGTGGCATCTTTACAATGTTCTGCACCGCGATGTTAGGAAGATCGTTGATGTAAGAATTTATTATATTCATAACGGATAAATCTCATATCATATGAACATATTCTGACGTCATTATATGTATAGAATGCTAAAATTATCAAGTGAGTCAAACGACAGCGGTGGAAATTAATTGGCCACAGGTTCCGTGGTCGTGAATTTTTCACATGAAGCTAAAAAAATAGACTGTTTTGTGTTAGAGGAGGGCAAATGAGTGTGCTTCCCGCCCAAGAACTCTTACAACATCCGGGAATGGCAAGACCGTTGTCGGCCTTTCAGGTATACATACATCTTTTTGAAGGTGCCCATGTCGTATCGATTCGGAAACACCGGCCAAGGAAATTCATTCCACATCTTAGTGGTATATGTAAGAAAGTTCCTTGAAAACACCTCAGTAAAACATTGCCACGCACCCAGGTGAAACGGGTGGTATTGAAGGCGATGACGTGTTGTGCGGTGATGAAATTCGGCAGCAGCCAATAGATCCCCGTTGTAAATGCTATAAAAGACGCACAAAGAAGCTCTACGCAATGCCAAAGAGTCCAGCCGTTCGCATTATACTATTATCTGACTAGATCGAATTAGATTTATAATGAAATTAGTTTAGTCTGAATTTTGGGTTCTTATAGGTTTGTTTTTATTGTAATCTTCGTTAGGTAATATAACGACCCACGTGAAATACCATGACACATATTTTAAAAACCAATGTAGGCTATTAAAATATTTATAATTTTATTATGACGAATATCTATCCATATAAGAGGCAATTGAACAAAAAACCTCATCAGGGGCCGTTTATGAATTAAATAAGGTGTTTTGGAAGCTAATTTGACCATCTCTCCCCTATTGTAAGATTTCATACGATTACAATAACACCCTCCCCCATTTTAATCGCAGACAAATCGCAGTCGCCATATTGGTAACTAGCGAAACGTCACTGACACCGGACGCCATCTTGAGTTCGTTAAGGATCTCACGTATCAGTGAAGTCAAAGTTCATTGAAAACCTACTAAAATATCTACTTACATTTTGTAAGTTGTGTATTATGTTACATTTCACGCGAGCAAAGCCGGGTTTTCAACAAGTTATTTTTTATTTCTAAGTAAGTATGACGTAATGATATAAAGTAATTCGGACTACTTATCACTTTTATTATAATATAATATAAAATCAGCTGGAGGTAACAAAATTCTGACCTAAGTGATCTATATATGATATATATATGATCTTGCTGACTACACACATGTGTATAGTTTAATGTTAATTTTTTTGATAATTTGTAAACAATCAATTTAAATAGACTAAACTCAGTGAGCTGGCTCTCGTCAAAGTATTGGATATGACGTGATCTATAAACGCTCCATAAAATGTTTATGATGTATTTAATATCGTAGTTAAAGATTTTTCCGATGATTTTATAGCTTTATATACTGTCCTGAAAGTTATAATAAAAATAATAATTACAGTGGATATCCCATCGGCCATATATTAATTTAATCCAAATCTTTCTTGTCTTCATGAATGTTATTTACAAAACCATTCCTTATTACAATTCAAGGGCGATACAGTTCAGTTGTAGTTTCATTAAGTTACTGATATCTTAAGCTTGGAGTCGTTATTATAATGTATACATCAAACATTATTAAATTTCATGTAAAAAGAGTAACTGTTAGTCACAAGACGGTTCTTCTCAGCAGAGAAGCATTCCGGCTCGATGGAAGCTTACTCACTTTTTTAATGTGTAATAATAATTGACCATTCAAAAGTACATGTAAAGACCTACTTCAATAAAGATATCTTGAATTTGAATTTATTTAAAGCTATAATCTTTATGTAAAATGCTACACATATCAATTCTTTTGGTAGAGTGAATTAAACTGAAGACAACAAATAACAGGATTTTCAATTTCAGAAACATAAATATTCAGTAACTCGTAAGAGGTAGGTACTTCGATGAAATAGTAATAGATTGCAAAATGGTTGCACCGATACAAAAACTAAAAGCTTATAAACAAAAAGTACACGCAAAAGATTCACCTCTATCATATAAACAGTTGAGGAACACGTACAAACATTGTTTTATATATATATTTATAATAACATCGCTTATATTCAGACCTGACTAACCGTGCTTTTCCTGGCTCCAAGACAAGAACACTTCAACCTTTTTGACGTCATCACACCAGAATATTTTTGTTTTATAATTTAAAATATAACCATAGACATGTTTACATTTTTTTAAATAAGAATATCAGTAATATTTAAAAAAAATATTTATTTATTGGCAAATCGCCAACACTTAGTTTTATTTACAGTAATTTGTAGCGGCGACTTAATTTTGATTAATACTAGTCCTATAGAAACGTACATTTATAACAAGAATGTTCTATTAAACCTTTTTGACATTGATAACTTACAGTCAAAATTAATAAACGATCCTTATCCAATTTCATAACAAAACACCTAGTAACCTATCTTGAGTTATTTTAATCCTGTGGATTATGTCTTATAGCAAATACATTTTAATAACCAAAAACATAACGAATAAACCATGTGTTTAGGAATTAAAATGTAAAACAAAACCATTCTCGACGTGATATACGACCATTGAACCAAACGTTATTTACGACCTCTGCGTGTTCTCAAGCGTCCATTACCAGTCGCGTAAACGTCGATACAATCGCTCTGAAGATGTACGACCTCACGGAATATTATTGTTTTATTGTTTGAAGATTTGTTTGTAATTAAATACAATTGCTCTGTTATATTAATTTATTGTTTGTTGTTAATTATTGTCTACAAATAATTATTGAATCCTGTGTGATCGATTGATAAATTATATCTATACTTATAAACGTACTAAAAACGTATTAAACGTACTATACTCGTACTAATCATACGGGACTTCCTGTCGAATCGCTCCTTCCGTTACAGAGTGGAAGGCGTGATGTCGACTCCCCGCCCCAACAGGGCGGGCGTCCCTCAAGGTTCAATCCTCTCACCAATTCTGTTTTCAATTTACTCCAGCGACATTCCTAGGCCGCGTTCTAAAGTAGAATTAGCAATGTTCGCGGATGACACCGCAATTTACACATCCTCAATGGATCCTTATGAAATCTCTCAACGGCTCCAATCCGCAGCCGACTCCCTGGGGAACTGGTTTCGGAAATGGAGGATTGAGGTGAACCCGGAGAAGAGCACCGCGGTACTCTTTGAACGGTCACGATCCACAAGGGGCCCGGAGATTAAACTCTTTGACAAACCGATTCCTTGGAAAAACAAGGCCAAGTACCTAGGAGTGACGCTGGACAAACAGCTAATATTCACCTCACATATCGAGGACGTTCGCAACAGAGCGGCCTTTATCCTCGAGCGACTTTATCCCCTGTTAGGCAAGCGGAGTAAAATGTCCCTTAGAAATAAGGTCACACTTTACAAAGCCTGCATAAGCTCCGCCATGTCCTATGCAAGCGTTGCCTTCGCTCACGCGAACCTGAAGCCCCTTCAGGTGCGTCAGAACAGATTCCTGCGGCTCGCCACTGGGGCACCGTGGTTTATGCGTAATATCGATTTGCACAGAGACTTAGACCTACCGACGATCGCACAGTATTTCAAGGGGCTCTCCAAAAGCTACTTTGACAATGCTGTGGGACACCCAAACCCGCTAGTGGTTAAGGCCACAGGATACACAGCCCGTAAGACCTTTCCTAAAGTCAGAAAGAGAAGACCCAAGTCGGTACTTTTCGATCCGGACGACGCGATTACGTTAGGGAACGCTACGTAAAAGCGGCAAAGCGTACATAAATACTACACATACACACACACACAGCGTCTTCGCCGGCGAAGACGAGGCCCCCATCAAAGCACGTTGCTCCGGCGTTCTGCCGTCGGAGGACGTTAGTGTTAAATCCTAACCCACATCCAACCCTCGCTGCCCACCTAACGGCGTCCTGAGCCGTGGTCCGAGCCTCACAGGAGGCGCCCTCAGAACGCGCGTTCCCCTGGGGCCCTTCAGGCCCCCCTTTTTCAAGGGCGGGTCTCTGCACCCGTCCATTCCACCGGTGACGCTGTCATGGCTAGTAGGGCTAACAGCAGAGACACACAAAAAAAAAAAAATACATATAAACGAGGGGCGCCAACAGATCCTCAATTTTGACTCGCTTCGCTCGAGAAAACTCGGGTGCCGTTTGCATATTAAGCGAAGCGAGCCAAGTGTAATGACTTATCGTTATGGACATTGTCGGTAATGTAGGAGATTTCAGATTTTTGGCGATTATTCCTCAACGACATGACTTTTTTCAGTTTTTTTTTTTAAACTATCCCCTAATGTGTGTCTTTTTGATTGCAATATTTCATAATTTTCCGTCAAGTAGTTTTCGAGTCTAATCGTGACAAAGAATGTGAAAAAATCTCCAGTTGAGCGCTCCGCTCGCCTCGCTCAATTAAAATTTAAGTGTCCGTTTTTATTTTTAATTCTCTGTCTGTCTGTTTGGTCCGTCTAATTTCTGTAACGGCTGGATCGATATTATCAGAACTTTCATAGACGGATAGCTGATGTTATAAAAAGTAACTTGGGCTACTCTTAATACTAAAACTACTAAAAAACATTCCGCGCGAACGAAGTAGTGTAGTATATATTTATGAATACGTATATGTATATAAACTATTCCATTTTTTAAGTGGAATAGATATCGACAAAATTGTATTGAAATCGTTTTAAAGATTAGCGCAAACGAAAATCATGACTAGCTGTATATAAAGATACTCAACACAGACATATTTTTAGTAGAATAGCTTAGCTTAAATAAATTGCAATAGCTAATAACCTTGTTTTACTGTTCCATGAGTAAATCAGTTAATGGTCTAAAAATATAAAAACAATTTCAACCGTCGTATTTTAAAACGTTGTTACTCACAGATTGTCATATTCAGAATTTATTGTCATAAAGGCAGAAGATGTTAAAGATAATAAAACAAAATGGCTATTAACAATTACCTATGTATTGTATGAAGCCACTCACAGACTACAAAATGATATATGAGAAATATAGATAACTATAAAAACTCTCAAATCTAGGATGTCCTAAGTAAGTAAGTAATGTTACTTACTATAAAATATATATATATTAATTAAAAGTTCAGTCGTTGAACGAAATGTGTTTTTGGTAACACGACGTGGGTGTGAAAACAAAAAAAAACTATTTGTTTATATTAAAAGGTTGTTAAATCGCTAACTTTTTTGCGGTCATTTTTAGTGTATTATTTACGACAGACATAAAATTCGTTACAAAAACAAATAATGTTCTAGTTCTAGAGTTTTATTTACATAAGCTTTTGCTAATGCATTTAAGAAAAAACGTAATAATCAAATTTTATCTGACAGCGGCTTTTATTTGCGTATTCAAACCTAGTACATAATACTTGTGCAAAACATATTTGATGAAATTAGATAGTACATATAAATGTCTTAAAAATAATAAATAGTATTCAGAGCTACTCGAGCTAATCGAGCTCCACGTCCGTTCTTTACCTACATATGGTAGGGCGATTATTAAAATCTAAGGTCAAAGGTCAAATATTTCTCTTCCTATGGGTTTTCGCTGTTTGTATTTATCTTAATATATAAAGCACAAAGACACTCACTCACTGACTCATTCATCGCTCTACAGCCCAAACCGTAATACCTAGAAAGCTGAAATTTGGACACAAGATTCCTGACATATTGAATAGGTGCAATAAGAAAGGATTTTACAAAGGTCCAAACCGCTCCAAAATTACAGCTAAAAAACTGCAAAATTTACCCCCGCTCCCTCCTTCTTCCATTGCATTGCAGTAGAAATTTAAATTATTTGGCCAGTCACTATGTTTATTCTCAACACGCTGCGATGTGAGAAACAAGAGTGTACCTACAACCCGATAGGAATGAAACTCTGTGATTATCAAACTCAAGGCTTTCTCGCGTGCGAGTCATGATGGGTTGGAGGATAGAGCGTGTATGTGTGAAGGGTAGGGCCATGGGTTCAATAGTCACGAAAGTCAGTTTTTATTTTATTCCCGTCGCGAAGCACGGGTAACCTGCTAGTAATCAATATTGTAAAGGATTCAATTGTCTACAACTTTTGTTTCTAAAATTTGTTTATACGTTGAATCTTTTATTAGATATCACGCGCTTAGAACATGATTTAGGTTTCTTACTATTAAGTTAGTGAAGTTATTAATATAAATTACATTAGAATGCAAATCTAATTTGAATATTTTCATTTTATTTGTGCAAAACGTGGCTAGAAACCTCAATATAGTCCTTGCATGTCTCTTATATCCCAATAATATTCATATTCATGACGTTATTACATCATGAGTATGTCATGAGTAGATCATATCATAACACCATAATTCTAATCAGTGAAATAAGAAAGTTTTCGAACAATGAAACAAGACTTCGCTAATTTGTATGTGTTTTGCAGGCATACAGATATATAAGGTTTAGTCTTTAAAATACTCGTCTAATTAAACTTTTTACTGATTGACTTACAATAACCGTTTATGTCATATAGATATTGTTGGTACAAAATTAATATGTAAAAGTAATCCAAGAATATCGAACAAGGAATTCTGTGCCATGATAATTATAATGTAATATTACAGTTATCCCCCCTATAACACGATAGTTTCGTTCCGCGTTGTAGGAAAATGCAGGAATTGTAGGAATATTCTTGTATAACGCGCTTATATGATCGTATAACGCGTTATGAACAAATAATTCTCATTTAAGTTTTCTCGTTAAAGGCGGTTTAAATGGAATATTAAGAAAGAACTTCATTTAATTTAATTTTTCATTAATTTTATTATTTCTATAACAGCACAATGTGCAAAGGTAAGCGAAATTAATTATGAACTGTAAAAAATCACTATAAATTTCATACTATAGAAATATACGTGGGAAACCCCGCGTTATATGAGCGAAAACACGTGTTATAGGGACTGAAATAGCGTTATAGAGGATATTATTGTACAGTAATAATCATTCTAGATTTATTTTCATCAAATTGTTAACACCGCCCTCTCTGTAATTTACATGGTACTAAGTATAAAGTAACATGAGTACGATGTAGACTAGCTGCAGATCAGATCAGATCAGACAGAGTAAATCTTATTTCTTTTTATTGCTTTAAAACTTTTTACTATTTATTAAATAAATCATAAGTGGCGGCATGTTACTCACACGCCTAAATCGGTTTTATATTATATTTATTCAAGGAAGTCAATAACAAAAAGTCTTTCTTAAAAATACACTATTTATGGTAATAAAAATAAATAAAAAACAAACGTTGATTTATTGATCTATTTCATAAATACATTAAAGATGGAATTAACGGCGTTAATTGTAATTAAAAAGTTAATTTTAATGTTAACGGCCTGTTATGGTGGTACAAACTATGACCTTAGAACTAATTGCGTTTTACTTGGAGGTTGACATCATTGCTTCCAGATTCTTCATTTCAGCTGTAAAATAAATATTTTGTTAACATATCTTATATTTATACGATGTTTAAGACAATAATGTATAAATTATTTGTTTTACGATTGACAGTTTCATCATTTACTTAGCAATAATTTATATATTTCATAAAACTCAATATATAATCTGGAGTAATGAGAAATGTTACAAGAAAAGTTATTATAACCGATAAAAAAGTAAAAAAGGTGGATCAAAAATGTCAACATGTCATAAAATACTCAAAAACCTGTGCAGTTTCTTGACTTTGTTTTAAATAATATCAGTATAGGCTCCATTCTTAATTATAATGTCAGTTTCCTTTTATCTTCTACTTGGCTTTAATTAAATTAACTGAAAAATATTAATACAAACCTGCGGAAGCAATAGCCTTTTCCTCTTTGAGCTTAGCATCCCTGATGACCTTCTCCTTGGCTTCAATTTCACGGAACTTGGTCTCCTTCTTGGATAGTCTGTTCTGGTGGAACATGCCATATGCAACACCCAAGCCGAGGAACGACCATCGACCGAACTGGAATCACAATCATGAAGTCTGTTTATTGTAGAAAACTAATTATTAAATATTTATTGTATGTGGACGTTTTAACTCCTATACTGTCAGATTTTAAGTTATAAATGAATTTGAAGCAGGTTTTCATAATTATTCCTAAATAAAAGTCTTATAATCGGTTACTTTAGTATAGAATAAAGTTTTTATCTCACTGGAAACAGGAATATTTTTACTCAAAGAAGGCGGGATTAAGAATGGTAATAGCTCTGCTGTATAGATTACAGAACACTTCTCGCAAATAATAATCATTCTTAATTTAAATAATGAACTAGAAAGAGAAATGTATATTTTTTGAAAAAGGAATGAAGTCCGAAAACACTGTTACATAATTAATATTTTGATATATTTTATTTGCTTACCCTGATTAAAGGAGATACTCGCACTGGAGGTCCATAAGGCAGTTCAGACATTTTAGCAAATTTTTAAGATATTTTAATCTAAAGAGATTTTTTTTGTAAATCCTAGAAGTTTGTAAGCCCTATAGGTTATAGTTCGATGTTACCAGTCAAATTAATAGTGAATTTGATGGCGTAAAAATAGAAAACATTGAGTCAAAAGAAAAAATATAAACATTAAAATTATAGTAAAACATGCACATACAAATGATTATTTTAATATTGAGCAGCATTAATCATAAATTATTTAATATTTAAAACACAAATAATTATACATATATCTATTAATTGTTAACTTATTAATTGCATATTATGTTAAGATTAGAATTATTTAAATAATATTTATTTCGATAAAAAAATATTGTATAGTTTTAAGAGCATGCATGCGTATAACGCAATGTAAAAAAGTATGAATTCGACATTGACAACCCACAACATCATTCATGATTCATGAATGAGAAAAGTCAAAATGTGACGTTACAGCCATTTTCATTCGAGTCATTCAATATATACGATTGATAATTCCGTATTCCAAATTCTAATCAATTAGTCTGCAATATGGCGGTAATGGTGTCGTTGGTGTCTGTTGCAGTTTCGATATTATACACACCGGTTTTACTTCTTATTTTGTGTGTGATATTTTTGGCCTCTATCGGAAAATCGCTAGGAGTGAGACGTCTCTATGTGAATATTTTACTGAAACTATTTGAAGTAAGTATTTTGTTAAGCAATCTTTATTATCGGTACCCACGAATTAATGATAATTCTTTTCGTGTAATATGATTCAGCAGTACTTTGAGACACAAGGTCTCATGTTTAATTTAAAAACTAAATAAGTACTGTTTACATCATCCGGTACGACGCAACATGGTCATTTAACTACCGCATTTTTGTTTGTATTTACGTAAGCAACACGTTTTTAAATTTTAAATCGCTGGATACTTACTTTGAATTAGACCCTTAGAAATGTTATACTTACTTTTTTTTTATATTACATTATTTTAATACATACAACTCAACTTTATTTTTAAAACCGTATATATTTAACGTTATAACCTTTACGATTATATTATTATAATTTATACCAATATTATATCAATGTTTTGAATATTTTTTATTTATTATTTGTTAATTCCTAATGAGCATACATATAGCCAAAGTAAGTCATATTAGATACTCGGTGTAAAACATTTTCTTACACAAATCATCTCATCTCTGAGCGCAGGTAATAAATAGTAATTACATAAATTATGGAGCCATTACTAGATACAGTCTTGCGCAGAAATGATAAAATGAAAGAGATTACAATATAAATAATATAGTATCTTACTTTATTAATTAAAAAACATACATATTTAATTATGCACAAACATTTGCTTTGATAAATAGGTGAATGCAATATACATAACAAGGAAACTCTATTTCCTGATTGAATTAAAAGTTTTGCTTTTGATCAGAACGTAATAAAATAATAGACAAAAGACAGTAACAAATATTTTTAATATAAATTATAAATCCATTAAATACTTTATTCAAACTGAAATGTAATATTTAATATATTTCATTGCATTTTGAGTGTTTACCTCCATTCTCATTGTTGGTCGTAAAACAATAAAATATTGAAAGTTTTTATGTATTGTCAAGAAAAGATTAATACAACAACATATATATATATATATTTGCTACTATGGTACCTCATAATTTAGTAATAATTACAAGTATATCAGATTAATGACAAAGATAATTTATTATTGTATTCAACAATCACTATCTTTCAATCACTATCCATCTCTAGGTGGGGTCGGTATATTTTTCTTGGTATCTCCGTCTCAACTCCTCTCTTCATCGTGTTACAAAATTAATATATTAATATATATTTTAGTTACAAATCATTGATTCACAGACAGATTACACCAATAAAACGTTGTATTAGTAAATTTGGGATAAATTCACAATTTCTAGCAATCTTTTACACAAAGGTCATTCAAAACATATGTTTGCTTCATAATTTTTTATATAGATAACAATTACTTGTTATCAGAGTTCAAAATCCAATACAATGTATACAGTATATGGATAATAAAATCAAAAGCCCCTATGATTATATTATGGATTATATTAACACTAAACCACCGACAATTCTTGTATACCTGTTCCTACCGTATGCGGTCTAATTGACCGGTTATTAAAAGTTATTTTATTATATGCAGGTAATAATGGAAGTAACTAAAAGTAAAGAGTGTAGAAAATATTATATGCATATTCTAAGAATTGTCATGTAGTTTGATAACGATATTATAATGTTTAAAAATGTGTCAGTTTTACAAAAGTTTAAGAACAGTAAATTTGACCGGGACTTGGTAGGTTTTGTGTTAAAAAAATGCAACTATGTCCACAGATAGCACTGATTACTAATTGCCATTACCAATTTTATTATCTGTTACCGAGTGAAAATAAAGAAAGATAAAAAAAGATATGTTTAGATAAATAATCAAATTAACTCAAATCTATCATAAGATTGACTTCAAATCTCAATTTGATGTTATTACAATAATATAACAAATATATTCACAGGATTATTTTTGTTCACGTTTCTTTGTTTCACTTTAAGACAAAGTCCTTTGTTATATATTAAGTGATATAAAATTAACAAAGCATTTGTTACATTTTATTTTTTATTTTTTTGATTTGATTGAAAATGTAGATTTTAAAAATGACCTTCGGTTTTGATATCCCACTTATTGAGAAGAATTTAAAGGCGATATAATATAACATAAGAAAAATATAGTAAAAATGGGGAAGGGGGGGGCACTGTTAATTTGTTTTTTGAGTGTTATTAAATGTCCACGCGGACGGAGTCGCGGTGTACATTTAGTATTATCGTGAAGTGGATGGATAAATGTTTGAAATCTCTATATAACTCTTATAATATATATATATATATATATATATATATATTTCCACTTGTAATTGTACTTTGTTTGGTAAATCTGCCATGTTTATTAGCCATGGCTTGCTTATATGAAATGCATGAGAATTTTTTCAATTTGGACATTGTCACGATAGCTCAGTTGTTGAGCGGCGCGACGTATGAAAAGATAGCGGATTCGAGTCCTGTTCGTGAATTTTTTGCAATTAAATTGCGTTATAGAGATTGTTTTAATATTTTCACACCGTTGATTATTGAAATAAGTAAGATACATATAATAATAGTTTTTTTAATCATACACCTGCCTGCGTAGTCGTTGACGCATTTCGTATAACTAAGGTCAAAGGCCAAAGGTTAAGCTTAATATTTTGTAATTATTAGTAGAATATGTTAAAAATATTTTTGCTCGAGTAGAAGAAATCCGATACATACATACTGTACATTTTTTTTTAATTTTTTTTTCTTTGATTTATGATTATAATATTACGTTTGCGGTTCTAATGTTGGTTTGCATTGGTTGGTGGGGTGGTTGGTTGGTTGGTTGGTTTGTTGGTTGGTTTGTTGGTTGGTTTGTTGGATGGTTTGCATTGGTTGGTTGGTTGGTTGGTTGGTTTGGTAGACATTGAAATAACTAGAAATAAATAAAAAGAAATTATTCAAATATTACTTGCTAGTTACTTAAATATTTTGGTTTACATTACTTATAACAAAATGATTTTTTTTTAATCTTCTGTTTGCTCCGCCTATCCCCGAAACGGCTGAACTCCTTTTAACAGAACTTTCACTGGCGGTTAACTGATGTTATAAGGAGTTTTAGAATGATTTTATTTTTAAAAACATTTCACGCGATGAACGTCGCGGGAACAGCTTGTGTTTAATGTAAATTTAACATTGAATTCATGTTATTGTTATTTCAATCAGGCGTACATTGCATTCAGGAGAAGTGACTTTATTAGCAAAGTTCAAAAGGTTAGGTCAATGGGGAAGAACCGGTCAGAATTCTATGATTTCTTAGCTGAGTATATGAAGTCATAATTAGAATTTCTTAAATATTTACATATATTCATGTGTTCATAAATTTACTTAGTATCCTCTATAGAGTAATACAATCTAATATTAAATGACAAGAAATTATAATAAAATAATAATTTGTGGCGAAATATCTGTATAAAAAATAATAATATTGGTTGTCTGTCTGTCCGTCTCTATGTGTGTACGCGTAACACCTAAAAATACTGGACCGATTGTAACTTAATTTTCACAATTGGAAGATTTTAAATAATATAGGTTATATAAAATCAAGAAGTTGAAATCGAATATTTAGCGAAACTATATCTAAAACGCTCATCTAAGGTAACCATCGTTCTAACCATCCTGACAGGGACGGATTTGGAAGGCTGCAGGCCCCGGGGCAACGAAGAAGTGGAGGCCTCAAATTATTAATTATTTTTCTTTTTTTTTTGGGTCAGCTGTTAAAAAATTTATTGTAGACAAATAAAATTATTTCAAAAGAGAAAGTAGTAATTTGTTATAGTTATTAAAAACTAAATTAACGTGTTAACGAATAGATGTTTGTGAGCTAAATGGAAACTTGTAATCAAGGCTCTCTGATATAACGATAAAAATATTATTGTTTCTGCAAGTATGTTAAATACTTGGGATGAAAGACGTAAAAGTTGCTGATCCGACAAAATTTAGATTTTTTTTTACCTTTATAGTGGGGCCCCTCTTCTGTGGAGGGCTCGGGGCAGTAGCCCCATCTGCCATCCCCGAAATCCTGCCCTGATGACCCGATAAAGTTTATAGATTAAGTTACACGGAAAATCACATTATACGCTTATAGTGTGTATCCTGTAAAGTATACGAGAATTTTTCTGTATTGCTACTAAGGAACTGCTACTGTTGAAAATTTTGGTTATTATTTTCTTTCATTATACGTTAATCTAAACCGATTTTGATAGGAATCTCACAAGCCAAATATATATATATTTGGCTATATATAATAACATATATGTTATTATATGTTATATATGTATATTCAATTTTCCTATATAGAAAGTAATGTACGGAACGTTACGGGAAAAACTTGTAATACAATAAGTAACAAAATATAAAATTAAAATAAAAAATATTTGAGTACTAACACACCGAGCATAATCACGCTCGATTTATTAATCCGGACGCTATAAATATAAATAATAATATTTATATATCTAGTTTGTGTGAACTGTCATGGGTTATCCATTGACAGTTCACACAAACTAGATGTTACGGAATAATACTAATCGATATATATATATATATGTATATATAATTCTATTTATTATATAATAATTAAACGTTAAATATCTTAGTGTTGTGTTTTTAGTTCTCTTAGTATTTTTTTTTTTTACTTAAGATTTCTATATCAAAATATTGTCCAACTGATTGGTATTTTTCATGAATTGACTATAAATATTATTTTAAAATTATTCCTTAAAATTACGTGTTGATAATTACTAAATGTATCAAACGATGATTTGATAGTTTGATGCTTTCAGTGAGGACAATCCTCAAAAATACAATTAGTAACTAAGAAGTCTACTTCCGCAACTATTTATAGAAATTTGATTAAAATAACATAATAAAATAATAATAAAGAACTCTTTACATGATCTAGATAAGGCCCCTCAGGCTCCTTATATTTTCAAAACGGGGGCCTTTTATTAATATAAAATTTCAAAAGAAAAACTTTAAAATATTTAATGTCTATGTATTTTTAAATATAATATAATAAATAAGTAACATCCTTTTCCTATTACGATTTAAAGAAACCGTTGTTTGGAGGTCATACGGAAATATATATTTGCTTTTAGTTTACGTTGTTTAAGTAAAGTGTATTATAAAAATATCAGAGATGGCTCAAATAATATTAATCCGGCTCTGTTGGGTTCGGTTCGGTCAGGTTCCCTTTCATATGTTCCTAAACTATGAATTATGGTCATAGTACTTTTTTATCTCAATTTTTTTTTATCTAATGCCTGTCATCGGATGGCAGTGTCTTAGTTACAAGAGTTACATGACTAATGGTATAATAAAAGTATGGTAATAAAAATTATATAATTACCCAAACAAAAACAAAACCGCATATAACTAATACATTGAAATCCATTGAAGTTAATATAATTTTTCCGTTAGATAAATATAATTATAAAGTTCAAAGTTTAATAATCACTAGCACGTAAGTATGACATGTATTCGCGATAACTGGCCGTGGTTGACTTTGACCCAGTGGCATATGAATGCAAACAGATAGGTTTAGACTGGAAATTAATAATCTATCCCGATACAATTGATGCTAGTTTATACTCAAATGACACGATTTGAGTGTAAGAATCTCGGATTGAAGATTGGCTGATAAGTTTGTGTAAATTTAATATATATATATATATATATATATATATATATATAGATACTAGCAAATTTCCTCCCGCTTTGCTGGGTACACTATTAATTTGGATGTGAACTCAGATTGCTATGGTAACCTTTGTCATATTATCCGTTGTCATCTTAACCGTTGTTATGGTAACCTTTGCTATATTAACTCCGACCCAATGCATAAAGTTGAAATCCGTTGGGATAGGAATTTCGTAAAATCCGTTCTTAGTGGACGTCTACGTCACAAAGGAAGTAACGTATGTAAAATTCTAAGTAATTTGGACATATATTTTCAGAGATTTCGTGATGAGTCAGTGAGTGGTAATCAATATATATATATATATATCATCACATGTTAAGTGTTATCATATAAAAATAATCAGGCGCAGATATATTATTTTGTAAGCCACTTGTGGTGTAACTCTGTCTGCCTTTTGTAATAATATAGAACGCCTAGATCTTATATGTTTATCTCTTAATCGATAGTGTTTCTGATTAAATGAATCAAGTACATATAAAAAACATAACTTTAATTAAATTGTATTAAGTCGCAGTACCGGTCAACGCTCCACAACATGAAGACAAACGGACCATCTCTCGTATGTTAATAAACAACGATAAAGGTTCCAATATCATGATTACAATGATAACGGCTTTGAAATCACAATTTCTTTACCGTTTGTATCGAGTTTGATTAAAAAATATTATTGAGCTGAGCATAAGCGAAGCTCTTAACCGTTTGGGAGACCTTTTTTTATGTTTAGTTGTCTCCAGAATGCGACGAGATAATTAGCTAAAAATTTTCTTATGTATGTTTGAGTCGAGCGCGGATGTTATAGCGAAACCAGATTGAAAAAATGTTTAGCCATTCAAAAGTTATCAAAAAAAAGATCACTCCTGCCATAGACAATACATTAGAGCTGCCGTGCGCGTGCGAGCAATGTGCTGAGCTAGAAGGTGACAATTAGTCCTAATAAATCGATATTTTCTGTAGCTATTCAGATGAAAGGAGAGGGGCTCAGCTCATCACCCTCCGCGCACGGTTGGCGGATCCTAGTATTTTAATTTCGATTTTATATGTTTGGTTCAGAAAGAAAAAATATTGTGCATCTCTCTCTAACTAATGTTGGTGGTGGATGATGGTGTCTCTTTCGTTTTGTTCGACCTTCAAGGACGTGTTTGAATTGTTAGTCCTTGGGCGTATTGGGACAATGAGGCCCCTATGACTTAATAGAATAGGTAGGTATAAGCAAAATGCTATATATATTTACATCAAATTTATTTAATACACATAAAAATCACTTGAACTAAGTTTGGGATACAATTTTGACAAGTCCAGGCCCCCTGTGATCGGGGGCCTTGGACCCCGTGACGCCTTTAATACGTCCATACGTCTTATAAATCCAAAGTCAAATAATAACTTCCTAAACTCGTACGTTGAAAATAAACAAAAAAAACATGACTAATATTTAATATTATATTAGTCTTAAAGTATAATTAATCTGATAACGTCATAATTTGTTTAACCTTACGTATATATATATATATAAACACATATATATATATATATATATATATATATATATATGTGTAAATAAAATTGAAGTGTCTGTTTGTAAATCCATATTAACAGCTTTTCAATAAACGCATATGAAGTGTATACGGTACTTACATATTTTTTTGTTTATTTGTCTGTCTGTTTGTTCCATCTAATCTTTCAAACGACTGGACCGATTTTAACACGACTGTCACGGGCAGATAGCTTGTCTTATAAAGAGTGATTCAGGTCGTATTTATTAATTCCAAGCGAACGAAGTCGTAGGAACAGCTAGTGTTAAATAAAATTGATACAAAAAACCTTAGTAATATATATAAAAAGATATTATAAGGATAATTTATATTAAAAACATTATTATAACATAATAACAAATCAATTACAAAATCCAAACCAATCCAATCCATGATTACGTAATTAAATTATTATCGATTATTCAAGATTATAATTTTTATCGTATAAATCTGCAAAGTGCTTTATTTTTAAATAACATAATCTTATAGATTTATCGATAACAATGAAATTATTATATTAAATTTAATAATTACAAAATGGCGAATGTTATTTGCAAGTGCGAGTTTAGTGTATTGCACTGGCTTAAACAGTGTACAATTTATCGAGCACTAGATCAATTAGCATTATGAAATAGACTATGAAGACTAGTGAGTGTCATACACTACTCTGTTTAGTGCGACATATCATCAAAGAGGATCTTGTAACTAAGACAATAAGGTCCCCTTTCTAGTGGGTGCTGAGAAGGGGGAGGGGGGGGGGGGTCGAGGTTTTTAAAGATTGCGGCGCTAATCGCGTTATATAATTGGTGTGAACTATTTCTGAGGTCAAATAGTTTGAAATCGGATAACGTAATGGGGCCCATTTTGTTATCTATTCAGACTATTTATAAATGAAATGGTTGTTATATTATATGTTTGTTAATAATAGGACTTGATAAAAATATATATGTTTTGTTCCCGGCTCCGTTCACGGTGGTAGTGGTCGTACCAGAAATTACTAACAAACAGACATGAAGTAATTTTATCATAAATATTTATTGTAATGACAAATTCCCTCATATCTATAGTTTTAAACTATTTGTTTTATGTGAAATTGTTTAAAAAGAAAATATAATTTATTCGATTGCCTCAGTAAAAATGAAATGTAAATGAGGAGGAAAAATTTACATTTTTATGTTGTTTTCTTTTTATCTAACCATATTGAGAACATGGCCGCCATGTAATAGACTTTCCATTTAAATCAGTTGTAATGACAGATGACATTTTTTTTACATTTAAATTAGTTGTTTTAAACGTAAATAATTAAATCCATTGTGTTTGAAGAAATGTTATTATTACACAACACAAGGTTATAACAAAAGTTTTTAAAAAAAAAATTATAAATAAAAGTAAGTATTTTTATTGTTGTACCGCACAGTTGAATTAAAACTATATATGAATTATATGGATTGCGATACTATATACTCTGTGACCCTTATCTTACATACATACATACATACATACATACATATTATCATATCGTCTTTCCCTGAAGAGTAATGAGAGACCATAGACTTCCCCTTGCTCCTCCTCACATATTTTTCGCTTCTTCTACTCTCATATTCCTTCATACTCGCTCGCCACTTCAGGGTACTCTTGACCTATCCCTTCAAACCATCCCCAATCTGATCGAGGATCCTGTTCCGACCTTTCCATTCGATGTTTTACAATGTCCGATTGCGCTAATCTCCAAAACCATTGAAGCGATTTCACTGAAATTTTGTAGATATCTAGTCTAGTCCAACTAAAACGATAGGATAGTTTGTCTAAGTATTTCTATTATTTATAGTTTATAAAAGCAACAAACAACCTGCGTGTATAGTTTTTTTTGCGAAAGAATATTTTATGTTTTATATAAATTATAAAGTGCATGTGAAATCGCCCGCAACAGCTAGTGTATGTTGATAATTCCTTGCAGTACGGCAGACAGCACATTGAAGTTGCCAAGAAATTGCAGCGAAACGACAGCTCTGATGAAGAGGAGACACCGACGCCCGACGACAAGCCGCCGTCGGCTATCATCAAGGAGAATGGAAGTAATGGTAAGATGAGATTAGGGATGGTACCACAGAGGGATCAGGGTCAAGGAGCCCTTACAGCAACTATAACGAGTGATAAACATTCCCCTTCCCCCCCACCACTTCTTAAAGATTTGTATATTTGCAAATCGTGCAAAAAAAATTAACTGCTCTGAATTCAACAATTTATCTCTTTCCAAGTGAGTAAATTTCTTTTTAAATTCAAATTGCCATGGTTAGAGTTTACGATTTGTTTCAGGTACCAAGATGAGTGTGATAGAACGACAAGAGATCCTTGGACCCTCGCCGGAACTCAACTACAAGAGGAGCATGAGCCAGGAACGACTCTCTAACGGACATAAACCAGAACTCAAGCCGGAGGTTGGTCTTTCTCACTTGGATAGGCTAACACCGAAAAATTTATTGTAGCAATTGCCTTTTAAGTGTTCAATATACATTCTCCTACATTCCGAGATCGTAGTCAACCCTAGATCTAAGATCAATTATCGACACGCATTTAATCCTCATTACTAATATATTTTGGTATATACAATAGTACATATTCCAAATTATCTCTCCAGAACGGTCTGGAGTTCCATCTCCACCACTGCATGGACCTAGTCCGTGCTGGCGCTGAGGCCATCATCGAGGACCAGGTCACATCAGTGTTTGAGGCCGAAGAGCTCCGCAGCTGGAATCTTCTCACGAGGACCAACCGGTAGGACTTCGCCACCTTGACCTCCCCCCCGCCCCGTCGTACTCTTTACTAACTTCATTTCCATTGCAGACAGTACGAGTTCCTCACGTGGCGTCTCACCATCATATGGGCCATGGGCTTCGTGGTCAGATATTTTTTCCTGCTACCGCTGAGGATTGTGATATTTGTTATTGGAGTAAGATTTTATTTTTATATATATAACACATTATTTTCAAATCTTACTATTTTTAGACAACCAAGCAATTACACGTCAGGTAACATTCAGCCCCTACTCCGAATATAATAAATTATTACCAAGCCTTAGTTTACCAATTAATACCCTCTTGTATTCACTACTAATAACATATTTCTTGACAATCGAGCAATTACACGTCAGGTAACATTCAGCCCCTACTCCGAATATAATAAATTATTACCAAACCTTAGTTTACCAATTAATACCCTCTTATATTCACTACTAATAACATATTTCTTGACAATCGAGCAATTACACGTCAGGTAACATTCAGCCCCTACTCCGAATATAATAAATTATTACCAAACCTTAGTTTACCAATTAATACCCTCTTATATTCACTACTAATAACATATTTCTTGACAATCGAGCAATTACACGTCAGGTAACATTCAGCCCCTACTCCGAATATAATAAATTATTACCAAACCTTAGTTTACCAATTAATACCCTCTTATATTCACTACTAATAACATATTTCTTGACAATCGAGCAATTACACGTCAGGTAACATTCAGCCCCTACTCCGAATATAATAAATTATTACCAAACCTTAGTTTACCAATTAATACCCTCTTATATTCACTACTAATAACATATTTCTTGACAATCGAGCAATTACACGTCAGGTAACATTCAGCCCCTACTCCGAATATATAATTAATTATTACCAAACCTTAGTTTACCAATTAACACCCTCTTGTATTCACTACTAATAACATATTTCTTGACAATCGAGCAATTACACGTCAGGTAACATTCAGCCCCTACTCCGAATATAATAAATTATTACCAAACCTTAGTTTACCAATTAATACCCTCTTGTATTCACTACTAATAACATATTTCTTGACAATCGAGCAATTACACGTCAGGTAACATTCAGCCCCTACTCCGAAGGTGATGACAATGGTAGTGACGTTGTCGCTCATCGGCCTCCTGCCGAGATGTCGGTTCCGGCTCATTCTAGGAGCCATGGCCTACAAAGTGTCGATGCGTAACCTCCTTCGCGGTGTGTCCGTCGTCACCAACTTCCACGATCTGGAGTTCATGCCGCGCTCCAATGGCTTCTGCGTCGCCAACCATACCAGCCCCATAGACGTGGCAGTGCTAAGTGCCAACAGCTGCTACTCCTTGGTAGGACAGAGTCGACGATTGTCTGGTGCCGATTGGGGCTGATGTGCTTGTTGTTGTGACGTCCTTGTCCTGTTCCTTTTTGGGTTTTACAGCATCTTTTATAGCATTTTGGTATCATACTATGTGTAACATAAATTGCCCCGTAACTTTATGGTTTCAAACATTCTTAAGGTTACGGGGCACTTGGACATCAGCAGTACAGACACATGTTCTAGTGACATTAAGTACAACCAAGTGAAATCATAAGTGTTCACAAGAAGCCTCGAAGAACAAACGGGTGGTAAAAAAAACACAATCTAGCCCCAAATTAACGTAGGTGTGGTGGCTGATCGCGTGCACGGCGGTAGTGGGTACGCTCCCGGACGGTGCGTTCAAACATCGCGTCAACGAGACGCTATCGCTGATGGTGTTCAACTTCCTGTCGCGGTGTATCTCGTCCGTGGTGACGTACCACGATAGGTGTCATCGGCCCCAGAGCGGTATATGCGTCGCCAACCACACTAGCCCCATCGACGTGCTGGTGCTGATGTGCGACCGGTGCTACTCGCTGGTGAGTATGGGTTCGCGATCTTGCCCCGATGATGCAGGAGTATGTGATGATCACTTTCCATCAGGTGATCGAAAGACCTTTAAAAAAAGTACATTTAAAACTTAGATATCTATTAATTACAGAATGCCGAAAATATTTTTTTTTCACTTATTCATTACGAAAACGACACATTTCTTCATTATATAAGTCGGGACCATGCTATTAAAGAGCTTGATCAGCTTTCATTATCACGGGGCATACGATGCATACGGGGCATACGAGGCATAAGGGGCATATAAGTGCATGCATATTCAAGGGGCACTTTGTTACACAAAGGGTTACACGTGCCCCATAGTTTTAATGTGTTTGTTTTTTTTCTCTGTTAATATTTAAGTGGGTACTATATATT
This sequence comes from Melinaea menophilus ssp. n. AW-2005, assembly GCA_918358695.1. NCBI lineage: Eukaryota > Metazoa > Arthropoda > Insecta > Lepidoptera > Nymphalidae > Melinaea > Melinaea menophilus. The sequence goes on along the minus strand of OU911040.1, from coordinate 3,810,212 downwards.
GAAGGTTGGATAAATCATGTCTTTATGGGTAAATTGTATGGACAATTGTCTTTAAGCTCAGGTGACGCGATCTTTCAATTTAAGTATGAATACGATCGCGTGTAAAACATAAAATGTTCGTTTATTTGCATGTTACGTTGTATGTAGGTATGTTATGTAATCTGACATAATATAACATTTCTAGTATTAATTCGATTGTATGCATTTTATAGAAATTCTATATATTTCCTATAACAAATTATTACACGTACATATATTTAAATTATTTCATCGTTTCTTATGAATTATTATTAATATATAATTCCCAAGTTACAATATTATACATTCCTAGTAAAATGTACATAAAATGTAAAACTAAGGAGAACTTATATATGTATATGCTTCTGGATGGATTGTTGATAGATCTAAGGTTAGGGCAGACGAAGTCGCGACAAAAGGTAGTATTATCATCGGGTAAGTTGTTTGACGGCGGTGTAGATGATAGAGATGATTGCAGATCGGTCAGAGTCACAAAGGGTTCCTCGGTGTCCTCCAGCGAGCCCTCGCACGCGCCTCTCCCCACATTTGGTTCGAGAGGTCGGAGGTTAAGGACAGACACGCAGTGGCTAGTAGGTAATTATTGATTTAATTATTTTATTAAAATAAAATTCATTTCAAATTTCGTTATCTACATCGCATTGCACTCAGTGAAAAGCCCTCAATTTGGAATTACAAAATGACATTTGTAAAACAGTAAAAAAAAATCGAGTTTGTTATATTATGGTACCAAGTCCTGACATTCCCATTTGACGTATACAATTGATCACTGGTATAGTTTCAAAGTGGATAATCTATAAATAAATAAATATATAATAACAACTAGACATTTACATAAACTTTATATACATCAAATATTTATTCGTTATCAGACTGAAGGAGCACATATCTGTTCCCGACAACCCCCCCATACTCATCTTCCCGGAGGGCACGTGCATCAACAACACCTCCGTGATGCAGTTCAAGAAGGGGAGCTTCGAGGTCGGGGGAACCATCTACCCCGTGGCCATCAAGTCAGTACAATCACACTTGAAATAAATTGAAATAATTATAACATTATACATATTAGTTTAAATATTTTAAATCGGGGTGGAAATTTAAACAGTGTAAAATCAATCCTGAAAAAAATCTTAAAAACTATAATACTCTTATTATTGCCTCAAAATTCGTCCTCACACATATGTTAACGGTACCGACATGCCCCTTATGGTATCAATCTGCCCCACAATTCGTCCTTACAGACACGTCAACTCTAACAATGTGACCCACAATTCGTCCTCACAAACTCGTTAACGATAACAACATGCCCCTTATGGTACCAAGCTGCCCCACAATTTCTCTTCAGAGAGATGTTACCGGTTACAAAATGCCTCTTACAGTGACAATCTGCCATACAGTTCCTCTTCACAGACATGTAAACTGTAACAAACTGCCCGTAGATACGACCCGCGCTTCGGGGACGCGTTCTGGAACTCGTCCCGCTACGGCATGCTGCACTACCTGCTGAACATGATGAGCTCGTGGGCCATCGTGTGCGACGTGTGGTACCTGCCCGCCATGACGCGCCGCGCCGACGAGAGCGCCGTGGACTTCGCCAACAGGGTGAAGAGCGTCATCGCGCGCCGCGGGGGACTCGTCGATCTCATGTGGTACGCGCCGCTCTAATCCTATAGAACTAATATCAGCTGATGTAGAGGAAGGGAGTTCGATATTTAATGTGTGTGTGACTAATACCAGCTGATGTAGAGAAAAGGAGTTCGATCTTTAATACGCGTATGACTAATACCGGCTGATGTAGAGATGTGGTGGAAGGGAATTCGATCTTTGATGGCGTGTGACTAATACCATCCGATGCAGTGGAAGGGAGTTCGATCTTTGATTCGAGTGTGACCAATACAAGCCGATGTAGAGGAAGGGAGTTCGATCTTTGATTAAATACTTACAGTTTACAACCGATTAGAATAATATGTTTTTAATAAATTTATCTATCCTTATTATTGAGGCTTTGTTGGATATTTTGTGAACTCTTCATTTTTATGTTCCAGGGACGGACAACTGAAACGGATGAAGGCGAAGAAGGAGTGGAGGGAACTACAGCAGGAGGAGTTCAGCAAACGATTAAAAGGGGAATAGTATACATATAGATTACAGTCTGAACCGGGACTCTGGTTATTGTGAATAAAGACTTGTTGTTACAATTATTTACAATTCGGCGGCTGTTACAATACTTTGTAAAAACTTGAAAAAATTTACATTTTTTTTATTCATATATCGTGTGATTGACGTTTTTTTTTTTGTTTGTAAATATTAATAAAAATAAATAATTTGTACGCACACACGTCTGTACGGCAGCTTCTTAATTAGCATTTATTAGTAATACTCGTTACTTTTTTAATAATAAATAATAAAATTACCCTATTTATATAAAAAAAAATGTAATCAAATCTTAGATGTAGTTTGAATTGTAAAGTTAAAGTACGGACTGACTGTCGTTTTAATGAAATTATTGTGAACTTTTTATATTTATCCTTGATTATATCTTGTGTTTCAAATTAATGTAAAATTAATATTCGAACCCGCTACCTTTGAATGATTTTAACCGCTCTAACAACTGAGCCCTAGTGTACTTTAGAAAAATCTTAAAATATGTTTAAAATTTTTGTTTTATGAGAAAATAAACATTGGTTTTAAAATAATGATTGCATTTATAATGCTTTTTCTTATAATTATTACAGAATCGGTGATAAATGTTGTGATGTTGAGGGATTTTTGGTTATTTTGAAAATATCGGTACCAACTGACCTTATAACTTATCAATATTAATAAAATATTGTTAATGAATATTACAATAAAAAATACTGTCATTTTGTTTTATATTTTTCTGGTAAAAAAAATAGTAATTTGGTGTTTTTTTTTGTCACACTCTTATACTTAAAGGTTGCCTAAACAAGCAATATATTTTTGGATTGCTCAATTGTGATGAAACTCTAGAGTTTGAAAGATAGTGGATATCTTTAATGTGTATATTCTTGTATACTTTTTTGCTCTAAGATGTAAGTGTTTACAGTTCAACGGACACGATGCGACATTGTGTAAATAGGTTACAACAACATCACAGTTTCACGTCGTGTCGTGTCCGTCGCGCTGTCGTATCGCATAGAATGCATAACTATTTTATAAATTTGTAACTCAATAATAATTATTAATATTATTAAAATGGCCTCAATAACCTGGCTTATTTGTAATGTAAAAAATATAGTCGGAAAGCATTAATTCTTTAACAATGTAACTGTCAATGTCATAATAAAATGGCGGTAAAGTGCTTGTCAGTGTCCGAACGCTGAATAGTTTTAGATTTTAGACGTCATGTTTATGTTTGTTCTATTTATTGTGAGCTCTTTGTAATGTTTTTATTATTTTATACTCGAGTAAATGAATGTATGTCTCGATTTTGTTATTTTATTTCTGTCAGTTTATGATGAAATGTGTCATTTGAAAAGGATGAATGGAATGAACCTTTGCCTTTTATGAATAAATAAATTTTGGCACCAATTTTGACAATTATTTCCCAATCTTATCGACAAAACTAAATATAATATATATATATATATATATATATATATATATATATATATATATATATATATATATTAGGTTATTATAGTACAAATTATATAAGACGAGACACAAAAATAATAATCAAAATTGTGCGGCCGGAAACTCCGTCAGGGATGAAGTTCCTTACGTTTCTTCTTCAACTCCGAATGTAGTTGAAAATGAAATGAAATGAAAATTCATTTTATATTATTTTAATTCAGTAAATTTTTATTTCATATTTGTTTTTTCTAGGTAAATAATCTAAAACAACGAATATGAGAAAGTTTCATTCAATATTTAAGATAAATTCATAAAAATATATAAAAAGTCTATAAAAAAAATATTAAATTAAAAAAAGTTTTCATCATTATGTTCCATTATCGAAATTATTGGCTTACGATAACTATTTCAATATTGTCTCAGTAATTTAAGACGCTGTGTGTGTGTTTATGTGTAATGAGTACTACGTACTTACAGTACTGCAGTACTTGCACGACCCGCACGACGCGTTAAGGAACTTCCTTCTAAGAAAGTATGTAAGCAATTCATACAAGGCAGAAATGAAACTTCTAAAAAGTAACCTACGAGAGATTGGGTAAATATAAAATATCAGGAGTTTTAGGATAAATGTTAAGCAAAATTAAAAAGCTATTTAATATTTTAAATCAGATCTTTTCCCTCCGCATGATCACGGAAAAGTTTTTGGCCCTAAACCTAAAGGTTTTCTGTGCTTTTGTGGATTTGGAAAAGGCGTTTGACAGGGTTGTGACAAAGAACTTATGGGAGATACTGCCCCGATACAATGTGAACGGACCCTTGCTACAGGCTGTAAAGTCTCTTTACAGAGATCACTCAGCGTGTGTGCGAGTAGGAGCTGACATGTCGCCCTGGTTTGACATCCAATCGGGTGTTAAGCAAGGTTGCGCTATGTCAGCTTGGTTGTTCAATTTCTATTTGGGTAGTTGTCACCAAGGCGTGAAAGACAGTGACATGGGAGTGAAAGTAGGTGACCTTAAAGTCAATTGCTTGCTATACGCAGATGATGTAATGCTCATTGCATCATCAGAATGCGATCTGCAGGCATTGGTCACCACTCTGAAAGATGGGTGTGAAAATAATGGTCTAAACCTAAATGCAGATAAGACGAAGGTTCTGATATTTGAAAGAAATGTAGAAAGAACAGAATGTAAGATCAACGTGAGTGGTAAGATAATAGAACAAGTGAATGAAGTGGTATATTTGGGAAGTATGTTTAGCAGAGACGGAAGACACGAAATGGATGTGGAAAGGCGTATTGCTGCCGGTAACAGAGTAAACGGTGCCCTGGCTGCATTGTTGAGACGGCGAAACGTCAGCATAGCTGCACATTTGGTTGTACACAATGCGGTTTTGCTGCCGACGCTGTTATACGGCAGCCAAACGTGGGTAACACAGAAGAAGAATGTAAGAAAGATGAATGCTGTGGAGATGCGATCTCTTCGCAGAATATGCGGAGTCAGCCTAGCTGACCGAATCCGCAATGAAGAGATCCATGGCAGGTACTAGTGAGGATGTTACAGTGAGAATGAAGAAGAACGTGCTCAGGTGGTTTCGGCACGTCGAACGAATGAGTGATGAAAGATTGGTAAGAAAGATTTATACAGGAAAAGGAGTGGTAAGAGAGAAAGGGGGAGGCCTCGAGTGACCTTCGAAAACACAGTATCTATGATACTGGAGGAAGGTCACGTAAAAAGCATGAGGACCCCCCGGAGGGCATGTATGAAGAGGTTGATGACTGTGGCCGAGGCGAAAAAGGTATGCAGGGACCGTAGCGTTTGGCGCTCCGTCGTCTCTGGCTACCCCGCAAGGGATATGGCGTGAAGCTAAATAAATAAATAAATATAAATTAATTTATTTATTTGTATTTTTATATAAAGCTACTTATATTATGTTAAAAAAACTTACTTCAAATAACAATTTTACTAACGTATCAACGCCATGTTTAAAAAAATTACATTTTCAATAAATGCCCCTAATAACACTTTAGTTTAAAGATTGAGCAATAGATGGCGCCATACCAACAGTGGGCAATACATCTTCTATCTCATTCTCTCCTATACATTTATGTGTTTGTTTCGAGTTTCAAGTTACAACGATTCTAAAGAACCTTCACTTCAAAATGTTTTGAAATCTGTGTTAGTGTTTAGATGTGTTATTATAAGATCAGGCTACAAAGAGACGTTATATTTCTTAGGTTACTTTATTTCAGAATGATAATATAATTATTATCAAAATTTTACTCCTAATCTCATATTTAATTTATCAAATTTATCAAAGACTATTGATTCAAAAAATTGCGTGTGAATAAATTAACTTTTAATCTTTATTATATTTTTTGTTACGAGAACTGACTTCTATTTTGGAATACGAAAGATTATTTATTAATATTTAAGATTCCGTTTTGTATCATACAAGCATGACTAACGGAGGTTCTAATAAAACACATTTGAGAAGGAATCTATTCAAGTCTTCTTATATTTTAATATTTAATTTGATTTGCGATTTTGTCTTACTTTCATTACAAACACAGGTTCATCTGCAACACCCAGAAAATGTGTAAAATATATTGCATGGGCAGTGAAGATCTACCAAGATATTTATTATTATTATTATTATATTTTATATATTTATTTAGTGTAGTTTTTGAATATAACTTATACAGAGTACAATTATTCATGATCTTACATTATGTAGCAAAAATTGTTGTATAAAAAACTATTTGGTTATATATTATTGTTATTTTATTACATAAAACTATTGAAATTTAATGCTTTTCAGTACCAAGAGATATGATACACTTTCTGGTCACTAGTATAAGCGGCATCTTCATTCGAGTTGTTATCATATCGTATTTGTACAATTTATAGATTAGCGAAGCGATGAATGACGGGTTAAGATTATTTGTATTACATTTTTATTCGTATCATTATTGATCATACTTTATCTGCATTATAGTTTTAAAGTGAAAGGAGATTTTAAATGAATAACACGTATTTATGAAACATTTATTAAATTGTTTTTCCACTGTCAATAGATAATAATATATACATTTCCTTAACAAGGAACAATATTATACGGCAGCCGGGCCGTATTATGGCGTCTATTAAATATAATTATTAAAATTCGTCGTTCTCGAAGGGATGGTCCTTGTGTCCGAGCGACCTGAAACAAAAAAATATCATTAATTCACATAAAAAAATTAAAGATAATAAAAGTAAAGCGTGTACTGACGCGGTCATGGGGACGAAGCGGCCGCCGCAGTTGAAGGAGTCCACGAGAGCCACGTCCTCCTTCGTCAGCGAGAAGTCCAACACTGCGAAGTTGTCTGCGATGCGGGACCGGGTTACCGACTTGGGGATCACCACGTGACCGCGCTCCAGTTGGTACCTGTTCCAAGGAAGACAAGGTAAGCAGTAGCAAGGTAAGTAGTAGCGGTTAGTGTGTGGCTTCTCTCTCCTCTCAAGGCCTTGGTTGACCTTCACTAACCTGATGAGCACCTGCGGCACGGAGCGTCCTAGTCTCTCGGCGAGGGCTTGCAGCCGAGGGTCGTCCATCAATCGCGGGTCGTCGGGCTTCGCCCAGGGTCTGTCAGGGGAACCCAGAGGCGAGTAGGCCGTCAACACCACATCGTGCGAGTTACACGCCGCCTGCAGCTGCTTCTGCGTCAAGTACGGATGGCACTCCACCTGGTTGACGACTGGTTTCACAGTAGCATGCTCCAGAAGCCGCTCCAGTTGGCGCGCGTTGAAGTTTGAGACCCCGATGCTCTTTACGAGACCCTCGACCAGCAGCGGCTCCAGTGCCTTCCACGTGTCCACGTAATCCACGTCGGAGAACTGGATTTTCCCGGACTCATCGACCGGGAACAGCGCTTCTCCTTCCTAAATATTACATTATATTATTATATTACTAAGAATTACAATCCAAATTAATATTGACAACCCGTTACAACCTTATACGCCTGAGGCCAGTGGATGAGGTACAGGTCCAAGTAATCCAGATTCAGGTTCTTGAGGCTCTGGAGTAGGGCTCCTCGCACCAGATCGGGCCGGTGGAATGTGTTCCATAGCTTGGACGTGATGAATAGGTCTTCTCTAGAATTAACATGATATACACTCGTAGCTATTGTAACATAGTCAGTGCATTACAATTTATTTTAAAGTTCTCTTAGATATGGGATTGTTGAAAACCTAATTAGTCTATATGACATGTTGATCAAGTTTTGGCGAAATAACGGATCTGGAGATGTCATCACTTGAATATTTAGTTCAGAGAACCAATCTTAGATTAGCTTCAAAAATTGTATTCAAGACTAGGACCCCTATGCCAGGTTAAAAATAACAACCTGAAACGGCTATCTCCTGCAAGAAGCCTACCTTTTGACGACGCCCTCAGCAATCTTGGTGGTGATCGCTTCCCCAACCTCCTTCTCGTTCCCGTACACAAAGGCGCAGTCGATGTGTCGATACCCGATATCGATAGCATCTTTGACAGCCTGTGTCACCTCACCGGGCTTGGACTGTTACATACAATGTGGTTTAACAAAGTGGTACCAAGTTCTGATTTTTGTGCTCTCATTGAGCTAATCTAAACTGAGTATGGGGTTGTCCCACTTAGCGAATTTATGATAGGTCACAAATACAGGCAGTAATATTTACAACAAATAATCTCAAACTGTATGTGGGTAAATTTAAAATAATCACAAACTGTATGTGGGTAAATTTAAAATAATCACAAACTGTATGTGGGTAAATTTAATACAATCTCAAACTGTGTGTGGGTAAATTTAAAATAATCACAAACTGTGTGTGGGTAAATTTAAAATAATCACAAACTGTATGTGGGTAAATTTAAAATAATCACAAACTGTATGTGGGTAAATTTAATACAATCTCAAACTGTGTGTGGGTAAATTTAAAATAATCACAAACTGTATGTGGGTAAATTTAAAATAATCACAAACTGTATGTGGGTAAATTTAATACAATCTCAAACTGTATGTGGATAAATTTAAAATAATCACAAACTGAAGGTGGGTAAATTTAAAATAATCTCAAATTGTATGTGGGTAAATTAAAAATAATCTCAAACTGTATGTGGGTAAATTTAAAATAATCACAAACTGTATGTGGGTAAATTTAAAATAATCTGAAACTGTATGTGGGTAATTATTTATGACAAGCAGTGCCCATAGCTTCATTCAAGTAGAATGTTTTTTTACCAAGTTACTCCTATAACATCAGCTATCCGCACGAATCCTGTTCAAATAAGTTCAGGCGTTTCAGAAATTAGCCGGAACAAACTCACAGACAGTAAAATATATACTTTCATATGCATTTAGTGAAAAGCTATTTATTTGTTCTTGCTAACAGAAGCTTCAATTTTATTTATATTTATTTATAACTGATATGTTATATTTATTTTATTTTATTTTTTTATCTATACATGTAATAAAATAATAAGACAAAGTCGGTAGCAACAGCTGGTTGTTTATAAATTTTTAATCAGTTTCAGGGGTTCATTCTTATCTGTCCGTTAAATTATTTGTCACATTTTTATATTATAAAAACTTAAAGTTTATCTTCATACGGCCACTGATAACATATTTCTTGAGTATTGTAAGCATTGATAAGAATAGACATCAGTGTCTAGTAATCTTAAGATATGTTATAATAGGATCATTCTACAATTCAATGGTGTGACGACTATTATTTAATTAGTATCAACATGGTAGCTCAGTTATTAGAAGCACAAAGAACTAGAGGTTGCAGGTTCAAATTATGCTTGTGTCAATTAATTGTCAAACATTTATTGTACAAATATATATTAGGAAAATTTATTTATTATGAAGTACATGACAAGGTAGCCCATATTATATTGGTAACATTAGTGGATGTAATAATGTAGTCATCATCATTACTATTGTACAATGTCCATTTGAGAAGATATTAAACTGAATAATATAATAACCAAATAATCTCATTGGTTAATAATTTCATACATTGTTATATATATGATTTTTATAGCATAAAAAATTGCAAATTGATGAATGATTGGCACTTATATATGATTACATGTTCTTATCTATCCAATATAAGCAGGTTGTTATAAATATACAAGATATAAATAAGATAAAAATGTTAAAGTGGAACTTATTACCAACTACATCTTGACTTATGTTTGTTAACAAATCGAAATAATAAATACGTTATATAAAGTTAAGATGTGTATTTTTTATGTATAAATGTTTTGAAACAAAATATCTGATATGTGGTCGTCAACCTTGAACTATTAATCTACTACATTTAGTTTAGTTCAATTTTATGTAACATTGTTAACAGAGAATATAACGTTTGTAATTTTCGCATTTAGATATTTCTACTTCAATACTTGCCTTCCAAGTGCCGAGTCCTATCATAGGACATTCGTACCCATTTGCAAACTTAACTGTCGGTGCTTTAGCAGACATTTTAATTAAACAAGTCTGCTGTGTTAAAAATTATATTTTATTAAACCGGCAAAAATATTATTACTCAATTGATAAAAGACGTTTGACTTATTAGTAATTAGTATAGATAATTAAATTATTGATGAAATAATATGACTTTTGACATTTATAATGATAGTGTTGTAGTCTGATTTATACCATTGTCTTTAAAATATATTAAATGGACAAAAAATAATACTCACTTTCCATGTCCCTAATCCAACCTGTGGGATTGTATTTCCATCACTCAACTTTACTACCGGTACTTTGGGTGCCATTCTGTGTTCGCGGATCAACTACAACTGAACGTGACATCCACTACAATGATAATATATTGTATAATATCTCATAACTCCGAGTTTTATCAGTTATGATTGTTATATATTATACACGATAGCGAATTCACTATTTTATAATTTGACACATACAAGGTCATGATTTTTAGTAAAATGTTTTGCTCATTATAAGTATAATAAAAAAATGGTTGTATTAACGTAAGTTAAATTCAATTAGTAAGTTTAAAAAATTTTGACTATACTATACTCTACTTTCTATACTCTCTCTCAAAAATATTTATAAAAATGTCGTCTAAGCTCTCGATGTCTTTAAAATACGTATTTTACAGTTTTATTATTTTTGAACTAAAACTACCTGAGTTTTCGATGACGCTTCTTTTGATAATTATTCATTAACCCAGTGATCAAATATAATACGTTTTTCCTTAAAAAAATATCTCATTTCCACTGAAAACACAAATTACTTTAAGATATAAAAGCCCACGTAATTTCATGTGTTCTGTAGATTTCTTGATCGATTTTTTTTTACTTATAGAATTTTGCCAACCAGTTATTTGTTTAAAAAATATTGTTAACTGTTAGTGAATTAAACATCAATTTTATGATGTCGAGTGTTAATACAGCTGTAACTTATTATAAAATTCATACATCAATATTGGTGGTAAAAACAAATCTGTTATTTTAATCATTACCTGCAAAACCTTGTCAATACTATAATATAATTATATCATATACGTGTGGTGACCTTGTGATCATGTATTTATGACCTTGCTTATGGCAAGGCAATGCTTATGTACTACATTTTATATTATTGCTTAAAAGTTATGAATTGAAACATCACTTCATTTGTAAATGTGCGCCATTATGAAAATATATCTAGTTTAAAATATAAACATACTTCGTTCCCGCGGAATATGTTTTTTAATTAATTAGTTCTGTTATGTTCACTATTTTTTATTGTAAATATAGAATGAAACTAATTTTCAATAAAGAATTTGTTTTTGATTTATATTATAACCATTTTTTATGACTGGGCCGTCGTATGTAATTTTTTTTCTATTCAAACCCATATTTTGTAACTTATAACTTAATTCTTTATTACACATAGGAATAGGTATCTAATATTGATAACTCTTGAGACGATAAGCACATCATATAGATCTTTCGTTTATTAAGGATCGCTTATAGGGACTATCCATTTATCGGTTATTATATAGAGAAAGAGAAATGATAGTAGTTATAGGTCAGATAATACAAGGTTCAGTTTTAGATCTTTAAAAAACGACGACGATGTGCCTAATTGTAAAATTACAATGACTTAGATATAGATGTAAAAAAACAGTTTAGAAACGTTTCATAGCAAATATTACTTGAAAATCCCAAATAAGCCATTTTAATAGATATAAAACTGACAACTGACTGACTTGTCATCTGTATTTTTTTTCGTTTTAATTAGTTTATAGAAATAAAAAACTTAAGTATGTAGGTATACCTATACTTAATTGTTATATTATATAAAACACGAGTAACTAGTATTTACGTTCGTTTTTAAACTGTATCAAATTGATTATTTACGTTGTTTGAATACAATGAAAATGTTTATTTACTAACACAGAGTGTACTAATTACGTCGGTTACAACCGGGGGATCCAAAAGAATACAAATTTAATATTTATTAACTAAAAATGTAATACTTATTTTAATTTACAAACTCTGTGTTCCTTGCTGAAAAACGGCATTCGTAACAAGCTTGGGTTAATGCGTTAGTCACTATATACTATACTATAGGATCTATTTATTGTAGGGAACAAGAATATAATAAAATGAAATTATAATTAAAAGAATACAGAAAAATAAGTGTCACAAACAAAGGTTTCGGAAATTACATTCTGGGATTTTAACATGATACAGAGCACCTGCGTCTAATCAGCGTTTCCACGGTTCGTGAGAATATAATAAATAAGAATATAAAAAATATTTAATTAATGATAGGCATACTTATCAATAGTTTATACAAATTAGGAAAGCAATATTTATGCTTGGTGACGGACCAACTAGAATTAATTCCGTTAAGTATAAATATCAGTACATCACACATTAAAAAAAAACACAGTTTATAGATACCCCGTTACATCCCTACTTCGGTAATCAAGAAGTTATAATTAAGAAAAAACATTGCTAAACGTCAAGCATGTCTTCAAAATTAGGGATTAACTGGCAGTGTACATGCCTGGCATGCACAAGTTCTGGGTGCTTCTAAAAGGCAGCCTGGAAAACATTTGCCAGCCACCCTCACCGCCACTCTCCGAAAGCCCATGTTTTGGGCACTCTCTATGCCTCAAACTCGACTTTAGAAGAGCTCAAAGCCAGAAATAGTTTTCGAAGCGAACCACCTAAAAGTCTCTATTTTACTTAGACCTTCATAAGTCGATGGGCCGAATGCCATTTCTCTGTTGGTGCTAGGAAAATGTGCTCTGAATTGACGCCAGTATTACGCATCTATTTCGGTTGTCCTATCTGAAAGGTTTAGTCCCGGTCTCATGGAAGTATGCGTGTATGAATAGTGAACGCTACAATAAGCGGCCCTTTATTATTTATCAACAAACATTTACAATATGGGAAACGAAAAAATATTATGAACCTCTCTGTCGAACTGACTGTTGAAATAGCCTGAGCAGAGCTGGAGTGTTTTATTGTTGTCAGTGTATACAGACAACCAAGTTCTTTATATGATTCTTTTGAACTTATCCTTGAGAATGTATTATTTAAACTATCTGCATCTAATAAAACTGTTATTATATGTGGTGACTTAAACATTAACTTTTTAGATATTCTTCTACGACTATGAGATTCAGATCATTGTTAAAATCATGTAACCTTTTTAACTTATTTATGGAACCAACAAGAATAACTGAGTCTACATCTAGGTAGGTGCATCAATGCATTTGCATTGATAATATATTCACATTGTTTATACCTAAAAATAAAAAAATATATAAATATTGTCTGAGCATAATGAGCAATTAGCATCATTTAATAAGAAATGAATTACTAGCAATTTAAAACCATTGTTTATTCCTTTAACGTCAAGGCGCATGAAAAAGTTAAGAAATAATATTTTAAATAAATGCTCGTACTTGAAACGTGAAATAAATCCTTCGCAGCAATTTTTTTTCTAGCTAATAAATTCTGAATTAACGCTTGTTTTCAACTATTGTTTAATATTGTTGACAGCAATTGTATGCCAGTGACTCATTAGATCGACATATTAGGAATTATTAAAAATTATTTAAAGAATTCTGTTTAAAGGTCACGTAGACAGACTTAAATTAAATTAATTTGAACACACCAGAAATTTAATCAACAATTCATCATAAAATTAAAATGACCCGGAATACCATAAAGTGCGAATCTGGTAAAAGTAAAACTCGCAACTCCAATTCAACTCTGCACAAAGAAAACCAAGTGTTAGAATTAGATAAGGAATCAGCCTCTGCTTCTGAAAATTATATTAAAAAAATCATACCTCTTCTTTATATTATTCTCCTGATGTCGCTGAATCGTTAGGTAATTCAAAAATATTTTAAAAAAATTAACATTAATTTTAATTTTCAAAAAATTTTATCAAATGTTTTTGGATCTTAAATATTAAGAATACCTCCGACTTATCGGGATTATCTGTAAAGGTGATTGGCTCAATAGTGAATATTGTTGCATCTTACCTAATTACTATTTTCAATGACTGAATTTCATGTAAAGCAAGGCCTCCCTCTTGCTTTACATGAAATTCAGTCATTTAGTTTGAATATGATTTAAGCCTTCGATCGTGTATGGCACAAGGAGTCTTTCGAATCTTATTTCTTATGGACTTCCCGACAGTTTATGTAAGTGGATCACCAGCTTTCTCACTGGACTGAGTATACAGGTCAGTCTCGACGGTTTTTGCTCGAACCCCAAACTCGTGAACACTGGTGTACCCCAAGGTTGCGTGGTATCCCCAACTCTATTCCTCCTGCACATCAATGATATTTTGGATATTTCCAACATGTTGTTATGCGGATGCGCTATTTTCCAGTGCAGCGCTCTCTCGCGAAAACGTCGACGGAGGCCGAAAGAAACTTGTGGTTTTTATAGATACCCTGGGGATGGTCTCAGAATGGGGTGAACTGAACCTCATTCAGTTTAATTATTAAATAAAACAAATTGAGTTAAAAATAATTTATTGGAATACAAAAAAAAATCTCTCAACATTTAATACTTTATCCATTGTAACATGCACATGTTTGTGTCAACAATTTATTTGCAATTAATCAGAACTTGTGCTTGTTATCAACTGAACTGTAAATATAACTTTGAGCGTTTATCTTTTAACCATAACTACAGAAACTAATGAATTTTGTTATATAAATGAACCAATGGTTTAAAATACAATAAGCAGATGGAATATGAGAAAATTCACTCCAGGAATCACTCCCCGTGTCACTCCAGGAATCACTTCAGGAGTCAGTCTAGGTGTCACTTCAGGTGTCATTCAGGAGCCACTCCAGGTGTCACTCCAGGAGTCAATCCAGGTGTCACTCCAGGTGTCACTCCGGGCATCACTCCAGGAGTCACTCCAGACGTCACTCCAGGTGTACTTTATAAGCGATTAAGTGTTTAGGTGCAGGGAGAGATAGGAAGGAGAGAGGATTTTCATTTTAATATATAATTTTATTATCGTTAACTTAAACATACGCACGTTACAATATCAATCATCCATCTATAAAAAGCTAAATAAATTATTTTATAAACTAATAAAAAAAAAGCTCTTAGACTATATTGATAAGCAGATTTTGATGTTGTTTTATAGGTTATATAGTTCAATTTGAATGATAAACTTATTATATATTAATATCTATATTATATACAACACCAAATACATTGGTCCAAGATCTGCGAACGTAAAGAAATGATCCTTGACAGATTTTGATAAAGCTTTCGCGTTTATATAAGACTTATTTAAGAAAAAATAAAGTCCCTATAAATTGTTCTAAAGCCAAGCTTCTTTGACTGCGACAGAATTGTCTGAAACCATAAGTGTATATTATATAAGCTGAAATATTATATATATTTATATATTTTATTTGTAACTAACTCTGCTTCACATTAAGACAATCGCGTCGTCAAGATGTCGTTGTATCCGACGACATTTATGTCGTTGAAAATATTTTCAAATGATTTACAAAAATATACAAAAGAAAACTGACGGATAGGACCGAAATTAATAATCGATCCTGATCCAATTTTAGCTAATAATGCAAAATCCGTCTCATGATCAATGTGTTTTATATCTAAGATTAGTTTCGATCTCGGATCGATTATGAATCCCGTATGTATGTTAGCTGCAGTGTTAGAAGGTCTTCCGGTGCACGGCGCGGTGTCCTTCCTCGTCGTACTCCCTCTTGGAGACCCACATCTTCCTGAAGGTGTCCAAGGAAGCCAGGATGGAGCCCCCTATCCAGGTGGAATACAGCCGCTCCTGGGGCGCAGAGATCTGGAATATAAGTATATAGGTATTAGTAAAGAATCATACGGTTCATTTATTATTGTTTTATATCAGATTTTAATAAAAAAATATCGTTCAAACTTTCTGAAGATACAACATTTCTTTATTTCTATACATTTTTCGTTTGATTTGGAAACCTATAGATGGCGTTGTAACTAATATATGCAAGTTTTTATTTTTAGTTAGTATTTTTTATTACATTATTATTGTCTTTGCATTTAATATTTTTGTAATATAAATATATTATAAAAATATTAAATGCAATTTAATTTAATAAGTAATGGGTAGCTTTTTTATATTAATTAAAATGATATATAAATAAGACAATATTAAGATTTTAGGGAATTATTGATACTGAAAGTAAGCGTAAGTTACTGAATGTATGTTCTGAGATATGAACCTCGATGTAACGAAAAATGGGTCACGATAAAGTAACAAACACATAAATGTATAGGAGAGAATGAGATAGAAGACATATTGCCTACTCTTGGTATGGCGCCATCTATTGCTCAATCTTTAAACTAAAGTGAGACAAACATTGAGGTAGTTATTTTTAATAAATAACGATAGATGGCGTTGATATTTTTGTAAAATTGTTAGTTGAAAATATACACACACACACACACACACACTAATCATATATTATATATGTCTCACCCTGATCTTCATGTCCTTGGGGGCCAGTCTCCGTATCTCGGCCAGCAGGCGATCCCCGAATCCCCGCAGCAGGGTGGAGCCTCCGGAGAGCACTATGTTCTGGTGGAGCACCTTGCGGAGGTCCATGTCGGACTTCTGGATCGCGAACATCAGCACCTCGTGGAGACCTTAGGGTCAGGGTTATAAATATTTAATTCAATTAAGAAAATTCTCAAATTGTGTTTATTTTAATATTAGTGAGACAATATATTCCATCAAACTTTTATTATTTTCTTTCTTTGGATTGGATGGCATTCAACAATGAATCCAATTATTGATTATAGATCCTCTCACCTTCACACTCTGCCCCGATGAGGTCTGGTCTGAACAGCACCTCTGGAGCCCGGAAACGAGCTGGACCAATCTGTAACATACATACATACATATATATATATTCTTATCTACCATTGAGATGGCTAGTATAATCAAACACTTAAATGATATGTCTATCTATACATATAAATAATATTGAAGTGTCTGTTTATAATTTCAACTTAAGAGCTTTTCACTAAATACATATGAAATTATACTTTGAATATACATATGAAATTATACTTATTATGGCAGTAAAATTTATACTTTTTAATTTTTCTGTCTGTCTGTCTGTTTGTTCCGACTATTCTTTGAAAAAACGGCTGGACCGATTTTAACAGGACTTTCACTGGCGGATAGCGAATGTTACAAGGAGTAACTTAGACCTTTATTTTAAAAAACATATTCCGAGCGAACGAAATAGCGGGCAAAGTTAGTATGAAATAAAATCAAAACCAACCGAGTAAGAGAAAACATCAACATAACAATTCATGGATATTTACTATGTCTCTATCTCCGTGTTCTCTTATCTCCCCCTCAAATAGTTTCCCTTCCACTCACCTCGAGCTGTGTTCCATCGGGTAGAGTGTATTGTGCCTTCTCCGAGTCCATGGTCTCCTCCTTCAGTGGGTTGGGAGCCAGGTAGCATGCGCGCTCCTTTACTGCCTTCACCACCTCCAGCTCAGCTGACGTCTCCAACTTCACTCCCTCCTTCCGCAGCAGGAGCCTGGAATAATAACAGTATTATACTAACAATGTACTTCTTTGTTTTCACAATTTTATTTAACTAGTTGTTATTACAAATAAACTAACTGAATCATAGATTTTATATAATTTTACATCTCTTTCCTACATTTAAGCGTATATCTTGTTATCTCTGTCCTAGTTATTTGATTCTTTTGTTAGTTCAAAACCACTAACCTCAAGTATCTGGTGACATCTCTCCCCGCCACGTCCACCCTCATGATGCTGTGAGGCATCGCGAAGCCCTCGTAGATGGGTACGGAGTGCGTGACGCCGTCCCCGGAATCCAGCACCACGCCCGTCGTGCGACCCGTCGCGTACCTGCAACAATACATGCATACAAAGTCAAACTTCATGACTTCTATAATATAATATTCCAAGTCAAATGATTTCAATATATAGATGTAATGCGTGACATTCATACAAAGTCAAAGCACTTCACTATAAAGATGTCATGCATGAAATTCACAGAAAGTCAGAATACTACACTATAATATATAAAATTTTTACAAAGTCTAAGTACTTCACTACATGGATGTAATGTATCAAATTCATACAAAAGTTCATAATAATTATTCCAAAGTTAGTACGACAGCAATGAACCAATACTTGAGTGTTTATTTTATTTCTTATTAGTTAGATATTTTGTTTGTTACATATATATAATGTCCGTCTCTCTCTTCATATTCTTTGTTTGCATGTTTTCTCTTGCACACTGAGGCTTTTATTATTATTATAATTCTTATACAAAGCTAGAAATATCAAGAGTCGCTCACAAGCTCAGTACGGCCTGCATGGAGAGGAACAGAGCCGGAACATTGAATGTCTCGAAGAATACTTCTGCAGTCTTCTCTCTGTTGCGACGAGGATTGATCGGGGCTTCAGTCAGAAGGACTGGGTGCTCCTCCGAGAATGTTGATAGTTGGTCCTGGACGAACATGATATATTCTTATTATTATATTAGAATTCCTTGTCCTGTTTGCTTCTCTATTCATTTATTATGTACACATTCTGACTTTTATACAAAAATACAAATATTAAATATATATATGGAATGAAAGGTTCATGAGATAGGCACAGCTCAAACTTGGGACCTCTGAGTCCAACCAATTCACTCTGCCTTTGCCTACACTCGGGTTTTTTTTTGTCTTTATTAATTTATCATTCTATATACACTGTATATAATATAATAATTAATTTAACTTTACAAAAAACCTAACCTTGCTATAAATATAATTCCAAACTCTCTCCATATCATTCCAATCGGTAACAATCCCATGTTCCATAGGATATCTAATGGTGAGGAGGCCGCGGTGCTCCTCTGCCCGCGGCCCCACAAACAGCTCACCCTCCAGGGCTCCAGCCATGACTCGGACGTGCTTTGGACGACCTATGCTGAAATAGTATTATGAAATCAGTTAATTTCACTTTTAGATCTGATTAATGACAAAATTGTAAAATTTTTATCTTGAATAGATTTTATAATCATGTGTAAATTTCAAGGATACCTGCTCAGAGAAACAAACTACTTCAGACCTAAGAAGAACTGGTGAAATAAACTCAATGGGCTTGTAATTTATTAATTTGTTGTTTGTTATAGCATTTATTAATACGCTATCTAGATAATGCTATCCTATCATTTACGTCCATACATTTAAATAGAATTAATAACAAATGCTTGCCACTCATCTAAACGCATTGTTAGTACACAAACACTCTTTAATTACTGTTACAATCCCCTGAGGGAGTTTTTGCTGTTAACTTGATCTTTAATTCTATTATACATGCTGTTATTATAATGCTACCATATATTTACTTCTGGTTCTGATTGTCATAGGTTTACCATCCCACTAATCAATTATGAAAAGGTAGCTGGCAATTAGGTCTAAACCACATTATTTGGTGTTCTAATACTATATGTAATACAGGGTGTTTTTTAATTTTTAATTATATTTGTCAGGTAGCTTTCAATCAACTAAATATAAATACTTTTTTATTTTATATCAATAGTTTAAATATCTCAGAGTATCCTTTGAAGATTGGTCAGGTAGTATTTTTTGTTAAAAATATTTATGCTATCAATATTGTATATAGTTTAGTATAATGATAGATTTAAATTGTTTTTATATCATCCTTGCCCTAAAGAATATACTTTTTTTATAAGGGCTCTGACAAACACATAAAAATCTGTCACAAGGTACAATCAGACTCAACGGTTTCTAGATCACACAAACTGTTTCAAGTCCTACTTTAACAATCAAACCTACTTTTTGGCGTAGTAGACAGGACCACAAAGCATTAAACCAACAGACCATCAAAATAACTATTTATATTTATTTATTTAGCTTCACGCCACATCCCTTACGGATTAGCCAGAGAAGACGGAGCGCCAAACGCTACGGTCCCTGCATACCTCTTTTGCCTCGGCCACAGACATCAACCTCTTCATACATGCCTTCCGGGGGTCTCAAAATATCTCTTATGGAATTATAATCAAAATATCTACTTGAATATTTTACTTGCTTAAGCTTACACACGGACAACACAAATAAACTTGTTATCACTTCAAAATGTATTTGAACCTAAAAATATTAAATTAAGAAATGTATTTTGTAGTTACAGTTAGCTACAGTTCTATAAACCTATCCTTCATCCATATATGGACCACAGTGGTGCTGAAGTAAATTAATACTTACTAATTTGGAAATCTGCATTTTGGTATTTGATCACCTGCGAATCCAGCTTTAATTACACCTGAACCCTGCAATAATCCATTATAAAGTAAAAAAACTTTTTTTAAACAAGCATTGTATGACTCATTTTTTAAATTCTTATAAACATAAATAAATATAGTATTTCATTATAGTAACAATTAAAACAGAAAATAATAATTGTTATGAGAGTTTTAATAATATTATATCATAAATAAACTCATATAATACATTAAATAGGCCCACGAATTTGGTGAAAGAATTGATCGTTTCATTAAATAAAAAATATATTTACATTGTCTATAACGACCGGTTGATTAACAATAAGCTCCATATTTAATATAGATTTCTATAATTTTCCTAATTATACGAGATTTGTTAAATTATTTTTGTGAACTCGTCGGCCAACCAACTTTACGAAATGACATCAGAAATCAAGAGTTGCCGTAAAACAGAGGGGACAATTAACAAAATGTTTTTTAGTCAAATAACACAAATATTAAATTAACTTAATTCATGACTACTTTTTAATATGCAGAATGTTGTATAAACACATTAGACTGCTTATTCTATTCTTTTATTTAAAATTCTCCTTTTAAGGGCTATTGTTTCACAATGCTGATTGAATATAAAAAAATATGATGATTACACAGACAAGAAAAATCAAATATAAAGCTTTGAATTAAAAAAATATATCATTTTTATTACTTTCACATTTAATATTTGTTGTATAATTTTATAGTTTATATACATACGCGGGTAGTGGGTTATAAGTATTTTATTTAAAACAACGAACTTAAAAGTTTTAACGTCTTTCGATTTTATTGTGATATAATATTAATGTTGAGTAGATAATTATACTATCTAAATCAGCAATTATCATTCTATATAATTTACGTAAAACGGAAAATACCAATCTACAATATATGTATTTTTTATTTAAACAATCACTTTGACATTTCAGTTTTCATTTTTAAATGTCAACCAACATCCTAGACCTTAACAGCGACTTGTCGGTGTTGAATTGAATACCGGCTTCGCTGATGTATACATATTTAGTATTTATTATTAATATATATATATATATATATATATATATATATATATATATATAAGTAGATCTATCGGTTTTCTTTTTTCAAAAATAAATACTAATTAGAAATGATAGCTGCACATGCTTTATTTGTGCCATAGATGATAAGATCGTTGGAGTAAAGAGCTGAGGACATAATATTAACAAAGCTTTAAATATGATTGCTTTCACAATATTTTACACATTTTTTGCTATTACGAACGCTTATTACGAGGGCTTTTGTGGAACCGACCGGGTTTTATGCAATGAACAGTGGGGTTCTAACATCAAGTCCAAATATATATTATACGATGTGAATCCTCCAGAAGGTTTCAACTTGCGAAGAGACGTTTATATGAGATTTGCTATAATGCTAGCAGAAGCACAGAAAAATCACAGTAGGGAAGATTGGCGGTTGATTTTAATGCCATGGAATAATATGTACCACTGGAAATCAGAAACAAGTGGAAGTAAATCTTTACCCTGGAGGCACTTCTTCGATTTGAATTCATTTCAAACTTATGCACCTGTTGTGGAATTGGAGGATGTTCTAACAAATACCAAATCCAAACACATAAAAGTGGATCACCTGTATGTTTTACAGAACTTTGAAAATCCTTTTGAAAATGGTGTATTTGAAGAGAAGTGGCATGTGGTTGGTAAATGTGATTATGATGTAAGAAATGATAAAATAACAATCAAAGAGACTATCTGTGTGAAATTTCAAGGTAAAATATCAAAGCTCTGGGAGGTAATAGCACTGAATTCTAAAGACAAAAACGTTATGTTTGCACATGGTGAGATACCATTACATGATCACTATGGTGACAAGACTTACTGGGCTTGCCGGAAGAGTATGAGGTTCAATGAAGCGCTTGTTGAGGCAGCCACAAAATATATGATTGATAAACTTAACTGCGATTCAGATATATGTGGGTCATATATAAGTGTGCATTGGCGTCGGCAAGATTTTGCTAGATCTAGAAGTAAAGATGTACCGTCACTTAAAGGAACTGTTAAACAAATTGATGAGTTTATTAGAAAGAGGAATCTTGATTTGAATGAAGTTTTTATCGCAACCGATGCTGAAGAATCCGAGTTACTTTATTTGAAGTCGGAGTTGAATGACTTGGGTTATGTCGTACACTACTATACTCCGACACTTGAGGAAATGGAACGCTACAAAGACGGTGGTGTGGCAATTATTGAGCAGATTATTTGTTCTCACAGCATCCAATTTATTGGAACATATGAGAGCACATTCACTTACAGGATTCAGGAGGAGAGGGAGTTAAATGGAATGAGAAGTTACAGCACTTTCAACAGACTCTGTCCTGACAAGGGTAAATGTGAGAAACCTTCTGTGTGGAAATACATTGATTAAACTGATATATTAAAATCTAAATCAAGATCTGATAAACTTATTTTTGTATATAATTAATTCATGAAAATTATTTTTTTGAACATTAAACTGTTTAAAATTTATGTTAATGTATATAATGCTTAGAATAATTTTTAAAGTTACGTACAGAATTGAATGTATGTTTTTACAGTATTTATAAAAGTTGATTACCGAAAATCTGCAAAGAAATCAATTGCAATAATGACAAGTTTCATTTGTATATCTCGTATTATATATTATTTCTGTATATTTTCTAGATGTTCCATATTATACACATTCCGTAATGATAAGTATAATACCAAAGAAATGTATAAAATTAATTCCCAAGATAAACTTCTTTAATTTTTTTTAAGCAATACCTAAAAGTTTATAATTTTGGTTCTTTTATTTTATAAAATTCATCTGAAAGAAATTTTGTCTTACGTACAACATATCCTGTATATTAATATAGTTGTGATACAAGAGAAATGATTTAGACCTCAATAAGCAGTAAGTGGCAGAAGTTATTCAAATAATTGCACTCAAGACTAAAAATGTAATTTTTTCCAGTGGTAGACCATACCATCGGGTCGCCGTCAAGGTTACCACCCATCTACCTAGTCGTGTTCTTGCACGTTATTCGATGAATCGAATCGTATATATGGGAAATGGGTCTGAACAGCTGCGTTGCGTTGGCGAACCGGTTTGGCATCAAGTTGGTGTTTATTGTGTCGGGTGCCTAGTCGTGGAGGGTAGCGGGATCCGAAGCGACGACTTTCCGCTGGCCGCCCACAGCGGCGGCGCTGTTCGTCTGGGTTCCCACAGTTGTCGGGGGCTCGTCGGATCTCGTGCGCAGCCAGAGGTGATTGACCAGCCTAAGGCGAAGGGCTGCTGCGGTCTTTTACTTCGGGGCTTGGAACGGTCCATAAGCAGAGATCCCTTCGGGGGTCACTGCAGTTCGGGTAGCCTCCTGTTTAGAGGTTAGATGGATGTGCTAGCATCTATCCGGTCACCCGACTGTACTGTAGGGTAGGCTTTCCAGGATCCATGTGACCGGGGTAAACCTGGACCACATGTATAGCGGCTCAACTTTTATAACCGAAGGGTTGGTGGGGTTGAGATGCTATAAACATAAACCATTAGGACAGAAGGAGGCGAGGGCGACAATGGCCGCTCACAGATTGTTGGTGGTCCAACTAGTGGGTTAGCCACCCACGAAAGGCTGCCCCGCCGCCTGCGAAAAATCCCAGGGTGGCTCCATCGTGCTGGTTGGCGATCAGATGAGGAGGCCCGATGGCGATCCCTGAGGGGGGGTTCGGTCTTCCCGACTGTCTTCAGAGTATGATATCGCCAATTTCAACGTCGGGTTCGATACGTATCGCCTCGTTCAACTGCCATTTCCCATCCTATTCAAACTTATATATAATTTTTTTTAATGAAAAAGTCCAAAACAAACAACCAAACAAAGAACAAGTTTTTACAGCGTTTGCACTCCTTATTTAAACTGCACCTTACTAATATCAGGGGCTTGCACTTTAATCTCCTACCTGTCCACCACCACCTGGAGACAGTGCAACCGCACTTGCTCTTTTTGACGGAGACACAGATAAAATGTCCTTTGAGCGCTGCGTACCTGGATCATCCTGGTTACTCGTTAGAGCACAACTTTCACTCACTTGCTTTTTGCACTTGGGGTCTGTGTGTACGCGCGGAATGACGTCTGTATCCTGTGTCTCAGTCACCTTGAAGACCCCACTTTTTCTTCACTACGGGTTTTAGTAGACACAGGAAACGTAAAAATCCTGTATTCCTGTAGCTACCGTTCGCACAGCGGTTACCAGGAGACAATTAGATTATTTGAGTATCTCCGTGAGGCTGCTGATATGGCTCTGCATCAGTACCCTTCAGCGCAGCTCCTCTTTCTGGGGGACTTTAATACCTGTCATCAGGACTGGCTGTTTCCGTACCAGAAGATGGACCATGCTAGAAGAGAAGCGCGAAACTTTGCGTTGGCCTTCGACCTCTTTCAGCTGGTGAGGCAAGCGACAAGTGTACCAGATGTAGTAGGCCATTCAGCTAATTGCCTGGACCTTCTGCTGACAACTGATTCGGACAGGACTTTCTGGTCTCTTGCCAAAGCGATCGAGTCGAACTTCAGCCAACCCTCACTGCCTGCTCTGCTGAAGCCGGATGAATCTCTGGCCCATACAGAGAAAGCGAATGTATTTGCTTTTCCGTTCGCTGATACTTCGTATCTAGACTTCCTCACTGCGGTATTTCGATGCCTGAAATTCGCATCACAAACTAAGAGGTATGGAGAGCATTCCCTGTGGAAAAGGTCTCATAAATTCTGATACAATACAACGAATTGGTTATCAGAATTTATCAGTTGAAAAAAAATCTATAAGATTAGAAAAATTTTCTGATACAGATTTCTATAAGAATCTATAAGTTGATGTTGAGACTTATTTTGTATGAGGAATCACTGGCTATTTTTCTATAAGAACCATCAAGATTAAATAAGTCATGAGATTTTATAAGTTAATACTATTGAAGACTTATAAGAGATCGTATGAGAATATTTGTTTAAATAAGTTTATATGAGTTTATTCTGGGGTAAATTTAATGAGATATAGAGAGAAAATTTACATAAGATAATACTTATAAAATCTCAGAAATACGATTTTCTATTTAAATAAGGGAAGTTTATAAGTTTATTTAAGAATTTTCACTTCTGAAGTATCTGATAGAATACTTAAGATTAGTTATCAGTTTTTATAAGAAATTTTGCAATATTTTTATTCTCAAATTCTATAAGTCCAAACATGAAATTCCGAAGACAAATGCAGACGATTTTCTGATAAAGATTTTATCAGATTTAATAAGGAATTTATTGTTTGTATAAACTTGTCAAAACTTAAAGCATATCATTTAATTTAAATAATCACAAGCTTTTATGAGATTTTTCAAGTTGTACTTATTACTCATCATAAGTCGAAGAAACCTTAAGTTATTAGGCGCATCCCTAAACTCGCTACCAGTAGCTGTAGCTGTAGCTTTAGGAATGGTATTTTTGGTATCTGTAAAAATATGAACATAAGTACGAAAGTATTTGGGTGTATCCGTCTCTTATAAAAATATGTCAGACTTTATAAGAAAATAATAATATCCCACACAACAAATTTATTTTTCTTATCTATAATTATTGTGCATAAATTTTTAAGTAGTCACTTTCTTATAATCGTGAGAAAACCAAAATTTATGATTATCAATGATTTGATGGAATAAGAGCATGTTGACTTGTTTTTTTTTGCGAAAATATAAAATGTAAAAGATAATTATTTTCGAAAAATTTCTATTTAAAATTGAAATTATGAACATTAAAGTACAAATAACTAAAAATGCATAAGGTAATGGAGTTTAATGTGTGACTTTTATGTTAACATGAATAATTATTTGTTTAGAATTGACAAACAAAAAAATGTTTTAAGTGTATGTGTGTTTATATCTGAACACGTGTGTGTAGATATTGCAGACTGTTGATAGAAAACCGACACAACGTACTTTACGATTATAATAAAAGGAATGGGTAAGTATTGTATCCCTTTCCTATAACCAATCACAGGGCTTCCCGCTTACAGTATATGACAAAACGCGGCTCGAGGTCTCAGTATACACACGACTTACGCATAGGACAGCACGGTTCAGAAAGTCTTTCGCCCTATCTTTTGTTATAAGTTCCAGAATAATCCTTAACTTCTTGCGGTGTAATTTTACTTGTCATCTTAATTTTTTTATTAATTAATTAGTATTATAGAGTAATTTCAGAATGATATAAGTATCCTCATGTATGCCTACGTGAAATTATTAAGCAGTGGGAAGTGTACTACGGTTGGAATTAACCAAATTAAAGGTTACAAACCGAATCGTCCTAACAAAACTTTTCAAGTGAAAATAAAAGGTGATTACCATCTGTGTTTAGTTGGATTAACAAATGGTAAGTTTTACGTATTATTACATTTTACATTATATTATATTAGGATTTATTTTTTAGCATCGTTAAATATTGCAATCAAGTAGTAAAATCTAAAGTTTATAAGTTGTTATTCATTTGTTAGTAGGATTCAATATTTAAATGCTAATTTTTTACTATTTATTAATTATATTACTTCGTAAAATAATTCAGATTCATAGAATATTCATAGGAGATAAATATTTTCGGTAGTGTTTATGATTCGTAACAAAGTTTAGAATCCTTTGTTTCAATTGAACTCATAGAATCTTGTAGAAAGAAAAAAACTGTAATGAGAATTTATGAGAAGTGTATTAAAAATAAAAATTTCTGATAATGTATCGACAGCTACTGGTTGCGAATTTATAAGTTATTATCAGATTTCGTATGTTTGTTAGAGAATATGAGAAATTTATTGAGAATAAAATTTTCTGATTAAATTTCGATTGCCTTTTGCATAGAATTTATAAGTCAATCAGATCTCGTGTGAATATTCTACCAAATTCTATCAGAATTTATAAGATCTTTACCGATTTATTGTTGTTAATTAAAAATATTCAGGCATCTCCATCAAAAAACTCATCGCCACAGATTTCACCTGATATAACACTGACTCATCTGACTGAAGAATCAGACGTTTTACCATTAACATTTCTAGGAGCTAGCTCATCACAATATGCCGTTTATTCCGTTGAAAAAAAATCTAACAAATCTAATGATCCAACAACTTTGAAGTAAGTTCTGATTCTTCATATGTATAATTAAAAATAATAGTTTTATGATAGAAGTTATTATTTATTATAATCAATTATTATTTTGTTATTATTAATATATAACTTTTTTCTGCGCGTTTATAACATGCATTTCATTAAATCTAACTTTTTTTATTCTGCTGCTATAGAATTTTCTTTGCTTGAAATTATAGTGCTCATAAATGTAAAAGAAATTATCAATAATCAATATACTTCATAAACTAGGGGCGTCAACAAACCCTCAATTTCGACTCGCTGCACTCGCAAAATCTCGGGTGCCGTTTGCATATTGAGCGAAGCCAGCCCAGTTTATTGACTCATCGTTTCCCATTGACTGCAATGGGATATCAGTTTTTTGACATGATATAAAAAAAATTTTTTTTTTTTTTGGTACTTTTTTCAATAATTTTTTTTATAAGAACCATCACCTTATGTGTGTCTTTTTGATTGCAAAGTTTTATAGTTTTCCGTTAAGTAGTTTTCGAGCCAATTCGTGACAAAGAATGTAAAAAGTCTCCAGTAAAACGCTCCGCTCACTTCGTTCGCTTCGCTCAATTAATTTTTATTGTAGTGTTTCAGAATCTGGAAAATCAAAAAAGAAAAAAAAACATCATAACCATGACAACAAAGAAGATACGTTGGCGCGAATAAATCAAGTTGAACAAGGGATCAAAGATCTGATGAAAGAACTGGAACTTCAAAAACAAATGCTCCAAAAAATATTGGACTTTTGGAACGAGCATAGAGGTATTAGAATTGTTTGTTAGTAAATCTCATTGTATATATTTCTTGATTTGTCATCAACACGATGTAATATTGAATTATACTCGAACCAAAAAAATTTAAGGAGTTTTGATTTTTACAGATACCCCATCAAACCATGGATCGGTTGAATTGGAGAAAAAAACAGGGTGTCCTCAAGTCGGTTTTACTCGAGTATCTGATAACAGTGTAAGTCTTTAGTAACGTTATCTATTAATATTGGGTAAAAAACTTGTAGTTCATTACAAATTATTATAGATTCATTTAGGACAAGGTGTTTATGTACCTAAAAACTCGTACCTGACTGCAGCTAGTAGATCTAAAACTCCATCACAATTTGTAAGGAAAATGATTATGGCCGTCTTTACACCAAAAGAACTCCAAGATTGCAGTGTTCATGGGGCAAAATCTAATAAAGTGAAACAAGCAAATCAAAAAGGAGGATTGGATCCTATAAGATTACAAGCCGTGAAAGGTACACAAAAAGCATCCTTAACCTTTATCAAGATGTTTTCAATTTTTTTCTTATATATTGTGTTGCATCGATTTAGTATAAAAGTTCAGTTTTTTTATCACAAACATTTAATTGAAATGTTTATTGGAATGGCTAACTACTGCTGAGTATTTCATCGAGTATACTTTGAATTCCATCGCAAAAATTTCGGTGTATAAATACCTCAGTACTTGAAATTAATTTTTTAACTATCAACTTAATATTTGAACAATTCTACTTATCATTTTTTTCAAATATTGACTGAGTGTTTGAGAAAACCAAAATTTATGTTTCTCATAGAAAACTTTTTTCACTTTTCATCAAATTGGTATTTTTAATTAAAAAAAAAATTTTTTCATTGCAGATATTTTTTCATATTATTTAAAAGAATCAGGAGAGTTCGACAAAGAGAAACATGATGCACAAATGAAACAGTTCTACGTATATGTATCTAGTAAAATAACAGATACTCGCGCTGGAGTCAAACGTGTACCGAAGGTAATTAAAATTTAGAAGCTTAATTAGAAATAAAAAATATTAAAAAATTTGAACTCAAAAGCAGGTCAATTTGTTTTAAAGTAAATTATAATTTTCCAAATTTGATTGATAATTAATTTATTCTTAATTAAAAAACAATAGTATGGGTATTGAAGGGTATGAATATTTATTTTAGGTTAAACCGGTGGAAAACACTGACACAGAAGACATTGATAGCTCAGATATTGAGGAAAATACTGTTGCTTCAGATGAAGAGGAAGATAGTGGACAATCTACCGATGAAGACAAGGGGGAACGGAATGATAACTCAGAGTCCGATAATACAATGAGTCACCAAAAGAAGGATGAAGAGACTGATTGTGACCATGAAGTTGAGACTACAGAAGCAGTTTCAAATGCAGCTGAGGAAAAATTGAACCAAGAGCGAAGTGAGCATAAGGACGAAAGTGAACTCAACAATATGTCCACCCAGGGTGAAGAAAAGGAAAAAGTCACAGATTAAAACTCTTAAAATTATAAAGTGTATTTATTTATTTTATAATATCTGTTAGTTCAAAAGAGAATAATCGAAATAATTTTTTATTATTGTAATTTTACGTTTAGTGTACTAACTACAAACGGATTCTAATGTTTTTTATTTTTCTTATAGTAGACTTACTGGCTTAACTTTTTAAATATTTCTATTTTCAAGGATTACAGACCTTATAACTATTTAATACAAGTTTCATTGAGAAAATAAATATTATAATAATTATGACTATGTTGTTGATTAACTTATAAAATCTCATGACTTATTTAATCTTAATGGTTCTTATAGAAAAATAGCCACTGATTTCTGATACAAAATCAGTCTCAACATCAACTGATAGATTCTTATAGAAATCTGTATCAGAAAATTTTTCTAATATCTTATAGATATTTTTTTAACTGATAAATTCTGATACCCAGTTCGTTGTATTGTATCAGAATTCATGAGATTTTTTCCACAGGGGCATAGAGAAATTAAACATTCTGATATAACTTCTGAATCAATTTCATATAAAAAAATATTTGTCGAAACTGTTTCTCAAATACTTTCGAGATTATGTATAAAAAATCGGAAAAATAATTAACTTCTGGAACTGATAGCGATATACTTAGTAATTCTCATAAATTTTTTTCGAGACTTATGAATGTATGAGTGTTTGCGAAATGCATACTCATACAAATATCTAGTTAATTCTTATAATCAAGAATAATTCATCTGAAATTTGGGCATGATTTGTCAAAAGTTTGGTGTAAATAAATTAGAATGATTACCTACGAAAATTTGATGGCTAAAATCTATAAATCTACTCAATAATTATCGTTGTAATTATGGCGAAATTTCGTATTCAACTTTATTTATTTTTTAAATCTTATGAATATAATTTAAAAATTTTCTTATCAAATCTCATGCAATGACTAGAAAAACTGTTATTTTCATTGCTTATAAATGCTCATAAGTCTCCAAGTCCAATCATTTATCTCTTAAAATTCTGATAAATTTTATAAGAAAATGAAAAACAGCGCTTCTTTGAAGTTCTCGTTATAAGAAAATTGTCTTATAAGTTTATACGAGGTTTTCCGTGGACAAATGCAGAGCATTTTCTGATAGCCCATATTTTTATGAGAATATATCAGACATTTTCCACAGGGTTGTGCCATCTTGATGTGAATAAAGCCAGTGGTCCTGATGGTATACCAGCCATTCTGCTCAAGTCATGCGCAGCTGAGTTGTCTCTTGTATTGACACGTCTGTATCGCCTCTCTTTTAAGACTGGAATAGTGCCGAAGCTGGAAGCCTGGAAGTTTGCTAACGTGCAACCAGTGCCCAAGAAAGGCAGCCGTGCCGTTCCTGCCAATTATATACCAATTTCAATCACCTCCATACTCCTCCATAATCTGCAAGATTATTGAGCGTGTATTGAAATCGCGCCTTCTAGCGTACCTTGAAAGTGATCAGTGATCGACAGTACCTTCTAGTGTATGTTACGCACGTTTTAGGCGAGGCCATCGAGAAGAACGGTGAAGCGGTCGCCGTCTCT
Organism: Melinaea menophilus ssp. n. AW-2005; assembly: GCA_918358695.1. NCBI lineage: Eukaryota > Metazoa > Arthropoda > Insecta > Lepidoptera > Nymphalidae > Melinaea > Melinaea menophilus. The sequence continues at coordinate 3,778,713 of OU911040.1, read as the reverse complement.
CTGGATGTCTCGAAGGCAGATTTGATAAGGTGTGGCATGCGAGTCTTATAAGCAAGCTTTATGCGTACGGTATATTTCCTGGTCTGATCGGCTGGGTAACAGACTTCGGTAACGGTAACGATCTGTTGAAGCCCGGTATCTATAAGTATTCAGACGACAGCACAGTTGTAGAAAGATATCTGCCGAGTAGTCGGGCTAGTAGAGATCAAGTACAGTCAGAAAGAGAAGCCATGGTGTAACTTTTGAGTGACAAACTCCAGGCAGTCTCCGCATGGGGCAATGCCAATCTTGTCAAATCTTGTTCAGCGCCAGAAAGAGCCCTTTCACCTTGGCTCCTACTTTCCCGAGTGTATCCTTGGAATACAGTGACCAGTTTCAGTTGTTAGGCTTAGAGATTTCCTCGAACCTCAAGTTTGGTCGATGTATTGAGTCCAGAGCAAGAGCAGTTGCAGGAAAACTTGCCGTTCTTGCGAAGGTCCGTCAGTACTTTGCACCGGGACAGTTTCTTGTATTATTCAAAGCACAGATCCGGTCGTGTGTGGAGTACTGTGGTTACATATTCGCTAGTGCCGCAAAGTCTCATCTTGCGGTTCTGGACTCAATTGAGAGGCGTGCAAAGAACCTTATAAGCGACCCCGAATTTATAGAAGCCAACCCCCACTGCCTTGAACAGCGTAGAATTCCTAGTCTCTCAATATTCTATAGGATACATCTCTCATCTGGATGGCATTTCCTAAATGGTGCTTCGAACATGTGGGCCTGAATTGACTCCAGTGCTAACGCATCTATTTCGGTATCCTATCTGAAAGACATAGACCCGGGCTCATGAGAGCGTACCCTTGTCCATCAGATCAGTAAAAAAGGTGATAGCTCTGATCTAGCTAACTCTGTAGTTAGGTCTGTTACTTAGTAATAGTAATAATAGGAGTGTGGGTAGTAGTAGTGTTTAGGTGTACCTATCGCCGTCACCTCTCGTCTCTCCAAAATAATAAAGAGCATCATTAACCTACAGCTCCTGACGTATCTCAAGGATCGTTAGTTCATGAATAACCATCAATATGGATTTCGCCAAGATCGATCGGCTGGTGATCTTCTGTTATATTTTATGCGCCGTTGGGCAGTTATTATTCAAAGGAAGTGCTTCTGGCAGTTAGTCTGGATATGGAAAGTATTCGATCGGGTATGGCATTATGGGCTTCGCGAAAGTTTATGCAAGTGGATCATATTTTTCACTGGGCGTAGCATAGAGGTCGTTCGGATTTTGCTCGGACCCCAAATCCGGCAAAGCTGATATACCTTAAGGATGCATGGAATCACTTCTCTATTATAGTTACTCCAAAAAAAAAACCTAATTTAGATTTTTCAAAATAACTTAAATATCTTAAATGTGTATGGTGATATTTCATTGAGTTTTATGTAATTTTTCATAAGTATCACAAAAAAGATTATTTTTAAAACCTAATATATTTTTCATGAACTAGTGTAGTCAGTATTCGATATAATTCTATATTATGATATATATATAATACTGATTATTTATAATCGAGTATAAACATCACTACTTACTCTGTACTCTTTAGCACAGTGCTCTTTAGTCTTTTCCTAAACGTCCTACTATTGATTTGTTTACGTTTTTTAAACTAAATAATATTGAAATATTTCATTTCTGTATATATTTTGTATAAACGCCGGTATTTCGGAATAATTACATATGATAACAGTGAGTATTGAAGATATTGTGTTGCGGATTTTTTTGCGTTTTCCAATTGTTATTGAATATGTTATGAATTATATAATTTATATCAAATAATCTTTGGTGTATTTAAACAAGTTTCACTGTTTATTATGTATTGTAAAGAAATCTCCAAGGATTTTGTATAACCTTACCATATCGCTATGCCGATATAGATTTATCAAACTACAACAAACTTAATATTTATTGTTTTAAAATTTAATTCATCTAATTTATCAACAATTAAGGTATTAGACATATTATTCTTAAATATAATGTAATAAAAATTAACTGATTACTGAAAATAAATGTTTCATTCTGTCAAATTTTTAAATATAAATTTTAAGATAAATTAAATACCTTTTAATAATTAAAACATTTAATGTATTTACCTTGAAATATGTATAATAAACTGACTTATATGAAAATAACTAAAATGGTTTGAGCGGCCCATGACATTACTCATTGTAATAGTAATACCACTTTGTTGATTAAAAGTAAATATATATAACATAATATACACATCAAAGTAACATAGTAACATACAATTTTATTGATAAATTAAATAATTGAATCATAGTATTGAATTAAACTGAAATACCTCTTATTCAGAGATTATGTTATAATGTTTCTCTTACTTTAAATGAGGCCATACAAGTAGCTATCAGACTTACATTATATATATATAATTTATATTTTTTTATATAATTTAATTATATTTTATTTTATCTTTTCCACTTTGAATCAATACCAGTGACCACTTGTGTAAGTCAAATGGAAGTGTCAACATTTTGATGTTGATAACAATATTGAAATATGTCCTTTTGTAAAGAATCTCTCAGCCGAGTATTTCTTAGCCGACCATTGCTTAAATAAAGTCTTTATTTTGCGAACAATTTATGAGCAACTATAATCGTCGCAATCAATTTGATAAGACGGCTGGAACTTTATGCGTGCTAGACTTATTATAATTTTGAAACGAATTTAGACTTGAATATTCAACATGTGTAGGATGCAATCTGTGATATACTCTGATATATGTACCGGGATGTTTGAATGCTGATTGTATTGATGAATTTTGTAGTACATTTATGATAAAAATGAGTAACCATTTTCTTAAACATTTGTTTATGTGGATTAAATCAGTTAAAAATACAGATTTCAATATATTTTTTTAAAAGGCAGTATCTATTACTGGTGATGTCTTTATATATACATAATCTAATCTTTGAAACCACTAATCGGTTCAGTTGTTTCAATTAATTTTTGTAGATATCTATTGTTCTAATATAAAAACTAGGATAGTGTTTATCTCGATTAATAATTAAGAAAATTTTTCATTGCTAATTTTACGGTTTTATACTTAGGCTTAAATTATGTTTAAGTTCTATAGTATCGTAATATTTTTTTCGTAAAATGGAATCCTGTATATATAATTTTTATGAATAAATTAAACCCATTGGTAGTTCCAGAGGCTAGCGTGTTCAGACAAACAAACAGTCAGAATCAGACAAGTCAGTCAAAATCAGACAAACCCTTAAGATTTATTATAGATAAGATAAGATAAAATATATGTTATATAATTATAATATTTACGTTAAGTATGTCTTTCAAGAACAACGGTGGAGGTAACATCACAGAGTCCATGCCGGGAGTCTCAAACTCGAAACGATTGCATCGACGTGAAGGTAGGTTTTATATATCAAGAACTTAATATTACCATAATACTAGGGGCGCCAACAGACCCTCAATTTGGACTCGCTGCGCTCGCGAAATCTCGGGTGCCGTTTCCATATTGAGCGAAGCGAACCCAGTGTAATGACTCATCGTTTCCCATTGACTTCAATGGGATATCAGTTTTTTGACGATTATTCCTTAACGACATAACATTTTTCATCACCTGATGTATGTCTTTTTGATTGCAAAATTTCATAATTTTCCGTCAAGTACCTAGTTTTCGAGTCTATTCGTGACAAAGAATGTGAAAAAGTCTCCAGTAGAGAGCTCAGCTCGCTTCGCTCAATAAGTGATATGTCCTCTTATTTCACCAAATGTGCAAATAGTATTTTGCCGTAAAATAAATACTAAAATGACAATTGAATCAACAATTAAATGTTAAATTCCCTCTTAAAAATAGAACATTTTTATAGTTGTTTACGTAGTTTGCCAGAAGGCAAGAAGGCAGAAGGTACAGAACCATTCTGTTTATAAAACATTCTTAGTCTTAAAATTCATTCAAACGTTATATTTTTTTTTGTGGGTAGTTAATATTACTGTCATAGATCCCAATCAGTTCAGTTCGTATTGTCGTCTCGTACATTTATTGTTTTGTTGAAATTTATTCAAATAAATTCATTATATAGTATTTATTATTTTGTATATATTTCAACGGTGCACCGAAATGTGCGAGGTTGTGCAAACAAAACCGAACTTTGACCGTAAGTGAAACATGCACCAGAATAGTTTTCAAGTACAAGGAGGTTTTAATTTATATTTTAATGTACAAATGTAATTACTCAATCAATAGACGTCTTTATTTATTTGTCAATGTATATGACATTTTACTGTCCAAAGACAACGTAACATAGGTTGTAGTACCGCTAAGGGTAGTTTTGTGCTGTAGGTACATGCTAGTATTCTCGGATGGAGTCTGAGTACAAACTAGTGTTTATAAAATACCAAGTGCGTAAAACACAACACTACGGGTAATGTTAGTTATAAATTTTATTAGATGATGAACCACCAGCAAAGAAAGCGGCGCCGTCGATACGACTGCACGCCGGTTTCAAATGGAATTTACAGGTACATATAAAGATAATCAATATTTTATTGTCATTTTGGATTTTGATCCACATTGCAGAAAATAGGAGAATATTGTAATATTACATGCACATCGAGTTTTTTTATTTCTTTTGATCAATTTAATTTAATAAATGTTTAATGATGGCGTTACAAAAAGCTGCAGGCTGAATATAAACAAAAAAATCAAATAGCCTATCTCGTATTTATCTTACAATTATGATTAATTGTAATTCCCGCGTATCTTATCCAAGGCGCTCGCGAAAGCAGCTGATGCTGTGGAGTGCGGCGGCAAGTCGCCTGTGTCAGCTCTCAACGAGCTGGGCGTCAGGGTATCTTATACTGTGCTGCGTCATTCGGGCCCAGCACACTGTCCCAGCTTCACTGTGGCTGTTACCGTGAGTTGTCAGAGGGACTTGGTATAGAGAAAAGTATCTTGTCTTCGAAGATATAATTAACTGCTCTACTGCTATTCCCTAAAAATATATATATTTATATTGATCCGTTAATCTTCGAATCGTTTGATCCGGTTTTGCCTTACAGGTATTTTAGTTGCCATGAAAGATTATTATTACCTACTAATAAAATTCACTAGCGTGTGAGAGGATGAGAATCCTTCACGGCTCAGCTAACATTTAATCGTTCAATAAAACGATCCCTTCCACACAACACGTAAGGTAGCAGACATGACATTCGAGGGTTGGGGTCACAGCAAGCGCGAAGCCCGAGCGTCCGCGGCGAGGGCCTGTCTGGGCGCACTGCTAGCGCGTGCGGGCCGCGTGCTGGGCGCTCCGGGACCCCAGCCAGACTTCACTAGCGACGACCCCCCTAAATTTCCAGGTGAATGGTCTTTAATGGTATTAAAATAGCGTAATCTAAAATTAGATTAAAGATTTGTTTTTATATAAAATTAGATTTAAAAAAATTATTACTATAAGGTCTTAGATGTATTTCGACAAAGATTATATTAATATACAGTATCTCAAATGCATTTACGCTCACACGAGCATACACGAGTTTACACAAGTTTACACGAGCTCAATTTTTAAAACGATGAAGTTGGTCTCCGAGAGGTCGCAGCCTATCCTTGTCTACGGACAAAATTTACTTATATCTCTGATAATGAGTGGATCTCAGAAATGGTTTCAGCTAATGTTCTCTTTTAAACCATATTAACATGTTTTAGTCTCCGAATTTCAATGTCTGGAAACCAAGATTCAACAGCCGGAAGGCAACAGCAAGCCGTCGCCCCCTCCTGGTAAGGATGTCATCAAAATCATTAGTATTTCATAATCTTTGATATAAATTAAACAATTGCCAGCCATCTTGATTTTAATAACACAAGACCAGCCTAGTCGTTCTGGAAGTAATAATTAATTGACATTTGACATTGAATACTTTACCTTTCATCTGATCATCACATCACATTTCATCTCATCTTATCACCAAATCATCACCAGGTCTGTTCGGTCCGTCCGTGTCTCCAGTGCACAAGAGTCCCATCAACACGTTATACGAGAACTATCCGGGGCTCCTGTTTATGTGTACTTATGGAGATGGGTCTCCGCTGCAGGCCGCTCAAGGTAGGAATCATTTTGAGGTCATCTCCTATATAATGGTCTATTTTGTTTCAAGATCATGAATTGTCTGATGAAGATAGTGGGTATAATATAATTAGTGAATAATAATTCCAGCTCCGATGCAGCTCAGCCACAGTATGAGGTTCAAGGTCGTGTGTCAGATTAAGGATAAAAGGTTCGAAGGCTACGGTGCGTACTCGTCATCAAATCATCGACTATTTGTCTCATAACCTGTTTGGTTCCTCGCAGTTGCCAAATTGAGAGGATTAGCAATAGAGAGATGATGTAAGCGTCTGCCGCAGGCTCCAGCAAGAAGCTGGCGAAGCTGGCGGCGTCGCGGGCGGCGTTAGGGGACCTTGCGCATCCGCACGGGCCCGCGCCCGCGCACCCGCACCACGCGCTGCCGCAGCTGGTTGCCGACCACGTTGCCAAGTGAGGGACTACGCTAACTATCACTACTCTATTTCCCTCACCTCTTAACTCCCTCCTCCTTAAGCTCTGGCTATCTTCCCTCCTCACCTCTTAACTCCCTCCCTTTTAAGCTCCTCCCACATTTGACCACATCATTCCGATTATTAAGAGGTCAGCCGATTTTCCATCTCACATCACACTTCTCTATCCATCAACTCTTCCCCTCAAATGTCGCCTCCCACCACTTTTTTGTTGTTTACTGCAATGTTATTGTCGAAAAAAACCTAATAGCCGCCGCTTAATTTGATTAAGATCAGTACATAAAGATTGCCTAATTCATCGAGGCACGATAGCTCAGTTGAGGTGACTGGGCCGGACTCCAGTAAGTCGCAAGTTCGGTTCCTGCTTATGCTGATGAATTTTTCATTCTATATTTGTTTCCAAATTTTAATTCGTCTTTTACATCTTAGATGGTCAGACGTTAGAAAAAAAATTCAAATATTTATTTGATTAGTTTAATAATTTGAATGCAAATTCGTACTTCGTCTTCAAGTTTCATAGTTACCAAATTCCGTCTAAAAGCCCCATCTCCACAGGCTGGTGAACGAGAAGTTCACCGAGCTGATGAAGGGCGACGCGACGCACTCCAGAAGGAAAGTATTGGCAGGGATTGTCATCACCAACGAAGACAAAGTGGAGGGGGCCAAGGTTAATGACCTGCGTCATACGCGATCCATGTTAACGTTATAATGATTTTGATAATTATAATTTGATACAAAAATAAATATGTTTCTAAAATACCGAAAGTATCAAATACTTTATACACCAGGTGATAGCTGTGACGACGGGTACCAAGTGTGTCTCCGGGGAACACATGTCAGTACGGGGGAGGGCCGTCAACGACTGTCACGCTGAGGTGAGGACCCCTTGTTATATAGTGTTGTAAAACCCTCGTTATATAGTGTTAAATAACCCACGTTATATAGTGTTATATAACTCTCGTTATATAGTGTTATATAACTCTCGTTATATAGTGTTATATAACCCTCGTTATATAGCCTTATATAACCCACCCAAATATAGTCTCAAGAAACAAATCTCGAAGAAATTTCTAATTTATAGAATGTTAATTCCATGAAGGTGAATATAAATACGATAGCTCAGTTAACATTGACGATTTGTCAGTAGCAGTAGTAGCAGGTTCATAAACGATAATTGATTATTTATTATATATAAAATATTGTATAATATAGTTATTTGTTTTTGTATATGCAAAAATGTATAATAATGAAACCAATTGTAATAACAAATAAATACAAGTTATTATTATGTAATTAAATGTCTCAGGTGGCAGCCAGGAGGTGTTTTCAGAGATATCTCTACGCGCAGCTTCTCATGTACGCGAACTCGCCGGGTGAGGGGTTATTTAATCTATAGTTATAGATGAAAATCTGTATGTTTGTTTGTAAGTAACCTTACTTACATCAACTTTAATCAAAATGAAGTACAACAAATGTAAAATATTATAAAAATAATATTCATGATAGATCCAATACTTTAATGGCGTTGAGTCACGGGTTCGGTTCCCGGTTAACCACAGATTATTCCAATTTGGTGGTATAATTATAAAATTGGTGGGTCATTGACCCCTAACCCCCAGACCCCACGGTGCCCATTCCGGAGTGTGATCTGGAACCCGTCTCTGGGGGCGGCTACCAGCTGCGTCCGGAGCGCCGCGTGCACCTCTACGTGTCCACAGCACCGTGTGGGGACGGACGGATTTTCAGCCCCCACGAGCACCACGACACGGAGCCCGACAGACACCCCAACAGGTACAACCACCTTTATTATATATACGAACACGATAGCTCAGTTTGTAAAGCGACTATTGCACTCCCGGTCCCAGGTTCGAGTGCCGTCAGTTTGTTTTTTTATGATTTAAAATGTTAGAAGTTTGATTCAATGAGTGATTTTTTTTACTATAATTAATTGTTGCTAATCAGTTAAAATACATTGCTTATCTATATTTACTGAAATCGCCAGGTTCGTTTATTAGTACTGATAATTAAAAGATTAGCAAATAAGAGATTGGGATTGATTATTAATTTCATTCACAGATTAGCTCGCGGACAACTGAGAACTAAGATAGAGTCCGGTGAAGGAACTATACCGGTCAAGAACTGTAGTAACATTGTACAGACCTGGGACGGGGTGCTGCAGGTGTGTACACACATATACATATACACACACACATACATACCTTAGGGTGTAAGTAAATAATATTACATTGATTAAAAAGTATTGATAAATGTTCAATAAACGGTATATTTACTTACCTAACAGATTCTTATACCGGAAATAGAAAGACATATAAAAAAAAACATTCTGTTCCTTCCAATTGTATCGCTAAATGTACAGTATGTTGTCAAATTTTGTATAAGAAGAAAGTTTTATATATATATAATAAACACTTAAAAAGTAAACAGACATTCAAGGTTTCATTTATCGATTTTTTTCTAGGTTGTTTTTTTTTCGAAATAATTTGCAATTTCTAAAATGTTCAATATTTTGTAGGACTATATTGAACTAATTGACTTTCGTTTTCAATATCTAAGATACATGAGCGATTCTTCTTTTCTTTTCCGTATCCAACTATCCACTTACTGTTCCCTAATATTTATGAATATTATATTTTATATTTTTATACTTGTAAAAGTCCGACTAGTTGCATGTTTCCAAAGTAGATCCACAGAAAAGTTAATACAATGTAAATCGTCCCATACCAACGAAACTCGACATATTCTCGTCTATAATTCGTACCTTATATGTATGTTAAAGGGCGAACGTCTCCTCACCATGTCGTGTTCGGACAAGGTGGCTCGCTGGTGCGTGTCGGGGCTGCAGGGGGCGCTGCTGTCGCGGTTGCTCAAACCCGTCTACCTCAAGAGCCTCGTGCTCGCCTCGCTCCTGCACACGCACCATCTCTACCGGTCAGTACATACCAGACACGCACTATCTATACGTAGACACACACACACACACACACACACACGCACACACACACACACGCACACAAACAAACACTCATGCACACACACGCACTTGCGCACTCTGGCACGGACACACCCCACTTGTATAGGTCAGTACATACATAGACATTACCACGTGTACAGATAATAGAAATTGTACACATAATGCTAAACTAAATTATTGTATTAATAAGTACTAATTGCGCCCACCTGGAATTAATCTTAAATAAGCAAGAAAACAACATTTGTATTTATATATTTATTTATTTGATCTTCCCCAAAAAAGGAGCAATAGGCGGTCTTAACGCTTAAAACATATTTCATCAGTCAGTCAGGAAAATATATATATATATAGATACATATATAAGACGATACATTTCTATCACTTGATAAAAATAAAAAACTTATACAAATACAACCAATAAAACTAATGAAGTATTGTTTTATAATAATCACACGAAAACAATATAAGTTTATATATATAAATGTATATGTGTAAAATAATCTGTTAGAGAACTAGTACGGTGTATAAAAACAAATTATATAAGTGCCTACAAATATAAATGTTAGCATAAGAATAAATTTCAAAATGGCGTCCATATTTAATATCAGCTGTTTTAATTTTCGTAACTGTTAGTATAGGAACAAATTACAAAATGGCGTCCATTTTCAATATCAGCTGTTTTAATTTTCGTAACTGTTAGCATAAGAACAAATATCAAAATGGCGTTCATTTTTAATATCAGCTGTTATAATTTTCGTAACTGTTAGCATAAGAACAAATTTCAAAATGGCGTTCATTTTTAATATCAGCTGTTATAATTTTTGTAACTGTTAGCATAGGAACAAATTTTAAAATGGCATCCATCTATACTATAATACTTCTCTACGGTTATTTGGTTATATGGACACGCTCCTATCGCTTTACTGGGATCCAGATCCAAACAGAAATGGTTAATACATTATATACATTTTTATACAAGCATTACTTCAGTAAATACAATGTAGTAACAATAACATCTTTTGGAATTTTTCTGTTATTAATTAAAAATACCACTACCGTTGGCGAAGCTCTGAAATGTTTCTAGATCTTGCTCGTTTGTAGGACGGGCCAATAGACTAATATTTAATAACACCTGTTTTGGTTTTCGTAAATGTTAGTATAAGAAAAAAATTCAAAATGGCGTCCATATTTAATATCAGCTGTTTTTGTTTCTGTAACATTGTTTGACATTTCATCTAACGCGCGCGCGGTAAAATTTCAACATTAGTGAATACTTTGATATTTTAACGTCTTATATATCTTTCGTCGGTTTATATTGTCGTTAGTTTTTTTTGCTTACAATTGAATTTCACTGCAAAGTAATATATTAATTAAGAACACCTAAATAGAAGTGATGTACAAAATAAAAAATAGTACGAAATATTTTGTATGTAGTTTATATATATATATATAATATAAATTGATTTATTTTTTAATTAATATTTCTTATTTAATATGACTTATTGTAAAGAAAATGGCGACTGTCGACCTGTTGTTAAAAAGTATGTACCTCTGGCGCTGAAAGACAAATTTCATTTATATGTAAGAAATAAAAATATTTAAATATTTGTTACTATCAGGAAAAAATTAAGGAGATTTTTTAAATATTATTTAAAATTAAAATAATAATGCAAATTTTTTAATTAAATTTTTTAAGAGTAGTTTTTTTTGGTAATCTTTACCTAAAACAACACCATATAAAACCATCACCGCTAACTACAAAAAAAACTACCTTCAGTTATTATATAATGGCTTCTGAACCATCAGGTCACCAGAGTGACCTTCTCCTTCCCGAATCCAAAGATTTTCTTCAAAAGGCTCATTATTTTGGAGTCGCTATTGAATTGTAGGTTATATGTCACAGGGGCCAAGGTAGCGGTTGTTCCAATGAAGTTATTCTCCTCCTTTATCACGTGATTCAGTTCCCCGTTCGCCGTTTTCACTATTGTATTGATATCTCTTATCACTGATATGACTGGTATAACATTTTTACCATTTCTAACAAAAAAATCTAATAATTTTAATAGATTGCTGTCATCTCTCTTGAAGAGTGACGCGAATCTTCGTTGCCTTCGTCTTTTTTCGTTATAAAGAAACGATTTTGTAATTTGATCTCCTTTGGATTTATTTTTCATTAATATATTAATTGGATTAAACTTATTGTTATCTTTATTTTCTGATGAAACCTTTGAAATATTTGTTCCAATATCCGTTCCAACCGTTTTCTCTTTTCTATTGTCAACGATTCTTCTTATGTTATTGACAGTTCTTGCTACAGATATAATACTCCCTATTTTAGAAGGTATGTCTGTGTGTTTTGGTTCATTAGTTCTTAAATGATATACATAATAACCGTCTAACTTGGTTTTGTTCGTACCTGGTGAGTGAAATGCAAGTGCTGTACAAACTACGTGCTGATTAAACATAAAGTTGTGCATAAAAATATAATCCTATATACTGTGAAGAGAACGTGAAAAATGTCTTTATATTCAAGGCAAAGAAATGGAATAGTGATATAAAACTACAAGTAATTACGATCAACAACAGTGCTAAAAGTGACTAATGCCCAACTACTCCTAATAACTCCCAACAATGGTCAAAAGTGCTCAACATCATCCAATAATGAAAAAAAATGTCCCAACAATGCCTAACAGTGTCCAACAATGTCAGCAAATCAAATAACGGCCAACAAGTCCAAATAATGGCCAACAGTGCCCAACATCCCCCAACAATGGCTAATAACTCCCATCAATATCTAATATCCTCCAATAATGGTCAACAATGGCCCAACAAAACACAACCATAACAAATAAGCATCAAAAACAAATCAATTACGTTCTATTAACTCCGTATCCCATATGCGTGGTGTGTTCCCCGTCGCAGTATCCCTTCTCGTAGTGCCGCTGCGAATCACACCGTGTCGCCACGAACGACTCCGGGCGGATGAGGGACTCCGTGAAGAACATGTACGAGCGCCAGTGGCTGCAGAAGACTGCTCCATACGAGGGAGAAGATTTAATAACGGAAAGAGATAAAGTTTGGTGAACGAGTAAATGCAGAAGAGTTGACGATAAAGATGGAGTTGACTCATAAAAGAAGATGACAAAAAAGATAGACAATGAGAATGAGAAAGACTAGAGGTGGAGAATGTCGAGTAGAGTAAGAATATCAATGAGATTATAGACAATGAGATAGATTATCGAGTGGAGTAAAAGTATCAAGAAGAGTCAGTCTTAATACACAAGGGTCGTACAATCGTTGAACAGCATCTGCTGCGGCACCACGACCTTCAGCTCGCACCCTGGCTGCGGGCTGATGCCGCCGTTAGGGAAGAAGTCCACGTGACCAATAGGCTGGTAGAACCCTGGGATTAAGATGAGATGATGATTTATTTAAGTAACATGGATAATATCCATGATATAAACATAATTTCAATTCATGAACCTGAGACCTCAATAGTGTTATAACGACAGCACTTCCACTGAACCATCGTGTCCATACTAATTTGAAGCAAAATAAAAAAAACTAAAAATGAATCATCATGTATTCCTAATTACCGGGAGAAGGTATGTATGAAAAAAAAATAGCAAACATTTAAAAATCTCTGAAAAAAGATTGTGCGAATGAGACAGAAGACAAAACTCATAATGACGTTCAGTTCAATTAATGTATCATCAAAAAGAAAATATTTAAAACACAAACAAATTGTTTATCAACAGACGAGGTCGCAAACAGCAGCTAGTTAAATAAAGTAAATTAACTCACCAAATATCCCGGCGTCGGTGTGTATGACGTCAACAAACTCCGCGTCCGAGGGGTCAAGGCGCTGCTCGAGCGACACCTTACTGAACAACGGCAGGGCGGCGTCCAGACCAGTTATACGAGACACGCGACCTTTTTATTGTGTAGGAGACAGTTACATAATGTTAAAATCGAAGTGTCAGGACTACCGAGAATAGAAACCCCGACCTTTGATCGTGTCTTGAAAAAAAAATGGAGGAACTTTAAAAAAATTACGATAGATAATACAAAATCCATTATGAAATAAATTAATGGAGCGTAAAATGTATTCGCAAGAATATGTTAACATAAAAGTTAATTTATACCTGATAACAAGTGGCCGCCCGCGACTCCGGCCGACTGTGCTCCTAGACTGTGTCCCACCAGATGTGTCTTTGATAACTTTAGGCCCCTGATATTATATAACTCATATTTATTATATTAGATGAAAACCCGGCTTCGCTCGGATGAAACATGACTTATATTATTATTATTATTTGAACTGTATCTTCACTGATACGTGTATCTCAACGATCTCAAGATGGCGTCCGGTGTCAATGACGTATAGCTAGTTACCAATATGGCGACTGCTATTTATCTGTCAGTACTATTAGAATTTAACAAAATACTCGACAATCAGAATTTTGCGAATATATGTTGTTGAAACGATTTTTTTAAAAATGTTTTATTATTCAGTTTAGGTTTGAATCGAGTATCGTATCTCTTGAGTAAATTATTAATGGATAAAGTTTGAAAGTATTCATCAAGAGAATTAGATTGATAAAAAAATCAACCACCATTATTAAGTGTTTTTTGTGGACACATTTTTTTTTATTACAAAAAAAACAACAAAAAAGATAGTTAAAGTCTTAAAAAAAACAGTTGTGAAATGCAAAGTACTTATTTTTTGCACTTATTAATACTAAACCTACCGACAATTCTTGTATACCTGTTCCTACCGCACGCGGTCAAATTGAACGGTAATTAAAAGTTATTTTATTATATAACGCAGGTAATAATGGAAATAACTAAAAGTAAAGAGTGAAGAAAATATTATATGCATATTCTAAGAATTGTCATGTATTTTGATAACGATATTATAACGTTTGAAAATGTGTAAGTTTTACAAAAGTTTAAGAACGGTCAATTTGATCGGTACTTGGTAGGTTTAGTGTTAACTTTATACGAAAATAAAAAAATATAACTTTTGACCGCGACTCCACCCGACACAATATTTAATATTTATTTAGTTAATAATAATTACCTTGAAACGAGGTAATCAATAAACTGTGCGGCGATGCGTCCGATGTACCAGGTGTTGTGAGCCGCCTTCACGTACCAGGGACCTGCCTCCAGGCGCTGGGTGTCCACCGTTATAACGTTGTTGTCACCGCGGGTAGTGTACGCTTAAAACAACACCATGTATAGTATATATTTGACACTTAAAAAAATATAGGTTTAAAACACAAAAAAAAAACACACCCTTTCATAAAATTAGAACTCTAAAAATTAAATTAAGAATGTAATTTATATTTAAAAAAAGCGTAATTTTTTTGTAAACATTATTTATTTATATATTTCTTTATATTATTTCATTGCATGACAATCCTAATAAGTGCAGAGTTTCAAATTTTGCCGACATTTTGAACATCAAAATAGTGTTCACACCTTCCGTTACAAACAAACCTACGTGCTAATAAACATTTTTCAGTTTAGCGTAACGAATATCTTATTTTTTTTATATGTATGTATGTAGTGAAATAAGGACTCAAATTGCAAAGAAATTAATGTGATCAAAACGAATTCGAATTTACCAAAATACAAACCTGTCCAAAATATAGTATATGGTGGTAACACACAAACAGTCTGACAAACCTTCTCTTATCCACAAAACGCTTCCGTCGTCCGGTGTCTCCATGAAGGCAAGGAATAAAATGGCGGTGTTGTCGTTAAAGTCTATGCTGGATGAGAACAACCGCTCATCATCGTCTATCAGGAGAGTGTGAGCTGCTGTCGGGTTGTGTCTGAAAAACTATTACCTTTGGTATATCGAAATTAATAATCGATCTAAGATTAGGGATCGTTGAAAACATCACGAAAACTAGTAGACGGGGTTTGTAGTTTGTATATAGTTAATACAAATTTAATTTAAGAACCGCTCAGAAACACAACGGTTGATCTTGTTAAATGAAATCTAACACTATTTCAAGTATTATAATATCAACCCGGCAAATGAGTCACCATTGTCATACATTTCGATCAGTTTAAGACTCATGAAATCGATTTTATCATCGAAATTAATAAGCGATCTAAGATTACATAAATATCAGGTTTAGAAGATCGAAAAACATCACGAAACCCAGGAGACGGGTTGTAAATGTATTTTTAATTGGACCTCACCTTGTATATAACTGAAAGGACACATCATTGATATCCCTCACGAAGGGACATTTGACCTTATCGACAGGTGCTATTTGTAGGAGGGCAGTCTCGAACTGGATGCTGGGGGGACCTGCGCGAGAAGTATATTATCTTATTTTTAATTCAAAACTCCACAGACAGAGGAAAAAATGCGTATTCAACTACTTTTTAAGTAAAAATTGGCGTCTAATATTTTTCTCTTTTAAAGTATTCGGATGGAACTTTAAAATGTGTGCGTAAAATTATAAAATGGTAGTCACTCGTTCTTGATACTTATGTTACAAAAAAAAAGTACGAAAAAACGAAAATGAATTGAAATAATGTTGACTACATTCTTCATATTATTTATTGATTGAATATTGATAAAAAAAATAAACCTCCATCGTGAATAACAGTAAAAAATCAAAATTAAAAATAAGAACATAGACATACAGATGATATATATTTTAAGAAATGTTATAAATTTTCTGTCGCGACCAACACATTTAACATGATTGTACAAGTACAAATTATTCCTATTGGTCTGTTTAATACACATTATGAAGTACAATAAACACTTCCACGAAGTACAATGAGCTATTTGCCAGTACAAATAAGTACAAACCGACCACAAGATGAACGTTGTGTTATGTAATATTAACCACACGTGAAGTTCCTTAGTCGTTGCATGTTTCTTTTATTCCTACTTTCGCTTGACAGTTTTCCGTCTGTTTATGACCTCAGAACTTATAATTTTGATGCCAATTTTTGTGATGTATTCTATTCCTACCTTTTTTATGTTTGGAATCCTTTATAAACGAAACTCCTCCCAGGGAAGGGAGGGGTTGGTTGTGTGGGCCTCCCGTCAGTATAGAGATATGTCGCCATTTTTAAGATTGCCGACTAAACCAGTCGGTTTCAATTTCTCCGGGAAGGGGTCACAAGAACGCTTCTGCACACCTCCACAAACGGGTGACTTCCAACTTTGATTCTATCCGGTCTGCTCAAACCACTTCGTCGCATCAGCGCGTCTCCGTCCGCCTCCCTAAGCTGCCGCTTCCTTCTCAGATAGCACATTCTCGCTGAAGAGCGCACTGCATTCCAGGCCTCTTAGCTGGTGACCATCAACACGGTAGAGATCGCGAATTTCCTATCCCCGGTGTAGCCGCACTCGCAGTAGTCCATTACACAGGTATCGCCTGAACTAAAGATCCCCCGAGAGAATTACTGTCATGTAGATGATAGGTCATCACCCCATGGTTGCGATTGGTCTATTACCTAAGAAGGCCCAAGCCATGCAAGTCCAGACGCCAAAGCTGTAACCTGAGCCTTTTTTACCACCTTAAGATGATCTCCCCCTTTTCAATTCCCCGCCGTTCCCAGGCAGAGGATGTACGCAAACGTCATCCGCCAATACGAATGCTTATAGGGCCATATACCTCACCACCCCTAGTTAAAAGAGCAAGCCTGCACTTGGGCTTCTTATGCGAGGTAGAACGGTACAAAGCCCTACATCCTGCACAAGCGTTGGCCGAAGTCGACGAATATGCCCTTAGAATGTTCCTCTTCTGTTAAGGATGAGTCCAGTTCCATGGAACGCGGAAACTCCTCCAGAGGAGCCTTCCGTGGTCAACACAAAGCCGTTCAACCTTTGTGCAGGGGTTGCTATAGGCCTCTTATCCTTACTAAGACCTGCGACCCCTGCACTTGCTGAGATACTCGCCAAACAGAATACCTAGCAAACATTCTGCACTAGCTAATGTCGACGACTTCGTCCGCCCTCCTTCAATTACTCATATTATATATACATAATACATTATAATTAAAATATACATATAATTTTAAACATATAATAACCGGTAATTTAACTTAATACTAGGAGCTAGTTAATACTTGTGATATAACAGAGATAAAAACGAGTGGTTACGTACAGGATGTCCCTATTACGTTTGACTATCTAGACTTTTGAATAACTACTAATAGATTATAAATAACTGCTACTAAAATACTTTTAGGTTTGAGGAATATAATTCTAAAAATAATTACATGTATTTTATGTTATTAAATATATTTTTTTTGTAGCAATTTGGTAGCAATTTTCTGCTCATTTTATTATTTAATCATCCTGTATATTATGTAACTAGTCCTCACTGACCAGTCCATTAAGGCTTATCTTTAACCACTGGGGTCATAAAGGACACACATACTTTCTAAAATTGAGGAGAATTGAGGAGTTGAAACATCGTTTGAAATATTTCACTTTTGTTTTATTTTGAGTCATGATTAAAATTTTGAGCCTTCGATCTTAAACTTTATGTGTTTCTTATGGGATAATGTTAAAATCCAATTTTTAGTGTACTATATGATCCCAAAAAACATTCCAAATCCACCAATCACAACCTCTCTTCATCTCTGTCTGTTTGTCTGTTAGTGTGCTACGTGAAATAGCGCTTGATAAATTGGATAGTGATATATTTTTTAGGATTTTTTGTACAAGGTAATTGCTGATGGTCTTATAGAAATTGATACGTCATAATGATCTGTGTATATTTATTTATTTATCTGTATATAATTCGGAAATAATTAGCTTTATATAAAGAAATTTCTTATCATTATATATATATATATATACATAATGATAAATACATAATAAAAATATTTTTTTTATCATTATGTACATATATATATATATATATATACATAATGATAAGAAAATTCTTTATATATATATAATATTAATATTTATTTAATTTTTATACGAAATTATAAATATGAAAATTATACAAATGTAAAATAGTCCAAATTTATATTATCAAATTTATAATTAAGGACGTAGTCATTATTTATCGAAAAAAAAAATATATATATATTGATTACTTTGTTTGTATGTTTGTAAAGATATTGAACAGTTGCAATCGACATACAAATTATTCAGTGCGCAGAGCGTTGCCTCACGCCTCACTCACTTGTTACGGTTAATTAGTATTTTAATACTAACAATGTCTTCACTATCAACTTTTAACCTCTACTCTTCATACATTTTGTTTCAAACTCCCCTAACAATATAGGTTATATAATTTGATCTCATTCAGTTTCGTTGCAGACAACTTCTGATTGGTATAAAAAAAATTGAAATGTTTAAAATATGTACACACAAACACACAGGAAAATAAGTATATGTGATATTTTTTTTATTAATTAATTTTATATAGGTGATATGAAGAGAAAAATATAACCAATTACCACTAAACTTACCAATAAATTAAAACTTTTCATGTCATAACTGTAATTCCGAAATTTAAAAGAAAAATATGAACACAATAATTTCGTTCAAAGAAAACATTAATCCAGGAAACGAACGATTTGTTAAAATATAGTCTATAATATTATATGTGTGTATGGTTTTATTTCCCACATGTTTATATTTTTATTACGTAATGATATTTTACACTTGTTAGTAGACGGAAATTATCTATATTTATAAAGAAGATCTAATTTTTTTAATATTTCGATCATACTTTTCGTGATATATATAAAAATAACTTACGTATCATTGATAGAAAACACGCCAACGGCATTGTCGTCTGCATCTTCACTAAACTAACTTATATTATAAAATAAAATGTTAAATTTTAAAATGGCGTCAAAGCGCGCGCTTTCGCCGTAAATTGCAATAGCAGTAATGGCGTCGCTAGCTGTTTAACAGCTGTTTATCAAAGAGTGGGATTGTTGTGTAATATTGAAGTTTTATGTTACAAAGATATTTATTTAATTTTTCTGGCTATTAATAACTATAAGAATAACAAGCATAAAGTAAGATTTTAACGTTAAAAAAAAACAATAAAAAATATAAATTTATTTAAAAACAGACTCTAAATGTTGTTTTTATTTTATGTATAATTCGTTTTTGTTTTTAGTACAATATTTCAGCACGAGTTTGTAATTATATTAACATTATTTATATAACAAAATACTTTTAAAAGCATAACTCTTTTGACGCTTAAGGTACTTAGACTAGGAATAGTAAAATCTTGTTTTTGAACAGGTGTTTTGTAAAATGTATTTGTAGATTTTTAACTTTATCAATGTATTTGTATTTGTTATAACTTGGATTCAATAAGGTGTATTCAAGAAGAGACAACATGAATAAAGTAAAATAACATAATACAACTGTTACTAAGCAAAGTACAACAAAATCAATCGCACAAAAAGGTTTATTTGCAATGATAAATAAATTAAATCAATTTTACTACCATTATCTGCAAGAACCCTCACAATGGTAATTTTATTCAATATGACATTGGTAAGAATCTATACTATCTGTCCCATTAACTTAAAATTAAAATTTAATTGCTTGCTTGCTTAACTGGTCGTATTGCTAGACACGGATTTCCCTTTTCTTATTATTTTTAAGATGGCTTATCGAAATGATTGCGATGGTTCTAGTTGTTCGTACATTGCTCACTAAATATATTGAGGTTTGTGAAACAGTGATCACCATAAAAAAAACCCAGCTGAGTTTGTTGTGTGGTTCTTTTGAGACCAGGGCGCGTTTGGAACCCTCGTAGCATTATTTTTACGGAATTCCTATCCCAACGGATTTCAACAATATCGATACAAGATATATAAATCTTTTGTAGGAGTTTACAATCTTCAGGTGTTCTAATGACTTAATATTTTCATATCATCTTCTCGGATTATTTTATTAATAAATTAATTAGCTCAGTTGTACTCCTCAAGTCACTGAAACAAAAGATGATTCTTTAACGGTCACATTAAGATCGAAGCGATAAGAAATCATCCAGCGCAAAAGATCACCGTGTATACTAATTACTATAAGTCTGAGGATTAATATCAATTGCGAAATCTTATCAAAGACCTTTAGAAAGTCGGCATACACGACACAATTCGGTATGCAAGGCGTTAAAAAATTATGAATCATACATCTTCCAACAAATGAAAAAATGAGTTTTGAATCCGATTCTTGTCATATTTAAACTGCAGCAAAAGGCTGAAAATGCCAGCAACACTGGTAATCCATCATCAGTGTGTAACTCGTCTTGCAGCGCCATCTGCGGCCGCATAGAGGGGTACATCTCGTCCCTTCCTCCGCCCTACCAGCTGCAGCGGCCGCTGCTCGCGCGCGCCGCCAGCACAGAGGCCCGCACGCCCGCGCGCGCCCCCTCCTTCAGCGTGTGCTGGGCCTGCACCTCCCCCGTGAGATTTATGTTACTTACCAGAACCTACCTGCCCGTTTGTATTTACCTGTTTTACCTTACCATTAAAACATAAAATTAAACTTGTATTTTTAAATGTAATATAAATCTCTACATCAATATTTCTCCACCGTGACGCTGTCATGGCTAGTAGGGCAGACAGCAGATTGAAGAATTGTGACAAAAAATAACTCGAACGCTACTTGACACAGAGTCATTCATGAGACAATTCATTGATACTCAAATCTAATAATTTAGACCCCTGAAGTGATAAACGCGACCACCGGCAAGTTGGAAGCCGGTCACCCATCACTGCTCTGTAAGCAGAGTATGTTCGCGAGATGGCAGTACCTGGTGCGTCGGTTACCTCTCTTACCTCAGGTAAGTTATGTAAATGATTGTGTTGTGGTAAGTCCAATCTTTCAACAAATGTATGCAATAATTCTCGACTATTTATTAAGAATATTTATCAAGCAACTTTGTGACATGCAATCCTTTGGATTTTCTAATAATAGTGCACCTTTAAAGGGTTATTTAGGTCTATATTTTATAGCGTTTAGTTGATATTTTAATACTGCATCAATGCTTAAAACCTACTTTGATTACAGTAGGTGTTCATTACCGTCCCTTAACATCAAGTGGACATCATTACCTGAGGTAAGCGACATAAATGTTGTAAATTGCATTTATGACTTGCCTCAGGTAAGTTTTGTAAATGTTCAGGTAAGTAAAATAAATAAAACTTTGAGTTTCACAGGTAAGTGTAACGTTATTATAGTGTTATTATTATCTTTTATTTGTTTATTATTGTAAAAATATTTATTTGAAAATGTTTAGAATAGAATAGAATTAAATGAATTGTTTAAATTATTTAGCAATGTTATGTTTTCTCGGTGTATTTTGTTTATTTTTTTGCATTTTCTAAGCATGTCATTGATATGTATTAAGAATGGTACTGGACAAAGTAAATTCCCTTGTGGAAGTACGTATGTTATATTTTTTTGTTTCTTCACTTGTTCCTTTTCAATAATAACGAATTTGTTTATTCTATTAATTATTAATAAATTCATTATATGATTCAATACAAAAATGTTATTACGGAGTAATTTTAGTAAACTACTGTTTTTCAGGATTTTTTAAAATTTATTCAAATCACATAGTCAAACAAAGCAACCTTTTGAGAGTTTTTGGAGATTGTTTGATGTTTTGTTTCTATTTATTTTATATCATAGAATTTCTTACATTATATACTTTTGTGTACTAACGGAGATTGTGGAATAACTAAAAATTAAAAGCAATGTTGATATAAACTGTATTAACTATTATATTATAAATTTTTCTTGATGACGACTTTAAAACTTGCCACCCTACGCTATAACTTTACCCAATTATGTGTGATTATCAATCAATAATATAGTTTGATTGATGTTATTAGTACATAACATGTTCCAGGATGAGGCCGGGCCACCATTACCACCCCTCCCGGAGGATCTCGACCACCTCCTGTACAATGAAGCCAAGATGCTCTCCACCACTTACCAGGTGAATATCGTTATGATATACAATGTATTCTTTATTGTCCTCAAAGTACACGTTTGGATACCAGCTTTGATTTTAAGTTGGATTAAGTTGATGATTCGAGTTTTTCACAAATTGCACGCTAAATATTAATGGGTGTGTAACAATGATCACAATAAAGAAAAACCCGGCTGATTTTGTTTGTTTGTTGTGTTGGTCTTCACAGAGTAGAGTGCTTTTGAAACTCTCGTAGCCTTATTCTAAGATGGAGTGTCTACAGAAGGGTTTATTTCGATTAGTATGGTATCAAAATATTCCTGACACTCCCATTTGATGTAAGCAAGTGATGACTGGTATTTTATTGCCTATTCTTATTTTTCTTTCCGCGTCTCGTATTTTGTTTTGGCTGGTAGGAAGTGTAAAAAGTGCTTTAGTGTTAAGCCCACCTTTGTTATCCAATAAAGAATTTAAACATATATATATATATATATATATATATATATATATATATATATATATATATTGTTCCTTGAGATCATCTCTTATGAGATGATAGCTTACTATTACCAAAACTCACACAGATATTCCCAAATTCTTACTATACGGGACATCGATCACGCCCCTCCTTGATCTCGTGTTTTTTGGTCCAAAACTTTGTGTCACATTTAAATTTAGAACAATTCAGATAAACATTAAAAAGATTTCACCCACGACATCCAAGCTGGCCAAATCCAACCTGATCGGAGCGTTCTCCCGCGCGCAGCTCGGTCAGTGGATAAAGAAGCCGCTGGAGCAGGACCAGTTCCCGTGCGAGCTGCTGCACGCGGACCCCGGCGTGCTGTTCGCCTAGGACGGGGCTCCCGGGGGGTAGCGCTGTGCAGGTTGGGGGGGAAACATTATACCGTACAGTTAGAAAGGGGAGCTTTGGGAGAAAACATTGTACCATGGATCCATGGTCACTTATAGGGAAACGATAGGATTTAAATCACTTCCAATAATGGAGTTTGGTGATTTTAAAGTTTTTTCGTAACATGCTAACTTTTCAAGAAGCAATAACATTAATATAAATTTGTAATGTTTGACAAAGTATTAATAATATAAGTATTGTTTTTTTCTTCTTGTTAGAACCACCAATTACTACTACGAATAGCGATTTTCTTGAAAAGAAAAAAGTTGATTAAATAGAAGTAATAATTTTAACTTAAAAAATATTATTTTATCTTTCGGGGGGAGCGACGTGTCTAACAATTTTTCTATTATTATATCGATAAACGAATCTAAAAACATGTTTTCGTATTTTTTTATCATCTGTCAATGATAGGTAATATAAAAAGGTTTTTATAATCTGCATAGTGTTATCAACGATCGGGCGTCAACGACTTAGACAGCACGCGGGGTCCGGCGTCATATCTTTAGGTCCGTGGACGGAATAATTACAACTTGGAGCCAAGTTAGACAAGTGACAAGCGTTCGTCGTTCGTTCGTTCATTCGTTCGTCATTCATTCAAATGTTCCATAAATTTAAATAGCGTTATATAATCTCAAACCCATACATTCTTTCTATTCAACTAACGTCAATGTCACTTGTCTAATCCCTCTGTATTGTCTATGGCTTAAATGTCAATTTTATAACAAAATTTTTTTCTATAGTATTTACAGGCGATTGTATGTTTTTGTCATCATAGATTAAAAATACCCGCCTTTAATTATGACATAATTACCAAACATACAGAAATATATTGCTCTTAATAAATGGTGACATTAAAATTAAATTTAACTAATTTATCTGTATTTTTGTGGTAAAAACATTTTTAATTACAAAAGGAAGTGGCAGCCATTATTATAAGGTATTTATTACGAGAATAGTCAATATAAATCATTATTATCTTTAAAAATGTCTCATTTCAGTCTACGGGTCTGATGACAATTACAGATAATTAATTAATTAAACAATTAAATGATATGGAAATTTTATGTCTTCTAAATCTTTTCATTAATATTCCATATCAGCAAATATTTATTACATGCAGCCAAGTTCATTGAACTATATAAATACAACTGGCACACCTGATAGTATTAAGTAATAAATGTAATTAAAAAATATTAAACCAAAAGTTTACATGTTTATTGTTAAATTAGTTTATTAGCGGCTAGTGTTTTTTTTTTTTAATATTATATAATAAGCGCACAATAATTTATTGAATTAAATGTTTTTTATTTTCAAAATTAATAAAACTATTTTATTTATTATATATCAATGTATAAACAACCTGAGCATAATATAATTTTAGCTTCATATAATTAAATATTGAAGTTAATTTGAACTTATTTTTATATTAAATGCCATTGTCTGTGGAATTACAGTCGAATATTATAGTACAAGTTTAATTTTTTTATCTGTTTATAATTATATAAAATGGTGCAGAATAAAAATTGAGTTACAGAATTTTTGTGTTTATTATGGAGTTTATTAGACGTATACCTAAATACCTATTTATATATATCCTTTTTAAATTATTATTCAATATAATTATTTGTCTTCCATTATAACAAATATTGTACTTTGTTTTTTTTACCAATATAGAAAAAACTCAAATTTTAGCAGTCACTTAATCAGTTAGAGATGACAATTATAAATTTTGACACTTTTTATTGCCGCTTAAAACTGTCTGTCAAATTCAAACGACCACACTGCCATTGACGTCAGATGATTTGACAGCTGTCAGTGTTAAATTCAAACGACCATATTGCCATTGACTTCATGTGTTTGACAGCTGTCATTGTCAATTTCAAACGACCCCAGATTGCCGTTCACGTCAGATGATTTGACAGCTTTCAGTATACCGCCAAAACGATTTCACATATTGCACTTCACTTCAGATGATTTGACAGCTGTCAGTTTACGTATGCACGAGTTGATAGCTATCAGATTATACTTGAAAGTCATTGTCCGTCGCTGTAATATTTCTTCAGAGCTGTGCTCATGAGCGTCATGAGTTCCTTGTAAAGAATACATCGCCGGCTAGAGGGTTTGCATATTTCCCTGTGATCCACGGATACGCCGTGGAGAGAACCCGTACCTGGATCTGGAATGATACATTTTTAACAGAATGCGACAAAAATACTGTAAACAAAGTAAAAATGAGAATTAAAATTAATAATTTAATTGAATTAAATCAGCACTGACCGGCGCTATCGACGCTGACTATCCTTAGATACAGTACGGACATGAGCGTGCGTCCCGTCTCCACCAGACTGCGGACTGACGGTCGTGCGACTGTCGCACGACGCCAGCGGTCGTGCAGCTCCAGCACCAGCGGGCAGTCTACACAAGATATATCTTCCTTTATTTTCTATAGCTAAACTATACTAGAGATATTTTAGTATGTCTACGCGATGCATGACGCGAAAACTACTGGACAGATCTATTGTGAAATTTATTATAATTATAGTTTAGTAACAATTAATATAGCGGATAATTTAGTATTAAAATATTAATATTAATAAATAAAACCGTCGCTAGGTAGTTAACTATTCTGTCGCATATAAGTGAACTAGTGTGAACTAACATATGAATGTAGTTACCATTCGCATGTTTAGTGATGTGTCCTCACCTTTACATATCTCAGTGAGCTCGACGCTCCGTGCAGTGAGCGGCGCCTTTATGTCCGCGAGCGGCGACCCGCGGTGCGGCACGGAGTAGAACAGGAACCCCGCGCTGCGGCGGTACAGAGACCACGCGTCTACACACACACACACATATTTATATTAAAATAACTATGTGTGTAATACTTTAAATGGTCAACTATTTTTAGAGGTTTAAGAGACTTGAAGCCCTGACTGCTGAGTTGCTGTCATTATATATATATTTCAAAGGTTCCGACATACAAAATTCTTTAGTGCGACAATTTTTTATTTATCAAACTAAAAAAAATCTACATTCCTACCAAAGAATACTACAACACGCATTCCGTAATACATAGAAGGTGAAATAAAATATACTTTATATACTATTTTACCATTACTATAATTATATAATATTCATTAGACAACTTACCCTTCATATATGAAGAGACTTCATTTCCATTTTCTCTTTCAACCCTTTGAATATTTCCATTAATATCATTGTCTAGAGGTATCTTATCTTCTACCATATTATCTACATTCAAGGTACCTTCATTTATTACTATTTCATTATTATTATTATTTGCATTATTTTTATCATTTAAAGTATCATAACCATTTATATCTAATTTATCACAGATTATTTCCATATTGTCGTCTGTATGTCCGTCGATGCAGTGGTTTATTCGATTATCATTGTTACATTCGCTCGTGTTTTGTTCATTCGATTCAGTTTCATTAACATTACCTTCATTCTTTTTCAAATACGCCTCGTAAGCTAAAACCCAAGTAAGATTATGTATTAAATATAATATGGGCGCCAACAGACCCTTAATTTCGACTGGTTACGCTCGCGAAATCTCGGGTGCCGTTTGCATATTAAACGAAGCGAGCCCAGTGTAATGACTTATCGTTTCCCATTGACTTTAATAGGGTATCAGTTTTTTGACGATTATTCCTCAACTACATGATATTTTTCAATTTGTTTTTTGTTTTTTATGATTGCAAAATTTCATAATTTTCCGTCAAGTAGTTTTCGAGCCTATTCGTTACAAAGAATGTGAAAAAAGTCTCCAGTAGAGCGCTCCGCTCGCTTCGCTCAAAAAAGGGCCTACTTAATTCTGTTATCTAATAAAATATAAAAATTTAAAAGGATATTCACCTTCGCAATAAATCTGCTTGATAAACAATCCCCCCTTGGAGTGTCCAACCCATATTATTGGTCTCTGTCCCACCCCCAACTCCAAGAGCTGAGTCATCATTTGCTGAGCGCGCTCGTGTAGACGTAGCCTTAAGAACAAATTTATGAGATAAAACAACAAAATAAACTATAAGAAATAATATCGAAGACCGTAACTCACCGTTGACTCGGCTTGATCCACAGCGGCCTCCACAGATAGGGGTCACTCGTGTAATTAATAGAAATCACCCTCGCGCCAGGGTGATCAACCCTCACCCAGTCCCGAGGCCAGCATGGTGAGTAACACTTGTCACACACACACCCGCACCCCACTTCGCACTTATCATCACACTTGCAGTCACTTGGCTTCACTTCGTTTGCACTTTCAAATAGATCTCTCACAAACTGCGCCTGAGTCTCATAATTCATTATCTCAACCTGGTGGTGAGTGTAAAACTTTTCTGTTATGAATATATCATCGTTTGTTATTTGTTTAGACTCTACTTCATTTAATTTGTCATCCCTTAAATAATAATTCAGTCCGCCTTCATTTATATTCGTTTCATTTATTCCTGTTTTATTTACATTCAGTTCTTCGTTCTCCGTGCATGCCGTTCGTTCGTCTTTACATGTGCATGTTGGTGTGGAATGTGGTCGTCTTAATGGCACTCTAGTTATTTCTTTACTGTATCTAGACTTCCACTCTCCCTGACGCCACGTGTTTGCTAGAGATCCTGAAGGATAGGTTTATGTTTAATAATGTTATTAAAAACATACTTTTCCTCTTAATTTAACGTATTTATTTTCAGCAATAATTGTGTACACCAAATATTTAAAATATGGCGATTAAATAAACAAAACTAGTAATAGTTAATTTACAGAAAATATATGTATATTAATATTCTAATACAAAACATAAAAAGAAATTAATTTTATAACTCAATTATCGCAGAAATATTATCAAAATTAGTGATTAATTTTATCGACTATCGACGGAATGGAAAAAAAAATATAAATTTTTAAACGATAATTGTATTTTATAATATAGGCATAGAATAGATAAAAAACTTTGAATGTTTTTGTTATAAATACTGTGATAAGAATGCGTGTTATAAAAGACAAGCATGAAGTAAGTTAGCGGCCTTGTGGTTTCGACAATGAAGGTCGGTTTGATAACTTGTTGTAGTCGAGTTCGAATCGAATCAGAAAACAATGTATTATGTGCGTATTTTTTAATGTAACGGACGTAATTTGCTATTATGCTGTTTCTTCCTCAATAATGAAAGTACTTTATTATATTTGAGCGTTTATTATTAATGTATGAATTTTATTATAAAATAACTTAATTAAAATTAAAACATTTCCTTTAACAAACACGTTATTATAATATTAGTAGGTTATAAAAATATTTGTATAAATGATATTGACAGTTGACAAATGGCGCGAAGATCACAGGCCAGGGACAATTGTACAATCTTAATTAAATGATTTTTTAGACATTTTTATTACTGTTGATAAATTTAATTATAAATGTGATAAAGGGTTAATTTGGTTATTATTTAATTCTATAGTTATTCACAAATTTTTATTTTTTATTATTAATCTGAAAAAAATGTATATCTGAGAAATTTAAAAAAGAAGCAACAGTTGTTCATGAATTTATTTATATAATATCCTACTAGATGGCGCTAGTTGCTCAAATATCCAAAGTTTAGAGGTGTAAACTATATAGAATATTCATTATTTCGCCATTGTTAAATTTTTGTGTTTTCGTTTGTTGTCATTTGTGGTTATAACTTTTTATAGATTAGCACGGGACCTTTAAATATTTAATTTTACGTGCAATCCTGGAACGGAAGCTAGTATTGTATGAGACAAATTTTTATCGGATGTAAACATAATAAATGAAACCTTGAACATTCAATAACAGTCTTGAAACATCAAGGTGATAACGAACACGTGCTATTAATCATACGAACGAAAACAAAAACAGATTTTATATAATTTCCGCAAAGACACATTTATGTTTTATTAAAATATATTCAATTGGTCAACTCGTTCAGATTAGTCGATTAAATTTTTTGGAAAAAGTTGAAAAAATTTATGTTAACTAATATTTGTTTGAAAGTTGACACCAAAAAGTCACCGAGAAAGGCTGTAAAAAACACCTTAATTGCTGAGAAATATTTGCTAAAACATTGTTACGAGGGGTGTTCGTCTAATACATTTTCTTTCAAAGTAGGCGCCCCATTCTTCATGGCGAAGGCCTAAAGGGGGTTAAGAGGAAAAAATTGAGAAGCATTGGTGTGATATTGATTTTTTTTTTAATAAAACATACTCTTAATATTGAATAATTTCATTATTATTGCTCTCTCTGGTAAGAAAAGCCTCATTTAGAATTCTTAATTAAACTAGAGGTGAGACTAATGTTATTGAGGTTTTCAAGGTAAAAAAAATATGGGGGGCGCTGCAAAATAACTGATTTTCAAAGTGAGCGTTAATGAAAACAAGCTTGGGAACCTCTGATCTAATACTAAACTTATTTCAAGATAAAAGTTCTTTTATATCCTTTTTGTACTCTCGAAAATTGTATTGTACTCTTTCACTCCTTAATCACGGGGTTAAGGAGTGAAAGAGTACAATATAGATAAAGTTAGATGACACAGGTTAGTATAATAAAGTCATACCATATAATCCATGGACGAATATGACATCGACGGTGGGTGCTTCGGGCGAGTGCAGGACGGAGCAGTCCACCAGCGGCTCTGGGTGAAGGTGCTCGTAGCTGGCCGGTCGGGTTTTTGGGGTTTTTGGTGCTGGAATTAAGAAATGTTTATTATGCTTTAATGTTGATAACTCTGGTGAAAAAATAGTAAAACATATAAAAACTTGTCCGTTTATCACGTGTTTTTGATGATATTTGCTGAGGTTTTAAATTGACGCCGTTTTTATTTCTATTATATATAGTTCTTATTTCTTTAATCGATTTATTATTAGATAGATGACTAATATGTAAATATATATATATAGATTTCCACCTATGTACTGACTCAGCTATACCTCGGGAACTATAACGCCTAGTAACTCAAAATTTAGAACCAATATTCTTTGTGTAGAAGTAAGCTAAGAACGGAATTTATGAAATTTTAATACAATTAAAAATAATTTTATAACTAGAGCTCTTATAATTTGTAAATGTATAACACAATACGTTATCTGGGTGTGGTTATTTCGTAAAATTCATTCATGATAAATAATTATGCAGATAGATAACAAAATGGTGTATATTTGATACGAAGCGGGCGGGAGACAGTTAAAGCAAGCAATACTTACTAACAGATAAACACCAGCATTTTACCACTAGAACAATTGCTGCAATGCAATGTTTTAATTGAATTATATTGCAATGCAATTATAAAAAAATATATATATATAATTTGTTCTACTTAAATCTATTACAAAAACTTTATTGGAACATTTAAATTTATATCAAGGTCGTTATTGACTAATTATAATTAAATGCTAAGTGTATTTACATGTAAGTTTTGGTTTTTCGTATAAAACTATATTTATAGAACGTCAAACAAAGAAGTATTACATACATTCGTTAAGTATACGTCCAAAATACATGAGAAAAGAATTGATCAAACACGTTAAGTCCAATTGATCAATTTCCAAGATTGACGTACCTTGTTATACGATACGTCAATCTTGGAAATCGTCGTTAAGAGACGA
Organism: Melinaea menophilus ssp. n. AW-2005; assembly: GCA_918358695.1. NCBI lineage: Eukaryota > Metazoa > Arthropoda > Insecta > Lepidoptera > Nymphalidae > Melinaea > Melinaea menophilus. The sequence continues at coordinate 3,747,666 of OU911040.1, read as the reverse complement.
AGCTTCTTAGCATTCCATGGATTCACCGTGCGGGTGCCGGGTCCGTCGTGTTGCAAGGAGAGGAGCACAAACTTGCGACCCAGGTGTAGATTTAAGGCCCCTGTACTATGCGCAAATTCGTAATGTGACATTTGGAGGGGAAAATTACTAAAGTATGTATTTCTCACCTGTAATGGACTGTGCCGTGAGCAGGCGGTGCAAGAGGACCGTGGCCGACGACCAGAACGACGACACACACCAGCGCCTGCGAGGATATTCAATATCTAGACTTTATATTGTTAATATTTATTATTATTTAAAAAAATATAACGGACATATTACATTGGACAGATTTAAGTCAAATTTGATTTGAATGCATTTTTAATAAAATATGTTCCCGGAAAATATCAAATCATCAAATCTAAGGTATAAAGCTACAATTGTAAAAAAAAACTTCTAAAATAGCGGTTATTTATGAAACTTGATTGTTTTCGTATATGCAATCTTTTTCAGCTTTTCCAGGTTTCAGAAGAGTCTAAAAAGGGGGAATGACAGGTTAAGGAAAGGAAGGAATTAATTAAACGATACATAGATAGACTTTGATGCTCAGGATTTGTATTATGTTTATATTTCTAATACAATGTAATAAATCGGATATAAAGTACGCACAAAACAAGATGTATAGCTTATTAACTGAGTGTTTTGTTATTGTTGTCTGTTTGAATTATTGAGGATTAGTGACGTTTTATATACTTAGGATCCGCCAACCGTGCGCGGCGGGTGTTGAGCTGAGCCCCTCACCTTTCTTCTATTTTTGATAACTTTTGAATGGCTACACATTTTTTCAATCTGTTTCCGCTATAACATCCGCGTTCGGCTCAAACATACATGAGAAAATTTTTAGCTAATTGTTTCGTCGCATTCTGGAGACAACTTAACACAAAAAAGATCTCCCAAACGGTTAAGAGCTTCGCTTACGCACAGCTCAATAATAAATTCACCACAACTTTCTCTTTACGTTGATGGCGTAAAGGCCTTTAAGCCCATTACATAGTTTTAAAATAAATGAAGTCATACATTGCTATCTTATGACATAACGTGTCAGAGTTTAATGGATGTGGGAGTATATTAACACCAGTAGACAGGTACTTCATACGATTATAGTAATATTATATTGACGTTTTAATAATTTTAATTATAATATTAGATCTGTATCTAAAATACGACGTCTCCATAAATGGCGGACTTTCGAAATACTCGTATTACTAATGTCGATATAAAAATATAAAAAATAATAACCTTGAAATGGCTGAATGGATTCGATAATTTAAAATTTCAAATACATTCCATTGTACATCTGTGGCGCTCTAACGTCACAAATTATCAGCTGTGTTTTTGGGGGCACACAAATGTTATAAAAATGTATTTATTTTTGTTTTAAGTCAGTTTAATTATTAACTAACTATCCGCTAACACTTCTAGCCTGTATAAACAAATATTAAGGATATTTTTTGTGAATTATTCGTTTATAAATATAATATAAAATTTTATACTGCTTCAGCCAAATATTACTATGTAAGATTCAGTCTTGGGAGTGTCACATCCGAAAAGTATCAGACTATTATTGAGAGGTAACTGTGTTTCATCCATCCGTTATTATTGAGAGGTAACTGTGTTATATATATATATATTGTTTTAAAACAATATGTATCCGTTTAGATAGAATCAAAACAGCGGTGTGTATGTACTTAGTAGGATTTCAAGACCTTGACAGTGACGCACCGCCGCGGCGTCGGTAACAAACTATACTCGTGTTTTTTTATCTTGTTTATGTTTGAATGTTATATAAATGTAATGTATATGCAATATATAAATATATAATATGTATATGTTTAAGAAACTTAGTTTTATATAGAAAAGAAAATATAACTATGGTGTAAGTGTTTTGTATACGAGGCGCGTTCGATTCTCGGTTGTTGATAAATTATACTAATAATGATAAATTTGAATATTCATCTTTTAGTCAAGAAAAAAGATAACGTTTCGTTTCTGAAATGTTATCGGGATATGAGTTTTACGAAATCTTTGTTCCTGATATCTCGAGAGAATTCTGTTTATTAATTTCCATACAATGCAAGTTGAATTCGTTCTCTAGGGATTGATTTATTTTGTTATATTATAGATATTTTAAATAAACAATGAGTTGTCAATGTGAGAAAATTAATAATTATTAATATGTAATTGATATTCTTCATTGTTTGTTTGTTATATTTTGGATAGAATTTTGGGTAAGATAAAAACTGAGTAACTAACTCTTGATAACTTCAATAATAGTTTAACATCACTAGCATCCAATAACACTAACTAATGTAACAGCAAATGAAAGATAATGGAAAATTATAAGAATATTTTATAAATATTTTTGTCGTACATCGTCTATGAAGTACTGAAAAAATCAACACGAAAAGACAAATGAAAAACATAATAAATAAGGTTTTCATATATATTTTTATTGATCAAATTGCACCCATTCGAAGCCGGGGAGAGTAGCTAGTGTTAAAGGCGTACAATTGAAACATTTAGAACTATCGTAATATATAAATAATTCACATCACTGGTTAGTGATAATTTCGTAATGGACCCCAATAAGATGGGTCGCGGGTTTGAACCCGACCTGTGTACCTGATAAGTATACTATGAATATTTAGTATGTTTGTTCATCTTTGAATTATTTGAGAAATACGAGGCGAACTGTGGCATAACATACTGCATGAAAAAACAATAAAAAGATAGTAAGATCTAGAATTGTAAATAAAATTTATAAGTCGTAATTATTTGTCATAACTTCCCCACTTTAAATTCCCTTCCCAAGATGGCGCCATAATTTGTTTTGACATTTAAACTAAAAGGTCAGTGCCGTAACTCCAATCCAGGGGTCCTCATCATAGAACGGCCCTTCTTAAAGATGTAGCTTCTAACACATCACTATTTTTCTATAATTATCTAATCTAAATGGCGTAGGACATTGCAAAAATATTACTATTTTTACTCAAAATCATTGGCGTTCATTGAGTTTGAAATTTTGCATAATGGTAAATGGTAAGATGGATAGATAAAAAAAGTGATGAGTAGGTAAAAAGTATTTCTAATATACGTAAAGGTCAAAAAGGGGATAACACAAGAAAGTATGTATGGAAAGTGTGAAAAATTATATAATAGGAAAAGCAGTTATCACGAGATGACAAGTGAGAAAGGTTGACTAGAAGGAAAGTGCTGCCTAGAAAAGCGTAGAAAGAAGAAGAAATATTAAACAATTTAACATTTTTGCTATTTTTGATCGAAGGCTGTTGAACCAATAACTAATTTGTTTTTTATATATTTACAAATATATATATTTCAAACGTAAAATAAATAATAATATGTTATTATAAATAAAGTTGTTTCAAAACGAATCAACTTCGAAAGTAAACGATCGAGAACCGCTGGAAATGATCGTAAGTTTTTCTTCCATTAAAAAACAAATTAGCATTAATACAAGAGAATGCAATAGGAAGTCCTGGGCAGCAGTTTTTGCTACGAAGCGACCGGAAACGTGTCTCCGAGTCTGTTTCACCTTGAACTCGTGTACTCTGCGATCAAGACGAGATTCTCTAGATATCAATGATAATATTTTTAGGTTATTCGCCTCACTGCATTAATTTAACACACATACTTCTTTTAGGGGAGAAGTCACACAGACTTCTTCATCACAAAGAAGTCACAAAGATTTCTTCCCCGAAATTTAAAACCAGCTTAACGGAATATAGTTTTCGTTAAAAAGTTACCTCTCCTAGAGTGGAAATAAGGCTTTGATTGCTTCAGATGCCTGAAACTTTATATAAACACTTTTGGAGACGTTTTTGAAAGAAACTTATAAAAATAACCTATATAACATTATTGTTTTACCGAATCAGTGTTTATTATGTTGCAAAAAATAAGTTGTCCTTCTTGATTAACAAATATCTTCCTTTAAGTAATCAATTTAAAAACGTCTCCAGTAATTATATACATTTATTTTTACACGTGAAGTATTTAACTAGCAATTAAGTCTTTAAATCGCAATAGTAAATATTTATCTTGTTACTACACAGATGATAAGGTTTAGAAATAACATTATAAATCATAACACGAGCTAAATCATTAATTATAAATCAATTCAATGATTCATTACTCAATGGACGCGTCAGCCATGATAGGTCGATGACCTTTTGACATTGTCATGGCAACGCGCCAATTACGAGATACAGCGAACACGTGAATCGTCTCCTTTTTTAAAATTAGAATTTTTGTCTTCACTATTTTCGCGGTATTAATACATAGCAACAGTATTACATAAAGATATATTTTATTAACACTATGTAACAGGTAATAGAAAGTAAGTGAAAGACTTATTTTTTTTTTTATGTTGCATAAAAAGCTTCAGCAATGGTCGAAATAAAATGTTTATATAAAAAGAAACACATTATTTATTGATAATACGCCAAACACTCCCAACAGATTAAAAATGATTTATTTGATAAAAATATAGGCCAAAAAGCGATTTCGTAACATTTTATCTTTAACATAGAATGAGGTCACAGATTACATAAGACGTTCGAAATTTTTTTACGCAATGTCTAACGGAGTTTTAAAAATATTTGTATGGTTTGGTAATTTGATATATTTGAAAGGTTAATGGTACTTCACTAGTATGCTTTATATTGACTTGAGAAGATTTTGAAATATATAATATTTCCTGGTTTGAAATGAATTTGCCTGTCACCATTTCTGGGTTGAACTTTTTTTTTCCAAACGATTTTTGAAACATTTTGATATTTTTTTTCAAAAACAGGCAATTAGCGTATCGCCATTTCTAGGTAAAACTATTTTTCTAAACAATTTTTGAAACTTTTTGACTATTATTTTCAAAAACGTGCAATTTGTGTTTTGTTATGAATTTAATCACACTTTATATCTACCTTATGTCAAATATTAGATAAAGAGTGTGACTAATCTACGAAATGCATCTATGGATGATCTGTATAACTTATATAATACTTTGAGCTCGAAAGTCAAGTTTCTTTAAATAAATCACTAATATATATCTGCTATTGAATAAAAGCTCAATTATTTTCTACTGATAAAACTGCGAGCGAAAGTAAGTAAATTTTTTAATTTTGTTGAGTGAAGCGAACGAAGTGAGCGGAGCGTTTTACTGGAGACTTTTTGCACTCTTTGTCACGAATTGGCTCAAAAACTACTTGACGGAAAATTATGAAACTTTGCAAACAAAAAGACACACATTAGGTGATGGTTCTTATAAAAAAAAAATTTAAGAAAGTCCCCAAAAAAAAAAAAAAATTTTTTTTTATATCATGTCAAAAAACTGATATCCCATTGAAGTCAATGGGAAACGATGAGTCAATATAATGGACTCGCTTCGCTCAATATGCAAACGGCACCCAAGATTTCGCGAGCGCAGCGAGTCGAAATTGAGGGTTTGTTGGCGCCCCTAGTTTATTTACACAATACGCAGAAAACAATTTAAAGTAACTTATTTGTATTATGGAGTATTGTTATCGTCCAGATAAGAAAGAACTTTGATTAAATGTCTTATTTCCAGAAGAAAAAACAAAAAACAAAAGATATAGCTTATTATAGCATAAAGCAGATGAAGACAACTAGTTTAAAATAGTTAAATTAGTTGTTAGTTAGTGATATTAAAAGTTTAATTAATAAAATCCATGATTTTGTAAAAATAAAAATCGACATATAAAAAACATCAACATCACGAAATAGCTGGGCAGATTATGATTGAACAACCGCTTATAGTTTTAAAATTATATAACACCTTGAATATGTTATATATAAAAAGCAAGGTTATACGGAAGCCGTTTCAATTAAATAATATTACAAGAGGTCAACTGCACAGGAGGAGGTGACAAGGTCGGTAAGGGGGGAGGTAGAGTAAATATTAGTACTAATATATTTGAGGGTAGATGAGAATTTACTAAAAATGTATGTATACTTACACGAGCGCGAGCAGATATGGATGTTTTAGATCACGGAATGTGATGTCGGTCGCCATTTTGTTATCTCCCTGTAATGGATTCAACGATTAGTATGTTTTATAAAACCAACTACATGTAACGGGATTAATAATAATGTTGTTATTGATGTCTATTTAATTGTTAAACAAAAAATTACATATACGTTTTTAAATAAAACTACTTCACAGATTCCCCCGTAAATACTAATAATAACTCCCGTACATTGTTTTTTTTTAAACGTATAAAATGGTTTCCAGCAACGTGTTCACACACTTGCTGATTTGAAACGTTGGATTAAAATTGTTATATAACCAAAATATCCCAGTTAAGACTTAATATTTTATAGTAATTTATGATGCTCCAAGACCTAAATCTGGGAGCGATTTGTTTAACGCCTAGTATTAGTCATTGTTTTGAGCGAAAAAACATACTTGACAGTTTTTTCTCAAATTTCTAAACACTTATTCTAATATTTTGTCAATTTACGATTACCTAAGCTATTGTCATTGATAGATACGTTAAAAGGAACAGGGCCCAAGTGACAACCTTGACGAAGTCTCGAATAAACATGAAATGGTATTGATGTACGAGACTTGTATTTTAAAAGGCTGATTAAAAAACTAAATAACTAATTTGTTATTGAATTCAGTGTTATTATTTCTGTTGTTAGTTAGTCGGTTATTAAAATATACGCGGTTCAAAACAGTTTCTACATATGTATGTTTTGTTTGTAGTTTGTATGGAAATAAATCCTCTTTTCATCAATTAGTTAATACATGAATTTAAAACAATAAGTTCAAACTAATTGCCCTTCGGCCTATAACCTGAATCTAATTCCATAAATAGGTGAATATTCTGAGATTACTAGCAATATGAAATAAATTGTCTATATAGTTTATCTTAAACTATTTAGTGTGTATGTGTGTGTGTATTTTTAATTACTTCAATGAAACAGTTTCCTTGGAAAAAGCGGAAACTTAGTTTATAATTATTAATAAAATTTATAAAATTATAAATATTGTTTACATATTTACAATAAAAGAATTTTACCACAATTCGAAAATTCATCAAAATCTATCAATCAAAATTGATACGCAAACAAACAGACAAGCACGAAATTCAAATTTATTTTTATGTCATAAATTTAATCTTATTATCATTTATCTACACACACGGACTAATTGTCTACCTTCAACTCTTCCTGGTCTGGTAAAGAAGTGTTTACGGTACCTATAGCTTATTGACTGAGTTAGAATTAAACAAATATTTCTTCAAAGATTAACTGTATTACAAATTATCAACTTTGAGAATCACAGAGAATTATAACTTTGAGAATCACAGTCGTAGTTTGAGTTTTAATAATAAGCTGAGTTTCATTCTTATATAAATATTACGTTCTCTCTAAACTAATTTTACATAATCCTTTAGTACCTAGGCACTTATATATTTACGTAAAAAAAACTCCTCTTACATATTAAAAAAAATAAAAAATAACGTAATAGTTGGTTAATTCTCTATTTTTAAATATATGTATTTATATTAAGGCGACTTAAGACGGAGATCATTGTTTTTAATTTTAAAAATAATTTAGGTGACCTTATCAGTATAACATACTAATATTCGCAAATAATATCGTTAAGTTGGTGAATTAATTATACTATTAGGATTCCAACGAACCACATCCTTTGTATACAGTCTAACAAATATAAACATTTACCTTCACGCCACAATGCAGCCATTTTACGAAATACACGAAATACACTTTATCAATACAAGTTATCAACACATTTATTCCAATTACAGTTATTTAATTTGAAACTAACTTTTTCAAACGCAAAGCTGTCTAGCACTACGCGTTTACCGCGCTGCTACTTGTCAACTGGAGTATTGGGATGACACTAAAAGAACTTATATCAAGTCTGCTATACAATAATATACCTTATCCAAACCAAGTAAGATCGATTCTAGATTTTCAAATATTTAAGAACTATAATTTAACTCTTGCTTTTGTGTTTACTTTACTCAGCGATCCAATATCATCTTTATTACGATCTATTAAGACTGATTTTTCTATACAAAAAATGTGTGATATGATCTTTTAAAGGCAGAGTTTAAAACGAGTTTATCAACTCAAAATATTCGTCTCTATAAAAATGTTTTATATTCATATTACTATATATAGCGTGCCTTATCGAAGAGCAAAGTTTTATTGACCGTAATGAATCTAGTGGCCGTCTTCTTTGAGTATCGCAATACGATATTCAACCTTTTTGTCTCGTCTCTAATAAAGAAAAGGAAATGATATATAATTGTTATATTAATTTTTAATTAAATGTTTAAACCTGAATTATAAATATAATAACAATTTTCATTTCAGTCTTGTATAATTTTCATTCATGTTACCAAAATCAATTTCATGTTCGAAAAATGGTATTTTATTTTTTCATATGTCAAAAGTTTGAAATAACATGAATATATTATATATTTTTTTTACTTGAACACAGTCTTATTACGACGGTGATTTAATGTTACTAGTAACACGTTTATTGCCTTTATTTATGTATAATTTTAGGTTAAGATATGAAACAAAACTTAATTAATTAATTCTGAGAGGATAAAGAAGAAGTAACAATCATTGTCATAGGATAGGTTTTTCACGAATTTATTAATTATTAACTATTTCGGACCTTAAATACACAAGTAGTATTAAGATAGGGACTTAAGTATCACGTATTAATTAAATATTAAATTAAGTTATGAAAATAAAGCAAACAGGCCTGAACGCAAACTTTACTAATCACCGGTCTCTTTTGACCTGTCACTTGTCAAAATAATAAACAACATCTAGCAACATCAGACGTGACGGCCAAATCTGCCATCAAACTTAAGTCACGCGAGAAAAAAATGTGAATTATCGACTGTTTTAATATTATTTTACAAAGTAAATAAACTTTACACTCTATTGTTATAAAAATATATCACCAAATGTTATTGTGTACATAAAATGAATATATAATGTGGGTTTTAAATTGTAATTTTTAATTTGTTATTGGATGTTGATAAAAAAGTCAACTCGCAAGGTAACTTTTTTTCTGTATCGATTATATTTTTTCATGACAGCTGTCGTTAGGCTGGAATGATCAATGTAATAACCGTTTTAATAAATATGTTTTGTGCATTTAATTTATTATCCTTCGCAAAACAGTTTGTAAACTTATTATGAAGCGTTCTAATTGACGAAACTTTATTTTTGTTAAGATGAACGAAGATATGACATCGGACGTGGATCCGCTGAGTACGTATTGTTTAAGCTATCCGCCTCTAGACAATTATGCACAGTTACCTTTAGATTATCAAAATCCTGTTAAACAGGAAAATTTTTTAAACTACAACTTTTATACTTCTACACCAAATGAGCAAGCACCACCTGTAAATAATGATCACAATCTAATTGATACTAGTTGCGAGAAACCACCAAATGTGGCCAGTAATAGTGAAGTAAATGTCGCAAACAGCACACCACTGGCAGATTTCAATCCATGCTTGCCGACGAGAAGAAGAAAGATTAAAAAGGAGAAAAGTGCTTATTTCTCAGAGAAAATTATGGATAAAGACTTTCCATTCTATGGTTGTGCAGTTTGTAATATATGTTTTAAAACGCTACAAGAGTTAGACTCACATGTGCCTATTCACAAAGATAGAATTACAAGTTATGATTTAAGAATAAAAAATCAGATTAAAAAGAGAAAATTACAGAAAGAATTAAAGAAGAATAAAAAAGCAAAAAAGAATATTAAACAGGAGATGTCTATAGAGATTGAAATTAAACCGGAGGACGGTTATATTGGTAACGAAAAAGCATCAGATGTTGTGAGCACGGAATCAGACAATCAGAGTTTGAAGGAAAACAATGGAAGCGGAGAGTGCAGCAACATCCATGATAAAAATATTAGTAATAAAGATAAAGATTCCGATAAACTAAATCTTTTGGACAAAAATGATAGTCCAGGAGACGTCAAAAAGCAGGAGAGAATGAACTTACAAAAGATATACAAATGCTTTGCATGTCAGAAACAGTTTACGCTAAGTTACTACTTGAAGCTACACGTCAGATCACATACAGGTAACTTTTAATCATATTTACGTATTAAGTAATTTAAATTAACAATTTAATTTTAAGAAAAACATTGGATAGTGATAAACATTTAATATTATTTTAAACTAACATTGTTTAAAGGTTTAAAGGTAGGTTTGTAAATATTTTAGTTTATTATTTACATTCAAAAGATCCAGGTTCGTTCCAGGATTTGAATATTCCATACTACTTTACTTGTTTTGCTCATATCTATAATACTACAGTTATATAGGGTCCGTCTACCTATTTTGGTCAAATCTTGTGGCAATTACAACTTGTTGAGTCAACTTTTTTTTTTCTTTAATTTTATATATATTTGTGTAAAAGCTGGACTTATTTTAATGAAATAACTAAATACAATTATAAGTGATTATGAAAATTATGATCTGAATACCATTTTTCAATATCATCATTTAAAAAAGTTACTTATTTTAGTACAGTACTGAGAAGCCTTCACAAAAGTACCTAATATAATCCTCCATGCAATTTAAATTATAAACAAATTATACACTTTGAAATTGATATGTAATCAATTTGATATACATTTATGACGGTTTTAAAATTAATTATTTATATCTTAATTAAAAGGGTAATGACTGAATTGTTGAAACTAAACTGTTAAAAAACTGTATTAAAAGTTATCCCAAAGGATTTTTTTTTAACTGTTCAAATAAAGGGGAAAAATATTATCAAGGTTATTATTTAAAAAAATATTATTTATCATTGTAATAAACTAATTTTAAATATAATTTTTTTTAATAGGATGAACAGATTTTGATGGAGTTTAATAGTTACATATCTCAAAAGTGAAACATATTAATTCTTTCTATTTGAACATGAGTATGTAATAATTGTAGATGAGAAGCCCTATACTTGTGCTCAGTGTGGGCAGGCCTTCATCACCGCCAGCAAGCTGGGACGCCACAACAAGAGGTACCACCTCGCGATACGACACCAGTGCAGGATATGCTATCGTTTCTTCTCAAGGTTGGTTTAAAAAATTATATAGAATTATGTTCTTAGAATAGGTTATGTACATGTTATAAATGTGTTAGTACTCATACAATATAGTTAACAGACAGTAGGCCATACTGCCTGTTAATTTTTCACAGACAGTAGGCCATACTGCCTGTTAATTTTTCACAGATAGTAGACCATACTGCCTGTTAACTTTTCACAGAGAGTAGGCCATACTGCCTGTTAACTTTTCACAGAGAGTAGGCCATACTGCCTGTTCATATTTCATAAACATTAGGCCATACTGCCTTTTCTTTTTTCACAACCAGTAGGCCATACTGCCTGTTAACTTTTCACAACCAGTAGGCCATACTGCCTGTTAACTTTTCACAGACAGTAGGCCATACTGCCTGTTCATATTTCATAAACATTAGGCCATACTGCCTTTTCTTTTTTCACAACCAGTAGGCCATACTGCCTGTTAACTTTTCACAGACAGTAGGCCATACTGCCTGTTAACTTTTCACAGATAGTAGACCATACTGCCTGTTAACTTTTCACAGAGAGTAGGCCATACTGCCTGTTAACTTTTCACAGAGAGTAGGCCATACTGCCTGTTCATATTTCATAAACATTAGGCCATACTGCCTGTTAACTGTTCACAGAGAGTAGGCCATACTGCCTGTTAACTGTTCATTTATACTCCTGGACAGATTTTGATAACATTTTGCAAAGTGATAGGCTAAGAATTGAATCTCATACTTTTTGCCTATTATATAACTTGGATGGAGTAAAATATACGGTAGAAGTTTGTATTTGTAATACATAACTTTTAAGTTGGAGATATTAAATATTATATTTGAAGTATAAGAAATACTGTTTCTCAATTTTTACAAAATCGCGAGTGTAAAGTAACAGTTTTTGTGTATATATATGTATATGGAACTAATTAAATACAAAAATAAAATATTTTTTCAAAATTTTCACAGTATTAAGAAAAACAAGACAATAAGGTAGATAATTAATATACATTTTTTGTATGTAATCTAACGATGAGAAATCGAATGATTTGAGAATAAAAAAATGATTTACTTCCCCATAATCGAAATTTAAACAAATATGTATAATATTTATATATATATATACTAGCTTATTGCCTCCCGCTTCGCTGGGCACACTAAAATTTGGATTTGAATTTTGGTTGCTAAGGTAACCTTTCTCATCTTATCCGTTGTCATCGTAACCGTTGCTATAGTAACTCTTACCTCCGCGTTAAGTGTGTAACTCCTACAGGTTTAAAACTTGGCGAATCGCCAAAAGTTAAAATCCGCTGGGATAGGAATTCCGTAAAATCCGTTCTTAGATAGATAGTTTCAGAGATTTCGTTATGAGTCAGTAAGTGGTAAATCGCTTATATATATACATATACATATACTATTATTAATTACAATTAACAGATTCGAGTTTCTCACTCGTCACTTTGATAAGAAACATCCGGACGACAAGTTGGAAGGAGAACCATACGGTATGTATGATGTATAATAAAGGTGAACCTAATTTGATGTAATTCAAAATGTTTGTTTTTATTAATTGTATCTGCATATAAAAACATTTGTAGACCTTCTGTTTGATTATACATACATACATATTACAGATTACAACGCAATACTGCCATATTTAAAGGAACTGGAAGCTGAATTGAAAGAGAAGGCAGAGACGGAGAAGGCAAAAGCTAAAATAGAGGAACTATGGACGGAGGAGGTGGCCATAGACAAGAGAGATTACATCAAGGAGGAGATGCCCATAGAGGAGGTGAAGGTGCACATGGACGTGGAGATTAAGTTCGAGGAGGAGGTGAAGGAGGAGAGGGTGGGGAGCGACGGGGAGGACGGGAGGAGTGACAGGGAGCAGACAAAAGAGGAAGTTAAGGATGAGAAGTTAGTAATTGGTGATATTTTAAATTTTTTATATATAATTAATTTATATATAATATTTATAAATATTGAATTAAATTATATCAAAGCGATCAGGACTAAAACTGGTGACTTTGTCTCCGGCGCTCCAACAACTGAGCCATTGTTTTAAAGCCTAAAATATATATTTATCCTATGTAATCTGATTCCAGCTCGGACTCGGACTACTTCCCGTCGTCCACCTGGGCGGTGCCCCCGGCTGAAGCCCCAGGGCTCCGCTGCGAGGCGTGCGGCAAAACCGTCAGTTCGAGGAGCTACATGCGAATACACATGCGTACACACACAGGGGAGAGGCCGTACAAGTGCTACATCTGCGGCACTGGTTTCATCACCAGCAGCAAGATGCACAGACACGTCCTCACACACCCGGAGAGCTGGGACGGTGAGATCAAAAAATATATCTATCCCTATAACTATAATATTATGATAATTAAGAAACAAAGATAACTACAATACATATAATGTTGCCACATGATAGAAATAAGATTTTTTTATTGGGATGGAGGCATTATAAGTAAAAATTGTGTTAGGATTAACATGACTAACAAGTTTGTAGACAATTTCATTTATAATAACACATAGAGAAGGAAAGACAGAGAAAGAGAAAGAGAGATAGACTGAATTGATAATATTGCAAAATTTCAATGTATATAAAATGGAATTACTCATTAAGTTTTAAATTCAGCTCTCTTACAGTGAACTGTGTTGAGACAGAGTGTTCAAGTTACAGTGGTTTATTCTATGATACAAATGTATTTTTTATAGAAGATGGAGTGAAGCAAGAAGATAAAGCTAAAGGAGAGAAAGAGATAAAGTCGGAGACAGAGAAGGAGGACGCAGACGACGTTAACGATAAGAAGAAGTGAGAACAATTAATTAATAGATATAAAAATCTGAACATTAAATATAGATAAAGTATAGTTTCGGATGGTTTGTTAGTTTGTTTGTAAATTAAAAGAATACTGAACGAATTTTGATAAAATTTGCATTATTATTTTTAGCAAAAAATGTTTGGAGGTAAGATTTGAAATAATAAGTTTAAAATATTTGTTAATACATTTCAGAGTGAAGATGAAAGCGGGTCTGGCGAAGTTCGCAAAGAAACCCAGAAACAAGGGACAGAAGAGAGCGTCCCAGAAGCGACCCCACGCCTGCGAGTTCTGCCAGAAGAGGTTCCTCCACCTGGAGACGTTGCAGGTCGGACCTGGGAACAGTGATACGTCACTGACGCCATTATTTCCATTTGAAATATATGTTTTCTTACTGTGATAATTGTGAATACGTGTATGTTTGTGTATGTCCGTGTGTTCGTACGTGTGCCTTTGTGCGTGCGTGTTGGTGGGCGTGTTTATATGTGAGTGCGTGCGTGTGTTTGTGTGTGCATGTGTGTGTGTGTTTTCTGTGTATTTTTATACGTGTATTCAATCTCATATCCTCACTCAGGTGCACAAGAAGTCCCACTCTGGTGAGGAGGTGGTCCACGCGTGTCACTACTGCCTGCTGGAACTCCCAGACGCGGGGGCGCGGGAAGAGCACGAGCGGGGACATGCGGAGGCGGCTGGCGGGCCAGGGGCGAGGCCCTATCTATGCACACTATGCGGGAACACCTACCAGAAGAGAGAGAGTATGGTTAGTCAAGGCAACGCACAGATTTAGAAGACTAATAAAAGAGACGTACCAAATGTAGTTATAGAGCGCACTGCAGTACAACATTGTACTAGTACACTTGAACATTGTTAATTCCAGATGTACCACCGCAAGAGTCACACGCACCCCAAGTCGTTCCGCTGTCCCTCGTGTCCCGCGTCCTTCTCCGCGGCGTGCAAGTTGTCCCGCCACGCGCGCTCGCACGCCCCGGCGGCGTACACGCTGCGGTACGAGTGTCCCGTCTGCGCGCACGTCTTCAACACGCACTACCACGCAAGGATGCACCTCGCCACGCATCAGCGAGAGGGGCTGTGAGTCACGTTCATATTATACTTCACTAGAATAACACAGGTTAAACGGCTCGCAGGACCACTTTTTACATACACATCATAATAGTAATTACTGGAATATAATATTTTTTAACAATTCTGTTCTCATCTTGGAAAATAGGCTCTAGTTTCTTTCTTTCGATATCTTCGCCATCTTCATTTATTTATATCTTTTCCACTCTCAATCATTACCAACTGGTCGTGTATCAATTGGTAGTGTCAGGACTATTACCATACCATACTTATCGAAGTAAGTCCTTCAGTAAAGATGTTTTAACTTAAATTAAGTCTACTCATGTTTCCTGCTCTGAGTGGAATTACACAAATGACTCAGTCGGTGTTTCTTTATTGTGATCACTTTTTCACAAACTATATTTTGTGAGCATCTTTAGTTTCCGCAGTACTTGTTTTCTTCTGCAGGAAAACGCTTCCAATTTTATTAATATTCATTTGTATTTAATGAAGTCTGGTTGGTCTACTTCCGATAACATTCGAATCTAAAATAATAATTAATATATTATCTTATAATTAAGATTTATTAACGGACAGATTGAATATTGGGAACTAGTCTTGATCCGAGCCTGAATTGATCCATTTATTTTATAATAAATTACTATTTAAAATGTAAATAAAATAATTGTGTTATCGTTTCAGAATACAAGAAAATAATAGAAACGAAATACTGGCGATGGTTCTCCAGAACGCTCGGAAGATCCCCAAAACCCCTAACGGGGTCACATCGGACCCCATCCCTCCAGACGAGCGGAGCCGCGTGTGTAACATATGCGGGGAGGTCTTCCAGCACTTCTACTTCCTAGAGGAACACCTCAAGAGCCACGGAACCAAAATAGCTATCGAGGACAGCGAGAAGGAAGAGGAGAAGAAACACATATGCTCGGTGTGCAATAAAGGCTTCAAGCTGCACTACTACCTGAAGCTGCACAGCTTCACGCACACGAAGGAGAAGCCCTTCATCTGTCAGCAGTGCGGCAAGGGCTTCATCACGAGGGGCAAGCTGAAGAGGCACCTGGAGACACACACCGGCCTCAAGAAATACCAATGTCACATCTGCTACAAATTCTTCACGAGACCGAGTTATCTGAGGATTCACGTCAGAACCATCCACGGGACCCAGGACTATAACTTCAGACTCGAGAAACAGTACGGGTTGAGTTCGTTACCGGTTATGGGGAATGATCATTTATAATTTTGATAATTATTATTTCAGTGATAAATAGTTGGGATGATAATTTTTATTTTTTGCTAAAATTTTAGCATCATTTATACATTTTTGCCATTATTATGTATATTAATGTTCAAATTTTTGAACTCAAATATTTTAATTCTCTCAGAGTTCAAAGCGGGTCTACAGTTTGTAAGAGTTGTTGTAAATATTTTTTATCGACGGGGTGTCTTGTAACATAAGTGACGGTGACGGAAATACTTTTGTACTTATTTGATAATTATCACTGATAACAATTATCGTTTGATAACTTGATAATTTTTTAATTGGTAGATTTATATTACCTCTATATCTAGATGTGAATATAGATTAAGTTTATAGTTTTTACACCGCAATAAACAAACACACGGGCAGTTTATTTGATAGTTAAATATTGAAAGTTGTTTAGCAATAATTCATCACTTAGTACTTTACACGTGAAGGTTGTTGAGTTTGTAGGAAGAGAATATATTAAATAAATAATTAAGTTTTATTTATTTTGTTTTATTTTGTATTACTCGCAAATAATCTTAATATATCAGACTATTTGAAGAATTGGCTAAAAATAATTATCTGTTGGCATAATTTTTCGAAGTGTAAGAATATATTGATTTGAGCAAAAACCACGAATTTCATTACAATCTGTTCCGTAGTTTTGTGAAATGCGTGAATGTGTATATACACAAACACTTGTACAACTATCGGTTAGAGAGCTGTGGTGTGCCTTGAGCACGTATCAATCAGTTTTATATAAATGTTGTATTATGTACAAGTAACTACAATTTGTACCATTCTGTTACTATTGCTTGTTTAGATATGTTTTACTGTTATTTATATCTTTACCACTCTAAATTAGTACCAGTGATCACTCGTGTATCAAATGGTAGTTTCAGGATTATTTTGATACTACACTTATTGAAATAAATACATCTATAAAGACGCTCCAACTTATTAAGTCTACGAGTACAAAGGTGTCCTGCTCTGAGAAGAACACGACAAACTCAGGCGAGTATTTCATTATTATGACGACTGTTTCACAAACGTCAATTTAGTGAGCAATTCACGATCAATCAATTAGAACCACAGCAAACAATTCAATAAGCCGGCCTACAGTAATATGGTAGGGATTTATAATATTTATAATTTATATATTTGAGTCGACTAACTTATTTTTTTGTCAACATATTGAGATAAATGAGAAATGTTTTTTGCCGTTTTAATTGTTGAACTCTTTCATTTTGTATCTAAGTGCATTGTTAGGGAGAATATTTTTTTAGTTTCTTAATCATATTAGTATTTAATATAAAGCTCATCATCAGTATAATTGTCAGAAAACAATGTATGCCGTGTGTCGTTTAGACTACAGATCTATAGTATATTTAGTATTGATTTTATAATTTTGTTAAATTAATTTTCTTCATTTACCATTGAATCTACTTTGTGATTATACATTATTTATCACCATTTCATGCTAGCAATAATTGACTCAATATTTTTTTTTACTTAAACATGAGATGTTTGTAAAATGAAACAAAGACAATTCTCAACATGTTTTTTCAGTCATATTTTCCACGAAACAATGACAAACTCTTCTCAAAAACAATACGCAGTCATTGGCGAGAGCCAACAACAGGTCCGTAATGTCGCACAGAACATCACACACTCTGTTGTTGGGATCTCCGCCGATAGCTTTGAACACTTCTTTGAAGAATTCCTTCAAATTACAACAACAGGAGTAACAATTTGCGCTGACCGAGTTTTTTAGGGATAAAAGTGATGGATCGGGAATTGGAGGAGGCTTCTTGCACTTCAAATGCTCTTCGTCGCTGCCACAGGTTTTGGATTTGACGTAGCGACAGCTCCTACAGGAGGGAGCGCTTTTACAAGTCGCATCATCTGGGTTCGGCTGCGCCGAGTTTGAGTCGGCTTGTTTGCGAGAGAATATCTAAAATTAGCACTAATTTTTATTTATAAACTTAACTAAATTGTTATATAATCTAAATAGGTATATTGATGTAATTGCTTTTGGATGAAAATCAATAACATATCTTTAGAAGTATAATCCCTAAACTATACGAGAAAGTAAATTCCAAATGACTTCTGTTTTAGGCTACAATTAGAGAAAGTATTGCGTTACTTTGATTCTCCAAATGTTAGCGGGCGCCTCCATGCCGCCGCAGTTTAATAATACTACTTTATAATTTCATTTTATGATGTATTTCCACGTAATTTAAATCTCTGATAATCAAGAAGACATATGTCTAGTTATATTTTTAATTCAGCAGATAGTTTACAGATGTATTATGCCAAGAATAGTTTAGATGCAAATAGTGGTTAAGCATTTTCAGTAGATTCTATAGAAATCGTAAAACATTGGAGTGGAGTATGGAAATGAGTAGATTTTTAGCATTTATTTTTAATCTTCTTAAATATACCTATGTAGTATATGTTATTACAGCATTCAATAGTTTTTAGTTAATCGAAACTTGTTGAACTTAATTAGTTGACTCATTGGCAGAGTTGATATTATAATATACATCTAACACTGTTAATTTTCTATTAAAAGAGCAACTGTTGTGTTTCTGGGCGACTCTTCAGAGCAGCATTCCGGTGGTAACTTACTCTGACTACACTGACCTTCAATGAAATGATTGATTCAAAGGTTGTGTAAATGCTTACTGGAATAAAATTAATTAAAATTTTTAATACTTTAGCTAACATATGTTTATAATAGTTTCTTGCAAGGTTCTTTAAAAAACAAAATTAATGTCCGATGCATATTTCAATACTTGCAGTGTTTAAAGATGTCAAATATTTAAATGAGATTATAATTAAACATAATACAAATAATATTTGCATCACGTAATTAGGGTTTTATTTAGTATTCATAGTATATATATTACTAATTATTTCTGATACATTACTCTTATATCATTTATATAATATATAATCTTTTGTAATTTAAGTTTCATTTCCAATATACTTTTGATATGAGCGCCATCTGGCGACTAACAATGTAAAGTATGAGAGATAAAATAATATATAAATTTTATTTAATGATCCTTCAAAACGTTAAGTGCTAATTATAAATACATTGTAAATATAAACATTTTCCAAATTAAAAAAAAAACCTTTAAATTACGAATCATTGCATATTATTTAAAGTATTATTTATTTAAAAGTGATAAATTTCTAAAACCTTTACATATATATTGAGAATTGAGACTTATTTTGCGTCAAGCTACTGTATTGACTATTAAATATAAAACACAATTTATATTAAAATGTATTTAATTATCTGTGAAAGTTGTTAAAATAATAAAAATAATAATATTTTATAACAAATTATATATATTATATCGAGGTTCAAATAATAATAAAATAAAAGGCGCGTCTCCATAATAAACTTTCAAACAGCATATATTGTAGAAATAAAAAAATACATGATACAAATAAACTCTTTTAAGCTAAATAACTTACGCTAACGAGAAAGTCCCGATCGTTTATCAACTAATAATTTATTTTATTACAAATACACAAAAATAATAATAATAATAATAATGTTCGCGTAAAGTACCGGTGAAGTTTTGATTGATTATATTTCAAGATGGCGGACAGCTTCGGTGTTCACAACTTGTCATTTTATCAACTCTAGATCTACATCTAGGTAATGTCAAATCGCTGGGTTCCGGGCGGCTGTATGGCAAAAATTTGAGGTCACGGGTCAAGGGTCAAATATCATGGGTCGAGGGGGTCAAACGTCACCCTTCTCGTTCTCCAACATTCGGGCTGCGGTCGCATCGACGGCGGACTACAAACGCACGGACTCTTAATTCTATTTTATATCTAAAGCACGAAAGCATCTCATGCCGCTTGCACCGAGCCGGTGTTGCCAGTGCGTGAGTTATGTTTACCAAAAAAAATGTTATGACAGTAAAAAATAAAATATCCGCTCAGATAATATTTATTGTACTTGAATACAATGTAGATTTAATCTTAATTTTTTTATATAAACAAATTTATACATAAAAAATTGCCATAATAAAAAAAATCGCAGCCTTTGTAAAAGTTATTGTACTTCATTATATACCGAATAGACGAATTTGTAGATGGAAAAAGTTGCCATATCAAAACAAAAAAATAAAATCTAGACTATAGCCTAGAGTGTGAGGAGCTGGCAACACCGGCTCCCGGATACGTGTCCGAGAAATAAAATTCCAAAATATCAACATGTCGTCGCCTGGCAAGTAACTCACAAACATCAAGTATTTATTTATACATTTATTGTATGAAGCTATAATAATGCAATAGATCCTTAAAAAATTTCAATTTTCATTTGAAAGCGTGATGGCAGTGGCGTTTGCGAGTTGTATCTGTGGACAGACAGACATATATATTAATTGTTATTATATATTAAATAAGATATGGATAATGGGACAACATGGGATAAGACCTGTGTGTCTGGGGATGCGGATGGTGAGATGGATGTGTGGGATGAAAAGAGAGGATAGCATAAGAAATGAGTATATTAGAATTGGGATAGATCCAGTGACAGAAAAAATTAGAGTCATGAAAGAGTGTTAGGTGTGGAAGTGGGATGAAAAGGGCCCCTCCCTTAGGCAAAAAGACAGAAACGATATGTTTACAAGGATGACGAGTATGACAAAATAGGGATAAGGATAGGATTAAGTCCTTGTATAATGAATGACAAACATCAAAGTTGTGTTTAGAACAGTGTATAAAAAAACTTTGTCCCACATGGTGGTAATATTAGTGGTAATAACTGTAGTGTATCCCTGCCTCTAGGCGGGTTGCGGAGTGCTTGACTTCTCCTTCTTCTTTTCCTTCTTCTTCTTGAGGAACGAGGGCGTCCTGAGTCCTTTCTTCTTCTTCTTGTCCTTCTTGGGAGAGTCCTCCGTGGACACCTCCTTGGAGGGAGAGCCCTGGGTGAGAGAGTAACAATTACTAGAGTTAGAAAAAAAACAAAATTTAAAAAAATCAATTAAACAATGGAGGCTCGAATCAAAGGTACAATTAACATTAACGGGATTCGAACCCGTCAATGTAAGACCGCTCCAATCGCTGTAACAACTGAACTATCGTGTCCTCGTGTTTATTAACAACATAATGTGTGTAACCGTCTTTATTCGATATTAATGTATATACCTCTTTACTGCTGTGTGAGAAGGTGCTCTGTTGGGCGTCCGAGTGGTCCCCGTTGAGTGTGTGTTCGCCTGAGACACGTATAACACATGAACTAATATTCACATCATTATAAATAAAATAAAATTCATATTTACAACAACTATTAACTTTTAACATGCACCGAGATTAATTTAGAGTTAATATTATCTTTAAAAAAATGCATTTTTAAAAAGAAAAATCATGCAAAATAAAAAAAAAGCTCAACTCACCCTTCCTCGTGAAAATCGCCCGATCAAGAAACCAACCGAAAGCTTAGCATGCGTACAGACAAACAGATTGCAAACCAAAAATTATATATATATATATATATATATATATATATATATATATATATATTAAGAAATAAAGCAAATATTGTTATTTATATATTTATTAAGATAAAATTAGCAAATTATTAGCGGACACGAGCAACACATATAAATATTTTAACATAGCGTTAGTTAGGACATAACAAAAACACACACAGAATGAAAGGCGTTATGAAAAATTAAAAAAACTAACATTAAAAAAAATACATTAAACTATTATAAAAAGTATTAAACACGTAACCTAGAAATAGTTTCGGAATAAATCTAAAATATCTATAGATTAAAAACTACCGCACCTCTTTTCTATTTCGTTAAAATCAAAACTCTCCGTTAATCTAAATTTCGTTATAATCTTATAAAAGAGCGCGTCGTCGTACGGCGGCCATGTTGAATGTAATGTTCTATTAGTTTTAATTTCCCTCGTATCATATAGTAATCTCTCTCTACAGAATGATTCAAACTTGGGACTGTCGCAGGTGTTGTATTTCGAACTATTCATATCATCTATTGATTTATCATCATTTTTTTTATCAAAATCAACAACTAGAAAGCTCGGTAGCATGTTGTCTGTGTATTTGTGAATTGCCTTCGGTTTCGGTTTCTCCAAAACTAGATTATCATCAAAGGACAGCCAGTATTTTATTCCACCGCTGTGAACTGTCTGAGACATTGATAAGACGTTGGTTCGTTTCAAGAATGGAGAATCCATTGAATCCTTGTCATATGTGCTGGAATTTAGGGATTTTCTCTGTATCGGTGATTCGGTGCACACTTCGAATACACTTCTTAGTGGTGACGATGATCTATTGTAGAATACGTCGGAATCAACAAAGGCTGTATTCAATTCCGTATCTATATGAAATGTTTCATCCAGTGATTTAGTTGCATCGGATTCGCATGTTCTAAACGATTTATCCAATACGCTATTTAGTAAATCTGATGCTACTTCAACGCTATCTCTTGATGCATTCCGGTAATTATCGTAATAGGTGAATGACCCTTCCTCTGTCATTGAAGCATCCGCATCGGATATATTGTAATAACTCTCGCCGCTTTTCTCCGGATCATCTGTTTCAATATCTTCATTAATTTGGAGATTTAAATTGTTATTATATTTAGTATCAACTTCCGTCTCTGTGCCATCGGTAGATTTAAACAAATTTGCATTTGTATGGTTCTTATTCTCATTTTCTTTATCGTTTATAACTATTTCATTATCTGTATAATCTGAGGATTCATTTAAACACAGCCATTTATCCCAAGTTGTGTATATTATATCTTCACTGTCAACAATGGTTACAACCTTTTTAGTATAACCTTTTTTAATTGTTTTATTTTTTTTGTCGCAAGAATAAACGGCTGCATCGAAAATGTAATAGATGATTGCTTCTACTATTCTGTTAGAATAATTCGTTTCAGATTCATAAGTTTCGTTTAAAAGATCATTTTGTGAAGGTTTATTGAGTTCATAATCGTTTACCATTTCTGTTATAAAGAATCTCTCGTAATCTTCGTCACAGTTATATTTTAACTGATCAATTTGTACATCGTCGTACACTTGTACTTTACTCATATATTTATCATCTATAATATTCTCAAATTTCTTTAAAATAACACTGATTATATCAGCTATTAATTCGTATTTTTCAAACTCAACCGTTGAATCGAAGCTTTGTGCGGTTCCAGAACTACCGACACTAAATGAACTACATTTTATATCTTTTTTATCTACATCTTCAAAGTTTACCTTTGCATTATAAATATTGTTTTCATTTTCATTTAGAAATTGAGAAAGATCAGTATCTTTCGTTATATTATCGTATCTTGGCTCTATTCCTTCAACACAATCAGAAACCGAATCTTTTTTAACTTCTTTGGGAATAATCTTGTTGCTATTACAGGAATCGTCTGAAGAACTTTTGGATTCCTCCAATATCGGTTCAAGAATATTCTGTTTCTCTATAACCAATGTTTTTTGGGGAGATTGTTTTCTATCTTTTTTATTATAATCCTCGCAGTAAAAATCAATTGGCACCGAATAGTCCCTTATGTCCTTTTCAACAAGATCTCTAACTGGACTTTCATAGACCGCTTCCACAAAATCCATTTCATCTGTAAAACTATGATATTCCCCTTCAGCTGAATCAATGTCGTCATCAATTTCAACATAAGTAGCCCTATATACCTTATCGGGGCTGTCAACTTTAATACTTTCACTTTTATCATTATTTTTAATTATTTTTTCAATAACTGTCTGATTATCAGATGAAAAGCTTTGTCCAATATCACCCAAATAATTATCCTCATTGAATTCTTGACTATCAACAAATTCTTGACTCGGTACTTTGTATATGGGGACAGTGTCTTCCCTAACTCTGACTACACTCGGTTTCAAATCAACATCATTCAAACCGTTCCGTGCTATATTATCGGCGGATAGATATTTAACATTATCTTTCGAGTATGAACTAATTATAGTACCGCACGAATTACATTTCGGCAAATGATAATGAACCGGCTCCGGATCTTTTATGTACGAATTTATAAAACTGCTGTGAGATCTTGTTCTATATATATTGGCATCTCTTTCACACAATCTTGAACGAGATGAATAATCAAATTTACATCTATCCAAATCAATTGATGGTATCGAGAACAAACTACACCCGCTAACGCTGTTACCAAATACTAACGCACAATCACGTGACGAACCTAATTTAGTGCTAAGGCTAGTCTTACACTTGGGGATAGTATTGTACTTTTGGACGGTGCTATCAAAATTGGAGTTTCGCGTGTATTTATGAAGTGATCGTTTGTGAGACGACAGAGCTTCTTTTGTGTTAGCGTCCCTCGTACCTGTTAGTGAAGGTTATATTAGCGGGGGTTGAGATATATGATGAAAATGAGTGTAATATATATACAGTTTGATAATTATAACATACACATGTACGGACGTCAGATGAGACTATGATAAAAGCGGGACACAATAACAACAAGAACCCTAATAAGCCTAATGTTAATTAAGATCGTAACACGATAACAAGTACAACAAGAAAAGAACAAAACATACATCTTTCCTTCCTCTTTATTGCTTCTGTTTCTTTCACTCCCTCTCTCTCTCTCTCTCTTGCTATATTTTAACATAATCTATTTTTCATGCCCATATTTATGAATAAAATATAAAAGTAATTTTCTCAAAAATATTTCAACGATCTTTCTCCTGTGCGCTCATAAATTAAACTTCTCCTCCACCACCTTTACATACGTACTAAACTCTTTATCTTTACAAGAAACATAACTCGATCCCTCCCATCCTTCCCCCCACTCCCCCTCACCTCTCCCCACAGCGCGTGCGTGTCCCCCGGAGGCAACCGGTCGCGGGGACGGGGACACCTCCTCCTCAAGCGGGGGGATCGCATCACGGGATGCTTTATATATCAAGTATTTATTAATAAAACGATAGCAGCCTATAGAATAGAATTACGAAGAGTACTAAACACAACTTTTTATACATGGATGAATTTCATATTCATAACAAACAAAAGTTTAAAGTTCTGTTAAAGATAGATAAAGTGTATTTGCGTGTTGTTAATTAGTATTGTAAGAGATTTTAGATATCATGCAAGTGCAAAAAAAAGTGCGCATTAAAGACGTGTTAAGAATACCCACTTGCGATTTTATACAAAAAAAAAATAAAGATATATCTTAAAATCATCAACAATCAATCAATTTTAGTACTAAAAATATTATTGATATAATGTCATCAAGGTATAGTTAGCGTATAAAACGGCAATTGGGTGTTTGGTGATAGCCGGGCGCTAGATCTAACCTCTCGTCCGGTCGGCGTGGTCTCGTTCCGCATTCAAGAAATCTGTAGGATCCGCTACGGAAAAACATACATGCTTACGTACCGTACCGGATACGTACCGGACAAAGGTTAGCCGGTTAACTACATATTAATCATTAAACATAAATTATATTAATTAGTTTCAGTTAACCGGCTGACCTTAAATATTTTTTTTTCTACTAATTAAAGTCTATATATGAAATGGAGATGCAATTAAATATCATTCCTAATACTTTCTGTTAAGATTCAAAATGTCAAGGCAAAAATGTCGTTACAAAAGAAAAAAAACATGTTTTCATGTCAAACTAAACTTGCATGCTTATTATATTTTTTTTTCATAACCTAAGCTATTTTTTTTCAACTATAGTAGCAGGTTCAATACAGGTTGAAGGAAGAAATAATTGTTAACACTCACCATCACTCAGCACCACTTCCGGTTGACTCATCACCGGCACTTGCTTTGTTTCTATTCTGAGCACGCGTTGTTCTGAAAAGTTTTATAAGAAATGATAAAAAAGATAACTTAAAAAAAATAATAACGACATAACTAGGTAAATTCTTCTGCTGTTTTTATAAAATAGATTAATATAAAAAGATCCATTTAAATAATCTTTTTTTTTTCTTGCAGTCCTTTTTTTTTTGTAAAAATTAAATATTTTTGAATTGACAACTACCTTTTTAAAGGCTTTATATATTAAAAAAAAATTTATATATTATCAATGATTTTTAGATGGCAGACATTTTAAATTCTAGAGCTACCGAGCTGGGCCCCTGGCGCCGTACATACCGTCCCGGGACTCGTCCTCGGTGTCGGGGGCGGAGCGCGGGGGCGCACTCAGAGCCTCCGACTCAGAGATGTCCGTGTCGTCTGTGCATTAATATATATATTACCGAAAAAAACATGATTTTTTAAATTATAAAATGTGTATTTGTTACAAAAATCATAATAAAGCAAATGTAATAAATACTATAGAAAGGAAAACTGGAAAAGCAATATTTGTCGTATACTCGTATTACACAAAACAAAAAATCTGATTTTCATAAAAAATGACACCCTATATACAACATATACAGTACAATAAGTACTCACAGTCCTGGCCGCGCTGCTTGCGCTCAACCACGCGTCGGTACTCGTCGATGTCGGTGTCGGTGACGTGGTCGAAGGGGTTCCTGGCGTAGGGCGCGCTGTACATGGTGGCGTTGTGCTGGTAGCCGCGTTGGATGATTCCCTTGGACGCCGCGCCCATCAGGATCTGATATCGGGCGGGATGAGTTTCATAATATACGTGCGCCTGTAAATGTGTGTATGCGTGTGTGTGCGTACGCGCTCGCGCGCGCGTGTGTGTGTGTGTGTATGTGTATGTGCGTGTGTGAGTGTGTGTATGTGCGTGTGTGAGTGTGTGTATGTGTATGTGCGTGTGTACTCACGACGTGGTCTCCGGTGTGCGTGCCGGCCGCGTCCTCCGGCAGCAGGCGCGCCTCGTCCCTTGCGACGCCCTCCAGGATGTGGGACTGAGGACCCGCGCTTATCTTGTCCGCTCGACGGTTATCCTTTATCTTTATACCGATTTCAAAGGATATCATATATTTTCAAACTATATAGATTTCATTCTAAATATATTTCATCATAATGAGATGACACAGCTAACCAGCCTTCGACTCCAAATAACTCTAGACCTCATCATATCTCTTTCACTATATAGAACCGACCATTTTATTACTAGTTAAATATATATAAAACAAATTTTTCATATTAAATAGAACGACAGACATTAAAGGACGAAAGTTCAAACACTGACTACCTAACAGGGTTGAAACATTGACAAATAATATATGAGTTAAATATTTTTTAAAACTCCATGAAGTAGTAAGTACAACAAAAAACTAAACCTCTACATAGATAAAAATTTCAGAGACAAAAATCTTATATAAAGTTGTGTATTGCTAATTTCAAGTTGTAATCATTTATTGTCTTGTCCGTATTAACAATGCTGTCTTTGATGAACCTATATAAAGTTTTAAATCATTTCCTTTCATAATAAGGCGTGGTGTTCCTCAAGGATCCTATTTGAGACCTATTCTTTTTGTCACTTTCATCAATGAACATTCTATATGTGTAGGTATTCATTGAAATCTAAGGGACGAATTCACCTGTGTTTTTACTATAGAAATATTTTTTTTTACATCAATGGTCACAGACCATCAATAATTATTTGTTCTTTAATATTTAAAAAATCTTTATTCCATAAAAAAAAATACATACTATTTTTATTTATTCTAAATTTATTTGAATGATCATATTATTCGTATCGCAATTCAATTTTATTTTTAATTTTAAATTTAACCTCAGTCTTTGAGTATTAATCATTTAAATTTAGTGTGTAATAATTAACTAAATATTTAAATAAATATTTTGTTGAATAATTACACTAATATGCCTAGGCTGGGCTGAAAGGCGAACAACTTGTATAGTTTTATATATTTCTCTTCTTATATAATTCACCGTTATATTTAAAAATCTCCAAAACATAATATTGAACACCATGTATATACAATCCGGTGCATCCGGTGTCATCACATACCTGCTGCTGGAGCTGCTTGAACTCCTTTGGATTGGTGTTCTTGGGCACGAACTGTAGGGTGTCTATCTTGACGGGGGTGGAGTGAGCGGGGGAGCCCTCCTGCACCCACTGCGCAGGACAAAAGGAACGTTAATGTTGCCGGGGGGAGGAAAGGGGGGGGAGCGATCACATCGAGCGTGTACAGAGAGAAAAATATTTTAATTCTCCGGCAAGAAATCAGTTGAAAATGTCTTTTAGTTCCCATGCAAAGCAAAATAATGTAGGATAGGTGCTGGGATAGGATGGCAACATCTTTAACCGTATCCTTTTGCCCTACACTGTACATACTCGATGTTTTCACATCACCGGGATAAGATATTAACGAATTAAAGCCAAAATGTTATTTGCTGAGTATTAATGTGAAATGTTAGCCCCATCTATTGTAAAAAATAAAAAAAATAAAGATTTATCATTTACTAGCGACCTTGGGGTGCTTACAATATTATAGATTATATAATGTCCTAAAGGAATTATATATATATAAATATATATATATATTTTTTAATATTGGTCTATAAACTACGAACCCATAAAGAATAATATAGATTAAAAGAGCTTACAAATATAATAATTTTATAATATCCATTAATATTTATTTAAATACTTTATAGCACTGTATAAATTTAAAATATAACAAAAATAGTAAAAAATATATATATATATATATATATATATATATATATATATATATATATATATATATATATATATATATATATATTAATTAGCTATATATTTAATATATAATCTATAGACTAGTTACATAGTTAAGTCGCCAGTAAATAATAAAAAAAATAGACACACCATGTATATATAACCTTTATAGGAAGATAATAAAACAAAATTACCTCCTCGTTGTTAGCGTCCACCCACTGGAAAACATTATACATATTAGTCACAGCAAAGAACATTTGTCAATCGATCCGTTAAAGAAAAATCAATGTAGGTAGGTTATTATTTTTTTAATTTTATTGTAGTTTTTTTTTAATTTCACATTAATTAAACACAAGCATGTTAGGATGCCAAATTTCTTTTTTTGCTAAAAGCCTCAAATATCTATTACAATATATTTTAGGTTTTCAAATTTTCTAATACACACAGACAGACAGCCCTACGGATTACAATAATTTAGATTAAAAAAAAATTAAAATAGAAAAATTTTTGCGCGATTCCAAAAAAAAATAATCTTAAAATCGAAAGGAATGTAAGCTATAATATATTACTTAACAATTACGAGAAAAAAATCTACATCTTCATATATTTTTTTTTGTTTTTTTTTTGTTATATATTTTTTTTACATTTCTATACACAGTATTATTTAAAAAAAATGTTAGTAAATAAATTACAATTCAAATGCAAAAAAAACAAAACATTTTACATCTCTTATAAGCGATAAATCAATAATTTTACATTCTCTCCTCCGACAGACAAGACAAAATATAAGTATTGATTCTAGTATATAATTCAATATGTTTGAAATGCCACAGACGTACATACAGATATATTCTATTATATATTTATGCATTGGATACACCGAGAGTGTACGAATAAATTTAAACACATGCCGTAGATTTACTTTACAACATTTACTGGTAATTTTTACTGGATTATCTGTTTTATAATGTATTTTATTGATTGAATTGTAAGGTTGTCTCCCCTCTCCCCACTCTGTCCCCTACTCCGCCTCCACCACGAGGTACTGTACCTTGGTGATGCGCTTGGGGTCGCTGGTGCCTGTCTCAAGCAGCTCCACCTTCTGGTAAACGTTGGGTGAATTCAGCCAGCGGGTACGCTCACCCGACTTGCCTCCCTTCTTCCACAACCTGGAACATTCCATTGGACCAATACTCGCATTGGAATTTTGAGGATAATTGTTGTCCCTTATTCGTATACCGGGTTCGATTCTCGACCTCGATAAATATGCTTTATTCCTTAGATCAGTTATATGATACTTTTGTCTTAGTAAAACATTTATATATATATATATAGTGTTGTTACACATTGGTGTGTACTCACCCTTGCTTGTAGAGCTCCTCCTCCTCCAGCAGATATCCCAGGGAGGACACCGCGGGAGGGACCTCCACATCACTCTTGGGTTTGGGTACGTCGTTCTAAGCAGACATCATATACTTAGGTAGCATTTTGATTTTATCATTTCTATCAGATTCTATGCCTAATGGAGGTTTAATAGATGCAAGTTTGGTTGAAACTGTTATTTTTTATCTTTCATCTATAAAAATTACTATTTCAGCATTTAATTAAAAAATAATATATAAATAATAGTAGGGCATTTTGTAATATTAGTAGAAGATAAAAATTAAAAATTCCATATGCAATAACAGTGGAAAGAGGGGTTGTAATGGTGCAATTAGTGATTAGGCCCACCTTGATGAGCGGGTGCCTGTAGACGTGTCCGGTGCGGAAACCTGCGTTGTCCATCATCCTCATGAGCGCCTCAAACTCCTCCCCGCCCACGCGCCACTTAGTGGCGTCCCCGGGCGGCTTGCGGGACGACTCGTACATCTGGACGCATTGCACGCATTATATACACACACACGAACGCACGCACGCACGCACGCACGCACGTACACACGAACGCACGCACACGCTTACTGATCAATTGAATTGATGGATTAATGTCTAATTTTTTCCATGAGGAGGTATGCACAGACCTGTCTGCGCGTGTCTTCGTCTAGCAGCAGCAGGTCATCCTGCGGCAGTGCGGCCAGTCGCAGCTGCACTTCGCAGGCGGCGTGCAGGTTCCTTGCCTGGTGGAAGGCTTCCTCGAGCGTGGCGCCGCAGCACAGGGCGCCGCCCCCCGCCAGCACCAGCACTTTGGCGTGCGGGCCCAATGCGCGGACCAGCTTGTCGCGCTCCTCGTTGTCCAGGACGCCTGCACGTCATTTATCACGTTATAATGCTGCATTTACACTTATGTTAGCGCAGAACACATTTTTGTCGATTGTTTGTAATCTTTGTAAATGAATACACTCTCCCTGGCTCTACTCCTTCAGATTTTTTTAAGCGTTGCATCAGAATTCTAAACACTCAGTGTATACGAGTACATTATAGTATATTTATAGTTACATCCTATATTATAACTGCAATTACTTATCACAGCATACCCTTATTCCAAGCCCATGACAATCCGTATAATCTGACAGCTCTGTATCCATCAACGCAGGCTACTCACCGGCCGGCACGCGGTGGTAGGCCACGTCCCCCAGCAGCGCCGCCTCCCCGCACAGCGGTAGCAGACCCCGCCGGCTGGCGGAGACGGCTAACGCGGGGGCAGAGCGCACGTGCAGAACGCACCGCACGTCCGGGCGGGCCGCGTGCACCGACGCGTGAAGGGAGAAGCCTGCGAAGAATCAACAACATCAGAGACGTTCTCTCGGGGTCGTTACGGTTGTAATCAAGTTAACCTCACCCTCGACGTTCACCGGGAAGTTGGTGGTACCCTGGTCCTGCACGACACCCTGCATGTCCAGCTTGACGAGCGAGCTGGCGGTGACCTCGTGCGGGAGCAGGCCGCGGGGGGTCGTCAGCACCTGCTCCACCGCGGTGTTGAGGCGGGCGGTTATCTGCCCGGCTATTCCCGCTGGAAATATTACAATAAACTTGGATTAAAAAATAAATTACGATCATGTGATAGCGTAGTTAATTCTCGTGTGTGATATTGTGTAATAAAATATAAAAAACTTCCAACGCACTCTGAGTCCATCCGAAAAGATCGACCAGCCGATAGACGGCCGCCAGTTTGCAGCGCAAAATCTTCTCCCCCTTCTCGTAGCCCACTCCCTCGATGCCGCGGATGTCGTTGATGGGCAGCATGCAGCTCGGACCCTTGGGGAAAAAGCACATTCATTTATTTTTTTGTAATGATGACCTTGCTGCGATACTTCCACCCTAATCATCTGCAGACTTACATGCAAAATATCATCATTAGCTACCACCACTACTATTGCTTTAGCATTAGGAATCAACCAGATTTTATTTTTTTTTTTATCTTTGAATCAATACCACTTGTGCATCAAATGGGAGTGCCAGGACTATTTTGATACCATACTTTTCGAAATAAGCCCTTCCATAAAGATACTCTCCAATATAAAATAAGGATACGAGGGTGAAAAAGGCGCCCTGTTCTGAGAAGAAGAATACGATCTCTCTGTCTCTTGATAATGAGCAGTATGAGTCCATGGACATTGGATGTATTGTAAAACAGAGGAAGTTGCAAATTCGTCGCCTTCTAAAAGTTAAGGTTCTAGTCGAAAAGAGGGGGGTTGAGAATCATCATTCACATCCATACCCTCAGGCTGCCGGTGTGCAGCCTCCCGCCCACCATCTCCCGAATCCGCTGCAGCAGCGGGGCGTCGTTCCCCTCGTGCATTTGCTGGTCCAGCACGCGCTCCAGCTCCTCCCGGAACAGCTTGGACGACATGATCGCCTCCACGCGCTTCCGTCTCTCCATCTCGCGAACGTCCTGGGCATTACGAATACACTTCTATAATACACATAAAAAAATAATAAATGATTGCATATACATATATATGTTAATGAATGTTAATTTATGTATGTATGTCCGTTCATCTGACTCGTTATTGTGTGATCTATCCACACAGAGGTGAAGGCGTGAGTCACAATTTTCGAAAACTCGGTGAGATTGCGTAATTTTTCAGGTCGTATTTATAACATTTTTTTGGTAAAAAAAAATCACTTCCATCGGAAATTATAATTTTTATTCTTCTGTAAATCAAGTGTTAGAATTTAGGTGGGGAAAAAAAAGGTGATTCCAAGGAATCTAACAAGTAATAACCATATAGAGTAACGATTAAGCTAATGAGGCGTGTCTGATATCGACGCACGATATGTAAAAAAGTAAGTTTAATGGACGTATAGAATTACAATTAATTAATTACAATTAACATCATTTGTAAAATTATTTACATTCTTAATTACATTATGTAGTATATTTTTGGATAATTTTAAATATTCCATTGGTAAGTGATATACAAGTGACAAATCACTGTACTATTTTACTTATCTATATATATAAAAGAAAGTGGTGTTAGTTACACCATTTATAACTCAAGAACGGATGAACCAATTTGGCTGAAAATTGGTGGAGAGGTTGCTTAGAACCAGGAGACGGACATAAGATACTTTTATCCCGTTCGACCACGTTTCCGTCAAATCACTATAAAACGTGGTAAAACAAAAACGCATCTGACAGGGAATACCAAAACGCATCTGACAGGGAATACCAAAACGCAAATGACAGTGGAATACCAAAACGCATCTGACAGGGAATACCAAAACGCAAATGAAAGTGGAATACCAAAACGTAAATGACAGCTAAACGTAATTTTGTCTTTGGTTAAGTATGGTAAAAAAATTTACTGGAAAGGCGGAACAGAGTTCGCCGGGTCAGCTAGTTATATATACATATTTTAATTCCATATAAAAAGTTATTAAGGTTTATTTTGTATATAAAGAATTACAGTAATATTATATAACAACTCACAGCATCAATATCAGCTGGACGCTGCTTCAGTCTCTCCTCCTCTTCAGCGGACAGAGTAGCAGTTCCATTGGGAAGCGTCTCTGTATCTGTGTCGGCCATCTTTATTTCCTGTAAACTGAAAAACAAAAACTTAATTAACAATTAGTTTGGAACGACAAATTTTTACAATTCTAAAATAATAATAAAAAAGTACCAATAGCATACCTACTTTATATAAAGGTTTTAGTATGACAAAAGATTAAAAAAAAAAACAATGCCTTCTATCTCATTCGTTCCTATACATTTATGTGTTTGTTTCTCTATCGTGACGCATTTTCCGTTACGTCGTTTTTCAAATCGAAACTAAAAAAAAGCTTATATAAAAAACAATATTTTCTATCTCATTCCTTCCTATACATTTATATATTTGTTTATTACTATTTACGTCTCTATCGTGACGCATTTTTCGTTACATTGAATTTCGAATCACATCAAAGGTTCAATACAAAAATATTATCAAATTTACACGGACTTCAATCAAAGACCGACTCTTTAACTTTCACTTTTGACCCCCCTTGATTCTCAACAACGCCCGTGGGAGATTCCAATTGTACTGATGAACTGGAGATAATCATATAATTAATTATATAACATCACTACGAGAGATAGCCTAGATGGGTGTTACGTGAGTCTAGACGAAGCTATGTTACTATGAATTGTTATGTAATGTTTGAATATTTTCTCGTTGTATATCTCTGAATTTTCCATTACGAAATATTATATTGTAATGAAATAGAAAGGTCCTGGGTTCAATTATGGTTTGCGATGGAATATATGAACGATGAATATTTTTATTTATACCGGTCCGGTCAGAAATGTAAATCTTTGAAGTTATCTCTAGTGGAGCTTTGAACCGAGTATCCCCTCCATAATTGGAGGAAAACAAAGGAGGTTATAATTTTTTATAATAAAGAACCAAAGATATAATTTATATCCAAATACTTAGAACTATTCTTTTTACGATACCTCATACAAATATTATCCCTCCCCTCCCTCTCCCACCACTTCATGAGTCACAGAGGCTACGCATTCGTAGTAAACTAATGGAATATCGCCATGTCATCATTGTAGTAAATTACCGACGATTATATATATATTTATATTTTTTTTTGCGTCAGACATCGAACCCGCAATCATTGTCTTCACCTACGCCCGGTGGGTGTCAACGAACTCAAAAGGTTTTTGTGAAAAATTACCTATTTAATTATAGGCAACGTGTGCCTACTGCGTGGGCTCTCGTTTTTATTATCTTTAGTTAATTTTTTTTTAGTTTCTGTACACTAGCTTTTGCAGCCGGCTGCGTGTGTGTAATAACACTACTAAAAAAAATAATTGTAGTTATACGAAAAAGATTTAGCGTATTATTTGCGCAATTACCTATTCGCACTACGTACATTTTTTTTTTCAAAATCGGTAAAGCCGTCTTTGAGTTAAGGACTGATATACAGACGATACAAAAATGAATACAAAAATAAAATATAGAAAAAAATGGTCCAGTCAGTCATACATACTAAAGATATTTAGTACATAATATGTCTACAAAAATAACTTTATATACAGACAGATTTATAAAAATATAGCTATGTCACCATTAGCTATAATAAT
Organism: Melinaea menophilus ssp. n. AW-2005; assembly: GCA_918358695.1. Taxonomy (NCBI): domain Eukaryota; kingdom Metazoa; phylum Arthropoda; class Insecta; order Lepidoptera; family Nymphalidae; genus Melinaea; species Melinaea menophilus. Next base: position 3,712,207 of record OU911040.1, on the reverse strand, counting down.
AATAATTATATATATATTAAAATCTGTATTTAGGAATATTAGAAACGTACTTTCTTTGAAACTTTTGAACGAAGTGACCGACGGATTATTAGTTATTAATTTATATACTATTTATATTTATATAAATAATATATATAGAAGTTTGTGAAACAGTTATCACAGTAACGAAATACATGCTGAGTTTGTTGTGTGGTTCCTCTCAGAGCAACCTTATTTAATATGAAATGTCTTTACTGAAGGTCCTATTTAGATACGTATGGTATCAAAATGACACTACTACTACAATATATATATATATATATTATGGAAGATCAAGATCCAGTTCAAGTTAATTTCAAACGTAATATCAAAACCAAAACCACAAACCGCACTCCTACTACCGTTAAGTGGAAATAAAAAAAAATATTAGAAAATCTTCACAAAGTGCTTCTTAAATCCATTATGATTGCTCGTTACTTTCATAATGCAATCGCTCCGTCCCCTTCGCCCGCTCGCGGGTCACATACATCCGTCCCTGTCACACGACGTCAAAATATCAAATGATTGTCTCAAATAATGTTAGGGTTGTCACTTGAAAGTTTATTTAATTGGCATTAAAAAATATATATTATATAACTACTAGACTGTGTAGGTATGTCTTGAACATGTTCTTACATAAAAAACACATAAAATAAAAATAAAAAAATCCTATTCATATGACCCTCCCTGACTGATAGTAATTTCTTCCTAGTTATTCACATATAATGAATACACGAACAGATCGTGGATAAAATTGCAAATTAAGTTTCACTGTACGTAATCGCTCACAACGTAACGTGCACGTTGTATATATCTAATAGGGTCAGTAAAATTTCCTACTCTACCCTATAATCAGATAGATGCATTTCCTATTAACAAAAATTTATATTATAATATATAAATATTATTAAATAATAAATATCGATCGCCAACCCTGATAAGACGTCGAGTTCATCGACCCTCATCCATGACATTTTGACACACGTCCATTCAAATACCATGGACGAGACATTATGAATTATAGACGTTTTATTGAAGACAATTGTTGAATTTAACTTTAACATTTTCGAGACTTAAAGGGGGAGGGGGGAGGGGGGGGCAGATAGTTCAATTAGAAGCAACGCACGCCAAACAGTACAGAGGACACAGATACCATATCACGGACTTCGTAAAAAAATCATAAAATAATGGAAGTAAAAAAAACATATCTTATCTAAACCAAACAGACTAAAAAAAAACCAAAAACAATTAAAATAGCATACCTTTCATATCTTAAAAGATTATCTAATCCAGCAATAAGAACAAAAGATATTTCTTTTAAACGCACGACCGATTCTAATGTTAAAGGTGATTACTTAAAACAAAGAGATAATATAACATTAGCCTGACAGACGGTACCATTAACATACATACACAAAAAAAAATATATATATATATATATATATATATATATATATATATATATATATATTTAAAAAGATATTACTGAAACAAAACGGTACATTATATTATAGAGAAAAGACTAAAATACTTTAGCGTCGATGACGCACGGACGGACACCTAGATATCATCAATTGTCTCATAATGAGGGTAGATCAAAAATATCGAGACGTTTGGGTGACGTTTTATTAAAATTCTTTTCTCGCACTTCCCTAAACTAACAAGCCCCCGCAACCCCACAAAGGTCAAATTCGACCCCCATTTCGCGGTAATTACATACGCGGAAAATCGACACCGATCGCGTTTCACATGAAACCACACGCATTGTGTCCGTCGTCTGTGTATATAAATATGAGACGAGCGCTCCGCTAACGCATCGAGGACACTGATGCGGCTATCTCATTATGTATAACTTATGACCCACTACACTATTTGACCCCACGAGCGACCGGCGCGCTAACAGCTCGCTGACAGCCTTCTGGAGCGACGTCAGTGTGCTATTTGTTTATAGCTTGATAGATTGAATAATGATATAGCTTAGGAATAATTAAGTCTTAATGAATTAATGAAAAATGATTTATGAGAAAAAAGTCCGTGGTAGATCCCGGCTGGAGTCACTTTACAGCTGTTCACAGCAGGGCTAGAATCACTCTACAGAGTGAAAGCGAAGTAATTAAAGCTACGTTTAAGACGATGAGTGAGAGAGATGTATTTCTTCTATCTCCCTCTCCGTGTGTCCTAGTCCTAAATCTTATGCTACTCCTCCATTGGTGACAATTTGGCATTTACAGTCAGGTGGAACAACTGCTCATAACTAAAGAGTGTTTATATAAAGTCCTATGACTTTACCGTTACCGTTATAGATATCTATATTTAAAAGTCAATGCACATAACGCCAGATTAATGAATGTCAATATTTACGAGTCACTAGTCACAGTAGTCACAGCGAGTCACAGCGAGTCACAGCGAATCACAGCGAGTCACAGCGAGTCACAACGAGTCACAGCGAGTCACAGCAAGTCACAGCGGTAAATCGGAACTTTACGGCGACCGTCGTGTGATATATAACAGCAAGGACAGACAAACATACATTTTATAATAGATTAAGTTACATTAGCCTACGAACAAATAAAATCAACATATAGTACATATTTTTCATACGGGATTGTAAATGTAAAAGCTCATAGACAACAAAATTTCTCTAAACATTTCATTACTCAATCTACCGAGCGCTAACTCAACTAGCGTACGATCTTAGTACGCTAATTGACAGCTAAAAGGCTGCTACTGAACTCGTAAATAGTCGAATCTTAACTCAATATTTTTATCTTAAAAATAGAACTTAAAATTGGATGAGCATACATAAGGAAACAGCGCCCCTTGAAGTGAATAACAGGAGTAGAAGACGATTCAATTCCCACCTTTCACTAGCGCTAAGAGTCGTATGCGACCCAAAGTCGACTACTTCTAATACATCCTTGTAATTAATAACGACATACAATATGTATCGGACGGACAGACGGACGAAGCCCCACTCGCCCCACTTCCACCACGTAATCCGATATATTATTGTAATATAGGCTAACCGCACTGACGACACTATTTATATATTTAATTATAAATATATATATATATAAAAAAACTACAGGGTTGTACGGTAAAATTTGCGTTACTTTTCTATGTCACACTATCGGGGTCAGTCACTCCTTTTCGACGCGTTCCATAAAGGGTGACCTTATTTCGGTTTGACCTGAAAACTATGTCGCGTAATGCAGATATCCAACTTGTCCTTTATTATTCCTAATATAATCAAACAAAACTTAATATATTTTTTTTAATAGGTAAAAAAAAATCAGAACTAGGTTTCTCTATTGAGCTAGGTCAGTTAATATTTTATTTTTGTACATCTGTTGTGACACACGTCAAGGCGAGACGTGTAAGAGTGACGTATAAAGAAAAAGACGAATATAAATCAATTTTAGAAGATAAAAATTACCACATGTGTACTCAAAAAATATATTATATCTATTAAAAAAAAAAGATTCCCTCAAAACTAACAATAGATTTGAGTCATAATATATTTTTAAATACCACGTGTTAGAAACAATATACATATGTATGTATATATATAAAATATACATCTTCTATTAGAGTGTAAACCGAGCACCTGTCAAAACAACATAATTAGTGTGCATAAGGAATGTTTTTGTATAGCGGGAATAAAATGAAAAGAAAAAGAGTTAAAGAGCGCACGCACGTGACACACGTCCGAAATAGACGACGTGCGTTAGCGGAATGCTCTTCCGCCGTTCCATATTTAAAAGAATTTGAAGTTTTTTTTTTACTGAAGTTTTTTTTCTTTTTCATGTTGTATGTGAATGAACGTTGAACGATGTTATATTATAACAGAGATATCTTAATATATAAAGCACAAAGACACTCACTCACTGACTCATTCATCGCTCTACAGCCCAAACCGTAATACCTAGAAAGCTGAAATTTGGACACAAGATTCTTGACATATTGAATAGGTGCAATAAGAAAGGATTTTACAAAGGTCCAAACCGCTCCAAAGTTACAGCTAAAAAACTGCAAACTTTACCCCCGCTCCCTCTCTTCTCCCATTGCATTGCAATAGAAATTAAAATTATTTGGCCAGTCACTATTTTTATTCTCAACACGCTGCGATGTGAGAAACAAGAGTGTACCTATGACCCGATAGGAATGAAACTCTTTACTTATCAAACTCAAGACCTTCTCGCACTGATAGCGAGTCATGATGGGTTGGAGGATAGAGCGTGTATGTGTGAAGGGTAGGGTCATGGGTTCAATGCTCAGGAAAGTCAGTTTTTTTTTTGTTTATTCCCGTCGCGAAGCACGGGTAACCTGCTAGTTAATAATATAAAACACTTAATAACACTTAACATGCCTCATACATTTATTGTATTGTTTATGAAGAACCTTGACGACCATCAAATTTATCATACCCTTAATTGGTTCTAAACTGTTCTCGTCTGTCTGGTCGTGTGGGAGTTTCTTTTTTACGTGATGACATAAGTGTGTCTGTGTGTGCGTGCGTGTGTATAGTAAATACTAATGTGTGTATATAATATAAAATATATGTATATTTTAAAGTAGTTATTGAATATAAACAATAATTATACAAAAACAAAAATACACGACTTTAATTAAATTTTTTATGCTTGTGAAATAATTATATTATAAATTAAATTTTGATGAAAATTTAGTTTTCAATAAAAATTATCAAATACTTACTAGTATTTTTAGGTAATATCTGGTAATTCTAAAATCTACTCGTACTAAATGGAAGTTAGTTAGGAACTTTATTGTCGTATAGATTCTTAACAATGACATCAGACTCCACGAAATAATTAAATATTTGATAAATTATTACACTGGATGACATAACGCGGTTAAATATATATATATATATATATATATATATATATATATATATATATATATACAATAACAATTACATAGTCTAGTCATTTTATTTTACATTAAGTATTTTCTATAGCATTCATTATAAAGTCAAAATAAACTAAACATTATAAATATGTCGGTTAAACTATAGGAGGATAGAGGAGATACATGTGAGGAGAATGAAGGTCCTGGCCGAAAAGTATATGATTTTTTTTTACTGTCTCTGGATCGAAAGAAATCGAGCTAAGCGACTCGATTTTGAGGAAAAAATGTTTTATAGAATGTCGGATTTTCTATCCGTTCTCATCCGTGGGTCACATTTATTAAACTCTTCAAATCTTTGTAGACAAGGTAGAAAAATACGATAAATATATTTATATGTATCGGATCGATTTTTCGATGACGATGATGACGATTGTTTATTACTTTTTTTTTTCGAAAAAGCGACAGATATGGGAGTTGAAAATTCAAAAAAAAAAAAAAAAAACATCAAATATTTTTATCCACCTGACAAACATCGTGAAAATAGAGAGATCCACAACTTTCATATTATAGTTATAGTTTAAATTGATTCGTCTGCACATAATAATTTAACTGTATACGTAAATATAAATAACTTTCTTTATATACTAATTGGTATTAACGATCCTTTGTTTTAAAGCCAACAGATTGTCCCACATCGGGCGCCACTGACGGCATGGCGACAGGCGATCGATACCACGCTCGCATTCCTATTCCATTCCACCTCACAGACTATTTAACCTAAATATATGTAACACTTACAAATAATTATACGCACTAAGCAAATAATAACAAAATGTTATACAAATACTCTCGTATTATGTACGTGAATAAATAAATCTTTATATATATATATATATATATATATAAAAATCCTGCGTCACGATGTTCCTTATGCGGCTAACCTTTGAAACTACTGAATATATTTCAATGAAATTTTGTAAGTGTCCATTGTTTTTTGTGTCCAACTTATAAGATATAATATTTTTTTATTATAAGTCTTAATAAACATAAAGAGTTTAATTCGCTTCTAAGCTCTATACATACGTTTTTAATAGAAAACAGTTTTTAAAAAAATACATCATTAAAACAGTTAATGAAACAGCAGACCAAGTCACGGATAACAGCTAGTATATATATAAATACGAGGAGCAAGCAGTTTATTATCTCTTAAGCGGCTTATAATTAAAGTAGGTCTCCGTTAAACAAAAGGCAATAAAAACCCTCCCGCAGGGCGCCGCTGCGGCGTAGCAACAACGATCGATATAGTTTTAAGGGTGAAGCTGTCTGAGTTCTTTGTTTGACGATTATTTTGTACCAGTCTATCTGTCTATCATATATACATTTAAATGTTCGTCAGTACATAATTTATTCCTATTATATGTATATATGTATATAATAAACAAACTCTTTGTATAAACCGCAATGCGTATAAAACCAACAAACCGATATATATATATATATATATATATATATATATATATATATTTATAACTTATATAGGTATAAAGGTCGGAAGACATAAAACGTATAAATTATCAATAAAATAAGACATAATTGAATCATTTCATTGTTTGTGATCATAATACGGGTCCCAGTTCGGGCGCCACACTGTCGGTGCCCGTCGATCGATATTCAACTCACGCAAAAACATTCCGACATTTATTAAGTAATGACTTACGTGAAATTATATTCATGTATCATATATAAGTATGAAAGATATATATGAATGTGCGTTCCTCAATACATAACAGACTACAGATAATAAACTATATTATTGAGCGAAGCGAACGAAGTGAGAGGAGCGTTTTACTGGAGACTTTTTACATTCTTTGTCACGAATTGGCTCGAAAACTACTTGACGGAAAATTATGAAACTTTGCAATCAAAGAGATACACAACTGGAGATGGTTTTTAAAAGAAAAAAAAATAAAAGAAGGCCCACAATTATTAATATTTTTTTTTTAATTTAATGTCAAAAAACTGATATCCCATTGAAATTAATGGGAAACGATGAGTCAATACACTAGGCTCGCTTCGCTCAATATGCAAACGGCACCCGTGATTTCGCGAGCGCAGCGAGTCGAAATTGAGGGTTTGTTGGCGCCCCTAGTTTAGAAATCTTAACTTCGTTAAAATTATAATACATTCTATATGTGATAATAAAGATATAATAATACAATCGGATGACTTTATTCAGTACGACATACCAATACCAAAATGTTCAAAGCAATATTTTTAACAAGTCACTTCTTAGAAAATGCTACCCCCAAAAAAAAAAGGCAATTAATCGTGTAATTATATTTCTCCGAAGCCGAACCCAAAACAAACCCCTCATATTACATTGTATCACGAAATAAAACACGTCATCGCTTCTTTTGTAATGGCTACCAATTATTATCAATGATAACACACGATTCATAATATGTCTTTACTATATAATAACGAGCTAATTGACTCTGTATGCACGCGCATCACTTATCACCCACAAATCACACAATAATGTGTAATATATCAAAAAAAAAGCTATTGAATCAGGCTACAAAATAGAGTGGGTGCCAACCTCATACGTGAATTCTGACCCTTCCCTGGTATATATATATATATATATATATATATATATATATATATATATAAAGTGTCTGTTTGTAACTTCACATAAACAACCTATCATTTAATTCATATGAAAGTATATACGGTATTAAGACGAAAAAAAAAAAAACAATTTTTGTTTTATTCTGTATGTTTCCGCTAGGCTCTGAAACGGATGGACCGATTTTCACAGGACTTTAACCGGCGAATAGCTCATGTAGTGCTCAGAGCCAGTATTATAATAAATATACAAATATTAATAATATTAAAACTACTATATAACGTTAAAAGGTCAAAGTACGGTTATAAAAGTTATCGATATCGATATAGCATGGCAAGCGTATAAATATATCGTGGCATATGAATCTAAAACATGATTCAAAAATTTCTAGACTCGATTTAATTAAAAGATAAGATATATCATCTGTATCAAATATGAAAAATATGGCAACAGACCAAAAAAGATATTCATAGTTGCCTTTCAGTAAAAAAAAAAAAATTACACGTGCATCACGAATAGCTGTTGTAGAAAAAGAGAGAGAGAGTTTGAGAGAGAAAGGTAGCCTTTGCGAATAATTCAACCACTTACAAAATGTTATTGAAATATCGTCCCTATATGGAACGGGGACGGTCGTTGGGATGTAAATTTTAACGAGGGGGTTGCATTCCTGATTTCGCATCGGTTTTCTCTTTCGAGGGTCGTTGGGGTAAATTAAAATGGAAATCTAGACTCTCTTAACATCCCACAGACTGGAAGTAATTTCAGTGACGTTTATTATGTTAACGGTAGCGGAGAAATGGGGAGAAATTAAAGTATACTTTAGTATAGGGGATAATTAAATTGATTAAATAGCAATATCAAATGCTATAAAAATATTATAAGTATGCAGAGTTTATATTGAAATGTTTATTTACTTATAAACGAAAATCACAATAATAAAGTTCGTAATAAACTTATATAGGACGCTACTATAAGTCATAAAAAGTTGAACTACCCGCAACTGAATAGTACTCGTAAGTAGCGTTTACATAAAAAATAATTAAAATATTTTAATTATAATTATTAAAAAAAATGTTATTTATTACAATAATAATAATAGTAATAATTTTCACATATTTTTATAGTATAAGAGAAAATTACTATATTTTCTCTTATGACAGCGATATGTTTGTTATGGTATGTATGTACGTATGTACCGTATGTACTTAGCTAACGCAATTTATGGTCAATAATAACTTGGACCAAGCAATTATATGAGGGTTTTGATTATATTTTTATGATGAATTTTATTACCACACACATTAAATCGATGTTTTCTTTTTACGTTGTCAAATAAATTATAGGAATAAAGGATAGGAGCTGAAAGATAAAACAGAGAAGCGTTTTTAGCGTACGTCATTTTCTTTTTGTTTCTTTATAAAAGAAGAAGTAACTTTGCATCCACGGAAAACGTTTCGCCTAAAGAAAGGTTTGTGGGTCTTTTTTTTTGTTGTTTTAGAACTACCCTCTTGAAAAGCATGTACGAGAGAGACATTTTAGAATATGTTTGATTAAAATATAGTTCAGATAGTCTATATAGATTATGGGGCACGTTTCTAGAATTCTACAAGTCTAGATATCTAACAAGGCTTACGTCAATAGTTAAAAGCCATAGCTATGGAACCCGTAGCTAAAAATCGATAAAAGGTCAACGAACTTCTGCACGGCGACGTCAACGACTCCGTCGAAGTCAAAAATCAAGTATCGATCGTTGCTTTGAAACTACACGCGGTACTGAAACATTCAATATAATCTGTTTAAGGTAAATTTAACAAGATTCTATGGCATATCTTAACTTGCTGATACGAGTGTTAAGTTTCTGACCGGCTCTTCTCAGCAGAGCAGCATTCTTAGCCGGTGCTAGCTTACTCAAGGACTGACTACACTGAACTTCAATGTAGTAAATAATTCAAAAGTGCGTATTAATTGCGGATATTTAGAAAAATAAATATTTTTTTACATTTTATATAATAAATTTTTATCGGATCGTAAAAAATTATATTTATATTCGATAAATTAATCGCTAAACAAACACACTGACACCAAATTGAAGATAATCCACTTAGTAACGCGATACTACATTGACCCATTCGGGACGGGCGGCCGAAATTAAACTATTTAATTAAATTAACATGACCCAGAGTGAGTCAGACATACAGACGAGACCTTATTGTATATATATATATGTATATAATCGAAATGCACTTTCAAAATTGAATAACCTGACTATCTGCAGAATTATTTCGCAATCATTATAACAATTTCATAACAATTTAACATTATCGAAAAGGGCGCACTCATTAAAGTTACGCAACACTATAATTTTCCTTATAAACCGGGTCGGTGCGAACTTGAGGCTGCGCGTGCGCGGGTCAACGTCCCCTGACTCACGCGCCCTTACGGGGTAACGTGGGTGTTGCCACTTTATAATATTTGCATTGCATAATCTTAATACATTACATTATTTACTATTAATATTAATAAGTTTAAGTTTATATCAAAACTGGTATGATTTTATTTATATTTTCCATCGACGCGTGTGTAAAATACATTTTTAAACGATAAATCAAAATAGGACGGCCGACGAGTCGATGTTTATTACGAGTAAATGCAGTGCCTCTCTCTTATATGCTAGAGAATTGAACAAATATTAACGTTTACCATTTTACTTTCCGGTTACGAGTAGGTACTTGGAATGGCGTCACAGATAAAACATTAAGAAAAATAAAAAGCTTTATTATTAGAATGTAGGGTAGGTAGTAAAGATATTATGACAAACATATTGACACCCGACATAGGATTTAGAGATTTTTCTAGTATTAGATAAGAGGGAAGGATATATTAAAAACAGTTCCCATAAAAAAAATTAAGAAATACCACTACTGGCCACAGATACATTACTAAATATATTTAGAATTTTTTGTTAATATAAATAAAGATTGAAAAAATATTCCAATCATTATATATATATATAATAAGGGCACCGCGAACGGAACCGCAGTATGAGCCTTGACATAACAATTACATCATGAACCCCGACGGTTCCGTACTACGCCAGGACGTAACCAATTGGGGACGGGAAGCAATATGGCCGACATTTGAATATTTCACCCGTGACGCTCGCCTATCGCGTGATTTATTTATATTACGTGATTTAATATTTAATTTTCATCGTTGCTTTAGTTAATAATTATTTATTTTTTAAATTTAGGCAATATTTGTGTCATGAAATCTTGTAACTCAAATGAATGAGGAGGAAAAAATCGTTTGGAAAATTAATAATTTTCATATATTCCATACCTACGTTGCGTCACTATCCATTAGTTATGATTACTTCGTTTTATTTCCAACCGAGTTCCAAATTTAAAATTATTTCGTGTTACCTATCCCTCTCAAACCGAGTTCCAAATTTAAAATTATTGTCATTCAACGCGTGACCGTCAATGGGGGCGGACGTGTTTAATGACTTTTTAATAGCTCAGTTCTACGTTGACCCAACTAGCCATGCGTTAATCCCGCGGCGGATGCACAATTTGTACCTTTTATGGTAATTTTACGTATATAACTTACTCAGTAGTTCGTGATGATGTAATTCACTGGTGGATCCTTGAAATCATGCACAGTCTGTAAAGAGAAATATACAATTTAAAGAATGATGCAACCAACATCAATTGATCTTATTACGTTATCGTTCTATTAAAAATACATCTTATGACAGTTTGCGTGTACATTTAACGTATTCATATTAATCCATAAATGTCAAGTATCGCCATATTGTAAAATTTATAATATGGAACTAAAAATAATATAATTTTTCTGTTTATCTTTTTTAACAAAAAATAAACTTTTAATTTATATATTTATATGAAATATGTTACATATTACCATAAAAATAAACACAACTAGAGATGTATATATATACGCTCACACACATTATATATATACGTGTGTGTGTGTATGTGTGTATGTTTAGCGACACACTATCCAGTTCAATACATATTAACAAAGGTCGCAGCTTCGCGGTTCGTCTGTCGTTGCGTCAGTGATCATGTATAGTTACATATCTATAAAGCACTGGAGGTTAAAAGCAATTGTGCCTCGAATTTGTATTCACGGATCGATGTAGAACATTTTCATTTAGAGCTCAATCAATAAACTATCTTTATATTAACGTTATATCAAAATCTGTTTATCCGATACTAAATATACTAAATACATATGTGTAATGTATATTGCATGAAGTTTCATCTTACTTAATCAATAGTGATAAATTTTATATTAAATATTTACAACTACCGACATTTCAGATGGACGGTTATAAACGTACAGCACCAAGGTTAGTAGGGCGTGGTTGGTTACAGGGCGGGTATCTTTATATATATATATATATGTATATATATATATATATATATATAAGTCCGGTGTCTAGATGTTCATTTGTGATAATTTACGAACCACTGAACCCGATTTCAATGAAATTTTTTGATATCTATTATTCGATCGGAATTGAAAGATGGGATAGTTTTCATTTCGTTTTTTTTTATTAATTTATATATAAAGAGTTTAAATTCACTTCTAAGTTATATATGTTTAAAACAGACGGTTTATGAAACACCGGAAAAAGTTGCTAGCAACAGCTAGTTTATTTATAAATATTATATAACTGTATATATAATAAAATATAACTGTAATAAAAAAAATATATAGACAATATTAATAAATGAGCTCAATAAAGTATATGTATTATTACGATCAATATTCATCAATCAATCAATCGATCAATCAGTCAATCAACAATCAATCAATAGTGTTTTTGAGTTCAAACGAGTAGTTATAATATCTGATCTCTACATCCACATCATATAAGCCGCTTTTGACTCTACATTTAAAAATCTCTTAGTTATATCATTTTGAAAGTAAAACGATAAAATAAAACCTCTATCATATCAGAGGCTATTAAAATTTTTAACAACATTAAAAAAAAGTCATATCATGTAACATAAATTACAACGAAAGAGCTTATAAAGCTCGAGTACCAATTCCCTCTTGGGTTCAATGACCCGATGACACGGGAGCCATTGTTCGCCGCCATATTTAATTAGTGCCCATAGGTTTATCAGTTCCATGTCTGTCTGTTTGATTACTCATACCACCGAGGCGTTGAGTTTACCTTTTAAATAAATTATATTGTTATAATCGAAATAGAATCATAAATAAGTAATAATGACTTCAAAAAAGTTAATTAATATTCGATACATGTTTACTATAGCGTCGTCTGTTTACTTGTTTACGTGATATCCATCATGGCCGACGAACACATGTAGACTGACAATTGACATATTATAAACTATAACGACACGTGTTCCGACGCTACAGATACACAAACAACACCATTGGAAACAACGGACAAGACATACAGATAGGGTGTGTAACTTACTATACTATTTCCATTTCTTTAAGCTCTCGATTCTGATTTGTTAGTTTTTTTTTTTTTTATAAATATAAAATTACCATAGACTTGTAGTCCATGCCATTTTTAATTTGTTTTATAATTATGATTTCTTTTTTTTGAGATTTTTGCCTGTGTATTCAGGCACAAAAATTACTTTAATAAATACATAAATAAATATTCTATTCAATTGTGGTTCTTCCATTTTTTTTTTTTATTTGTGTGAGTGTTAGTGTTGTTACCAAATAGGTAATGATATCGATATATTAAATACAGTGACGATTCATTACATTTTGATTAAAATAAATAAATAAAGATTACCTGGCGTTATAATTATTTCGTTTTATTGTCGAGTACCTACCTACCTATACCTACTTATTTTACAACAGCTTCGACAACATCTTGTTATGAAAATATAATATTAGTTATAATAATAAATTTGTACTAAAATTATCCGGCAGCAGTTTAGTTTCTTACCAGTACATCCCTATCAGTTTCTTCGACTACGGTATAAACCTTGTTCGTGTATAAACGTCATATTTTTATAAAATAATGCATATTGCATACATAATTTAAAAAAGGCAATCGTTCAAATTTTCACATAGAGCTGTCATCGAGAGCTCAAAGAATTGGAAATAGTATAAGTCTTTTGCTGGGAGAAAAAAAAATTGGAGAGAAACAAATCTCTCGTTAATTGATACTATCAAATTTTACAGTGATCCCGTAGAAATCATAGTCAATAAAAATATAACCTGGAACAAATAGTCATATATGTATATACCGCGGAAGTTCTTCTCAAACCATCCCATTTAGTACATTACTCCAAACTCTATAACACAATCATCGCCTAATAAGGCGTAGTGTAAAAAAATATATATACCGCAATAGGTAACGGTAGCATTTGCATTCCTGTTCCACTCGTTGTTTACATCCAAGATGGCCGCCGCGCACATGTCTGTCTAATGATAATTGACACATTACAATCATGAATAACAAACACGTGATCAATCGCTTCAACGCAATCACCGTAGGTACAGACAGGAAGTACGTTTTATATTATAATAAAATATTAAAGTATTTTTTTTTTTATTTATATATTTATTTTTTTATTTTTTTTCTTATCGTTACTTTTGAACAACGATTTCTATGAACGTGACAATATAATATATATATATATATATATATAAAATATATTTTTACTAAGCAATACACTTATTAACTAGACGTATCCTGTGACTCCGTTCGCGTAGACTAAAGGAGGTCGTTCTGCAAAACCGGGCTTATAACATTATCATGCATTTCTATTGCAATTTTGCACAATATTTATTATATTGGATACACATTCTAAGAATTTAGCCATCAATGGAACTTAGTTTCAGAGATTACATCGTTTAATAAAAAAAACCAACAAAACATTTCTATAAATATAGCGTTTATAATAGGAACATTTTTTTTTTATATATATGTATATTAAAATAAACAAAATTAAAAAAACTAATCCCAAAGTAAATTTAATCTCACAAACAGACAGACGGACAGACTCCTATATTACTTTATAGTACTTAGTACAAATCCTAGTGTATCCGTTTACAAACAATTTGAAACCTACTTACAAATGTCCTTTATCCTTATCAAACGGCGACCCAGATTACAATTATAACTAACTTCGAGCGATAAAATTGTTTCATAGCGTTCGTAGAAGTTACTAATTATATAGTTATGTCATATTTACGTCATAATGAGCGTTTATTTAGCACATGGAAACGAGTTGATTCCGGTAATAGAGTTTTTTTTTTAACTCCCCCCCCCCCCACACACATCCTTACAGAAATCTATACAAATATATATGAAACTGGTTTTACGTTAATTATATATAAAATGTTGTCATAACGGATTTTTTAATAATAAATTTAAATTTTTCGTTCTAAATACATAAAATAAAAAAAAAACAAGTTTCTAAAGATAGTTTCAAACGACACTTGTTATATAATATCATCTGACGAAGTAAATGAATGTTATTGATAACATTAACACATTCGCGATCGTTGACGTGAATTCACGTCATTTCAAATACTATAACCGGTTGCAGCTGACGTGAATTCACGTCATTTCAAATTCTATTCCCGGTTGCAGCTGACGTGAATTCACGTCATTTCAAATTTTATACCAGTTTTTGTGTCAAGTGTGCGGTAACCAGCTCCAAAACTACATTATATTGGCCGGTATTCGGAATAAGACACTTATAAAATTAGCTTGGCCCGAACGTGTCAATAACAAAAATCTTATCGTCCGTCGTCTCGTACTCACGTACGTTATCTTTGGTAGTTGGAGTGAGTGTAATAAAAAAAAACCTTCTAAACCCAGATAAGAGTTTCGTTTCGTACGATGCGATATTTTGTAACGATAATTTCGGAGTTTATCTCTTGGCTATTGACATATCAATTATTTATCGATATTTATGAATATAAAAATAATATTTTAAACTTGAAATCAAATAAAGTAATTAAGTATTATTTTTATTTATTTTATTTATTTATTCATATATTTTCCACTTTGAATCGATACCAGTGATCACTTGTGTATCAAATGGGAGCATGTCAGTATCAAATGGGAGTGCCAGGAGGTCCAAATACTATCCAGCTTAAAATTAAGGCTACGAGGATTCCAAACACGTGTTTTGACATACATACAAAAATATCTATATAAAAACTATTATAGAACATATATTCTTAAAAAATATATACACCTCTGTAATAAATCAAAAGACCAAAAATGTACCAAAACGAAACTATATCCTATATATCTCTCTCTCAGTTTCGGATATCACCATCTCACTCGCACACATCACAAACCGGTCAGACGAGACATCTTGGGCTTGGGTGAAAAAAAAAAAAAACGATGCATACATTGTCCCGAAGGTATGTTTATACGAGTAGGGACCTGCCAAAGATTTTTAAAACAATATTAGTTATTGAATCAAAGAGGTTATATTTCTACTAAGACCAGTTTAGGGTTGCTTCTTATACGTTGAATAATTAGTGAGATAATCCAAAAACAGTACATTATACAGATACCATTGACAACCCTCATTAATAACATAACTTATAAAATTTTATAAGCCAGTCTAAAGAGATACAAAATTTCGGTGAACAAAGGTTAAGTTAGGATAATCTCACATCGAGGTGGATGCATTTAAAATATTATATTCCACATGTCATATGCGAAATGTCCCTTAAAGTATTTAAATTTAACACTAAACCTTCCGACAATTCTTGTATACCTATTCCTACAGCACGCGGTCAAATTGACCGGTAATTAAAAATTATTTTATTATATAACGCAGGTAATAATGGAAATAACTAAAAGTAAAGAGTGAAGAAAATATTATATGCATATTCTAAGAATTGTCATGTAGTTTGATAATGATATTATAAAGTTTAAAAATGTGTAAGTTTTACAAAAGTTTAAGAACGGTCAATTTGATCGGTACTTTGTAGGTTTAGTGTTAATCGGGAGTGGGCAGCGTGTGGACAGGGCTTCTTACATTACGAGTAGGTATAACAATCGACCTTGTTCCCATCATCTGATATCACACTATTAAATGAGTCAGGTCATATCTCGATCTGGAACAAAGGTCACTACAAATGGACTGAACCTAAAATGTATAATAATATAATACATGTCAATACAATTTCATACATTCAAGTCAAAAGTGTATTTCATAGAGAGGTAGATATCGGCTTATTACCGATTGGTCGATGACAGACAGACACACCACAATACTGTCAAATCATTCTAACAGTAATGGTGAGTGAAACTGGATGATACATACTATATATACATTTACTCGAGGACTGATTTCAATTAAATTAAACATAAATTATAAATGTAATTAAATATTATGAATTTTTCGAAATTTAATAATTATTATAAATCAGATTTTAGTTAAAATTTGACTTTTTATTTTTTGTTATTATTTAAATTTCAATTTTTAAATCACTCTCCTACCGTGGTAAAATTTGGCCAAATATTTGGGAACATAATTTTTACATTATATATATATATATATATATATATATATATATATATATATATATATATCAAAAATACAATAAATAATTTTTGCGAGTCCTTCACCCGGTTGTAAGATCATCCTGGTTGTCTTCCAATGGTGGTTCCAGGATTACATATAATATCATTTATAACATTTAAAACACACAGTGCATATACATTATTAATGTAGTAACATACATTTAATAACAATTAAATTGGAACATATATTTTTTGAGCACTCCCTAAGAGGGCTATATAGAGTTGGCTGTAATCCAAAATCCGAATACGCATACGCATTCGGTAAACACTTTACATCTCTAAAGTATTTTTGGAAATAAAACAACAAAACTTCACTGCTACATACTTCCTAGACTGTGACGTCATCGGTGACGACACAACCGACTGGGGAGGCTTTCTATATATATATATATATAAATATATTTATATATAAGCGATTTACCAATCACTGACTCATCACGAAATGTCCGAAACTATCTGTCCGATTAACTTAAAACTTCACATAGTTACTTCTTTTGTAACGTAGACGTCCACTAAGAACGGATTTTACAGAATTCCTATCACAACGGATTTCAAATTTTCAACTTTTTGCATTTCACCAAGTTTTAAACCTGTAGGAGCTAAACAACACTTAACGCGGGGGTAAGACTATAGCAACGGTTACGTTGACAACGGATAATATGACAAAGGTCACTATAGCAACCTAAGTTCACATGCAAATTAATAGTGTGCCCAGCGAAATGGGAGGCAATAAGCTATATATATATATATATATATATATACATATATAAAATTATATACAATGAGTCACATATATAATTATAGATTTAGCAACAAGTAGAGACAGGACGGCTCGTAACCAGTTTTAAAATTAAGTCTGCGACACAACGAGTTTGTAACGTTTCGATATTATGCAATTATATATACAGTAATCCCTCCTATAACACGGTAGATTCGTTCCGCGTTATAGGAAAATGCTTTGTAGGAATATTCCTGTATAACGCTTTCATATGACCGTATAACGCGTTATGTACAATTAATTCACGTTTAAGTTTGCTCGTTAAAGGCGGTTTCAATGGAATATTAAAAAATAACTTAATTAAATTTAATTTTTACTTAATTTTATTTAATTTTATAATAACACAAAGCTAAACGAAATTAATTATGAACTGTAAAAATATTATAAATTTCATAGTGTAGAAATACAACGTTCGAAGTCCCCGCGCTGTATGAGGGGAAAGCACGTGTTATACGAGGGACTGAAATCGCGTTATAGGAATACCGTGTTATAGGGGGCATTACTGTATATATATTCAAATGAAACAACAGTTAGTAGTCACAGAGGCAGTTACAAAGATAACTCTTATTTAGACTAATTGATAAGACAAAGAGTTATTTAAATATAGAATGCGAAATATAAAGGCTAGTACAGAAGCTGTAGGACTACGGCTTAGTTGAGGCGCGTATAAAAAACTATTAAAATCTTAAATTAAAAGATTTTAAAATTAAACCTGAAAAGTGATTCACTTTTATTACTAATGTTTTTAATTTACAAGTATTTTTTTTTAATAAAATGAGACTGTTGTGTCCACAGCCTAACATCCAGACCGGCCGGTCCTGCGGCCCGAGTACAGCAAAAGCCATAAATCGACTTATGCAACAACCGGGGCCACATGCTGTTTTTTGTCTCGCCTTACTGTAGTTATGGGGGGATACACGTTTGCATGCGGTTATGAAATATTTACCTATACTTACATACATACACACATATAGACACACACACATACACACAAACATGCATACTACACGTTAATACTACTAATAGTCACGTAAACAAGATTTTGTATATAAATGAATTAATTTAAATATTAAAATTCATTCAAAAACTATGACATATTCTTTTCAAATTTAAATCATAGCATACATATATATATATATATATATATATATATATATATATATATATATATATATATATATATATATATATATAATATCAAATGAACAAATATCGATAGCGATAAACAGTGATATCATTATCACAAATGTAAGTACTATCCGTCTATCATTACGTTTGTGCAATCGATTTAAAGATCTATACCAAACGCAACAGGATCTACACTCCATCATTAATATCAAATACAACGAAATGTATCGATAGAAGCGACGAGCCGTTTATGGTTTATTCAAATATACGTGAGACTAAAATGTTAATTTACAAGTGCATACATACATACATATATATATATACTTACACACACACACACACACGCACACACACACACATACATACAAAGTCATACAGGTTTGACGTAATTTGGACGACACCCAAGTGCAATTATTATCAAAGCATTCGGTATTAACTACAAATATCAAAATTAACAAGTGTTAAACGTTCGAGTCTCGTACCAAAATATTTGTTTTCTGATAAAAAAATCTTTCCTAGAAACGATATGTAAATTAATAAGTGTCCCCTTGTACGAATTGAATAACTAGTCGTTTAGCGCGACTTCATCTGTCTTTTCAAAATCCCTATAATTAAAGCGAGCGAAGCGCTCTATGCATCCCGTGTCCGGGGTTGACATAAAAACGGCTTTACCGATCTTCATGAAATTTTGCACATTTATAGCAATAGTTATTGCGATCGTTTGTAAAAAAAGAAGTGAAAAAAATCTCATGTCGTTGAGGAATAATCACCAAAAAATGACAGTCCCATGGACTTCAATGTAAAAAAAATTTCGCTACGTGATATTTGATTATTCTATATATTTTGCCTGTTGGTTTCAGCTTTGAACGCCGATTTGAAGATGGATTACTCGCTTGGCTCAATTAGCCAAAGTCTAACCGAGATTTTGCGAGCGCAGCTAGTCAAAATCGAGGTCCGATTCGCGGCCCTAATAGGTATTTTAATTTAATTTTTATACTTCGAAAATTACTTTTAAAATTCCTTTAAAATATTAAAGTTACTTATTCTGTAACATACAAATCGGATAGATAGAAAAGCGTACACAAAATCTCGATACTTGTGCAAAACTCCTAAAAACAGGTTAAACGGCTTCAAACCGGAATGCAACACACCGACGGACCGTGCGAGGTAAGAGAGAAAAAAAAATCAACAGT
The DNA here is from genome assembly GCA_918358695.1 of Melinaea menophilus ssp. n. AW-2005. Classification (NCBI taxonomy): domain Eukaryota; kingdom Metazoa; phylum Arthropoda; class Insecta; order Lepidoptera; family Nymphalidae; genus Melinaea; species Melinaea menophilus. The sequence goes on along the minus strand of OU911040.1, from coordinate 3,692,009 downwards.
TAAATGTACTTAATAGAGTTAAATTTGACCACACACACGCTTGTGGGCGTTTTTTTATTTATTAAAAACACATTTTTTGTAACGTGCAGCTTAACACTAAACCTACCGACAATTCTTGTATACCTGTTCCTACCGCACGCCGTCAAATTGACCGGTAATTAAAAATTATTTTATTATATAACGCAGGTAATAATGGAAATAACTAAAAGTAAAGAAGTAAAGTGTAGAAATATTATATGCATATTCTAAAAATTGACATGTAGTTTGAAAATTATATTATAATAATATTATAAATGTGTAAGTTTAACAAAAGTTTAAGAACGGTCAATTTGACCGGTACTTGGTAGTTTTAGTGTTAAATTGTAAGTTATAACAATAAAATTGCTAGACAGATTTTGATAAAATTTTAGTTCATTTTGTTTTTTAGCTAACAGTCTATTTAATTTATTTTTTTTGATAATATATATAGTATATAGTATTAATATTCAAGAGATATTCAAGCCACTAACGGTGCGACCTCAATCTATGAATGCGACACCGGGGATTCGAACCTTGGAACGCTGCGTCGTCCTCGCGGCCCGACAATGCATTTATACAATAGATGCTCCCAGTTTACTTCCTGTGTTTGTTGGGTTCAGTGGATTTTTGATGCCAATTTATATTTAGATAAAAATACTTTTAAATGTAAAAATAACGTATTATTTTTTGTAGATTTTGTTTAAAAACAAATGAAAAAAGTGAATAATTTGAAAATCTTTTAACATTTGCTGTACATAGGATATATATGGATCAGATCAGTACTGAAGTTATCCCTAAATGTATCGTACATTAGGTACTTTTGTTTAAATTCATCGTCACTGGGAACAAATACATATATAATAATTAATATAGAAAATTTATACCTACCCACCCGCTGTACGATTTCTGTTTAAATTAATAAATATAAAATTCCTAATAACGAATGGTTAATGGTTATGAATCACGAAATATTTATAATCTGTTTAGTTATTTGATATACAAATGTTTATATTTACTATAGTAACGTAAACGTAATTGGGGCCGGAGTGAAATAAATGACGCATTCAAGTAATAAACCTATTTATGTCTTCTTTGTAAAGGATTTAAATGAATCTTTGTAGGTTCCTATCCAAATATTAGAGCTAGGGGCGCCAACAGACCCTCAAGCCACTCGCAGCGCTCGCGAAATCTCGGGTGCCGTTTGCATATTGAGCGAAGCGAGTCCATTGTGACGACGCATCGTTTCCCATTGACTTCAATGGGATATCAGTTTTATGACGATTCCTCAACGACATGACATTTTTCAAAAAAAAATTTTTAAAACCAATTAAAAATGTGTGTCTTTTTGATTGCAAAATTTCTTAATTTTTCGTCAAGTGGTTTTCGAGCCTATTCGCAAAGAATGTGAAAAAGTCTCCAGTAGAGCGCTCCGTTCGCTTCGCTCAATTAATTAATTAAAAAAAAGAAGAAATAATAAAATATATATATATATATGTATATATAGGAATTGTTATTAATCAAATCAATATAACCACTTGTAGCCACTCACAGCTAGCGTACACTTGAACGTGACGGGCGACGATGCGTGGTACACTTGAGGTCGTTGTTATTCAATACAAATATCATACAGAGTACTTCTGTGTTACTATTTTATGAAAAAAATAAAAAAATATATATTTCCTGGCAGCAGCGACAGCAGCAGAAGGTAAAGTCAAAGGCAGCAGGTTGTAAAACTAGTAAAAAATAAATAGAATGTTAAAAACTCTTAAAACAAAACTTTTTTTAATACAATTATTATAATTAAAAAAAAAATAATAATAAATAATCGAAAAATACAATTATGCATACAAAATTCAACGTTTGTAAGCAGCCTTTCCTTCTATTGGTGAGTAACAATAAAAAGCTAACAAATAAAAACGGTACAATATTTTAAGGGTCCTACATTTGTTGATATATATATAAACTAGTAATGTATCAAAGGAAGAGACATGCAACGACCACCTTACGTGTTACGCACGTCAGTAGTAATGTAGTAACGATTCCGTCGACTCGTGCGCACCAATAAATAAACAATATAAAAATAGATGATCTACTTTGTATAAGATGCCCGGAGGCATTAAATAATATTACCATACTTAAACAGTTATGTCACAAATACGCACAAGAGAAAGAGAAGAGAAGAACTGAAATGGTAGGGAATAAGAAAAATAACTCAAAATGGCCGAGACCTATAATTGATCTACAATATGGGATTGATTTGAATATTACAAACCCATTTATTGATTATTTGTTTTTTTTCATATAAATTTTAAAAAAACTTGTATAATTTCTCTTATTTATATTAAAAAAAAATGGGAGGTACATGAGAATGTCCTATATATATAAATAATTATATATGCAAACTAAATTAAATTTTACAAGTTCTAGCAAACAATGATATCCCATATCAATGATAACAAAGTCCTCGTAATGAGACATCTGTTAATTAATTATGAATATTATTTATCATACAAATGCATTAAAATACATAGAATATTGATTGGAATCATATTTTTTTATTATATGTTTTTACATATGCTTGATAGTAAGTGCAAATTATGTATAGACATCATAGACATCAATATAACATCCATTTCAAAATCACTAAACTAAGTATTAATGTAAATATCCTAGAAAATTTGAGACATTACAAGTTTCTTGAAGTTATGAAATATATATATATATATGTTAAGATTTTTATCCAACTTTCATCTTTGAAGATGATAAGATAAATTAACTGGGCTGGGACGTCATAAAAACTATCAAACATACTTGTCCGTTTAAGTTGAATTACAAATATGGAATTCGTTTTTTCAACATACAAACAACCTCACCTACATTTATATATTAATATTCAACAGGAGATGTGTGTCAAGTAAACGTTTTACGTTTGAAAGTGTCTTAGATGATACATGTGATTATAACTATTTATATAAATATATATAAATAGTTATAATCACATGTAACATATATATATATATTTTTATTCTCTTACTATTTGCGACCAGTAAAGAGCTATGGGATTAAGCCATTGTTTGAGTACAATGCCTATATGAAATAATACTTGAAAAAACAAAAGAGATAAAAAACACAAATTATTCCAACATACACATAAATAGAAATGAAAAATGGGATAGTTATGACAATATTTTAAAATAAATTAATAAAAAATTTAAAAGATAAAAGATTTTTTTTTATTTCAAAGTTATTTTCAATATAAAAAGTGGACAAAAGATTTTACAAACTACAAAATTTCAATCTGAATATAAAATTTGTTACAAATTGGATGATGATAAAAAGAGTTATTGTATTCTATGTAAAGCATAAAATTAATGTTTATTTTGTAGTCTATTTTTTACAAAACAAAGAAAATATTGAATATAAAAGATATTCAAGACTCTGAAAGAAACCGGGAGACAAAGACGAATGAATTTGTTATACATTTTTTATGAAAACAACTCGGAAATTGCTGAAAACTTTCTCAAATAAACATATATTTTTAATGAAAACAGTGACCTTTATACAAATATTTATAAATACAGATACTGAGACATTTATTTATAATTTGAATGTGAATTTTAAGTAAAAAATGAGCAAACATCCACCATCTACCATCCAACCATCTTCAGTTGGTATTATAACATAAGAACATACAATCAGCAGAATTTCTCACATAAATAATGTTTATAAATTTAATAGCCTTTTGTTAATATTTTAAATATAACATCCAAAATTTTATAACTTTAATAAAACATATTAACTAATGATACATTAACCCTTTGCACTCGGAATGCCAGCACTGCTGGCATGAAGTTTTATTCCGGCAACTCGGAATGCCAGCACTGCTGGCATGTTGTTGGAAGGAAATGTGAAAATGGTCTCCGAGTGGAAAGGGTTAATATTAAGTGCTCATTAGGGAATTATTATAATTTTTTATGTAGCAATATCATTAACATTATTCATGTTAAAATATAGCCAATTAGCAATAAAATGCTTAAAAAAAAAAACAACAATAAAAAATTATATGATAAAAATTCTTTATCACCATTCAAAATTGTTTTATCTTATTTAACTTCTAAAAAATTCCGTTAGAAATAATTAATTATATTAATTATTAATGTGAAAGTTTCTTTCATTATGTCTCAAGGGTACCGGGGAATGTTAATTACTTTTCACCAGCTTAAGTGAAAATCCGGTGACTTTTTATCGCGGGAACCAAACGCGAAATATTTTTCAACAAACATTTTTTTTTCCAATGGTACGAGAATATAGACAATCACCTAACAATTGGAAGTCAAATTAAATGATGTCCTAGTTGTGGTATTAACAAATTGAAAGACAATCAAACTGTTGGCCTCCGTAAAATCAGATTCTGAACCTAGTAATCGCTTTATCGAAAGCGTTTCAGATTTTAATAAAAATTATTCCAACCCGACCGAATTCGGAAGCACGCCTTATGAATGCGAGTAATACATGGAGCTAGCTTCACAAATCGGTTGGGCTATTCAGCCATCCGCGCCCTACCGGTGACATCATACATCCATTGAAGATAACAACCAATTGAATTATGTCACGCCCAATAAATAGCGAAAAATAACAATAAAATCACATTAATGTATTAGCCGAACCAGAATTAGTAATTAAAGATATAGTTGGCAAAAATCCCATTTACTATATTTACGATAAAATGTCGGAAGGAAGCTTAGAAACATCTATTTACCGCGGCAAGCGTCAATCGTCCAGAAATACAGCAACTTGAGTCATTATACAGCGAGTCGAGCTAAAAAAAACGACCCAATTTGATCTACGGGCGACTAAACCACACCCAGATCTTGAGGTGAATGTAATAGAGAATGTTTTATTGTAATCTTATTGGAACAAATCCTACATAAATGCTGAAAGCGAATACAAGCTGTACTTACCGGCTATTGGTTCCAAGAGACGATAATTCGAATTTTGTCACGGCACAAGATCACTTCACTATAGCGTAGCAATGTAACTTACTAACTTACACTAAGCACACTCACGGCATAATATTGCGTAGAAACACACGCAGTAATGTTATTCGTGTTTTAAAGCACTAGCACCACAGACATCACGCCTATAGCTTTATTTTTTCTTCGTTCGTAAATTATATGGACCGTCTGCTCACACCGCTTCCGTAAATCGATGTCGAAGTTTCGTTTCGGAACCGCGGCGACGGTGTCGCTAGCGTCGGCTGTCGTTGAATAAAAACTATATTTTAACACCAGATGGCGGCTTACACAATGTTGCCAGGCACAATTTTATCGTCCTCATTTATTACATAAAAGAAATTGTAAAATAAGATGAACTGCACAATAGTAACGTATATCATGCTTTTTTAATATTATATACTTATTACCATTTCCGTTATTCTTCAAAATAAAACTAGTTAGTATGGTTTCGATAATGTTTTTTTATCAAAATCATTACACTTCACAATAAAAATAGGTATAGATTAGATAAATAAAAAATAATTGGGTTAAATAAGTAAGAATATCATAATTGTATGTATGTGATATTTTATTTCAAAAATGTTAAATAATTGAAACCTATTAACCATTAAACCATTTTAAATAACATTTTTTTATTGGTTTCATATTTTGTAATTACAAAATTAAATACTATAAAATTTAAAATTGCATATATAACAAGAATAACAATAAAATTTTGAGTAAAATGGAACGCAAACGATCGTTACGTAGTTGAAGAAATAAGTCTATCACTCATTTTCAAAATGGCGATCGTTTAGGTTGTGTGTTACTGTTTTGTTTTATGTTTTTTTACAAAATTTACACTGTCTTGAAATTAAGGTAACTGAAAAAACTTTTAATACAAATTCTCTTTAGTTTATTATAATATTAGAGGACTTTTATGTTATAATTACATTGTTACAGTTTAAATGGGTCGCTCGCCGAGTCCTCGCCGGCGCGAGGACCGACGAGACCGCCGGGATAGGGACCGAGATCGGGATAGAGATCGCGACAGGCGGAGACAGCGGACCAGGTCTCGTTCCCGCTCTCTGGAAAGGCGGCGACGCTCTCCAGACCGCAGAAGATCCCCATCACCGCGTAGACGAAGATCACGGTCTGTGTCGCCATCCACCTCATTCGTCCCGAAACCGAAGAAGAACTTCGGCGAGCGGCCTATCGTGACCCCCGCAGACTTGGAGGGCAAGTCTCCCGAGGAACAGGAGATGCTCAAAGTCATGGGCTTCTGCGGCTTCGACACCACCAAAGGTAAGAAAGTCGATGGTAACGTTGAGGGTGACGTCCATGTTGTATTGAAGAGAAAATACAGACAGTATATGAATAGAAAGGGAGGCTTCAACAGGCCTCTCGACTTTGTTGCATAGTACAGTAATACACAACCTATCTCCTAAGTTAGACCTCCAGGGTCGCGTGTAATGTGATATTGGAACTAAAGGTTGTCTTTATATCAGGTTTTAAAATACTTCTGAGTTATTTTACAAGCATGGGATGTCTTCTAATATTGTTCACTCAAAATTATAACTGCATTGCTAATAAAAAAATAAACTTAATAATTTTGGTAAATTATCCACAATTTTGAAGTATACCATAATATGAAGACAAACTTTGAAACCATTTTTTACTTAGTCATAAGTGTTACACATTTTTCAATTTTGTGTTGAATAACATTTTTGAGTTTTGGCTGATGTTCTGATCTGCATATTATATTGAAACTAAATTGACTATACTTATGTTCAATATAGGAACATAACAGAATAACATTTGGGTAAGAAAAAATATAACATTTCACAACCAAAACTCAAGAAATCACAATATTTTGCCACAAAACACATTTGTAAATATCCGTTTGCACATTCCAGCCCATAACACAAATATTAAAGTTGATCACCAAGACACTCAAAACCTATTCTCTACAATGATTATCATACTGTCTAAATTTGCACATCAGCAACTTTGATATCCAAAAACTAGCAAACAGTATTGGCAAGTTTGTGGCAAAATGTAGCTTAAGTTAGTGTAAGTCCGGTTACCTCAGTGCCCGCGCGCTACGCCCGCGCGGGTTCAGTCTAGCGCTCAGCGCACCAAGAAGTCGCATGGAGTTGGTTTGCCTCTGATGTTAGTGGTTTGTCAAGTTGGACCATTACTGTTGGCTGTTACAAGGTATTCCAAGAGCATCACCATTTTACTATCTTTAAAATTTATATTGGAATAGCCAAGTCTACCCATCAAAACAGACGAGCTTTCCAGAAATATGTAAGGCATATTGGATGACTTTCCACGGCCAATAGATTATTATGGAGCAACTTGACAACACCGTGCAATAAGACTGAGCTCGTCTACCCTCGTTGAACGTTGCCCGCGCGTCGCACACATAGTTATATTTATACACTATACACCACCCCCACCCCCCGTCCTCCACAATGTACAATAGTTAACGACTGCAGAGTCAGAATGTAGTTTTTATTAGAATACTGAACTAAAATTTTATAAATTTATGTTTACATTTATGTGTTTTTTTGAGAGTATTTAATAAAAATTGCACTCTGCCTCTCCAGTCTCCATAGACCATATACAATATACAAATGTTACTTGAATGTGATATTTTTTAAGTAAATAAGCAAGCGCCGCGCGGGGGGTAGCAGCATTAGATCATAAACAAACCAACTCCAGACGATTTGTCACACCATCTCCACCCCTCGAATGAATCTAGATGATTATCTGACAAAAAATGCAAGAAAAAAAACAGCATGTCAAACAAAAATTCCAAATGGCATGCACCAATAGACACTTTGATTTTAACATTTATGTGGCAAAAAAAATGCCTCAAATATCATCTTAAATAATTATGTTGGAATCTGATACTCTTCAAAATCTTAACTTGAGAATATTAAAACAGTATTATTTTGAAAAACGAACGTAAAAAAGTAGTTGAAATTTTCTTTTAAAGCTAACGAGACTAATACTTTTAAAAAAATCTTGTGAATCCACAAAAGAGATTCATTCCCACGTGTACATACCACAATTTTGTACTTTGATAATACAAAAATAATTGTAAAGTTTTTTGGTTTATTAAATTGTGAATAATTAGACATAAATTGTACATTACCCTTGGAATATTTGGAGCGTTCTGGTTTAATTTATAATAAATATATATTATTAATGAGTTTTTGCTAATTGAATTAGCATATTTTTCTCAGAATTTGTTAAATTTAATTGAATTTATTTTGTAAATTTCTTGATTTATATTCTAATTACATGTTTCTGTATTGTTTTGCACAATATTAATTTTAAGAGATGAAGTAATTGTTGCAAGAAATTGAAAGAGAAATCTCCAGATTACGAAATTAAGTAACTTTTAAAATTCTTGCAACAAAAAAGCGTACAGTAAAATATAAACACAAAATAACCACACATGTAAAATAAAATGTTTGGCAAAAGTCCAAGGTTTGTAAATTAATAAACTGATTTGGATATATACTTTTTTATTGCAACCCTTAACCTTCAGCAAACATGTAGCCGGCTGTGTGACAGCTGTTCTTTTTGCCAAGATCCCATGGATTCATTGTCAATGATTATTTTGGGGTAACATTGACCTCTAATTCAGCGAGAGGGTAAAATATAAAAGATCTGTCCACTGGAGTATGAGAACTTTTGACATCTTCCAACCTGTCTTTAATTCAATATAAATTAATAGTAAATAATGTCTCACGGTCAACAAGCTTACAATTGTTTTTTTATTTAACACCGCCATCTTGTTTAAAGATTGAATTTTTTTTATAATATATCGAATGTGACTCTGCCTGGGCTTTGAAGTGATATCAATAATTAATATTAAAGAAGGTTTTTAGTAATAATTCTAATTCAACATTGTAATTAAAGTGCTGCTAACCAAAAATATACAGCTGTTTATATATACATATATTTATTTGTTTTAAAACGTTAGTAAATATCAGTTCAAATAAAGCTGTCATAGCAACGAATTTGACAACCATTACATATACCTACATTAATTTTTATAATATAACATTAGTATAAATTTGAAAGTGAATGTGATACAGAGATAAAACAAATATAATGAAAGAAACTAAGGTAAATAATATTTACATTATTATAAAATAATAACAGTGCGTCTAAATCAATAATAATCTGTGTAATGTCTAAAAATAACACGAATTAAAATCGGCTCGACATCAGTAATTATATTTTTTTTATAATGCCCGTTGCAAACGCAATGATCTATTTTATATAAAATGGACATCTCAAAAATGTTTAAAATCAAAACAGGTTGTAACTCATGAGGAATGGGGATTATTAGGGATTTTAGGAAATACAAAGAGGAAAAATTGTGACCAGTTAGTCACAGTTTTTCCATTTAAGAGAGCTAGTTAGCTCTCTTAATCAGAACAGAACATAGGGAATGGAATAGCTTTATTTTGAACTGTTGGGAAATGGTACAAGCTGTTACACTATTTGGGTGAGCCGTATACGTGTTTTAGAAAAATGACTATTATTACCAATGGTATATTAAATATTAATAACAAAACAGCAAATTGTCATAGCGAAGCTACGTTTAATAATCAGTGCATTGTGTTTTGATACAGTTTTCAAATTTGCTTTCAGTCGTAACATTAGAAATTTCTCAAGAGAAATATATTTTTTAATTTAGACAATATTTACATATGACGCAATCTTGTAGCAATTTTTAGTATCGATATGTAGAATAGGATCTCTATTAAAAGAACAACTTATATTCAGTTTAAATAAAACACAGTCGTCTAAAAAAAAGAAACTCTGTATGGCCTCTTATTTCGAATTTCTAAAATTGCTTACTTAACCGAAAAAAAACATTTTCAGGGTACAATAAATATATTTAATATTTAATAATAACTAAATCCATAATAAAAATTGCTACCCTATCAAGAAGAAATTTAATGTTTTAAATAACATTACAATGTTATTTATAACATTAAAATTCAGAGATGAAATTAATAACCTTGACCCAATGACAGCGCCCTTCGACGTTATAGAACTTTATGACTTATGTGACTTTTTGGCGCCGATAATTACATCTGTAAAAAATCATACAAATATTATTTTGATTTAAATGTATATATATATACTAGCTGTTACTCCTTGTAACATCAGCTATTAAACTCGTGTTAAAATCGATCCAGCTGTTTCAGAGCTTAGCGGGAATAAATACATATAAAAATTGTTTGTAAGTACCGTATATACTTTTATATGCATTTAGTGAAAAACTGTTAATTATATATACAGGGTGACCAGGAAACAATGTATAACCTTTGATAAGCTATAAGATAATAGTAAAACTAAAGGCAAGCACGAAAAAAAAATTAAAAAATTATAACCCTTACATGATAGAAAAATGGCGCTTAAAAAAACGTATTTTTTTTTATATCTGATTTCATATTTTTACTCGTAACGAGGTCAAATCAGTTAATATCATAATTATTTTTATACTTAAATATTTATTATTAACCTTATTAGTGAATAACTATCAAATAACATAGCTAATTGTAGTATTTTTTTCAAAAAATTATATTAAACTATTGTTTTGTGTAAAATTTCTAAAAAATATTTTTGATGTGGAATTTTGAATAGTTCTGGTGTAAAAAAAATATGATATAGACAATTTTTAAGTGTCAAAGAAAAAATGTGATTACTCGTAACCTTTGCGAGATCTGTAAAGGTACTCATATATTAAATTTCATAAAATAAAACAAGAAGTACAATATCAATAACATTTATTACTCCACAACTCCTCACCTTACTCCATACGGGGACGCGTGTGTTAAAAATAATCAAAGCATAAAATTAGGAACTCTTTAATACTATGTGATATTAAATTAGATATGTTTAAAATGGCGCCGCGTCGTCCAGGGTGTGGAGCCAGTTGAATATCATCATGTTGCGCTCGTACTTGGACAGGGGGCGCCCCCGCTCGCGCTCCAGCTCCGCCGCCGTCAGCGCCAGCTGCGCCGCCTCGGGCGCTGCGGATACAACTGAATATATATATATATATATATATATATATATATATATATATATATATATATATATATATATATATATATATATATATATATATATATATATATAGATTTATATGGGCTATTTGGTCTTTCGAGCCGGTATTCTATATGTTGATATACAGTTTTTGGTCTTTTGAACCGAATTTTTATATATTTGAATAATATTTTTGGGTCCTTCGAGACGATTTTCCATTTTTTATATACGGTTTTGGTCTTTCGAGTCGGTTTTCTATATGTGTATATACAGTTTATGGTTCTTCGAAATGGTTTATACATATTTTTCAAGGGTCTTTCATTAAAAAAAAAGCTAATAGTAAAAGGTTACAATATCAATATGTATGAGTATATCTATTACCTGAAGGCGCGCAGTGCGTGTAGGCGGTGGGCACCACCAGCGTGGCGCCCCCCGGGCCCGGAGCCCCGCCCGCGCCCGCCGCACTCGCGGCTTGCTATACACACAGACACGATAGATCAGTTTGGATACCGACAGAGATTATAGATTCGAATCTGAGTAAATATCTATATAATTATATATATAATTGAAAAAATATCTTTTAATTACTTACACTTTCACTATTTCATACTATTTTCCATTTCTTAAACTTTAGTTATATATACAAGTCCTAGTTACCTCCAGTTTGTCCAGATTGAACTCCGACTGCGACAACCTCTCAAGGGCGCGGTAGGTGGTCAGCAGGCGACGCTTTATGTAGTTCTGACGAACCTGACACATATATTACTTATTTTAAAAGAAATTATGATTGAAATCGATTCCCAATCGATAAACTAACTTTAACAGTCGTATGGTAATGTTTCAAACATACCTTCTTGTTGTCCGTGTGAGGTGCGCGGGAGAGGGGGGCGGGGTGCGCCCTCTGCGGAGAGGGGAGCTGCGATCCCCCTACTGGTGAGAATGAGGAGATTAGAGATACATCATGCAAATGTATTATGTTTATTACAATGCAAGATCGAACCTGCGACCCACGTACTGCACGAGCGCGAGGCGGCGTTGAGTGTAAGCGCCTCCAGCGCCGCGCACAGACCCACGTCCGAGGTAGCGCTGGAGCACACACACGCACGCACTCAGTTTTATTACTACATAACATCTAACGGGAATGGAAAAGCACCTAGCGTAGACCCTTAAGGTACACCCTAGGAAAATGGCCTACGATTCGCTAAATATGTAAAAGTAGTGCTAATTTTTACCGACATTAATAATTACTTAGAAGGTAAATCTTAAAAATTATTACTTATTTTATTATTTGTTTAGACAAATAGTATGATACGAGGACATAAATAGTGTTAGTAAGGGCGTTTAATCATTGTTAGTTAAAAAATAATCCACATGTACATCTCAAGTACTCACCCCCTGAGGGGTCTGTGTCCCCCTCCACTGTTGACGTCTCCCGCGCTGAAGGACCGCCGCAGCCCGAGCTGGGCGCACAGAGCGGCACAGCCCGCCAACAGCTCGCGACACGCGTCCCCAGACTGCAGCGGCAGGGGGCCCGAGCCTCGTCTGGGGGACATATGAGTATGAGGACCCCATGGCAAGTCTTATGCTCCACATATGGGGGACAATGACTAGGACTGCACACAGGCGTACCGAGTTTTTTATAAGAGCACTTAAATCAACGGTCCCTTAGATAAATTTTCGAGATTTACGGTACTCAGAATACAAATTAATAAGCCACACAGTTTTAAATGAATAAATTGGTGGACTTATATATTACAGTATTTAACAATAGTTGCTTACTTGAAAGCCTTTCCATCGGGGTTGGGGCTGGCCACCCTCAGTGAAGGATCAGGTCCTTGACCGGCCTGGAATGAATAAAGATTTATTATATTAATACATGCATCTTTTTTAGTCATATTAGTATATACATATAATTGCCTGTTCTACAGGAGTATGTTACATGGTAACAAGGAATATTACTTAAAAACCTGGAAAGAAAACGTAAATGTGCTCTTAACATTTGTTTTTATGGATACTTTCTCTAGATAAGACTGGATTTTTTTTGTAGTCAATATTTATTCAATTTAATAAAAATAGCTAAGTTAGTGTTTAAGAATGCAGGGAGATTTCTGTGTGATACATTGCTCTAAATCCTATATGATAGATGCTTAATGCCATGTATAATCTCATCTCACCCTACAAGCGAGCAGCCGCAACACTCTGGCATCACTGGCTGCTGAGGACACACTGAACAGACTCAACTCCGTAGTCACTGACTCGTGTGAGGGGGAGCGCGCCACCCCCGCCCCCCTCCAGTTCTCCCCCGCACACAGCTCCACTGGGGGGTTAAGGTATTTACAACAACTTTGATAAAGTCCAGTTAGATTATCAATTGACTATTATTATAGCATTAATAAAATTGTTTCTTTTTTTATTATAGGATAGTAAACAGCATAGATACCAGGATAGTAAACACATTTATTAAAAATAATTATATTTGGTATCAATCTAATAAATGGAGTAAGTTATATAATATGTATGCATGTTACGATTTAAGTTTTAACAATATCAACAAATCAAAATTGAAAACAAACAATGGCTACCATAAGTTACTAATAAAATAGTAGGAACTATAAAATTAGAGAAGTGCATTATTGATTTTAGTTGTGCATTAAAATATTATTAGTTATTATATAAGTATCTGCATTCAGCTGCAATAGTTACTTCATAGTATATTGTATTTATTTTCCGTTAACGAACTATTTGATCATATTCAGTGGATTTAATTATTTGTAAAGATAAATGAATACAAATAAATATAGTTTAGGAGTATTAAAATACATATTTTTCATATCATAATATTTTCAATGTTTAGCTCTTTTACAATATAACCGAGTGTTTATTTTAAAAGAAAATTATTTTATTTTTATTTCGCATTTACAGTTAACATAAAACCTGTTTATTTCATCTCATAATTGGTAAATTAAATAAATTGAAACAAGTGAATAAATTATATGAGATTATTATAAGTAATGTAAAATTGTTTCAAGAAATTAAAACTAGTAAAGTCGGAGAAAAATATTAATTAAATAGCGACAATATTGACAATAATAAACAATATTCACCGTTTATGTTGGGATCCACGGCGGCGGTGTCTGGTTACTGTTAAATGCAAAACTATTATAACTTTATGGAAAGTGTTAAACTAATGATAAATTAGATTTAATTCTTGTAAACATTAAATTTAGCGAAAATCAAAAAATTGCGTCGGCCGACTCGCACTGACAAATTGACTATGCGTTTATAAACTTTGAAATTTAAACAATTACAATACTAAATTAGTTTATTTCACAACTATTCTATATATATTTTTTATCATGTAATTTAACTATATATTACATAGAATTAAGACAAAATTGAATATAAACTATGTAATAGATAAAACATAATCGTATACTACCGACATCTATTGAGAAGAGAAACAAATATTTTACAAAAAATGCCCGAGAGATGTCACTACATGTTCTTTCTACATAGAAGATAGAAATAGAAACAACTCATTCCAAACAAATAGTTAATGAATTGTTATCGTTAAACATAAATTAAAGTCTAATCACTATCTGTTAAAGGGATCACATATATTTTATTAAAATTATTGTTAATATATTATAATATCGTTAAAAATATTTATTATTATTTGGTTGACGTAAGATGTTATCAATATTATTTCTCTTATTGATTGTATTTGTACTGGAGCTATCCGCTTCGCATCGTAGTTATCAAGGTATTGCTTTACACTCGGGCTACATGTCACTATATAATGCAATGAAATGTAACATGAATAGTCAGAAAACTGTATTAAAGAATCACCTGTAAGTAAAAGACGTATTTTATTATGTTTATTAACTTAATATACATTTATATAACGTTATACATATATTTTTTATTAAAAAGAAAAAATATTAGATGAAAAAAAAATAGATTATTTGTTTTTTATGCTAATAAATTAAATTATAAATTATAAATGAGTCCGCTTCATATAAGCCTGTGTTAAAACAAAACCATGTAGATATAAACATGTGTGTGTGTGTGTGTGTAGTGTTCGTACACGTCGCAGCTAGTGTGAGAGGATAGATGATTTGTTAAACGTCTAGCGTTCTTTGTCTAACATTTTGTTATATAATAATTTTTAAAGTTCAGTTTATCGGTGTATTGTGTTATATTTGTAATTTTATAGTTATTTTCTTTCCTTTAGCAATAATTATTTTTTTTAAATATTGTGTAATATTATCAATGTATAAAGTTAATCTAAACGGTGGATCAATTAGATAAATTATCTGGAATTGCTTAATGGATTACTACCAAGTCATAATCGATTAAAAGTAAAAAATCGAATTAATACAAAGCAAAAAAAACTAGTAAGTTATGAATAGTCCCGCGAGTAGAACTGCAACATATAACTCGGCCAAGCCTCGTGATAAGAACTCTAATAAAAACGACGACACTGGGACTTTAACTAAACAACGTATTTCATAATGCGACTGTTACTATTAAATTCAAATTCACCGTCAAATAGTTCCAAATTCGAATTTCGAATCTTGTTATCTGAATGGAAATCTATTTGATAAAAAATTTCAAATGTATTAAATTGATGTTCGAAATTCAAATCTCTTTTTTTTTAAATATTTATTATTCCTTCAGCACTGTGGTGTTTGTTTAACTTATTTGAACAGCTCTTAAGGAATGGCAGAAATAAAATGACATAATTTATTTAATTTATTAATATTATTTACACATATGTATATAATATAGATGTTTTGTTAATCGACATAATGAAACTTTGAATACTTCAGTAATATAGAGTAATTGCGATCGACTTTCTAAGTTATAAGCGAACAAACAAACAAACATTCACAATGATAATATTATTATTATTCTGGATATTTGGAAACCTTCGTAGGATTTAAAATTAAAACGAACTCGTGTATGTGTGTGTTGACGGTAAGGTTAATATGGATGCGACTTTGAAATTTCTATAAATATCAAACAAAATTAACCTATATTAAATAACATTCCACAGAGAAGCTATTATTAATTGGAGTGACATTTACCGATAACTTAAAAATAAAATAAAGTTATGTAACATTTTGTAATTTTTTTAAGCAAAATATCCCAATTTTACAACAAAATTTTAATTTGTTAAAACAAACTTTATACGTGCCAAATAATAATAATAATGTCCCGGGCGGTCCACTCTGTTCTAGCTCCGGATATTGTACTTGTGGCGTGAACGAACGGAATGCAAACTGAGCCAGGGCTGTAGCTTGATATATTTTAATATTTAATTTATTTTACGACTAATTGTGACATCATACTGTTAAGACAAAAAACTTATTAGTATGAAATCAATATCAAAATAATTACTACTAGATACTAGAAGTTAATATTGTCTCTGTTGGAAATGATATTAAAATTGAAACTTAAAAAATACAGTATCAAAGATAACCATTATCTTGAACAGATACATCAGTTGTATATAATTATTAACAAAAAATAGTAATACTTAAATAAATAATAAATAAATAATAATAATAATAATAATAATGTTATATGATAACCGCAGCCCTGCACGCACACATGCACAAACCCACACATACACAACTAACGAATTAGGGTCGGCTCTAGCTCTGTTAAGAACAAGTATGTAAGACGATATTTATAAATTTAATATTTAAAAAATATTTATATATATTTAATATTCTTATGTGTGTTAAGTTATTAATATTGCGGTTATAAGTCATTAATATTGCAGTTATAAGTTATTAATATTGCTGTATAAGTCATTATAACTTAATATATATAATGTAATTTTTATCTTATCATTGTGTTTTTTAATTTATATTTGTTCAATATATTTAATTAATACGATTAAATCCAATCAGTCAATTTATTTTCATTGTAAACAGAACAAGATAAGGTAAATAAGGAACTTGTATTTGCGGATGCAAATGAAAAAGAAACCACTTCGCTATGATTTCACTTTATTTACATTTTAAATTTTTATAATAATTTTAATGATATGATCATTCATATAGTTGTTATTGTTTCTGAATGATTTTGTACTATTATATTTATATATTTATATATAGGTGTATAATGTATCAAAACAAAAACTTCTCAACGAAGTAAATACCGAGTGACGAAAGCGAATCCACTGACAAAACTCCTGATATGAATTTTGCGACGAAAAAAACCACGAACATTTTTATTCACAAACGTAAACAAACACAAAAAATGTGAATGTGTTCGGAACGTTGCCAACTTGCCTTGATCAATCTAATAAAATAAAATCAAAAATGCAATTTGTGCAACGTTTCGAGCACATTCACATTTTTTGTGTTTGTTTACGTTTGTGAATAAAAATGTTCGTGGTTTTTTTCGTCGCAAAATTCATATCAGGAGTTTTGTCAGTGGATTCGCTTTCGTCACTCGGTATTTACTTCGTTGAGAAGTTTTTGTTTTGATATCAATAGTTTTGTAAAAGGATTGGAAACAAAATGCTGTGCGATTATTTTTCATGCAAATATATACTCATTTATTTGGAATAGTTGCCTCTGACAAAATGAGAATGTTTTGGCTCAGAGGATGAGCGTTGTAATGACAAAGACGAGACCTCGAGTTCGATTCCCACAGGTGCCCGATTTTTTTTTCATTTGATTTTTTCAGTTTCCATTTATTTTTTTAATTCATTTCTTCAAAACAGAATTTCTTCAGTATTCGGATTTGTTTCTGTAAATTTTGTTTTATTGTTACAGACGGCAATGCGTTATTCACTGTGCAACTAGCATTGAATTTTAACCGTGTTGTGAGTACGATTCTGGCTTTAAAAGTCATTTTTTGGCCATTTTTGGTCATTTTTCATGATTTTTTGAACTTCTCACGGCCATATCTCGAAATAACGAGTTTTCCCAGATATATACTATATACCAAATTTTAGCTCTAATTTGGGGCTACGAATGAGGAAATTTTCGAAAAAATCGTTGGCGCCGTTTTCGAGAAAATGGCCGATCTGTCCCCGGCCAGTTGGCCATTTTTTGCCTTTTGACCAAAAATGTCACGCCAACAAATGTTTTGCCATTAAAATGGACATTTTTCAAAAGATAAGCTTGAGACCTTTCCAATGATGCCCAATTTGTCAATGTACGTCAACTGGTTTGGCCACAGTCTCTGTACGAAAAATGGCCATTTTTGGCCTTTCGAGGGCTGGCCACGGCCAACATGGCGGCCAAATCGAAATGTCGTAGAACAAAAAAGTCTTAGTTTTTGATGTACTTCAATCCCTGAAAGTTTGAACAAAATCAATTGAAACTACGAATATACCCACACACAGACAAAGTAATCATCGATGGAGGCGCCAGTCAAAATTTTCAAAATGTCATATCTCATCAACCGGTAGTCGGATTTTGGCGTTTTTGGGCTTGTTGAAAAGGTCTCGACGAGAACCTTTAGGAAAATCTTTTTCAAGGTGAAATAAGTGATTTTATACTGGTGCGGAGCCAAAAACTAAATTTTAGTCTCATTTTTCAAAAGGCCGTAGAGGTGAGGCGGTAGGTCTATTGCTAAGTGTAAATGCATTTTCTGGGTCTATGGGCCAAGGGCTTTCTAAAAATACCACACTCATACCAGAAGGTCTCCTGTATAAAAAAATCGATATTGCGCGTATATATACAGAGTTAGACTTTCAGCACTATGGGTGCTTTCGTCACTCTGAGCTAGCTAACGCCCGCTTTGATTGTAGTGTTGTAGGATGTAAGTAAAAAAGGCACTTTTGCGGTTACTCGCTATTATTGTTGAGAGTTTTTTTCCGTCGCTAGGTATCTTGTGGTTATTTTCGTATTTACACGTAATTCCGTTGAAATTCAAAGCATATATGCACTTTGATAACACTATCAGTTGATATAAGTAGCATGAGAAAGAGAAACGAAGATAATCACAGGATATATAATGTATTATGTTAATAGCAAAATAAATGACGTATTAGGTAAATATATTGTTATCAGAAATATTGTTAAGAATTGAACCTGGGACTTTGGGTAGTAATTTGTTTAGATCCTATTGTTAGAGTAAGTTATTATAAAGTAATATTATATTCAATATAAAGTTCAAGAACAATAAAAAACTCGAAAACGTACTAATTAAGCTACTCATATATACGTTTTATCAAAATAAGTACATTTTGAATTCATTAAAACACATAATTTAAATAATTATCTTGTTTATTAATTTCTGTCCTTGGAGCTGAGGTCGTGTGTGTGTCGCACAGACATACATATTATATAACTACCGACCGACTCGTAATGTTATACAGAATTCTTTAAAACTTCATAAAAATCTTGAATATTTGATTGTAAGCTGATATTAATATTATTGGATAATAAATAATACTTTATTTATTTTTTTATTTTAATATTATGCTGTAATTGTGTTGAATGTGTCGTTAAGTTGACATGTTAGTTATCTTTTGAAGTGTATTTTGTATATATATAAATAGCTTTGTAAAGAACGTCGGTCTGTTTGTTAATATTATATTTTCATTTCTACTCTTCTTTAGAGTGCCTTTGTATGAATCTTTGTTTCTATTTCATTTCCAGAGTCACATGAGTGATTATATAAATATATGAAGATTTATAAAGTGTAATGGCCGTGATTTTTATTATATATTAACACAAATTCTATTTATATCCATACATCAAAAAATATTGATGAGTTATAACAAATTTATGGAAATTTTAAGTAATTAATTGTATTTAATAGTATAATTGATTATAAAATGTCACTAAGTTATTAGATGATAAACAAAGAAATCGTTTATAGTACAAAATAATGAAAACAAAACTAACATATACAAATTGATGTGTACGTGTGTGGATGTGTGCGGTCGTGTAGGGTTAGCGTTCATCAAACCATTTTGTATGTTGTTATAATATGTTCAGAGTATATCTTTAGAATATCAGTTATATTTTTTATTCAGGACATGAAATCGATCCACCAATTTTAAAAATTGTATATATATATAGAATATATATAGAAATTTCGAAAGCAAATGAGAAAGATGTGAGCAAAATATCACAAAGAAAATTGTTAATATATAAATATATATATATATATATATAAATATTTAATTAATGAAATAATAATTAAATATTCCATTAAATACACAACCCTGATTCAACAAATACAAAGATAACACACACACACTCGCACCCACACACACACACAAGGGTTATATGAAACCAAATGCTTGTCAAACTAAATGGATACGGTCACTAGTGATGACGTTTACGTAGTTAATATAATATTGTTTTATTAAAAAAAATTGTAACTCCTTTTAATTAAAATATAATAATGAAAAATAAATTTAATTTGTTATTTTAATAAAAAAAATATATTATTAAAAAAAATGTAGTTATATTAAACCACGAATTTAACGTTTAATATTTTTATTAATTAAAATAAAGTTTAAAAATTAAAAATTTAATTTTTAATCTCATGTTATTTAAAATTATTTTATTTTCATAGATAATTATATCGATATACCAAAGTATCGACTCTTGTAAGCTCTATCACGGAGTATGTACGTATTATTATTAGCAGTGTAAGGCGGTGTATACACTGGGATATATTTATTTATTTTTTTAAATTTCATTAATATTTTCATTTTATTTGTGTTAACTTTCTTAATAAGTTTTAGTCAAATGTATAAATAATTTTACATTATATATATAACTTTACCTCAAAGACTGTACTGTAATGGTGACGGACATTCTTAATATGACTTAGAATTATTATATGCATTATAATTATTAATATATATATAAATATATTCTATATGTCTGACTTTTAGTAAAAACTGTTCGAGAACTGAAGCCAATTTGCTGTTTGAATTTTTTAGGGTTCGGTCTTATAAGGCTTTAAAAAAATATTATCAAAATAAGATTTTTATGAATAAGTTATTAATAAATTTCTCATAAAACAAATATTAAATAAATAATAAAATAATTGTTGTAAAATTTTAAAGTTAATTCGATACAAGTCAATAATTATTTTAATTTTTAATGCAAAGTAATTACATATTTACCGCCATTTTAACAACGGATAGAACGCGAACAGACCTACGTATGTCCAAGACACGGCATTTATTTGTTTAATTTTAATATATATTATTATAAAAATAAAGTTAATATTTTTATTAAATATTATATATTAAATATAACATTTAATAAAAAAAAATAGAATTAAAACACTTTTTGTAGGTTCGAATATCTAAATATATATTTACGTAAAGTTTTTTTTTTAACACAAAATGTATTTAAAAATATATATTATTTAAATTATAATTCATATCTACATATTTGTGTCACTTTATTGATATGTGAGTGTTTTGGAACGGCTTATTTGCGCTAGTGTGTGTAGCGACAGTAACGTATAGATAAGACTTAGATTAAAAATATATATAAAATAAGGTTTTTTTATTTAAAAAAAATTGAAATAGTGCTAATAAATGTGTTTAAATATTTTATATATAATATTGTATTTTTATCAGTACATTTTATGTATATATTATTTTAATTATTACTTTGAATTGAATCTTTTTTAAATTGTATTATTATTAATAATAGATTTTAATTTTAATATTTTTATTCCAAAATCTAATTATTGAATAATTTATTGTGTTTTTTTATAATTACATCACCTAAAAAAATATTCATCCTTAAATATATATTTCAACTAAAATAATAATAATAATAATAATAATAATAATAATAATAATAATAAAATATTTAATAAAAAAACAAATTATTTATAAAATCAAAGACATATCCATATTAAATTGATACAATCAAGTTTCATATGACCACACTCACACATACAAACACAAATCAAATATAGAACTATGTATTCTATATATTATATCAAATCAATTCATACCTTATTATAAGTTAATAGAGTTTAAATTAAACTGAGACTCAATACAATAAATATAGAATTGTTTTGAAATAGATTTAATTTAAACGTGGACTTTATGTTTATGGCTATAAGGTTGAAATTAGAAATGGTATATTATAACATTTGTTACTAATCCATATACAAGATGCAGTTCTCCGTAATTTTTTTGATACTATTAAATGAGTTTTGTGTTGGTTTTTTGTATATTAAATGTCAATTTCATGTAATATTATCACTTAATACATTTAAAATAAATGTTTTTAATTATTATCTAGTATCAAGATTATCAAGTCGCTCTATAACACTGTTTTGTATAAAATTATATAAGATCTACATTTTATGTAATAACTAACTTTATTTCCTGACTTTACCTTTTTTTTTTACTTCAATTATAATGTAATTGATTTTAAATTAAAAATATGTATCTCCTAATCGTAAATAAAATGTATATTTTTAAAGTTTCATTGAAAGTTAACAAAAACACCCGAAAACACAAAAAATATTTATAAAAAAACCTACCTACAGTCCCTTACAAGGAACAGTACGGTGCGAGAGGGACGGCGCTATAGCTGGGTGTGTGCGAGCGGGACGGGAATATAATTAAAACTTTTGTCGCGTAGGATTTCTGAGGGAAAGAACACGTAATGGAATGGAGTCGTTTCTTTGTTTATTTATTTTTTAATATTTTATTATTATTAATATTTCTTATCAATTACCGCAATCGTTATCATTATCGTCACGCGTGATATGATATGATATGATTATAATAATTAATTATTACATTATATTTATCGAATTATCCAAATCTTATAATTAATTTTTAATTAATATAAAATAAAATAAAAATATATATTTAAGTAAAATGATTTTAAGTCTTTATATAGTAATAATTCAGTATTTTTATTGTATTTATAATATTATTTAATTATATATATATATATAATTCGGCTCCTCGCACGTCTGTCTGTCTCTCAAGACAATATTTCAATGAATTCCCTTTTACCCTTCAACCGACTGCGAATATGTTGATGCATTATTTAATTATTTTTAACGTGTTTATTATGTACATAAAGAAAATTTATATATATTTTTTTAGTAATATTTTAAATTGTCTTCTTATAATATAAATTTATGTAAATTTGAAAAAAATATTTTAAAAAAATATATTTTTTTCTACATTTTCATATAAAATTCATAAAAAAATAATTAGTGTGTCAAAAATAATAGTATTAAAGGTATTTAGATATTTTTGTTTTAATTCTGAAAATTAGAAACGAATATAATATTAAATATGAAAAAAATTAAAAAATATTATTAAAAAATCTCCCCCCGTGTGGACTTGTTATATAAATAATGGGGTTCAGAGAAACTCACGGGAGAGTTATTAATGATTAAAATTTTTAATAAATTTGTAATATATATATATATATAATTTACTATTATTAATAATAGCAAGATACGTTAAGATTTAAAAAATATGTAAAACAAAATTAATTTCTATATTTAAAATGTTAGTATATAGTAAAAATACTTATAAATATATATTAAATATATATATATATATATATATATATATATATATATATATATATATATATATATATATATATATATAATACAAAATCAAGTAGTGTAATACTTTGATATCCATTTCGTGAAAATTACTTTCTCACTCACACTAACGAAGCTTATTATATATCTCTTATATGTGTGTGTGTAATATGAACTAAATATAAAAAAAAAGTTTACAAAAAAATATATATCAAATAAATCTCTATGCATTCTCATCCTAAATTTATATGATAATAAAATATATGTACATTGCGATTTGGACTTTATTTTATTAAAATAAAGCTCAAATTACAATGAATATTAGATATGATTTGAAAAACAATATCCATGTGTGCGTTCGAGTGAAGGAGGTGGTTTAAGTAAAAATATTATTTTTATTTTTTTATTTTATATGTTATATTTTTTTTTAATTTAGTTATTATTATTATTAGAATATGTTTTTATTGTTTTTTTGTTTATTTTTAATAATAATAAGTCATTTAAATTTTATATTCATGATGTGAGAATTTAAAATCTACAAACAACCGAAGTTAGTCACAAAAGTATATATACATATTTAAAGATATAAGGCCGTGTATATAATGACAACAATTAAAAATAATAATCATCATTAAAAATATTTATTTTAATGTGATTTTTAAAACCTGTTTATGAGTATTCAGCTTTAATGGCTACTTGTTTTTATTTAATTTTAATTTTTTTTTAAGTTTAATACATCTTTAAGTGGTCATTTCTTAAAAATACTTTATAAAACATACTTTAATAAAATTTATTATAAAGATGTTTATAATTTAACTTTTAAATAACAATTTATATTAAAATTATATATTCATTAGATCACCATAGCATGTGACCTCAGCTTTATGTCTCCAGAGTTAGGGGTGTCCATGACAGTCTTATTCAAATAATATTAGTAATAATAATAATATTATTTATTATATTATTATTATTTTTATTATTATTATTATGGAGTTATATATTTATGTAACTATATGCAACTGTACTACTTCATTAAAAGTAATGGAAAATAATTGAATAACAAAGTACTATCGCATTTGTTTTGTGTCTATTTCTAATGGGATTATACTATAAAAATATATTTAAAAAAAAAACTTCTTTAGAAAAAAAAATTGTACCAAGTATCCATTTGTTTATTATATTAAAATAAATATAATTTTATTTTAATATCAAGTTCAACCCTAGAGCTCGCGTGTGAGGCGCGGGGCACACAGACGCGGCGCGGCGATCGCACGGGAAGGACGTGTCGCTGACCGCGAGTTACAAGTGACGTGTGTTAATTGATTCGAATATGTGTGTTCCATTTTTGAAATTTTAATAGTGCAATGTGATGTTCTGTGTTTGAATATCGGATTTATTATGGAGAAACCCTCGTACAAGGTAATCGAAATTTGAATTTTAATTAGTTTTTAAAATCTTATATTATATTGTTATTTGTGTTGGAACTTATTGGTGTTGATTTATTTTAAAAAATGTTTCATTATATTATTTGATGTAAATTAAGGAAGTTGAAATAACGAATTAAAATTATTGTTATTACTCCAACCCTGTCTGCGCCATATCAGCAAATGGTAGTGATGTGACGCGCTCTGTATCGATACAGTGACTCATTTAATATCTAACAAAAACAGTTACTCCATTTTGTTTTTATCGAAACATTAAAATAATAAAAATAATTAAATCTTTTTTAAATATTATAAATATGTAAAAGTAAACATTAATCTGTTATGATTGATATATTTTGACTGTGTAATATTAAATATATATTATAATTATATCTTGTAGATACGTAAATAAAATTAGCCCGCGTATAAATAGAGTCGTGTCTCGCTCTAGCGGAGTAACAGTCGCCATTTTAACAATTATTATCTTTATAAAAAAAAACATTATTAACTATCCGCCATTTTTTTTTTGTTATTTAATTGTTTATTTTGACTTTTGTTTTGACTTTATATATATATATATACATTTGACTTTCTTTGTGTATGTATGTAATAATAATTCTCTTTATCCGTTATTAACTAATGATTTCCAAATTATTATTAATGATTTCGTTAATTGTGGTGAAGTTATCTAATTACTTAAGGTGTTTTTTTTATTTAATTTGGTTAAATGTTTATTTTTAGTGCTACAAGTTTATCGATTTTGAGCTCTATTAACTTGTGTTTTGGTTGATATTTAATTGTTATTATAATGAGGTCGTTCCTTGCTTTGTTTTTTTTTCTTAAAATATCCCACACGTAAGCAATTGTTTTCTGTCTGTTTGTATTATAAAAATTTTTGAACTATTGATTCTGGAATTTTATATTAATAATTATTTTATGTCATTTATATATGAATGTTGTTTGTTATTGTTTGGTACGTTTGAAATGTTATTTTTGTATTATTTGGCATCTTCACAGTATTGTACGCGCCAATTGTATGTTTTTTTTAAATATGCGTTTGAAGTATCGATAATTAAAATTAATTGTTTTTTTTTTAATTTCTAAACTTTATCGATAGCCATTCATTCGGGCATCTCTAGAAGGCCTTGGTATGCTATGTTCGTAATTTTTGCCGATCTGGGTTCCGTGAGATTTCTTTATATATACGGTTCCGGATAATTAGTTTATTATAATTATATTTTTTATTATATATATATATATATATATATATATATATATATATATATATTTATAAGTGCTAAATAAAATTTTTAGATGTATTTTTAATATTATGACATTGTACCTTCCTATAATATAACATATATACTTATGTATATATGTATATTTATATAATATATGTATATAATTAAAATTTTAATAAGTTTATCTATTAGCTAATAATGGTAACAAACAGACGTACAGAATATATGCTCATTGGATATTACTATCAGTTTATGAGCGGCAGAGGTTCCCAAAGTTATTGTTAAATTAAATAATATTGTGTTATGAGAAATAGCGAACTATTAATCCGTAATGTTAATGTCAAATGGGAACCGGATGTGTGAAATGTGTATTTTTTTAAAATGTAATGATACAAAAATCGCTAAAGTTTACGTTCTGTTTGATTTTCATTTGTTTTTAAATTTAGTTAATTTATGCAAATTAAAGTGCGTTTCACGCTACGTGATTCCTTAATATAATATTTTTTTACACTTTTTTTACATAATTTTGAATATACTCAGAACTTGTTTTTCCTTGTTATGTTATAATTTGAATTATTTGTTAGTTTAATTAGTTTTAAAATTAACTTAATTTTTTACGAAGATTGGTGAAGTTTGAGAATCTGTGTCCCAGTCCCTTAATGTGGTTCGTACATTGTAATGGGGTCGCGTAGGGCTGTCGCGTGATCAAACTATCTATTTGTTACTACATATATAAAAAACATACACAAAATTTTTCCATTAAAAATGAAAAAAAAAAGGTCTATAATCTACTAAAATGTTTATCTTACAACTTAATATAATATATATAAGAATTCATAAATTTTAAAAATAATAACAATATTATTATTTTTTATATTTCTAATATAAAAAATAAATAATATAAAATATCACAACCCTAAAGATTTCGTGATTTACAAAAAAGAGACACAAACACCAACAGAATACACGTGCGAGGGAGACGGCAATAATATTAGATGTTTTATTTCAAAAACAGTCTTATTATAATGAGAATAAGGTTCACTTCAGCTATATAATATTTATGAATAATTTAATATCTTTTAAATACAATGAGTAAAAACTATTTGAGAGATGTAACTAAAACAAAATGGCTGATTAAAAAAAAATAAACAATAGATGAGTTCTTTATCTTTAAATTCACAGTATTATTCATTTATTACGTTTTTTTATAACATTGTTTTATGAAATAAATAAAATGGTAATAAAAATATAATAATTAAGAAGTAAACAAGCGCTGTCTCCGTCTCGCTCGCTCTTCAATTTTATATTATTGATTCAGTGCTGGGGTACCGTCGGCAACTACGCCGGATTACAATATTTATTTTATTTAATTTTAATTAATTAATATTATAAATATTTTATTTATCATTAAAAATATTAATTAGTATTAATAACATATATATTGTTTATTTCAGATTTTTATGAACGATCCTATAAATATATTGAATATATTAAATTGTCTGTCTGTCAATATTGATATAATATATATATATATATTATATATATATATATAAACAAATTTACGATTTATCAAATGATCTCAGGGATCAAATGATCTCAGCTTAAAAAAAATATTATAAAAATTTTGATTTTGTTTACTAGTTAAAATTATTTTACTAAATTCTAGTCATATTTATAAAGAAAAATATAAAAAAAGATTCAAATTGTTCTTACAATAAATAATAAACATGAAAACAGCAAAAACAAATATATATATATATATATATATATATATATATATATGAAGATGCTGTCCGTACATCACAAAATGGCTACATCCGGAGATTGTTAGTGCGTTTCAACTTAACTGTTAACTTTGCTTTGTCATAATTTTATAATAACTCGACTTTTTATGTTTTCAGTTTTCGAGATACGACTTTAATTCAATTAATATTGTGTATTTTATTAAATGTCGATAGGAGTATGTTTAATTGGACGGCCATCTTGTTTAAGGATTGTTCCGGAAATTTACATACGTATAATAAATGTTATTTCTTATATATCAAACCAAATTGTAGTCTTAATTTCAAAATTTTTTTTCAAATTATTAAATCGTTTATTAAAAAATAAAATTAAAGGAATCTTTAACCAACTTTTTTTACGTATTTCAAATTACCAAGAATAGAAAAAAGAATCTCTTTTCTTATATTTATAGTTGAAATTATTAATCGGATCTCTAATAATATATCAATTAAATTTTTATTTATGTAATTTAATGAAACAAGGGTATTACAGAATTTTTATTGTATATATATGTGTATATTGTATATATATTGTATATATATATGTACAATATATATATATTTCAAACAAAGGAATAACTTTTTTATTATCCCCAACAACATTACAAATCGTAAAAAAAGTTTTAAAAAAAGTACGATTCGAACCCGGGACCGTTGATTCAGTTTAGCAAAACTGAGTCCTCGTCTATTTTGATTATGAAATGTGACTGCTCCTAATACCCTCACTCCACCAGCTCGTGGGCGCGCCATGCGGCCAGCACGGCCAGTACACCTTCTACAAGGCGATCAGACTCACCGGTGAAAAGGACAGGATAGTGGCCATAGGGGACTTCTTCTTCGTCAGGATCTGGCAGGACTCCGAACTGGTGTCTATTGGTATGGAATTAAAACTATATTAAAAAGTTATATTATAAATGTGAAGGTTAATTTAGAAATAAACCCTAAATTTTGATAAAATATTACATTTGTTTATTCTCCATCAGGTGAGCTGCAACTCCTGTGGACGGACCGGGTGTCAGACCAGACCCTGGTCTCCTTGCGGCTGTACTTCCTCCCGGAGAACACTCCCGATGGCAGGAACCTTCACGGAGAGGTAAGGAAATAAAAATAAACCATTTTTTTAAGTCAATATAGCTGAGAATAGCGTCTTCATAACTTAGGAATATATAAGTCAAAATTACTTAAAATATAATAGAACTAAACATTGACAAAGAAAACGCTGATCTGATAAAGCAAGTTATGTAACAAATACTTAGAAAGTCATTTCAAATTTCGAATCGAGACATTTGAAAAAATAATAATTTATTCATGTCTTCTAAATTTAAATTTCTATTCCGATTTTCTAACAGCTCCGGACGACAATCAAAAACTACAATTATTCAAAATTAAAAAAAAATGGAATAAAATTTAAAAATCGAACATAATACGCAACAAAGAGACTCAAATGAAAAAACACTCGTTCTATGTAAACCTCAAAAATCCGCTTCTACGAACATCCCCCGTCCCTCTCGCACGCGTAGCTCCGTCTCACTCTAATCCCTATTTGGTAACGCCAACTATTTCATGGATGAAATTACGAAAAGTGGTACAATTTGTAAGATCCTGACTTTTAATTAGTTTATTGATTATCGTATTTTATATTATAAGATAATAAACTATTGTAAAGCTGTCCAAATGAATTTTTACTTTATATATATAAAGCACAAACGCAAATAAATTAAAAACAAATTATATATATATATATAAATTAAATTTTCTTATTCATTTACTTAATATTACATTCGTAAGTTTTCGTGTCTGTCGGTGTGTCGCTGGAACAAAATAAAAATGTACAAAGATGCTATGTAAATGTCAAAATACAAAAAAATAATAAAAATATATATTTATTATAACCGTACTTATTCATAACTTACACCACGCGCCATCACGAACAGGGGCCGGCTGATCCGAACAGTATCTTGTTACCGGGCCGTAAGGTTGAATATTAAATACAAGTGGCTTCAAGTAATTGTAGTACGTTATGGGATTCTGTAGTGCGACCGCGATGTTTTGATACTTAGTATATTATTAATTATTCAAATTATTTTATTAAAAAATATTTATTTTTATGATAGTTGAAATAATTATTAACAAAATGTTTTATTTTAGAAAAATATTGTTTACAAATAGTTAATGTGTGAATTTCTTTATATTGAAAAAGGTTCCTTATCTCGAAGTTTATCGTAACGTTTATTCTCCACATGTGCTAGTGAATTTATTACATTTGACGTAATTTATCGTAAGAAATGGATTTCTCCATTGTGACTAATAACTACATTTGTTATCAAATGATTGAATTATTACAATAAAAATAAATCAATGATAAATTGTTTAAATTATTTTATGTTACAAAGTTAATTAATTAAGTTTCATATATATATTATTAGAATTTCTAACAGCAAACAGACAGAAACTAATCAAACGAAATAGAATAATAATATATAGACATATACATTATTAATTCCTCTACATTTATTTGTTTACTAATTAATTCTAGGATTAAAACATGACACTATTATCGTGTTTGAACTCAATTATTACCGAGTAACAGATAACGTACTATGTATTATTATTGTATGTATGTATGTATTACATTTATATATATATATATATAAAAATAGCATAAGTTTTGAATTTCATACATCATATATTCTATTGTGTTATCCCCTCCTTGCTTGTCCTTGGTCGACCCTTGTATGAACTATACGTCTAATATTAAATCTTTCATTCAAATAATCTTTTATACCAATTAGCAAAGAATATTTACCTGCGATATATTAAATATAAAATATTTAATATTTTTATAATCTAAACGAAAATTAAATATTAAATTTAAAATATAAATATCAAGACCGGTCAGGACTACACAATACATTTGCCGCGATGCGCTCAGGCTAAGGACAGAGACAGGTGCGGAGTCGTGTTTGTGTTTAATAATATATTATTTTTGCAATATAATTTATATGTAGTACTGAATTAACAGCATGCGTCGGTAATAATGACGTGGATATGTTGTTATCTTGTTTATTTATAATATTATATTTTTATTAATTGAAATAATTATACATAATTAATAAAGTCTTTAAAAAGAAATTATTATTTAATAGTTGATTTAAACGAAATTGGAACGGGTCGGTATTGACGGTGTGTGTGTGTGTGTGTGTGTGTATATCTTATCGCGGGTTTGTTCTGTAAATAACTGATAACGAACTAACACTGTGAGTACAGTCGTGCTGTTATTACTTATAACTAATAATATATGAGTTTTAATACAATTTTTTTTTAATTTTTTTATATATCTTAATGAAAATTAAATGATTAATGAAATTTGTGTTATTATTATAATATTACGTAATGATAATATTAATGTGATGATAATTTTCAATCAACTATAATGTCACTTTCGTGCGTGACTGTAACCAAATAATAATAATGATAATTTTTAAGTCGAACGATGTGAATACCTTTTTTTAATGTCCGCAGAGATAAGCCGCGAATGTTTGTAATTTTTAATGTATTATTTTTAATAACTAGCTGTTTCTCGCGATTTCATCTGCATTATGACCCGTCGCCATAAACCACCTGTTATAATATATATTTATTTTTTTATAAAACTACAGTCTTTAGTAGCCAGTAATCAAGTAGCCAAGTTAGTATGATATATTCTTATTAGGTATTCTTATTAAAATGTATTTCTTACCAAAAGAATTCTTATCAAAATCAATCCAGCAGTTTTTTTTAAACGAAAAGAAGCAAATAGACGAATAACAAATATTACCGAAGTTATTGATAAGTCTGTATCTTGTATGTACATATGGAATGTAGAAATTTACTTTAAAAAAATATTTCATTTATATAAAAGCAATTAAAGAAATAAAGATAACACTTAAATTGAATATATTTTACGATAAAACTATAGAAAACATTTTCGTATTATGTATAAATATTTAATTCATCATATATTACTGCTTAAATAAATTATACAAGCCTAATCTTGTGTCTCCGTCCGTTTTATGAAATAATTATAATTTATTCGACCACTAAGAAAAATAATTATAAAAGTGCTATTATTTTTTATATACCCTTACTTTGTAGCACACCTGTCAAGTGACAAACGGGCGATATAATTTAAAATATAAATAAAATCTCACACACCAACAACAATTGTTCGTCATTTTATATTATGATACTGTTGTAACATAAAAACGCAATAAAATATTCGTTGATAACTTTACGAGGTCAATGACACACATACAAGGTGGATAGGTGTTTAATTTTCACAAAATTTCTGTAAATACACCAAATGATATGATAAAAAAACATTAATAATTTAAGAAATTTAATCGAATTGTAGAAATATTTGTCCATGGAAGTATGTAACAATATTATATGAAAATGTAAGCAAGAAGCTTCTAATATTTTTGAAATCTAGCTGTGCCCATGATTTCGTACGCGCGGATTGTTTGTTTAAAGAAAATATGCGTAAGTTACACCTTATAACATCAGCTATCCGCCAGTGAAAGTTGTGTTAAAATCGGTCCAGCCGTATCAAAGATTAGACGGATCCATGACAGAAAGACGAAAAGACAAAGAAAAATTGTATAAATAGATTTCTTATGTAAGTACGCATTCATAAGCATTTAGTTGAAAAGTTGTTATTTTAGAATTAGAATAAGACACTTCAAATATATATATATACGAATATCGAACATCAAAAATATGTATAGTTTCAATATTGTTTCATTGTTCCTATTGTTCTTAAATATAAAAAATATATATTTTTAATAATAATACAATCAATACCACTCCATACGCGGCCAGTTCAACAATTATTTGACAGCGACACAGCACAGGGCTGCCAACGTTCACGGATTACAATTTTAAAGACACAGCTGATGAAACGATTTGTCGTTCCAAATTCAAAATGTAAAAGTCAATATTCAACAATTAATAATGCGTAATAGTTTTTCTTTTGACTTATATAATTTAGGGTTGACCTTGATTTAATTTATTATTTTTATTTTTTTCTTATAAATATTATTTAGTTTTTGTTTTACGATAAATGTAGTTTTACTGAAATGAAATATAACAAAGTAATGTATAGATGCTATTAATACCCAACGATAAATCGTATGTACGATATGTCGTGTTATGTAAACGAGCCTGGCGCCATTTTAGAATCGATAGTAATCTGGCTGTTTGAAAATACATTTCAATTATAATTTAATGGACTTTTAATTTATTTTACGCCATTTATAAATAGCTTTTTGATATTATTTTTTATTTTTAATTTGTACAGTAGATTTAAATGTAAGTATTGAGAAACTATTTAGAGTAGGTTTACGAAAATCTTAACAATATTTTACGAAATTATTCAACAACTTATTATTAATTTAACTCCAAGGTCGAAACTATTATGAGAAACCTTTTTCTTGAGTGAACATGAACATTTAAATGCATGTCAATACAAATAATTATTTTACTTGAATATATAAAATCTATGAGACTTCTCGAAATTTCTAAACCTAGATTATTAAAAAACTTAAAAAAAACCGTTACATCATACCAAAATTTATTCAAACTAAATTCGACCTTAACCTATATATGTAAGGTTCAAAACGATATTTCATAACTGTCGCTATAATATCGCTTCACATCGTGGTAGGAGGGTAAGCATATCTAATTATAACATAATAGCTATATTAATTTAAACCTTAACATCTATATTTTAAGAATCTTATTTCTATATCTATATTTAGAGATTCGACTCACGCTCGACCTGCCGTAGTTTTGAATCTCAAAACGACTTAACTGACATTTATCGTCAAAGGATTTTGGGCTTTATTTATATTGAATATGTTTAAAATTCGAATGAGTTAACTGATTATATCCTTTATATGTGTGTGTGACCATAAAATTATATATCCCTGTGTGCGTATATTAAAGGTTGCTCACAGGTTTATTGGAATACGGTTGCAACTTGTAAAAATATATACAAATTCAATTAATTCTACAATTATTATTATCAATTGGAATAATTGCGAAATATTGCAAAACAATAGTGAATTGCATGAATTTTCTTAGGATAGTGCTGTTTTCTCGCATTTTAAATTTAAATTGTAATATATATTAGATTTCTTTTTTCACTATATATGTACATATATATTTATGTAAATCTGACTGTACATATCGTATATTTTTATCGTAATCGGTTTATAATATATCTCATAAAAATATATAACTTTAAAAATACGTAACCAAAACTATGAAAAAAATATATAAAAAAATGAAAATGAAAATCACACAAGTTACAACCGAGCGCCACTCAGCGGTATAAATATCACTGTACAATGGAAGTAATTTCACTTGAGACAAGTTCGCCGCTCGAGTTCGCTTGTTTTATTAAATATTAAATTAAGAATAACATTTCAATTGTGTCAAATGTATTATGTATTGTTAAGACGAATTGGATTTTTAAGTATATATAGATATAAGAAAAACAATTCTTAATGCGTACCCAATTATTTCATTGATACCAAAATAAGATATAATTAAGCTCCAACAGCACAAAAACACCAAAAGCAATAAAATTGAATAAATAATAATAGCGCTAAATGATAAAAATAAAACATCACATGTTGTGGACGCCCTGTGGTATGTAGCTGGGAGCAATGCTATTAATTAATTATTTTTTTCTATATATTAATAGCTTCTAAACATACTAAATTAATATATTTTTCTAAAACCGTTCAGTATTTTCTAATAATTAATAAAAAATTATTTCGATTTTTATTTATTTTATACTTACACATTTTATTAAATCATATATAAATGCTAAGTACCTCAGCGCGTTGTAAACCCTTCGGGGGGAGGGAGGTAACGCGTGAGTGAGATAGAAAATGTGGGACAAGGAGGTGTGGAGTCGTTAATATACAATTACATATTTTTTATTACATATTTTAAATTATTAAACATATATTTTTTTATAATGTAAAAAATAATATTTTCTTTATATTATATATGTGGGTAATTCTCATGAAATCTCGAAAAAATGTAAATTAAATTATTCAGAATTATTTTAGTTAATATCTATTAAATTTATCTTAAATTTGTACTATATGTGTTAGTAACTTTAGGGAATATAGTGGTCCCCAGAATAAACGAGTTTTAAATGAAGTAAATCAATATTGATAAACTTTAATAGTGAGGGAATGACAGTGAGGGAATGACAAAATAAAACATAACCTCAAAAATCTCCAAATGTAGTAAACTGCTGTATGTAAATTTTTCGGTGATTTTACTGCTTCTAAAAACATACTTTATTTTTAAATTTATATTCGAATATAGTAATTACCTCTTTGTTTTCTTCTCAGTGATGGAATGACTGTCTGAAATGTAATCTTTGAAAAATTGTAATTTAATCTTCTTCCAACAAGTACTCCGACAATTTTAATACAACTTCGCCATTCTGAGCAATTGTTAGTGTCACCAACTATCAAAAATTAATAGAAGTTCCAATAAAAAATCTCAAGTACGCTAACTTATCGACTGTCGGTAATGGTGTGAGGGAATGACTATTTTTTAAGGGACACATGTCAAATCAACATTTCCTCATTTATTTACGATCTATAATCCTAAATTCGAAGAATTTTTGAAATTTTGATGTATTTTTAATAAAATAGTCACACGCGCAAACATAAATTTTAAGCAATTTCTAGTTAAAAAATTATAACATGTTTTATTTTAAAGTTTGGGACATAGTGAGGGAATGATTTTAAGGGTATTATATATTTATTATTCCTTACAGATATACATAAAGTTTTAAGGTTATTACCAAAATTATTAGCCTAAGTGATGTTCTTTAAAAAAAAAAAAAAAATACCACCATGAATAGTTTCGAACTGTGTAAAAACTAAAAGGACAAGAATTTCGAGATTCCATGAGAATTACCCATGTATATATATATATATATTGTATATTTAATATAAGTAAGTTATATTAATATTATTATCATAATACATGTCGCTAACGCGACTCGATGGTTTCCTGTTCTCAGTGAAAAAATATCGGCCGGCGCATACTTGTTTAGTGATCAGGGCTGGCAACTTCAATTATTTATATATATTTTTTTTATATATATAAATTATATATTTTTTTTTGTATTTTAACAGACGTAATCATAATATGTAACAAAAAGAATGAATAAATCTTTTAATTAATTGATGGGAGAGGCGATCTCGTTTGTAAAGTATTAGAAATAAGTATATAAGTACTATAGATTTACGGAAGTACCAGTCATCAAATGTCTCAATAAAATCTAAATCCATTCCATTTATGATTAGTTCATATACATATATATATATATGTATTTTCTAATTAACATTCGTATACTAGCACAAGGAAAGTCAGGTGAAATTACAAAATAAATTATTTGTACATTTTCACATAACTTTTTTTTATATAAAGTTTTTTAAGTCTAGAACTGTTAATAATATCTCAGTGATACCTTTGATTACGTTCCAAGAAAAATTTGATAGAGTTATAATATTAACTTTTTTTTTATTATTAGATATATTTTTTATCCTTCTAAAAATTAATAAACCTTGAACCGACAACCCTGTGCCCTCGGGTTTGCTTCGTTTGCTTGCTTTACTTAGTACTAGCTACGTGTATAACGACGTACCTGAAATTTACTAGTTTATGTAAAAATAAATATTATTTATTTATCTATAAGTATAATTAAATTTATTTTTTTTCTTTAATTATTTGACATATAATATTTATACATATTAATTAATTCTAATTAATATAATATAATAATTGTTGGTAATATTTATAAATAAATTTTAAAATATTACTCCCGTGAATCGTTTATCGGATAATTTATTGTATAATAATAAATAAATAAAAAATATGTATTTAATAAATAAAATTCACATACCCATCTACACTAGCAGAGCGTAGTAACATTTCGTAAGCGACGCGCGACGCCGGATTCCGACCGTGTAGCGCGACTCTTTGTATTTGATACTTTATTTTATTTTATTTCATTTATCTAATATTTTATTTATATATTTTTTGTTTTATTATCATTTGACGCTTTGCGCTTTTTTGTGTCGTATTATATAAAATATTACATAACATGAATTTAAGTAAAGTGGCTAAAAATATTTTTACTGTTTTTGGTTTATTAATAATAATTGTATAAAAAATATATATGTTTAAGCGAAAAAATTTAATATAAATAATGTAAAAAAAAACAATACGTTTAAACGAGTTGTATATGAAAAGTAAGAAAAACTTAATGATCACAATTTATATACCAATTACGGAGGCCGCTGCACTAATTCCTTGCATTTCTTAGTTTTTTCGTGTTTTTTTTTCTTTATCTTTAATATATTTATCGTGTTTTATGAAACTTTA
This sequence comes from Melinaea menophilus ssp. n. AW-2005, assembly GCA_918358695.1. Taxonomy (NCBI): domain Eukaryota; kingdom Metazoa; phylum Arthropoda; class Insecta; order Lepidoptera; family Nymphalidae; genus Melinaea; species Melinaea menophilus. The sequence goes on along the minus strand of OU911040.1, from coordinate 3,654,468 downwards.
ATATGATATATGTTTTTGTTTTCTGATTAATGTTAAACTCATGTGTAATTTTTTTGTTATTTTTTTTAAGAAAAAGTCAAATAATAATAAACTATTTAATTTGTATAATGTAATAAATACAAATTAACAAAACCCTTTTTAATATCGCGTCGTTATCGGTCGCTCCGTTATCAGATAAGATAAGAGCGATTGATCACATTCATCGCGATAAATATATATGGACTTATTTGGAAATTGATAATAATATATATATACAAATAATATTGAAATGTCCGTCTGTTATGTAAATAATTTATAGTTTGCTTGATACATGACCGAGAAGTTTTGAAAGTTCTGTTGTCTGTCTTTTTGTTTGAATCTTAGGAAAAGTTTAACCGATTTTAATGAGACTTTCACTGGGAAATACTGTAAACTATGTTGCGTGCTATATATAATGTAAAAAAAATATTTTTGTTTAAAATTAAGCACATCATTATTGATTTGGGTTTTTTATAATTATAATTAAGATGGTTGACATATTATTTGAGACAGCAGATAAGAAACAGATAAAGTCCGTAGCAACAGTCAGCAAAACAACACTGATAGTTTAAGATCAATATATATTTACATGAAATATAGATAAGATAGTAAAAATATATTTTGTTTGATTTTTTTTATCAACATCGTTGTGTTATTAGATTGTCCCAAAAAACCTAGAGTAATAAAAAAAATAGCTCCAAGACAATAAGAGAAGATATTATCCTGAAATCCAAACATTCGGTAAACTCAAATCAACTGTGAGTGAAATACAGTTCATTCCGCCCGGCTTCGTCTGCAAGTTTGGAGATGAAGCGACTTATTTGTTTTGTTATCAATTCACAAAATTAAACGTAATATGAAGAACTAGCTTTTATGCTGTTGTTTTATTTGCTACTAATACTTTTTGGACAAAACGATTTTCCTGTATTATTTCAGTTTCAATACATAAAATATTATTTTGAACTTGCAACGCGTCCATATTGTAATTATCATTATAATATATTAGAGAAGAGCAAATAGATATTTATATAAATTAGACAAAAAGAAAGAAACAAAAGTATTTTATATATAAAATTAATATATTCTCTAAGTTGGTAACTTGGACCGAACACGATCTGTTCTATTATTAGTTAGTACCCAATCGATAAACTTAAATGTGACATTATGTATACCGTGCGTCTGTTTGTTGAATTTAACCAACCCAGCGGAGGTGTGTTGAGTTTTGGAATATTTTCATAACAAAAATACAAAAAGATCTTTTTTTTTGTTAAAACTAATAGATAACAGAAATAGATTTACATACTTATTATAAAATATAAATAATTATTGAGTTTCTTTTCGATAACTCCTGAAGGTTATTAACGAAATAGGTTTAAATTTTACATCACTGTTAAATAAATTGCTTTAGAGGTTCTTTTGTTTATTTTTTAATATATTTCTTATATAAAAATATGAATACTGTGGTTATTTATGCAATAGGATACAAGGTATCATGTTTTTACACGTTTTAAATTACTATGTTATAAAAAAATATATGAATTTTTCTAAACAAACATACGGACGGACATGTTATATTATTTTGATATAGAGACGGGTTATTTTGAGCTAAATCCAGTTTTCCGATAAACAGAACCTCGTGAGGGCAATTAATAAATCATACGGTTGCCATGGTTACAGCTCGTTACGACGCGCGGACACGCTCGCTTATTATTATTATTTTATTTCATATACGAATATTAAACTAATATATATTTATTTTCAAATTTTTATTTATTTAATAAAAAAATATATATAATTAATGTATCAATACTATCTATCTGCAGTATAACTCGTGTTTTATATGTGTGAGTGATGTATAAAAAATAGTAGGTGTGTTTATTTTTAATTTAATATTATTTCTTGTTAAGTATTTTGTAATAACTATTATTATTAGTATTATTACATAGAATTGTGAAACTTCACATAATTAAATTTAAACGAACAGAACCGGAACAAACAGCTTGTGTTACGGGACGTATAAAAAAAAAAAAAAGAAAAAAAAAACTGTTTCCTAATCTTCAAATTCTATATAAGCCAGCATTAATAAGTTATACAAATATCAATACTAAAATCAACTCTATATATATGTATATTAAGTCGAAATCTCCTTGTACATTTCGATATTAAATACTTGATTTGTACAAGGCAATGTAATCCGTATTGTAAATGAAATAGGGTTCAAAACAGCTTGTATAATATCAAAGGACTTGTAACCTTTTGTTCATTAAGTCTGTGTTCGTGAACAGTTGTTTACCGCGGCTGAACAGTTTTGATACATTTATTATGTAACTATTTAAATTATGTTTTTTTTTTTTATTATTTTTTTTTATTGCTCTATTAACTATTATATATATATATAATAAATGTATGTACGTATATGAATAATAATATATTCACAGGACAATGTCAGGTTTATTCTTGTATGCGACGGCGTCCATTTAGAATGGTATTTATGTATTTTTCGTGTTTTGTTTATTTTTATCAATGTTTTTATATAAAAAATGTATTTTTTTGTTGTTATTTCTTCAATTCGTTGAATGAATCATTAATAACGAGTTATAAACGAAGGAATCATCTAAAACTGGTTCTCGACTTAACAGCCTAGTTTGTTATCGATGCGGTGTCAAAGATTATTATTAATTATTATTATTATTATTATTATTATTATTGTTATTATTATTATATATACAAGAAATACGTCAATATAGATTATTTATTATTCAATAAAAATTAATCCGAACTAGATGGAGGATTGTTTTAATTTGTTACAATTATAAGTCACGCTGGAATATTAAATACTTATAAACACACACACACACACACACACACGTGCGTAGTGGTGTGTGTGAACGTCATCTGAGTCATTATTTAATCTCATTGTTATGTTCAAATAATGAAGACTATGTTTATTTTTCTTGGTATCTATAGTATAAGGTAAATCAAGAGATATCTTTAATATATATACATATATATATAACATATAAACATTTTTGCTTAAGATTAATTAGTGAATATATTCCAAAGATAAAATAATTTTACATAACAAAAATCTTTTTATTATTTAATTTACTTTCAAAGTATAGTATTTAATAATTTATTCTGATATAATAAAAGTTATTGATTTCCTCGTATATTTTTAGTTTAATTTTCCATAACAATTTATTCACTTAAATAGCTGATTAAAAATCATCAATACTTTAAAATTATAGGTATTTGGTATACCTACATTTTAAGTTATAATAATAATAATAATATTGAGAAAAATATATATTTATAAGGAAAAATACGTTATAATATTTAACCTGTGCAATAGTTGTTAGAAATACTCTAAAGGAAAAATAAAATAAATACAAATATAAATAAAACAAGTTGTATGTTTGTCTGTGCGTATATAAAAATAGTTATTTATAAAAAGAATAAATTTACAAAATATGTATATAATATAAAATAAATTAACAACAAAAAGTATCAAAACCGTCCCGTCCATGTTGACCCGCTCTCATCTTTCACTGCTTTCTCCAGGGACGTATTAAGTATACCTCTTATGAAATTAAATAAATTTTAAATATAATTTCATATTATTAAAGTTATGTTTAAACTATTACAAGTATTTTACTTAAAATAGTCCAAGTATCGGTTAAAGTTTTATTTTTAATACTACGGAGAATAAAATATATAATTTATTGAATAATGACCGTCTCAGCGACCAACCAATGTAACGAGCGTCAAGGGCGACTCACGGAAACTGTTATAACGAAGATTTGTATAATATTTTATTATTTTTTATTACTTTTAAGTAACAAATTCTTATTTAATTATCGTTTATTAAAACAGATTTTTATTGATTTTATTTTAAAATACTGATAAGCAAAACCGAATGTAATTGTAAGCAATGGCGGGTTTTGTAATTATTAATTATTTGCTAATTTGGAAACCAGCGATTTCCCGGAGGTTATAAATTTATGTACATATTAGAGGAACGTATGTATGTACGTGAGTGTTAATTAGAATATAATCATATATATATATATATATATATATGTATATATGTAATGTAATGTTAAGAAGTATGTTTAAGTAAAATTAAGTGTATGAACAGCTAAAACACACATACATGTTAGATTTAATTCCATTGCAATATTTATTATTTATATAAATAAATAAATAAGTACATATATGTATATAATATTACTAATAACAAGCCCGAGTGCCTCCCTGCGCTCCCCTCCCCGCGCCTCCATTTTGCGTTATTGAGAATTTATGTCGCTTAAGCAGTTTGCACACTGAGCTATTATTACAATATATATATATATTATATATGAATTATTTATTACATAATATATCGTGAATATTTCAGCTAATATATATATATATATATATATATATTATAAGATATATATTATAATGTATATATAACAATGAATAGTTCCCACGTTACCGTTCCACGTACGATATTAAAATTAACTGCACAATAAATATGTTAGTTAACGACAGTCATTAAGAGCTGGTTTTGATTTTAACCGACGTTGAAGAAATGTGTGCGATGTTATCGGTTATAAGTAACTTTTTTAATGTAAAATTTTTATGTATTCTACATATTTTTTGTAATTAAGTCATTCTTTTTTGTTTTGTTTTGTCAATTTAATTTAATTTTGTTATACAAATTTGGATCTGGGATGTCTCAAAAGTCACAGATTCGAGTCCTGTGTGTTAAATTTATCATTTCGTATTTTTTTAATGATTTAAAGATAATAAAGATAATTTATGTTTAATATATTTTATTATTATTATATATAATTACTTAAAAACTATGTTTTAGTATATAACACTATAAATATAATTGAGTTAGGTCGTTGAAATGGAAATCTTGATTTCCTGTGTCGCGGGGAAGTGAAAGTTTAATGAACCAGCCGTGCTGCGGATTTTTGTATTAGAATTCGCCTTTTTATAATTATTACCTAAAATTAATAGTTTTTATATACATTTTATATAGATATGAATTAAAAATAATGTTTTATAAATCTCCCGTTTATAATTACAAGTCCTAAGGGTGTTTTTGAAATTCACAAAGGATTGATACGGGCTTAAAATATTAATTTATAGATTTTTATGATTTTGTAAATATTGTGGTATAAATAATTTAAAAAAAATCATAGACCTCATTAAATAATAAATAAAAAAAATGTTAAAAGAAAAAAATTAAATAAATAATCGAAAGCCAGACCCGGTGTGTCCTCGCCCTAACAAGGGTTGTTGCACCGAATAGATCGAGCTATCAATTGTGTATGTGTGCGTGTGTACAGGATGATTGCACTTTACGATTTTTAGTTTTAATAATAATTATTATTATTAATTATAACACCATTTATTAATATATTACACATTAAATAGAATAAATAATATATAATTTAATTTAATCTAAATCATAAAATATTATTTTAATTAACAGTAAATTTTTATATAAAGAAAAATAGTTTTTAGGTATTATTATTTGAATTTTATTTAAAATTAATTATAAATTTAAAATATTTATAATAAAAAGAAATGTAAAATAACATCCTCCTGTACATGACTTACACGGACGTGGCGTGTGTGCGTGTGTATATATGTGTGCGTGAATTAATATTATTCTATAGTCTATACTAATATATGTTTGTGGATTTGCTTTCACTTTAAAATTAATTTAATTAATTGCTTATAAATATTACTCTTTAAAGATAAAAGGTATGGATTAGTTGTGTAGTTTATAATATAAGATGTATATGTATTGACGTAATATCTTTTGTAAAAGTTATATACAAAAAAGATAAGTAGATATCAGATCTAAGTTACTTTTTATCAAAAACTTTCTAAAAGGTTATATAAGTCTTGATAATCTTTACAATTTTTTTTTCTATCAACATAATTTCAAAAAGATATATGAATAAAAGATAAATCTAAACATCTATCTTTTTTATCTTTTATCCATATATCTTTTTGAAATTATGTTGTTAGATGTTATATTTCATTTCGATGTAAATAATATAAACGTGAAAATTATTTTAAATGTACAAATTTTTAAAACTAATACGCCATATTAGTAACGATCTGAAAACGACCAGAAAACGATCTTAAAACGTGACTGTAGCGATACAGAATACACCCGTTTTCCTTATTTGAAAGCAATTTTACTCGCCCCGTCGTTTAGAGCACAGGCACGGAATGAGGGATCTTTTTTTTTGTTTTTAAATATTAATTTTTATCTTGTGTTTTTTTACCTTTTGGTGTTGTTTTTTTGGTTGTTTATTAGTCCTTTTGCTAAAAGTATAAGTAAAAAATTATAATAATGTCATCAAAAGTAGTCATGTTCTAGTATTCATTTATTCTCGAATCATTACCTATAAATACCTATAAGAAGTCACGAAACGAAGTCAGTATAAATATCATTATTTATTATTATATACTATTTTTTTCCTTAACTGATATTCCGCGTTTAATAATATAATTTTTTATTGAATTCATTTTATCTTTATCACAAGGGCGAAGTCGCGGGTATATAATAGTGTAAATATTTGCGTGGAATATTATATTTATACTAACGGAACTCCACATAATTTGAAAATATATATATTTTTTTATGTTAAATTAATTTAACTCAGAACCAGTGTTTTTTGTTATTTTTCTTATATGCAGTCGTCAATGCGTCGTTTTACTTTGTATCAGTATAAATATATAAATAATCATAAAATAAATGAATAAATGTAGATATTAAAAAATTAAATCTAATAAACAGTCCGTCCCTGTACTCCTAGTGTAACGACAGATTTATTCCTTTTAATTATATAAGCCGTGGACACACTGCCGTGTGTGTCCGTGATACAATTTTTAATATAATAAATAATTAACCCCTTCCAGGACGAGGTGCTCGCCATTAACGACAAGGTGGTGCTCCGAGCGGAGGAGCTGCTGAGCTGGGTGTGCACTGGCGGGGGGTGGCGGTGGGGGCGTCGCGCGGTGTGGCGGGGGGCCTGCGCTCCCCCAGCGGAGCCCCGGCACTCCGCCCCCTTACATCACACAAAGCTGGACTTCAGCGACGTGGAGAGAGAGAAGAGTTCAATCAGTGAGTACCATTTGTGTGTTAAACTTCGATCTCTCTAGAAGATATTTCGATAATATTTTTATATTTATATTTGTTTTCCAGCGGTGGATGTGGAGGAGCCGGGGGTAGTGGTTTTCTCGTACCCTCGGTACTGCCGCTACCGGGCACTGGTAGCTCGTCTTGAAGGCATCCAGGCGACCTGGCTGCGGGATTCTCTGGTCGCCGCGCTGGGGGGGTACGCAGCTCCCACCAGGAACACTAGGATACTGTACTGTAAGGTAGGAGCTGAGGAGTTTTAATTAGGACGATTATTTATTTTTATTTCATTCCAATACTTTATTGCACAATATAAAATAAAAATATAACAACAATTTTTCAAATATTGTATTATTAAATAAACTGTTCCAATGACCAGGATACCTTCGAGTATCCAGAGCTGGAGGGACACGAGTTTGTCTGCAACCACCTGGCCCCCAGACTGAAGGGGAGGCCCCGGGGCCGGCGGCGGAGGGCCACGCGCTCCCACGACAGATCCCTCGACCAGTCCCCCGACTCGCGCTCCAGCGACAGCGACGTCAACATGCCGGAAACAGCAGTGAGTCATCATCATCACCTTCCATCATCACATTCAATGAGTATCGTGATGGTCATCCCAGATGTTGAAGTTAATGTTTCTTAGTAGTATCTTAGTAGTACATGTAAAAGGCAATGAAAGCAAGAGTTCTTAGTAGTATAATACTTTATGATATATAAATTAAACGTAAAATAGTTTTCTCCCCAGATTCGAAGGATATCTCTCCGCAACGGGCCAGAGAAAAGCGAGGAGGAAGAGGAGATTGAGAGGAAGCCGGAGGAGAAGGAGAAGGACGAAGCCTTCCTTCGGTATTTAAAGGAGTTTCTCCACGAGAAGACCGGCTCTGTCAAGAAACCGGACACCGTGAAGAATGGTAAGAAAATACAAAATTAGTCAAAAATATAAATATTTTTTAGAAAGTTCTACAGTTCCACGTGTGCTCGAGTAGCGTGTAACTTTTATTAAAAAATCTTTGGTATTGCCATCGTGGTATGCTTGTATTTAATAAAAAAAACGCGACTATACCAACCGATGAGATATGGGGGGTTTATAATGGGGGATGGGGTCCTCTATCTCTATAGTTATATATATATGTGTCTCAGTGTCTCTCCGAGAGCTGTACGAGGCGGTGCTGGCCGCGGGGGGATTTGCGGGGGCCTGCAGGGGGGGAGCGTGGAGGAGGCTGTACGGTGACCACGCGGCTCTCAGGAGGCGGCTCTATGAGAGGTACAAACATACATACACACACACAAACATGGTGCGTTGCTTCAACAGTATTGACAGTATTTTGTTTTATTATGATATACTCACACTAAAAATTATATGCATATATATAATATACATAATACGGACTGACTCTTATGTTCTCTTTCCACAAAATGTATATAAAATAACTAACTCCCAAATACTTAATCTTATATACATCTAGGTACCTGCTCGAGTTCGAGAACTACGAGCGATGGAATCTGAAGAAGAATCCGAAGAGGAACGGAAAGATAGACGAACCAAAGACAATAGATACGATAGACGTGACAGACTCTCCGGCTAGAGAGCTCTCCGAGCCCTCCGAGCTGCCGGAGAAGAGACTCCGGACCCCCTCCCCCCTGGAGACACCCCAAAACCTAGTCCTGGATAACGAGACAGGAGAGATTACTAAAGACCTCAACATAACCTCAAAGCCGGCGGAGGAGTTGAATAGAGAGTTTCTAGACTCCCTCCCAAAAGAAGAGAAGCCCGCGAAGATCTTCCTGAAGCCGGTCGAGAAGTTGATAGAGCCGGGCTTCCAGAAGGTCCAGAGACTAGAGAAGGAGCAGGGGTCAGTGTTCTTCAACGAGCTCGCACAGAAGTTGAACTTAGGTGAGATATATGTTAGCACTGAGCTATAGGGGACGCGATGGCTCAGTTGTTACAGTGACATTAAGAAACGAAACTGTAATATAATTATGAAAATCATTTATTTTCACATATTAAATTCATTAATTATATATTTTTTATATGATTAAAAAATTTGTCTATAAAAATGCTATTATATTTTCCAGGCAACACCGACTCCCGTTTGTTCCAGCAGCTGACGGCACCCGACTCCCTTAACAGCCTTAACACCCTCAGCACCCTCAGCACCCTCGGAGACAAGTACACCAACGGACACGCGGACCAGGTAAGATTCAAATTAATAATGATGTTTCAGCAACATTTCATATTAGTTAAAAACTTAATTTGTAATTATTTTTAATGTATTGCAATAATAATTGTATATTTCCAGAAACCTCGCAGTTCGCTCCGAGCCGTGCGAGTCAAACCCACCCGGGCCCCTCCCACCGCGCCCACGCGTGAGTACAGACACACACACATACCCCTAATTAAACAAATCCACTAAATATAAACAATTATAATATCTCACCCCTCTTTCCAGCACCCAACCCGCTTCGCGCGGACTCGTCGTCATCCCCCCAACCCACCGCGACCCCCACCAACCCCATCAACAACTTCGGCATCCATCACCCGCCGACGCACACCGATGATGACATCGTAGAGGTGATGGATCAAAACAATATATAACTTAATAACTCGCGAGCAGCATTTTAAGTGGTTTCATCATTTCCAGGTCCCGTACAAACCTAAGAGTCCAGAAATCATCGACCTAGACGAGTATCCGGAGAGTCCTCAGAGTATTAAGAATAAGAAGCTGGATATACTCAAGGAGAGGGGCCTCGAGGTGACGGCGGTGCCGGCGGGCCCCGCGTGGCCGCCCCCGCCCGTCGTCGCCCCCCTCCTGGGCCCCGCGCCCCTCATACTCAACCCGATCCCACACCAGATCGTGACGCAGGCACAGTTGTTCCAAATGTACAGCATCGTGCCGAATTATCCCAACGGCGTTCCGGCGCCGCGCGTCATTCAGGCCTCCTCCGCCTTCGGCACGTGCGGGCCCGAGAAGACGGTGTACGGCAACCCCAAGGACCCCTTCATGCCTCCCCCACACGTGCTGCAGGGGACCCCAATCAGGCCCCAGCGGAGCGTCCGGACCCCCCCCGCCGTGCCCCAGGATATACTGGACCTGACCTGCAAGACCCAGCCCGGGCCCGCCCAGAAGCCCGCCGTCGAGATCGTGAGGGTCCCCGCGGCGCCGTCGCCCTCGAAGACCTCCGGTCCCCAGAACCTCACCAAGAGCTACACACTGGTGGACGGCAAGGCGGTCGTCGGCTCCAACCTAGAAATAACGCTAGTTAACAAATCCCAGACCCCACCGAAGCGGCCGCCGCAAAAGCGATCTTCGAACGGAAAATTCGTCTCCGCGAAGACCCCCACGCCCCCCCGGGAGCATCTCAAGCCCCCGCCGTCCCCGGCCAAGAAGGCCCCGATAGTGGTGCCGAGCTACCAGATGAGCGCCCGGGAGGGGCCCACCGGCAGGGAGCCCCCGACCCCCACTTTCGACCCCTACATGAGCGCGCTGTACGGGGGCCTGGGGCAGATGGACACCCGCCAGCTGGCGCTGTATCGCGAGCTGGTGGCGGGGCAGTTCCGGGGGTACTCCGCCCTCCTGGACCTGGGGCCGCCCTCCACCAAGAACTAGAAGTTCCTCATATGTGATAGTATGTATAAGTGGCGAAGGCGAAGGCCCGGCGGATAGATTAATTCGTTGGTAGGTTAATGTTTTTTTAATTCGCGAAATGTAAATAGTCGTCGCTGACGTGACGTCCCTCGCTGTACAAAATAAATGATACTAAATAGTTATTGTCTTTTACTTGTTCCGTGACGGCACTGCGGCAGACGAAAACTTCAATAGTTCACATATGCTTCAATAATGGTAACAAATTCTAATAATTGAAACTTAGATTTAACCGAAAGCGGTGTACTTACTGTTTTACTTAGAACTTAATATTATTTATATTTATTTACTTAGCTTCACGCCATATCCCTTGCGGGGTAGCCAGAGACGACGGAGCGCCAAACGCTACGGTCCATACCTCTTTCGCCTCGACCACAGACATCAACCTCTTCATACATGCCCTCCGGGGAGTCCTCATGCTTTTTACGTGACGTTCCTTTTTTACGGTTTAGAACTTAATAAATGGCAGATATGAGGTACACAATATTATAGCATTTTATTAATCAGTTCGAAGAAAATTGTGAAGATTATTGACATAAAGACCATAGAAATTGTGTTCAAACCTAAATTTAATACTTTTGCTTCTTATATTCAAATTAGATAGTGTCTAGATAAGTTGCAAGCCAAAGCTAATATTAATATATTTATAACAATCCCTACAATTCATAAATCTAAACTACAAGTTTTTTAGTTCGTCTTCTACGTCTGCAGTTAGTTGTTCTAGAAAGAAATTAATACTGATTTGTTATAGATTTAAAATATTATTGGAATTAAATGTAACGGTTCAGAATTGTTTTTAAATAATTAATTTGTAAAAATTTTTTTTATAAATATTTTTCTCCTATAATTTCTCGAAAAAAATGTTATAGTATATTAATGTTATGCTATTCTTCAATTAATATTTTATAGTTTTGTTAAACAGTTCGTAAAAAAATATCTTATCAATTTTGGTTTTTAAAAATGATAAATTGAAAAATAATTACATATGATTAATGGTATAGATTTTTTTTAGATTTTCATAATCTGCAGATTAAGGTCATTTCTGGTGAATTAAAAAAAAATAAAAACTCGTGTCCTGACTATTACAAAATAAAAAACAAGTGAAGTCAAAGTACGATCGTTTATAAATGTAATTAATTTATACGTTTATATATAGTCTTTGTATGTTTCTGTGTTCTTGAAATATTAAATACTATAAATAAAAAAGAACCTTATAAAAACTATCAACCAACGCTTATATTTGAGCCACACAGTATATTAAATTTCTAATAAGCAACAATAAAACACAAATATATCAATACAATTTATTTCACATATGTTTTATATTCTGGACATTACATTGGAGCCCTAAGGGTCCTCGGAGGGCCCCAGCACGGCCCCGCTGTAGGCGAGGTCCCAGTAGTGCTCCACGCCGTGCTTCTGGAACAGCTCACGGGCTTGCTTCTCTGTTGGCATTACCTGCAACGGATAATTATTATTAAAAAAATATATAATAACCAGATAATTACTGTATAAAGTCGAGGCTCCCCCACCTTAAACTTGATGTCTCCGAAGGCCCTCTTGGCGGTGACACCCTCCCACACGAGGGTGCACGTGTTGGGGCCCTCCGAGCCGTCCGCGTCCTTCACCGTCTCCTCCTCCCACTTTATACGGTGCAGCATCAACCTGACACAAGGAATGTTAAAGAAAATATTTTATACACATATAACATCCCGCATCCCCTAAGACACCCTCGCTTTATATTCTCGGACCCCTTTTTCCTCCCTACAGCCGCATCACCAGTTCACCTTACCTCTTGTACTTGTCGTGCTGCTTGGGCCCCCCCTCCAGCACCAGCACGCAGCAACCCCGGTGCAACAGCACCACCCCCGTCATGTGCAGCTGCTGCGCGTTCACCTCCACCTTGAACTTGGCAGACGCGCACTCGAACAGGTCCTTCACCCTAAACAGAACAATCTAGAACATTAGCCCAGTGACGTCACGAGAGAGAGATGGACGCGGTGAGAAAGAGAGAGGAAGAGGAGTAGAGAGAGGGAGAGTAAGAGATAGATTATACCTGTAAACCGCCACGTGCACTCCCATGGATGTGTCCTCACGTATCTTTCGGTCCACCTGCGACAAACATACATATATACAATATATTACAATGTATATATATATTTATTTCATATACAAGATACAAGACTTAAATATTAAACATATGATCGGATTCATTTGTTACACCCATCTTTAAGTTGAAGTAAAATATAATGCTTTCAGTTATATTCAGGAAAATGAGACGTTTCCAGACCAGTCCAGACTCCTGAACTTCTAACTACTAAACGGCTGGACCGATTTTGATGATTTATTGATGTTAAGTCCTCATTGTGGGCAGGCCCAGTAGGCGCAGGCGCAGAATTGTAGAAAATGGTTTCATGTCAATTATATTCATTAATGAAACTAGCCGTGCACTTGACTTTGTTTGCGCTGAATATGTTTTTTATAAAAGTAATCACGATACTCTTTATAACATCAGCTATCAGCCAGTATCCAAATCATGTTGAAATCGTTCCAGCCGTTTCAGAGATTAGCCCGAACAAACAGATATATATATATATATATGTATATATGTATATTTTATCTGAGTAACGTATATACTTTCATACGCATAGTGAAAAGTTGATAATATATACCTTCTCCCTCTTCTGATCCTTGGTGAGCGCTCGCGCCTTATTCGCGTCCTGGTGAGTCTTCTGTCTCTTGGCGATCTGTTCCCTCACTCGGGCCTCGATGGCCGTGGGGTCCTGCACGGCCTCCGTGCCCAGAGCACGCATTAGGTTTGATATTCTGGAACGGACAGACATACAAACTGAATGTCAAATAAGTATATAACCGGAGTTAAATATAAGCAAGTCGTAAAAACTATTGAGTGGAGAACCTGCGACCTCTACGTCTCCGTTTCTTCGCAATGATAACTGCGCTATCGAGTATTGGCTATAAACGATTTTTATAGTAATATAGTCAACACATAATTTTATATCATTTTTTAAAACTACAGCAGTGCGGCTCCTACACGCAGGACGTGTGGAGCCGCACTCGTTAGCACTCTTGTAGCGAAACGTAATGCGTATGCGGCTCAACACGCAGGACGTGGGTAGCGAAAATAACGTCTATGCGGCTTAACACATTTTTTTTAAAGTATATTTCATTGGCCGTCCAACTTTATATTATTAATATGATACTTAGTACATATGTGAAAAAAAAACTGTTGTAGAATTTATTTCCAAATATTATTATCTAGTACTTTTATTATGTATCATACTAGCTGATTCCCGCCCGCTTTGTTGGGCAAATAATAACAAAGAATCACAAATTGTTTGTGGGTAAATTGAAAATAATCACAAATAATCACCAAATGTTAGTGGGTAAATTGAAAATAATCACAAATAATCACCAAATGTTTGTGGGTAAATTGAAAATAATCACAAATAATCACCAAATGTTAGTGGGTAAATTGAAAATAATCACAAACTGTGTGTGAGTTACGGAACCTTAATCCTACGAATATACGAATAAACATAGTGACTGGCCAAATAATTTAAATTTTTACTGCAATGCAATGGGAGAAGAGAGGGAGCGGGGGGGTAAACTTTGCAGTTTTTTAGCTGTAACTTTGGAACGGTTTGGACCTTTGAAAAATCCTTTCATATTGCACCTATTTAATATATCAGGAGTCTTGTGTCCAAATTTCAGCTTTCTAGGTATTACGGTTTGGGCTGTAGAGCGATGAATGAGTCAGTGAGTCAGTGAGTGTCTTTGTGTTTTATATATTAAGATTATAGCATTATGCATACTTCTATTACTTCTAATTATTGTAGTCTCGTATTAAAATAAGTGCTTTACAAACGTACTTCATACACAGTCAATGTAAAACGCACGTGCTTCGTCCAAAAACCATACAATAATGTATATTGTCGTACCGAAGTTAAATAAAAACAAAATTTTTATTAGACAAGACATTTGTGTTTGAGCCGCACTGTCGTTTCATTAGAAATTACACAAGTGACGCGAGACTGCAGTCAAAGTATTAAAAAATTATAAATAAACTTTGTACATAATAAATAGTTTATATGAAAACTTTTTTTATCAAATCTCCAAAAAGTCAAATTTCTGAACTTACATCACAATTCACACTACAATATAAAAAAATATTAGCAATTAAATGTATCTTAAAGAACACTTGCAATCAACTCAAACGAAGGATAACAACAGTATATCCTAATAATTATTAGATCGAGAGGAGAATAAGAGAAAGAGAGTGAGGGAACGAGAGTGAAGAAGAGAGTGTGTGAAAGAAAGTGTGAGAAAGAGGGTTCCACCGCACCTGAGCTTGGGTTCCGGCGGCGCCTCGAGGCCGAGCCGCACCTTCTCCTGCTCCTCCTTCCAGGCCTCCCTCCGGCTCTGTCTCCTGAGCTTCTTCCTCTCCTTCTTTGTGAGGAATACCGGCATGTATGTAGGTTTTAGGGGTTCCGCTGAAAGCACATACATCATGCTCTGTATTTTTGTTTTTTATATATTGCTTTAAAATCATGGATTCCTTGGATGAAAGAAAAAAACCAAAGAATTTAGATCACGAAAAAAAGCATATAAATTCCTAAACAAGTAGAGACGGATGATTTAACTATATTAAAAAAATCTTATCTAATCGAAAGGACATACAGACAGACAAACATTATATATAACAATTGTAATAAATAGTTTATTCATAGCTCATTATTTAATATAAATATTCGGGGAACCGACAATGCCAAGTTCACTTATCTGACCGCATCCGGTAAACAATATATATATATATACAAAATATATATGTCCGTCTGTTTGTACGAAATAAAATCAAAATTATCTAGAAAACAATACCTAAATCATTCGGATGAACGAAAAAAATATATATTTAAAATATTACCGTTTTGTAATATATTAATTATATTATTTTTGATCTCATTAACTAATCATTAGGCCATTATCGCATTGATTTGGTTCTATTTGGTTCCAGTTGTTCGTACATTGGTCACTAGATATAGAAGTTTGTGAAACAGTGATCACAGTAAAGAAACACCCGCTGAGTTTGTTGTGTGGTTCTTCTCAGAGCGTTTGTAACATGAGTAGATTTAGTTAGTTGAAGCATCTTTACTGAAGGACTTATTTTAATAAGTATAATATCAAAATAGTCCTGACACTAACTACCATTTGATACACAAATCACTGATATTAATTCAAAGTTAAAAATAAAATAAACAGACATATCCGGATCATAGTAATAGTATAAATTCTAAAATATAATATAATCACAGCTAAAGAGACAAGTTAATTTACAATTAAAACGATCAAACCAACGCACAGACATGTTACCGTTATTCATAATAGCGGCGATTGTTAATATCATAGCTAAAAATAATAATTATAACATTAATACTATAAAAAATAACAAAATCGATATAAGAGTAAAGAGAGACGCGAGTGACGATTTTGATGGAGCTCTAATGGAGAGGATAGTCAACAATGTGAGAAAAAACAACGAATTAAAGATAAATCGATTCGAAATGAAACAATTTAAAGAAGAAACCAACAATAACAATGTATTAGGTAAAGATAAAAGATACACAAAGATAAATAAAGATAAAGGGAAAAAAGTACGTGGAAATTTAAACAGGACAGTCAGACAGAAAAGAAACTCATCTATAGGAAGCGGAATAACAAATTTCTTCAGTAACATCTATAACAAAATATATAACATGACCCATTCGGATAGCAACGTACAGACCGACCCATCGACTTATAACACATACGACAACAGGTTAAGTAAATACACCGATTATAACTCTAACAATAATAACATATATTATAACCAAAATAACCAATCGTATAACAACTATAACGCAAATAATAACTTTCCTACGGAAACCTATTCAGGTTATTATTCAAACTCATACAGATACCCATATAACGGCAACGATTCAAATAACTATAACTATAACTACCCGTATAATAACTATAATTATAACAATAACTTAACCAATTATAATAATCAGTACAACTATCCAAATTATAACCCATATTCATATACACCCAAACCTAACTTGAACCCAAATAACAATACTGATTATTATAATTTTAATAACCAAAATAACTATAACGGTTACAACGAAAACAATAACTATAACAAAAATGACAACTATAACGACTATAACAAAAATTATAACTCTAATAACAAAAATTATAACTATAACGACTATAACAAAAATGATAACCATAACGACTATAACAAAAATGATAACTATAACGATTTAGGTGTAAATAATATTTCAAGCACAACAGAAATGATTATAAGTGAGGGAATGATTTTTGGTGGTATCGGTTGTCCGAAGCACCACAGACGTGTTGGTTTCGTGTGTGCTCGGATACATGGATAATTATAATATATTATAAAATATCTTTATTTAATATATATATATATATATATATATATATATATTAAATAAGTCATAATAATTAGAAATTTTATCAAAATTCTTCAAGTTGTTGAAGGACAAAGATGTTATTAAATATATATATATATTATTATAGTATTTTCAGTTTTAATGATAACACATTATAATAATTATAAACCAATTTACGTATAAATATATCCTTAATAAATAATATTACCACAAACACGGTGTTGTTAATTTATGTTTTGTACACTCGGAGGAATAAAGATAGTACAATTTAATATGTAAATAAGAGGGACTAATATGAGCTCCCTTTACCCGTTACTCGACTGAGAATAGTGAGTAATTCTTTTATAGTATACTTTTAGAAGGCTTCCAGTAAACATTTGTATGCTAATAGTATTTCTGAATATTTAAAACATATAGCCCTGGGTATGAAGCTAGTTGATGGGCTACTTCAAGATTTATAAATGTAATTTAGATCTTCGATGGCTTTGAATGAAAAAAGATTAAGAAAGGAATGAGTTTCTCCCACCAGGTCTGTCTTGGTCTGTGACAAATAACATTCCGAGCTGGTGGTAGATTTGACAATTAAAAATGTTTAGTATAAAACTTATTTTAAATAAAGAATGTCATTTATATAAGCTGTGTCTGTTTGACGGTTATAATTAATTTACAGTTTTATAAATTTTTAGTATTTCTTTTAAAAGTGAATATAGCTACTAGTGCTTCAGATGACTTACTTAAAGAGAGCTTACTGAGTTTGTCTCTGGCTTTTGTCAGATGTGACAAGTGTGTGTACAAGGTTTGTGAATGAAAAAAAAATATTGAATTTTAACTAAGAAAAGCCTACCGAGTTTGTATCCGGTTTTTGTCAGATATGTAAATAATGATCAACTCACTGGGTGGTCGGAGCTGCTGAGGGTGCTCCACGAGGTTAGTGATGGCGTCCTCGTTGAGGTTGTCCTGTATATCATCGGCCCCTGTATTGCAGGCCTCAACCCTCTCCTGGTAGGAGCGAGTGTCCGGAAACGCGTCCACTAACGTGTCCGGAAAAGGATCCGGAAATGAAGTTTCAAACGGATCCGAATGTGTATCCCGCTTTTTACGCTTGGCTTCTCTCTCGTCAGCCGTCATCAGGATCACGCTGTCCCACCTGCGGATAGAATTAATTAGTAATATTGTTTTTGTATAAGAAATTAAAATTTTTTGACGGCTTTTCTCAAGGGATCTAGTTTTTCAATTATAAAAATTAAATTAATATAGTTTACTTAATGATAAGCTGTTATAAAGTGAGAGCGTGACCCACCATTCTATATCCGGCACGCGGGTGGTCCCGGGCTTGTCGGCCGCCAGTAATGCCAACTTGGTGGCGGACGATATGCCAGTCTTACGAGCGATCTGAGATATCTCCGTTTGAAGCTTCTCTAACTGCGCCTGGAATTACATATATTAATTAAATCATTCAATAATATGTCCATATACATAAAAAAATATAAAAAAAAAAAATATTTTCATCACATCATTCATATACAACACCCCACCAAAAATAAAATAAAAAAATTCCGGCAACACAACAATCTCATAAACTCATCACCAACATATAGACATAAAACCAATCTCATCACCATACAAGACACACAAACCTTCATCCTGAGCCTCTCCGCCATCTGAGTGAACCGCCCCGGTTCGTGGAACCGCAGCGGTCTCCTGGCTCTGGCGGGCGCTTTCGCCGGCAGCCGCTCATCCTGCCAAGCGGCGTTACCTGCGACCCCGGGGCCGGTGCCTGAGCCTCCAGGCCCCGCCGCCGGCTCTGTGGAGCGCCCGCTCAGCTGCAGGCGGAACTCCTCACGGCGCTTGGCTCGAATGTTAGCCTGGTGATGAACATTCCTTTTATGTATCACTTTTTATAGATGTATTTTTTAATTGGTTTATGTAATAGACAATGGGGCAGTGAAATTACCATCAAAACTTATGATAATCCTGTCACATAATTCAACAATTCATTTTAGTTGGACAGTTCCAAAGAACATTGAATTGAATTGATAGGAATTGGAATGAGAATTCCTTATATTTATTAAATACACTAGTTATTTTTAGATGTCTGATAAATAATCTCTATGCATTTACCTTGAGGGTTGGTGCCACGTGTGTGAGCTGCACTCTCTTTCCGCTGGTGTCCACGGTGCGTCCCTCTCTGTCTAATATGAGAGGCGCGGGCCCGGAGCCCCCGGCTGCCGCCAGCGCCCCGCCCGCCAGCTTCCGCTGGATCCTCGCCTGGAGCTCGGCTATCTTCCTCTGCTTCTCCAACTCCTCTGGTGTTATTGGGGTTACTGCTGCAATTACATCATTATAGATTAGTAACAATTGATGTTTCACATAGAAAATATATCTTTTTATCATATTCTACATCATATGACATATGAGATCATATAACATCTGTGTAATTCTTTCCAGTGTAACACTCACCAGGCTTGGAATACAGTATAGGCTTGATGACACTGGGAGGTGCTATGCCTCCGCTGGCCACGTGAGCCCTGATTTGTTGTGCCGCGGCAGCCGCTGTACTCACGTTGCGAGACTCCCCCTTGATGGCCAGAAGCGCCCGCTTGCGCTCCTCTATCTCCTTCTGTGCATTTGCCATCATCACCTGGAATTTAAATTTTATAGGCCGTCTTAAGTGTTATCCCTTGATGAAGTGGTGTTTTTCTAGCAACTTTTAAACCTCTCCTCACCCTGGTAATATTTGAGAGGTAATTTAGAACTTTACTCAATCTAAATTAACCTATTAATAAAGCACGGTAAGAATATGTGTTTATGCTTTAATTTTTTTTTTTCACTATTTACAAAATTTTCAATTGAAATACTTAATAAATTATTACATAATAAAAAGAAACTATAAATTAAATTTAAAATTTTCATTGTAAGAATGTTTAAAATCAGATTGTAATATTACCCATACCTTTATCTTATCAGCACTCAAACCAGTCATCTTAGACCCAATAGTCTCTCCCTCTTGAAGTATGACAGGGAGCTCCATTCCATTATCATTCTTTTTCTCTTTATCCTCTCTATCTTTCTCTCTCTCTCGTCGTTCTTCGCGAGAATCGTGACGGTCATCATGACGGGACCTGAAGTATAGTCAAGGATGTAAAAAAAAGAAACTAACTCCTGATTTGCAAATAAAAAAATTTTAATCCCAAGGTCAATCTTGATTGAATGAATTAAAAACATAATGCTTTCGTCATTATGTTATCTCTAAAAATCTTTTAAAGTAAAGAGTTATAAATAAGACAGAAAATAAAATATACAAAAGAAAGGTATTAAATGATGACTATGGCTTTTATTAATCCTTACTATCTTGATAACTTTTTAAATCAAATCAAATCTAACCTATATTTTAGCAGAAACATCCCCATTTAGACTATAATAAATTAAAGAAGATAGATTACATGTATATAAAAAATAACTTCACATTCTAAAAAGAAAATATAAATAAGGAATAATGTATAACCAGTTATGAAATTAATTGCAATGGTTCTAGTTGTTTACGCATTGCTTATTTAATATATTAATGTTAGTAACGCAAGGAACAATTTAAAAAAAAAGCAATTAAGTTTGGTAGGTTTATTCTAAGTTGGAGAGTGTCTTAACTGAGACTTAGAGAAGGGCTTATTTTGATAAGCACGGTATCAAAATAGGCCTTCCTGCTACTCCCATTCAACGTACATAAGCAATCACTGCAATGGATTCAAAATGGACAAGATATAAACAAACAAGTATGAATTTTACCGTTTAAGATCTTTATCCTTGTCTTTTTCATCATGTTTCCGTTTTTGACTCTTAGAAGAGGAAACCAGCTCTTGCGCAAGTGCAATTGCCTTGTCTGCGAGTTTGCTTGCTTTTTTTGAATCTATGTGAGATGATATCTTATCTATTATTTTACGTCTTTCATAGCTGAAATTATAAAATATATTAAGTTTAAATTTTAATAGTAACTAATAGAACATTACCACATATTCATTACCCTATATTTTAGTTATATAGATAATATACACAGCTAAAGCATACACAAAATGTTAGCTTAGCTCAATATATATTAGGTTTAAAATACGGTTTTTAAGTTAAAAATTATAATTGTTTATATTTCGTAATATAAATATAATTTTATTGAGTACATAAACTTAAATTGATTACCCATTCGTCAAACAAGAAGAAACAGTAGACAACAACGAACTATCAGATTTCCCGATAGTCCTGTATATGGCGCGGTCGAGGGAGGATCTCAGGTCCTCTACCTCTCGTCTCGACAACTGTAAAGCCATAATTCACAGCAGAAAAGCACAAAAATCACAACACCTCTACACCTTTTAGGTTATGTTTCTATTCTTATACCTTAAGTTTCTTTTCACCTACTATTTCCTGTATGTATTGTTATCACTTTGGATATTTATTGAATTCATTGAGTATTTACATTTTTAAACTTTGACATGTCTTACAAATTAAGTTTTTCACTAAATAACTTTTGCAATTTACTGGTAAGTCTGACGTAAATAATGAAAATGGAAGATGTTATTCTCATAGACAATGTAAATTTATAAATATTTATAGATTTTGTTATATTAAACAAAAGTTTTTTGTGTTGGAAAATAAATTTTCATTTGTTTAATTCATTTGGACAATTGAATTTCCATAGAATTAGATGGGCCAGTAATTATAGTAGAGCAAGAAACACTAACTTTTTTTTTTTAAAAAAATCACTCAAAAGCTACTTAACTATTGGCTCCTCTATTATACATACAAAAAACTTCAGATCAATAAAGTCATAAAACAAAATTCTTCAATATTAGGAATTACTATATATTTTTTAGTAAAACTAATAAAACAGCATTTAAGAGTGACGTCAATATTCTTTTTCTATTTATTTTTATCAAATAACGAAATGGGTATTATTTTACAATCTTTTAATAGCTGCATTACAATGCATCGTAATTATAATACATATCACAATTATTTCTTTTGGCACACCTCTTTCCGTCTATATATACCACTAGCGCTTTTAGGCGACGTTTTGAACTGATATAAAGTGTTTCAATTGCCCTTCTTTTCATTTTGTCCCACATGTCAAAAGTGTAAACCAGTGTAAACTGTTTTCAGTTTTGTTTTGCCAACGCCGAACTACCTATAAAAAGAAATAAGTTTCTTTAATTTATGATAATAAGTATAAAAACAAATGGGAAACTGTCAGAAGACTTGAATACATGTATATTTTCATACGTGATATAATAATTCCAGTGTTTTGAATTGATACTTATAAAATAACCTTAAAATGTCGGACGATGAAGAAATTGTCGTGAAGAAACCTAAACCACTGTACTATGGATCTTTGGAGGAACAGGAGAAAGCAAGACTGGCTGCCCTTGCGGCGGCAGCAAGGGAGGGAGTTAAAGACAGCGGAAAAGAAGCCGGTGATATACAGGTTTCTAATGGTAAGTTTACTTATCCGCTTTTTCGTATTAGCTTCTGAAATTTCGTAACAACCCCTATATATCACTGTAATATCTATACTGTTTATAGATTAGAGTATGCTGCTAAATTTCCTTACAATTTGTACAATTTAGATAATTTTTATAAAACAATGTTTGTAAACTTTAACATTTAATTTACACTTTTAATTTATTATAAATTCATTAGAATATTAAAAACATATTCAATATATTATTGCAGAATATATGGAGTTAGAAGATGAAATGACCAAAGATAAGAAGGCATTACTGGAAGAGTTTGAGAGAAGACGTAAAGCCAGACAGTTAAATGTGTCGACAGATGATGATGAAGTGAGAAACTAATCCACTATCATTACTTATGAGTATAAAGAATGTCACAAACATTTTATTTCTCTCTTTTGATCCTGTTTCACACAAGTTATCCTATAAATATGACTGGAATTAGTGTTTTATTCTTATTATTTGATAAATGATATAACTAAATATATTTATTATAGAACTTTTCTTTAATTCTTTTACATAATCCCTATAAATAATGATATGACCAATTTTTTTATTTTTTCTTGTTTCATAATTTTGTTATGAATTATTTTTGTAGGTAAGGAGAAGTCTCAGGCAGCTTGGAGAACCCGTATGTCTGTTTGGTGAAGGTCCAGCTGAAAGACGAGTTAGATTACGAGACCTTCTCAGCTAGTGAGCCTTTTTTATATAACATTTATTCAAATTCTAATTATCTTTATTCAAGTAGACCTTTCCACATACTTTTGAATTGTCAGTTATAACATGAAAAAGGTGTATTGTCAAGGTGGTCAGTCTGTGAGCAAGCTACCACCAGCTCAAATTGCTGTTCTGCTGTGCTGTTATGTTCCACACATTTTGATCAGCTAAAAATGAATCTTGAATGCTATAACAAGATTTATTAAGTAAAATACTTTTAATTTTTGACGTAAAACTGTATAAAAATAGATTTAAGATATCTTGTGGAACTTTAGAAAAAGAATTCCTGATGCTGTTAGTTATTTTTGATTTACTGGTATAATAAGTCTAATTTCATAATATTTTCTGCTCAGTCTCGGCGAAGATGCAATACACAAAGCTCTTGAAGAAGAGGAGGCCCGTCTCGAGCGAGACCGAGGACGAGAAGGCACTTGGTATCATGAAGGGCCACCAGCTCTCCGACGGGCTCGGCTCACTATTGCTAGATACTCATTGCCTAGAGCTAAGCAAAGGTGAGAACTTTTTGTGGTGCCACAATTATGTATGTGTGTAAAAATTGGGGTATCTAATGTACCCCATTTTGAATTTAGTTAACTATGTTAATGTGGCCTCTGTTAATATTGAAAACAACAATTGAACAGATTAAGTCAAGCCCGGGCAGAGCTTGAGTTAGCTGGTAGCGTGCGAGCAGCCGCCAAACAGGAGTCGCAGAGGAAGGCCGCCGCCATGTCTATATACTGCAGCCAGGTAAGGAACTGGGGTGATGGGGGGGTGGGATTTTAGTATACAGTAATCCCTCCTATAACACGGTACTCTTATAACGCAATTTCAGTCCCTGGTATAACACGTGTTTTCCCCCATATAACGCGAGAATTTCCTACGTTATATTTCTATACCATGAAATTTATAATTATATTTATAATTAATTTTGCATACCTTTTCACATTGTGTTGTTATAAAATTAAATAAAATTAAGTAAAAATTAAATTTTATTAAGGTCTTTCTTAATATTCCATTTAAACCGCTTTCAACGCGAAAAGTTAAACGTGAATTATTTGTACATAACGCGTTATACGGCCATATGAGCTCGTTATACAAGAATATTCCTATAACGCGGAATGAATCTACCGTGTTATAGGAAAAATACTGTATATTTTTTAATTGCAATGTTTTAATGTTTTTGACCAATTTATTTAATGGTATATTCGACAAAAATTAATTGGAATATATGAATGGGGTTACTTGTGACCCCATGAAGTTGTATTTTTTATGTTTCTCACATTAATAAATTATATTTTTGTTCACAGATCGGTGATACAAGACCAATAAGTTTCTGTAGATTCAGCAACGACAGCAAAATGCTTATAACCGCAAGTTGGTAAGTAAAAGTTGTGTTCTCTTTGATTTCTTATTGTAATTGAAGTGTATGAAAAATATAAATATTTATGAATGTGTAAAGTCTCATAAGAGTTGTTTTATGCGTGATGTGTGTCCCAGGTCGGGGGTGTCCCGTGTGTGGTCTGTCCCGCACTGCGTCCCGCTGCACTCGCTGCACGGACACACCTGCAACGTGAGCGCAGCCACCTTCCACCCGCGGGCCGAGCTGCCAGAACACCTGCACAGGAAGGTACACCTGGGATCGCAAGATATCAAACTAAAACGTTAATATACTATGGGGTCATACCAGACCCCAGCAATTATTTCAACAATACCGCTTCAGTAAATGCTTCTGGTGTTGCGGCAACTATGATTGCGTTATATAAAGAATATTTCCTTTTGAAAATCGAACCCACGACCTTTGAATCACTATAAGGGTCAATAATAACTAAACTAACAGACATATCATGAATGTTAAGAAAAGGAATGAAAGAAAAATGACAGACCGAGTGAATAAGAGACGAGAGAGAGACTGAGTAAGAACGAAAAGGAGATTGAGAAACAGACGGATGAGTGGGAGTGAATGGAGATTACTTTATATAATTAACAATGTAATTTAATGATGTAATCAGATAGACATCGAGATGGAGAAGACAGATGACACGGCGATGGATACTTCTGGAGCGTCCGAGAGCGTCGCCATGGCAACCTGCGCCTACGACGGCACCGTGCACCTCTGGAACTTCGTCAGGTAGATAACAATATATGTTATGGAATAATCTTATTACTAACACTTATTTTTAAATACACTAAAGCTAAAGTAAAAGGATTGGTTATTGTTATATATTGTTACTTTTTTGATGTTATAATATTTGATTTAGAAAAAACTTACTAATTTTTAATAAATTCATAAATGATATCCCGCAGCGAGTCCCCGCTAGCGACCCTCCCGGGGCACAGCCCCGCGCGCGTGTCCCGCGTGGAGTTCCACCCCTCGGGAAGGTTCCTCGCCACCACAGTTTTCGACCACTCCTGGAGGCTGTGGGACCTCGACACACGTGAGTTAGACGAAAGAGAGAGATGGAGACAGAGAGAGATTCAATATTCAGTAATATTTCGTTTGAGGATTTCTGATTAAAAGTGATTGATATTGAGTTGGATGTTTTACCATATCCCTAGATATCTCTTTCTTTCTTTCTCTCACACATGTGAATGTATGTTTGTGGAAGAGGAGAGTGATAACACAAATATTAAGAATTAAATTTGCTGAATGATTGATTAATTAAAACATGATATTTATTTGTGGTTAAAAAAGTTTGTGTGTCTGTAATCTTTTATATTTTAATATGTTTGTGTATGTGTGTGTTACAGACACGGAGGTGCTCCACCAGGAGGGTCATGCCAAGCCGGTGTACAGCATCGCCTTCCAGTGCGACGGGTCGCTGGCTGTTACCGGGTATGTAAGACACAGCAATAACTCTTATAACGCGGTAGATTAGTCTTGCGTTATAGGAAAACGCCTTGTAGGAATATCCTCGCATAACGCGCTCATGTCAACCCGTATAAGGCACTTGTTTTTAACCGTATAACGCATTCGTATGACTCCGTATAACGTCCTTGTATAACCCCGTATAATGCGTTATGTACAACCTACTTTTTCTCTTTAAAGGAAATTTAAAATAAATATTAGAAAAAACTGAAATTAATTTTATTTTATTTTAGCGAGACTAATATGTAATGAATTATACAAATCCTAAATCTCACAAAACAGAAATATCTGGGAAGAGTACCGTGTTATAGAGATTATGTATATACTTAATATAGATTATATTAAACTAATTGACTATATATACTTTGTCTATCCCCAGGGGTATGGACGCGTTCGGTCGCGTGTGGGACCTCCGCACGGGTCGGTGCGTGATGTTCCTGGAGGGTCACCTGGGTCCCGTGCTGGGAGTCGACTGGGCACCGGGGGGCTACCATCTCGCCACCGCCGCCGCTGACCATCAGGTTCCTATGGATCCATTTACTGTTCTCTTCTCTCTCTTTAGTCTCTTTCTGTCTTCTCCTTCGCATTTATTCATCTTTCACATTTATTAATGAATATTTTTAAAACAGAGGGGTCCAAAAAATTACATAGGAGCCTCAAAGTCCTTAGCCTATATGTATAAAAAAAAAACTAACAATATATATTTTTTCTGTATATACCATTTTCAGTTTTCTTTTTTCTAGGTTAAAATTTGGGACCTCAGACGTCGGACCTCCATCTACACGATACCCGCACACACGCACCTACTGAGCGGTAAATTGATTTGATATCATTTGATAACAAAAAAAATCAATAGTTACATGTAATGACTTAAAGAATTATACATTAGTATATCTATATAGTTTTAATTTTAATGTTTGTTGACAAATGAAACAATCAAATGGAGAATTGAGATCAAAATAATGTCTTTTTTTTAAATAATAAATAGTATTTTAATAAAGGATAATGTAGCTGTAGTTTTGGATTTGATTGATAATCTATATATAATAATATAAATAAAATTAAAGTGTCCATTTGTAGTTCCAAATTAATAACTTTTCATTAAAAAAAAATCTCATTTTGTCCATCTGTCAAGTATAAGGAGTATCTTGGCTACTTTTGTTTTAAAAAACATATTTCGCAAACAAATTCACGGAAAAGCTAGTATAAAATTAATAAACATATATATATATATATATATATAATTTCAGATGTAAGATATCAGAAGACACATGGCCACTTCCTAGTAACATCGTCATATGATAAAAGCGCCAAGCTGTGGTCCAACCCCGCCTGGCATCCACTGAGAACACTGTCCGGACATGATAACAAGGTACTGGAACAAAACAGGATAGGATAGGATAGGGTAGGATAGGACAAGACAGACAGGATAACAATATAATAAGATAGAATTAAGTATATCATTAGAAACTTCAGTCAGTCTCTCTAAGGATAATGAATTATGATATGGTACTATCAAGGAATGGGATTTTCTACCAATAATAATAATATAAATTTGGGAGGAATATTTGGTTCTATGTAGAAAAAAATATATATTTCTATCAAAATTGACTTAAGTCACCACTATATCGCGTGAATTTTACAAACATCTTATAATGTAAAATTATGTAGATATATTGAATATTTTATTTTTGAAATAATGTAAGAAACTTTCTAATGTAATTTGTTCTTTCAGATTAATCTTGAAGAATATAATATAAAATAAAATTTTTGTGATACATTCATGTTAAATTAAATTTGGAGTTGAAGGAAGAACATAAGGAACTTCATTCTTTTTTTTTGTTTCCAGGTTATGAGCTGTGACATATCAATGGACAACAAGTACATAGCAACCTGTTCCTACGACCGCACCTTCAAGCTGTGGGCTCCCGACCTCGCTTGAATTATACACACATACATAATATACCCCTTTATTATCAAGGAGCAGATAATAAAACTTATTATGTACTTGGTTATATATAAAATATAAATAAATTATATTTTTGAGAAAATTGGTTTCCATTCTAATAATAAATACATATGTTCTAATATTTGATTACTTATTGAAGGGCTCAGTAACATTCCTTATAACACAAATATTTTCACGACAGGAAAATTTAATTAAAAAAACAAATTTTGATAGACCCTGACTTCTTTAATATCCATAAGCATCCATTTTCAGAAGACATCACTCTGTCCAGTGAAGTGAGATTTAAAAAACTAGTTATTGCTAATATTGCAGTTTTTTAGCAAAATGCTGTATATTTTGTATACAAAAAATAAAGAAACGCAAAAAGATATCAATAACAAGTTTATAGTTAAAGCTACCCTGGTTGGGGTCCCTCTCCTGTGGATGGTCCTGGGGCAGTATCCTTCCTTGCTGTCCCCTAAATCCGGTCCTGTGTACACTACTTCATAAATAATAAAGTTCAACACTAATTAGTTGCCAGATATTAATTATTAGTGGTTATATACAATTATTTTATTAGACGTCAAATCAAGATAAGTTCAAGAATGCATCGAATACAATGAAAGATTTTTCTGTAGTAAAATGGCCTAAAGGTTTTATAGTGAGCTGTCCAGGACGAACTAACAAACACAAAGACTATAGCAATAATTTATATAAAAAAATCATATACGTGTACGAACTCGTTAGAATTACATTAATTGGTTTAAAATTAATATACTAGTGAGTGTCGTTTTTATATTTAGGTGCATATTCCTAAATACATTAGTGTTATTTGGTAAATGGTTAATTTCTTTTCGCTCAAGTAGAAAACACTAGTACATATTATCGTTTCTCCTGGTCAATATAATAATTATTAAAAAATCAATGAAATGTCAAATAGAAACTTATTTTGAAAATCAATGATACCAACGTAATAATATAAGAGATGTAGTGCTTTTGATTATTATTTGTTGTATTAACATAAACAATTTCATGTTCATAGTCTGTAAATGTTTTTAAAACAATTAAATATACATGTATTTAATACTTTTATTCATGACAAAAACTATAGAATACATATAAGTTTGAAATACAATGATAATAATTTCAAAATGGTTCATTGAACATAATCTTGCTCAATGTTATAACGCAATATTATAGATTAACAACACTCACTATACGAAGATTAAGATAAATATGCCAAGTACAAACTTAATTGAATGAAACTTAATAGTACATATTTCGTAAAATCATAATTATAATTTTATGAAATATGTTTTCATTTCAGATATTGTTAACTTCTATAAGAGTAGATGAAATAAAGTGCGCCTGTTCTTAAATTGTTATTGTTTATTTATACAAATAGAATGTACTGAAAAAGTAATTTTAATAAATTAATTACAATATTATGCACTAATTTTTAGTTTATCTTTTATTATTTTTTTTTTTAATGGTGTTTTTAAAAAAGTCAAAAGACTATATATATTTTTATGTAAATGGTTTTTATTGTAATGTATATTATTTATCATTTTATTATAATTTTAGATATTATTATTATTAAAGGATAATAATCATTTGTAATATAATAATAAAAGATAATAAAAACTAATTTTTATTTTTTAATAAAATTTATCAGATGTTAGCGTACAGTACAATTTATTGTCCCGTGTAGTACAAATAAGTATATCCCTAGTAAGGCCTCATCTGCCAGCTGCATAATGCAGTCTTCAAATGTCATTGACACCGGAGAGAATGTGTTGATTGCATACGACAGCTCACAACGGCTTCACCACAATAAAATGATCGCTTAGTGGCATTGCCCGTTATTAGCCTCAAGGCATCGGCGGAGCTAATAGTATTTATTTAACAACTCTCCGACCGTACTATTCTCTGTTTAAGTTTGTAAAACATCCGAGTTGTGTTAATTTAAAAATGGTAATCGAAAAGATTTGCTGCCTCGGTGCTGGGTACGTCGGTGGGCCTACGTGCAGTGTTATTGCACTTAAATGTCCCAATATTAAAGTGACTGTGTGTGACAAGAGCTTGGATAGAATAAACCAATGGAATTCCGATAAATTGCCAATATACGAGCCCGGTTTGGACGATGTTGTGAATCAATGTAGAGGTAGAAATTTATTTTTTACCACAGACATCGAGACAAGCATTTTGGAGGCCGACCTAATTTTCATTTCGGTGAATACACCGACCAAAACGATCGGTAACGGCAAGGGTAGAGCCGCAGACTTAAAATACATTGAGGGCGCCGCTCGTATGATAGCCGATATAGCAACCAGTAATAAAATAGTCGTAGAAAAAAGTACAGTTCCAGTGAAAGCGGCTGAAATAATTATGAAAATTCTTCGCGCTAACACGAAACCTGGTGTTGAATATCAAATTTTATCAAACCCGGAGTTCTTAGCTGAAGGCACGGCTATCGTGGATTTAGTTGAGGCGGAACGGGTTCTTATTGGAGGCGAAGATACTCCCGAGGGTCAGAAGGCAGTGCAAGATCTATGCTGGGTTTATGAACACTGGATTCCAGCTAAAAATATTCTTACCACCAATACATGGAGCTCCGAATTATCAAAGCTAGCAGCCAATGCATTTTTAGCTCAAAGAATTTCCAGTATTAACTCTCTTTCTGCTGTGTGTGAGGCCACCGGGGCAGATGTCTCTGAAGTAGCCAGAGCTGTGGGAAGAGATTCCAGAATTGGTCCAAAATTCCTAGAGGCTTCTATCGGTTTTGGAGGCAGTTGTTTTCAAAAAGACATCCTCAATTTAATTTATTTATCTGAGTGTCTCAACTTACCTGAAGTAGCTGCTTATTGGCAGCAAGTTGTTAACTTGAATGACTACCAGAAAACAAGGTTTACACGTAAAGTCATTGAGTCCTTATTTAATACTGTGGCAGATAAAAAAATTGCTGTACTTGGTTTTTCATTCAAAAAGAACACGGGCGACACTAGAGAATCACCTGCTATATATGTGTGCAAAACATTACTTGATGAAGGTGCAAAATTACACATCTATGACCCAAAAGTCGAGCATGAACAAATATTCTACGAGCTCACTCACCCTCTAGTCACAAATGAACCAGAGGTGGTTCGTAAGAACATTCAAATACACAACTCCGCCTACTCAGCGGTGGCCGGAGCTCACGCATTAATACTCTGCACCGAATGGGATGAATTTAAAATCTTAGACTTTAAAAAGATTTATGAAGTCATGATGAAACCGGCATACATATTTGATGGACGCAAGATTCTTGATCACGAGGCCTTATTGAATATCGGTTTTCACGTTCAAACAATTGGCAAGCGGCTGTCCAGAACCAGCAGTATACGAGCACAGGGCAGCCAGACCATGCCCTAATATGTAAGTTGTAATATTATACTATTATTATTTATATATATCTTTTCTATTTTGTATCAATACCAGTGATCATTTGTGTATCAAATGGGATTGTCAGGACTATTTTAATACCACACTTATAAAAAAAAGTATTTCTGTAAAAGACACTCCAACTTAATATAAGAGTACAAGAGTCCTCAACGTGTCTATTTTGTGGTCAATATATTTAAATTATTATCTGATTGAAATATAACTAAGTTCTAATTGTGTAACAGGTTTATACATGCACAAGAAATAATATATATTCATTATTATTTAAGTTTTAAATTAATTATTAAATTTAATAAAAACAGTCTACTTGATATCAGAATAAATAATAATGCAGACATTTGCTGTTATGGTATGGTAGGGAAATGAAAACACAAAAAATATATTTTTTAAGAGAATTTCAAAAGAAAATATCACCTGCTAGTTATATTTTCCTTTGATAAGTATCAAAGGCATTGCATCATAATTAATTATAAAATATGTACACTCGAATCAAAAAGAAAGATAATAATCCACTTAACTGAACATAAATGTTCAATTTGTAACAGACTTGATATTGATTTAAAATCACATGATTCATACATTTATAAACATCATTTCATATTTAACACTAAACCTACCGACAATTCTTGTACCTGCTCCTACCGCACGCCGTCAAATTGACCGGTAATTAAAAGTTATTTTATTATATAACGCAGGTAATAATGGAAATAACTAAAAGTAAAGAGTGAAGACAATATTATATCTATATTGTAAGAATTGTCATGTAGTTTGATAATAATATTATAACGTTTAAAAATGTGTAAGTTTTACAAAAGTTTAAGCACGGTCAATTTGACCGGTACTTGGTAGGTTTAGAGTTAATTATATAATTATGTATATATATCAGTGTACATGATATTTTTATAACGATTTTGTGACCTATCTGCATTGTAAGTGTAACAAATTATATGAATTGTTTTCATACGAAATACGTTCAGCATGAATAAAGAAATAACATTTGTGTTTGTGTGCGTGCGTGTGTGTGGGTATTTGCATGAGTGAGTGCGTGCGTGTGCGTGTGTGTGTGGGCATGAGTGATTGCTTGCATGAGTGTATATGTGTGTATCTGTGTGTGCATGCTGTGTGTGTGTGTCTGTATGCGTGTGTGTGTGTTTGAGTTTGCTCATCCCTCTGGACGCACTACAGTAAAAGAGCATTAATCAAAAACTTATCTTTTTATTTTTATTTCCACAAAAAGAAATCGCTACACACATTATATTCGGCCGAAAAAAAACATATTCATACCGATCGAACATACCGTGTTACAGGTAGCAAATCACAGTATTACGGTAGTAATTAAATTACACAAATATTATTATTACAATTATATTAAAAAGTTTTACTTTGTAAGCTTTAAAGGTATTAAAAATAATTGCATATTTAATTAGATAGAGACGTTATTATTAAAGTTAATTTAACTTTAATGATAATTACCCACACTTTAGTAATGTAACTTTTGCACGTTTTTCAGACGTCACAGAGAACGTCAAGTAACAAATAAATGTATATATATATAATATACTAAATTACTAAGTACTAGGCATTGCCCGCGACTCCGTCCGCATGCACAAGTGGGATTTCGGACATTATAGTATAGTTTATAACGTTTTTAATCGGAATAAAAAGTACTTACTCAGTGGCAATGTATCTAAAAGAGTGTATGAAATTTGTTTTTTGTGTTACGATCATACATTTTTTTTTATTTTTATTATATTACTATAGATAATTTTCTTATTTTCTTCTGTACACTGAAAGTGCTTGCTATTAGTACTTTTTACACATTTAAAGTAAAAAAATTAAGATGGATGACATGTCTGCCTGTTACTTCATTAGTATGATTCGTGTCTGAAGTGAACCCGTTTTAAAAGTAATAAATAATGAGAAAGATGTATAAAAAAATTATATAATATCCATTGTAATAAATAAATATTAACTTTTTTTTTTTTAAGTTGTTTTTGAAGTGTTATTTTTAATCAGATCTGAGTTTTCATCCAAATATTTTTCGGTCCGTTTCAAATAATTTTCATAGCTGGTAATACTTTAAATATATCATGAAATTAGTTAATACCTTTCAAGGTCGCATTTTATCTGATTATCAAATAAATATAACAGAAATTTTAATACATTAAAGGAAGCAATAAAAAAAATATTTTCACAATCAAATTATAACACTTGTATATGTTTAATTAGAAAAAAAGATAAAAATTGCCTTATCTTTATCTTTAATATTTGATTAATAATATTTTAATTGATAAATTACGTTTTCATCTTTTTCATATGCGCGGTTTTTTTTTAACGGAACTGTCAAAATGATATTTATTTCCCGCAAAAATTTTATGTCGTTTAATAATCAATTTTGAATTAATTCTTAACAGCGAACTAGGAATTATAATTTATATAATATAATATTAAATAGTCTACATTTTATAATGTGATGATTAATTATTTTAATTAGTAGAGGAAAATGAAGGGGATATATATATGTGTGTGTGTGTGTGTGTATATATAAAATTAAAGTGTTTGTTATTAATAGTTTACACTCCATATAAAAGTCTATACATATAAAAACAATTTTGCTGTCTGTTTTTCTGTTTGTCGAACGAAGCTGTACGCACAGCTTGTATTTATGTATATATATATATATATACATATATATATATATAAGGATATCTGTTTCAATCTTTTTTTTATTATAAATATTTATTAGTAGGTACGTATTTAAAAGCGGAAATGTTTTACAGCTCATTAACATTTGGGTCTGAAATGTTAGAATCTGGATTTTATATTACCATCTGCTTCACACATGTCAACCAGGGTTGTCACACGTACTGTATAAATAAAGTGTTGTATGGGAAAAAAAATCAAATGTCACCATTGTCAGCTTTATTGTGAAAACTTTAACAAAGCTTTAGAAAAAGAAAAGCTGTGTAATTTACAAAAACAATAAAAAAAGTATTTTATTTTGACACGAAGAGTGTAATTTTTTGTTTTAATAACAGATCTTTATTTACAAGAACAAAAGCTGGCAACCCTAATGTCAAGTTTCAAGAAAGCTGATGGCTCTCGGACCGACAATTATTATTACCGCGAAAACAGCGCCCTTCTATTTTAACTTGGAATATTTTCGTTGCGTATATTTCATATTAACAAATCGTGGATATATTACACTATGTAATAACAAAAGTATAATTCATTGAGTTATAAAAATGAGACTGAATTTTCAAAAGTAAACTGTTAGCGTTGTCAAATTATATAAATTTCCCGCCATTTTTATCATATACACGAAAAGGCGTTACGCCATTTTGACAATATTTCTATTTGTTTAATGAAAACGTTGCAATATTGTTTTTAATAACGTGTTTTAAATTATTAAAATCCTACATTTATCATATAATAATAGATTATTTCATATAGTTTGATATATTTTAAATATTCGTCCAGAAATAACCTGATGTCTTAAATATAAAATTCTCGGTATGCCTTAACCCCCCCCCCCTAACCCTTTGTCTGAGACCGCGTCTGTTTTTTATCGTCAAATCAACTATAAAGTGTTAAAAAGCTTGCAATATTTGTACATTAGAATATTTTATCAAACACGTTTATCAAATATGAAATGTCATCTTGACAATAATAAATCAATTAATTGATTAAACATTGATCTACAAGGTGAGACCGGCCTTTGGTGACCTTTAAGTGTCTTCACACTGACGGCGAGAACGCGCCGTTTGTGACGCAAAATTAAATATGAATATATATATTTTTTTGTTGTTGTAATGTTGTTGTTTTATTGTTTGAACGACGCTTAAGTAGTACGATTGTCAAAATATAGGATATCATTTATTGCAGGAATATCGCTTATTTTCACAGAAATCGTTTATTTTTTGGTGATTATTTACAATACAATTCGATTTTTATGGAATCTAAATTACATATGTGTCTATTTATTTTTATTTCATATTATTTAATTATTTATATATTTTCCACTTTGAATCCATACCAGTGATCACTTGTGTACGTCAAATGAAAGTGACAAGAGGGTCTATTTTCACTATTTTGATATCTTACGTATCAAAATAAGCCCTTCTGTAAAGACTCTCCAACTTAAAATAAGGCTAGGAGTATTCCAAACGCGCCCTGCTCTGAGAAGAACCACACAACAAACTCAGCAGGGTTTTTTTATTTTCATCACTGTTTCACAAACGTCAATATATATATACATATAGGTATATTATTATCAACTTATATAAATTAGTTTCGCCAATGGATTTGAAGAATGACATTAATATGTATTGATTACTAGCGCGCGTTTTCATGGTTTGCTTTGTATAAACAGCGTTACTTCCCGATATAAGTATCCTAAATAGAGAAAAACATTCATACAAATTGATATATAAACCTTTTTATATTAAAACTAACGAGTATTGGGAGGTCGTTGGTCATTTAATGGATTTTGGGATTCGTTGAAAACAACCGTTAGATTTACACATTGTTGGAGGTTTTGCTTTCTATAAATTGATTGAATTATTTACAAAATGTATAAAAAAAACATTGTTTTTATTCGTTGTTAGCATCTCATAATATAGGTCAGAAGACTGAAGTAGAACTAAATGAAGTGCGGTGAATGAGCTGGAAGCCCAAACACCATTCCATCCTCGCTCTGTCCGTATTTCCATCATCTCTCAACATTCCTGAAGGATGGCAAAGGATTTGTCTTAGCGAATCTAAGCTCTTGCCTTGCATTCATTAAATTACCTAAAGTATTTTTGGATACAAAATTATAATGTCTTTATAATATTTGTCTCAACAAATAGTTTTATTATTATACGAGAAAATTACATTATTAAATCGAGCCGACCTCACAGGCTCTGACCGTGGAGTATCGATTTCCTTATCAACCATCGGTACAATGTATCGATTTTCCTTTATCAAATAGGAGTTTAAAATGGACATGTACTGATTTTATATATATATATATATATATATATATATATTTATAGATTTGATAAGAATTAATACTAATTTTATAACTACAATAATAAAAATCTCTTTAATGGTTTATAGTTATGTGTGTAATAAAATTTTATTGTAATAATTTTATAAGTTTACTATTTGAGATTGTAAATATAAATTTAATTACTTTTGAAGATAGGAGACTGCTTTTTTTAAATAAAACTATTGTTTACACCTTGCATCGCTTCCCGTTATGTCTGTTCTTGCGTTTGTTTGCGCTTGACGTTAAAAGTACTGAAACGTATTTTGATGACATTTTTAAAACTTTAACAAACTAGGATCCGCCAACCGTGCGCGGCGGGTGTTGAGCTGAGCCCCTCTCCTTTCTTCTTTTCTTGATAACTTTTGAATGGCTAAACATATTTTCAATCTGTTTTCGCTATAACATCCGCGTTCGGCTTAAACATACATGAGAAAATTTATAACTAATTATCTCGTTACATTCTGGAGACAACTAAACACAAAAAAGGTCTCACAAACGGTTAAGAGCTTCGCTTACGCTCAGCTCAATAATAAATCACATTTTCATAAAATTTATTTTAGTTGCCCAATTCAATTATGTAATTATAGAATATATCGACAAAAAATCGCTGCCATTTATAGCTTTTTGAAGATAAAACGTATGTAGTCTGAAGAGGCATTATAGTTTCGATGCATCAATTTATGTCAGGGTCATACATATGCGGAATCTTACATACAACTAATTGGTCATACAAGACCTTGTGACCTAATGGGTCCCGAATTCGATTCCCAACACTTAATATTAAATGTTTTTTTATCATTAAAAAAAAGGCTTTTAAGGTCACGTAACGAAATGCCGTAATCTCTTTCTCTCTCTCTCTCTCTCTGTCCCTGTGCCTGACAGAAACGTATTTTTTTTTAAACTGATTTGTTATTGTCTTTTGTTTTAGATCACATTGTTTTATTATTGTAATTAAGTTTAAAAAACAGCAGAATATTGAAATATTGAAATTGTGTGATGTAATATGTTTCTTAAAAAACGTAAAAA
This sequence comes from Melinaea menophilus ssp. n. AW-2005, assembly GCA_918358695.1. Taxonomy (NCBI): domain Eukaryota; kingdom Metazoa; phylum Arthropoda; class Insecta; order Lepidoptera; family Nymphalidae; genus Melinaea; species Melinaea menophilus. Next base: position 3,616,649 of record OU911040.1, on the reverse strand, counting down.
AAAACGTAGGGAACTTCGTTCAAATATAAAATATTTTTATTCATGTACGTATTTACACGTACTTTTGAATCAATTATTAAACCACCGGAATGCTACTGAGAAGAGCCGCTCAGAAACTCAACAGTTGCTCTTTTTAAATGAAATTTAACTATATTTTATGTACATTATAATATCAACACTGCCAAAAGTCAATAAGTATTTGTATAAAATATTTTTCCCGTATTGGGTTTGAACTCGCAAATTTAACCCAGTCGTAATTATTTCTAACCACTGTAACTATATGCCTTTCTTAAATTATATGTTTGATATGAACGAAATAAAATTAACAAAATGGCGCCCGAATGTCAAAAAACTAAAACAGATGACATTTGGTCTGAAATAAATGTTAATTAAGTCAATTATATTTTATTACATATAATAAATTAATGTCATGGATATCTGTCCGTTTGTACGTTTATAACTAAAGAACTTTTCTATTGAATAGCTGTACACAAACAGTTTAGTTTTAATTATAACTAGCTGTGCCCGCGAGTTTGTTCGCGAGTATGTTTTTTTAAATAAAGCCTAAGTTACTCCTTATCCGCCAGTGAAAGACCTATGTTTCATAGATAAGATGGAACAGACAGACAGCAAAAAAGTTTTTTATATGTAAGTAACGTAAATACTTTAAAATGCATTTAGTGAAAAGCTGTTGAATTGGAATTACAAACAGATACAGACAAACACTAACAATAGCTAACCGGTTTTCACATTTTGAGAATACTTTATACCCCCCCCCCACTCGCCTAAATACGGGGATAACAGGATAAAGTTATGTGGGAATCCCGCTTCGATTAGGCAGTAATTTAATTAAATCATATCTTCTACTAAAGATTTAAATCTACAATTTATTTCTTGATTATATTTGAATAAAATATTAAATTTTGAATGATCCGGGATTGTAGATCGATTATTAATACCTTTTAGTGGAACTTTAAACTTTAGCAGGGAATCTGTTAAAAGCTGGATGGTTTTTTATTTAATAAAAATTTTAAATGAAAATTTTAAGTCAAAACTTTTCAAAATACCTATTACTCAAATACATGTTATTTTTATATAAAAAACTGTATTTATGACGGGATATAATGAAACTTCGTAGTTCAAATACACTATCAACAAATTTCCGCACGAGTATGATAATATTAATTAAAATGTGTTAAGTTTGATTAAAATGTGACCAAATGTATATTATATATATATATATATATGTATGTAAGATTATTTAGATAATGTCGAATTAGTTACATGTTTATGATAAATATCAGTTTTTAGAAAGTGATATAACATGATATTAATATATATATATAACGTGTTTTTGATAATTTTATTTAGATTTTTCATTCTCTTCTATATGTAATAAAATTTAATTTGTAATATGCCATCTCTATTATTTGTAATAATATTTAACTTTTTTTTTTTTGACGTAAATTGCAATTTTTTTTTTTTAATTTCTCGACGTACACCACTGACACTGATTTAAAGTTATTAGTAATTATTTTTTTATTTTTGAATATATAAAGTAAGGTTTTGTGTTATATATTTTTTTTAATATGTCTGCTTTAATTTCTCTCCCATCTCAATTTCATTATTCAATCTATTAAACACTATGTCAAGTAGCATACTAAAATCGTAGACTGAAAATGCTCTTAGCTATTGTTTGTTTGGCTAACTCGCTTTTTTGGATAAAATAGTGCCCTTAAAATTGGATTGGATTGTCGATTGTCGTAGTTATCTATAAAAACCTATAGATATATCGTATGTTTAAATAAATTTTTATCGATCGTTAAAATCAATAGAAACGATTACTTATCAAACATTTTACTGCACCTCGTATAATTTTGAAACGTTCAGATTTTTATTGTTTTTTTTTATATTTATGATCAATAATTTTAAGTGGCCGTTTATTGTATCGTTAAAATAGAATTATAGATTATGTATGTTGGGTGTAATATCGATACGGACAGATAAAGAAATAGATATGTATTCATAGAATATTGGCTAATTCATATTAATCTTTGTAATAAAATGTCAGACTCAGACGTTGCGATAAGGTTTTATCCATATATATATATATATATATATATATATATATATATATATATATATATATATATATATACATATATATATATATATATATATATATATATATATATATATATATATATATATATGGATAAAACCTTATCGCAACGTCTGAGTCTGACATTTTATTACAAAGATGCGAATTTGAAGTTCTTTATACATAAAGGGTTTAATTAAGTTCTAACTCCTATATTAGATGGCGGTATTAATAATAAAATTTTAATGTTATAAAACAAATATAAAGCAGCAGACAAAGTCACCGGCAGCAGGTAGTATGTATATACCTTTATGCTGGCCTTTTCCTATCCAAATTCGACGAATACCACGTTTTTTTATAATAGAATCGTGCACATTAATAAGGATATTTCCTAGATACAATTAGTCACGATATGACCTCATGTTGAGGGTTTGAGATTTATCTTAACGCGTATTTGTATTTATTTATTATTTACTTAGCTTCACGCCATATCCCTTGCGGGGTAGCCAGAGACGACGGAGCGCCAAACGCTACGGTCCCTGCATACCTCTTTCGCCTCGGCCACAGACATCAACCTCTTCATACATGCCCTCCGAGGGGTCCTCGTGCTTTTTACGTGACCTTCCTCCATTATCATAGATACTGTGTTTTCGAAGGTCACTCGAGGCCTCCCCGTCTCTCTTATTTGTATTGTATATAAAAAATAAATTACCGTATCCATATTAAGGTTGCGGCTTCAGTACAAGCGGAGGCGGTAGTGGTATTGGAATGTTAACACGCTAGCGCTTGTAGCGTAATGTTAAAACACTAAGTGATGCTAATGTTTGTGAGGGAAGTCATTCGAAAATGTTAGTATTAATAGTGTAGATATAATCTCTACAAAATGCAAATAATATTTAGAATAATCGTTTGTATAAAATACATTTTTTTATTTGTTTGAATAAAACTAATTCCTCTAATTTTTGTTTCAGGTACATGATGATGATGACAAGATGAAGAAGATTTTATATTTATAAGTACTGAATTATTTCACAAAACTTAATAACCTACCAGCCATTATATAATGTTGGCGTCTCCAGCGGTTGAGCTGCCAACGGGGATGCCAAAATGTCCGAATAGTTAGACACCTAGATAAATCTTACCCGAATAATATTGTATAAGATTATTTTTTATATTGAATAAAATAATTATAAGCTTATATATTTGGTAACAAAAAATCGAGCTAAGTTTTGTATTGGAAATGTGAAAGTAAGGATACGTAAGAAAAGGTAAGAAAGAATATCTTATATTTCCTACCTACCATCCATGCCTGTCGTAAAACAAGTTTAATTCCCTCTATTTTCATCTTTTCTGTTCTGTTCGGTTCTCGTGTCTTCTTTTTCTTTTTACTCAAATATATGGGCTCAATATATTTGTATCCAAATATATATAATTTTAAGAAATGTGCTATAATATTATTATTTTAAGATTTTTCGCTTGACCGGTCTTTAGATTGAAGCGAAACGAACAAACAATAGAACAAACTTAACCTAATATAACTTTTTTGAAATGACGTTAAAAAACCGATTGACGTTTGACATTTACTAGAATTCCCGCTCTTTTATTTTTTTTCCACATATCTGACTTTAAAAGAATACCGTCTCGTTTATCGTTCTGAAAAGTCATTTAAATTGGTGTAAAAAGTTTTTAGTTATATTTTTATTAATAGTTTTTAAATTTCTAAAGACTGGTCGACCGCTATCATTAAATGTATGGAATCTATAAATTGTCACAAAATTATAATTAACAAATTTATTTTTATTTCAAAATGTATTTTCAATTATATTTCTTGATATTTTTTATATCCAGTTATTTTTTAATTTTTAAGAATTATTTACTACAAGTATTATTTTTATTTGCATTTACTTTATTGTGTATTATTGACAAATAAACAGTATTCGAAACATTTATCTTCATTTGAACCCAAGACTTCAATTGTGGCATAGTGGTAACTGAGCTACTTGCTTCAATGATATATATGTTTATAAAATTGTTATGTCACTGCAACGCGTAAAAACTCAAAATATTCTAACTATCCGAATTCGGGAATATATAAATACTGCATCCAAATAAAAAACTAAAGATTGTCGCAAACTGAACAGATTAAGACAAGTTTCACATTAAATTCTGAACAATTAAAATCTTTTTTTTTTAATGTATATTTAAATTTATAGAAAGACAAAAAGCAATATACCATATATATCATTCATGTACTATTTAGCATCTCTTAAGAATACTGTAAAAAATATCTAAAAAATCTACATAAGGCTGAAACTTCTAAAAGTAACCTACGAGAGAATGAGATGTATAATAGAGTATCAGTATTAGGATATATTATTTTTTTGTTAAATGTTTGTATTTACATAAAGTATTAGTAAGCTTGTATTGTTAGAAAACTTACCTGAACTAACAATTTGATAAAAGTATCAACGCCATCTATCGTAAGTAAAAAAAAACTTCAATATATGCCTCACTAGTTAAGTTAGATTAAACAATAGATGGCGCCATAAGAGTCAATACGTCTTCTATCTTATTCTCTCCTATACATTTATGTGTTTGTTTCTTTATCGTGACGCATTTTTCGTTACATCGAGTTTAAAATATCAACAGATTTCAAAGCTCTAGTACCTATAACACGTTGTAGTTTTGGGAAACAGGATAAAAATAAAACACCACATTAATTACAAATTTCTATTTGTTTAAAAATTACACATTTTAATAATCGCCCGTCGAAATAATATAAAAATAACAATTAATATACATAATATAAAAAAAAGAAATGAATCAAACATTTAGGCTGCTATCACGATACCGCGCAGACTCGCGCCTAGCATTACAAAATGGCGCCCTAAATTAATATAAATGCAATGAGTATTATGAAATAAAATCGTCAAATTATCCTCACTCTATTTACAATGTAAAAATTTCTATTATAAAATATATATTTAATAATGTTATACAAAATCTAAAAATATTCTTTTCATTTATAAGAAAGAGAGTAATGCAATTATTACTCGAAAGGATCAAAGCGAAGCGACTTTCCACCGGGACTAGATATCTTTTTTGGATAACAAAATTTTGTATAAACATACATACATACGCGTGGGTGCGAGCGGTGCGCGTTATAAATAATTTACATTATTTTAAGGTCAAAATGTGGTCAGAGTTCATGGAGGTCTATTAGGGAGCATCCACTAATCATGTGGCGTTCTTCTAGCAACGTTAACCACCCCCCCGCCCCCTTGATTACCCCTACCCAGTATCACGAGTATTTCTTTATAGTGTGTTGCAAATTTTATCGAATTCCGTGTCGTTACGAATTGTTTTTGACTGACATTAAAATAGCTGCTTCAACGAAAACACATACACGTTACATCTCACTACCCCCCCCCCCCCCATTTTAATTTGTATATTTCGTGTAATTCCCAACCCCCTCTTTTTGCTTTTCCAGTCTCACGTGATTAGTGGACGACTCCGGAAGTACTGATAGTTAGTACTGTAGTTGTTTTCAGAGTCCATGAGCAGTATTTGTGATGATGGCTTTTAAAAAGTATAATGTACCGAGAGTAAGTCAATGATGAAGATTTTACTTTATTTTAATTTCTTTTGTCTCTCATCAGAACCATCACACATTTCATTAATTTCACTTAGAATGGTCACAACACGACGGAAGGAACGTCAGTTTTATGAAGTACAGTAAAATTGTTAGTAATATATAACCTCCATGACTTAAAAGATGACATCTGTCAATGTCAACACTCTGCTGTCAATGTCATCGGCGACTACCCCCACGTCAAAGGAAACAAAAATGGCGCGTAAACATGGGATACACGATTAATAAAACTCTATTAAAAACAAATCACTACCGCGATCCACAGATCGTCTAAAACAAGCACTTTGATATGTTTACAACTAATATTAAAAATAAAATTACGCATAAATACTTTTTTTTTTTAATTTTAACTCTACACAGATTATACACAACTAGGCTGTATGTAAGGTAATACCAATTAAAAATGGAAGGTTATAAATATTTTATTATAGCTACATTTTCTTACAAAAAAATTCTATACTATTATTACCCTCACATGAATTCCATATCAATCGACATCTACGTATACATTCAATTTAAAGTGTGCCTTTACTTTTTTAATTTTTTTTTTTTAATAAATCTGCCCACTCATTACCTCTACGCGTTTCAAACTTATTAAAGATTAATCTCGTTTAGTCCCAATTATTACGTTTATTATTATTATTATTTTATGTATAAATATATATTGTTTAAATAATTTAATAATTAGATATACATCGTAAAATCGTTTTTTTAATGGTTAGTGTAAAAAAAAATTTCGTCATTTAATTTATAAGTAGTGTCTGTAACATGCTTTAAGTTAAATTAAAAAAAAAATACATCTAGCTTCTAAATCCGACTCCAACGATAGATTGAGTTTTTTTTATATTACGTAAACTTTGACGCAACAATTTGCATTAAAAGTCCACATTGTTAAAGAGTTATGACGACGAAAACCTCTATGGTCAATTTATTCACAGCATAACGAATAAAAAAAAACTCAATCCAAATCACGTCCAACCGACCAGTTTATAAATACTAATTCTACAGCACCTAACTAGCGCTCAATATTCACAAATATAAAATACAATTAAATGTACAGGCTAAAAAAATTATGGCGTAGACGATTAAACTAATAATTGGCGTAGACTGTTCACATTAGGCGGCCATTTTTAAATGCGTTTTGGCGCCAGATTTTATGTCATAGTACCGGCTACATTGAGTGATCTGAATAACAGTATCCCATTTATTTAATGTCGTTGTTTAGTGAATGTAACTTTTCATTAACAGCCGGATAATGTAATAAAAAAGATCTAATTCGAACTAGCACTGCTAAATGTTAAACAAACTATATAAGTCGCTACATTTCCGAAATACGTACGCTACATATATCTAGTACTAGAAAAGATGTTTTTTTAAATTAGCCGGCCATTAATTAATCGTTGTGAAAATTTTGAAAAAAAAAAGAATAATAATAAAAATAAAATGGCACATTTTTTTTGCACTTACTGTTTAAATCAAAAAGGACTAATACTGACTTATTTTGTAACGGAAAATAATAGAAAAAAATCGTTAATATTGTATTTTTTACTTCAACTACGTCTAGAAACGTCCATATCCTATACTATAAAGCTACGCGCGTATTGTGCGAGTTACTCTTACATCGGTACAGTCCTAGAGCTTGTGGCAGTGACTTTTCAGTGTGGTAGTGGCCTCGTCGTTACCAACGAATACGACGACGAGATAGTTTCTTTTACATAAATACGTACGTACATTTCTAAGATTTGGCAGACGCGGATATCAGTTTTATAACCTGAAAAAAAAAAAAGAATTGATTAAAAAAATGGTAACGTGTGATTGTGTGAGTGTGCTGGTGAGTTTGGTTGCGTGTGTGATCATATTTAATTGTGAATGTGCGAGTGCGTCCCAAATGATATGGGTTTATTAGAGAATACGTATCGTTCCAGAGTTCGAATGAATATGTGTTTGTGTGTGTATGTGTGTGTGTGTGTGTGTGTGCGTGAATGTGTGTGAACTCACGTTAGAGGAAGAGCACGGGTCGGTCGTTGGCGCGCTCTGACCCGCTGGAGTGTGAGTGTGACCGCCGCGTGCCTCCCCCGCCGCCCTCCGCCGCCGCGCTCGCGCCTGACCCGCTCGACGTCGACTTCACCTCGTTCTCGCGAGTGGGAACTGGAATTAGAACATTATTTCTTGAAAGGTAAGCAAATGTGTGTATGTATAACGTCCATTCCACATGTTTTACGTACTTCGTGGAAGAGTTTCTTAATAACAGCGTTGAAAAATGCCACTGAATAATATTCCGTGCAGCCGGACCTGCACTTTATATATCGAGAAAGCCTCTTAATTAAGTACTCTCAATTGAATTTGCAAGACCAACGTGGTCTTTCTCTCCACATGACGGTAAAACTATGTTATAGTTCAAATTTTTAAGGCCTAGCAATCCAGATAAAAGAAAAATAATTATGTGGTATTTTTCCAAGATATTCAATGAACAAGATAATAGAACACAACAACTCAGTTTGTCCCATTCCGTAATCTTCCTCAGGTAATCTAACAAACATGAGTTTCACTCATTTCCCTAAGGGCCTGAATGGCTGGTTATTACTGTATATCCTGAGCTTTCATCCGCATAATAATAAATATTGGGCAAGTAAGAAGCGACGTTCATATTGAAGCGGATTCCAAGACTTGGAATCGAAGCAATATCCTTTGAGAATCACACAGATATTAAGCTGGTTACGCATTCTCTGTGAAGCCATTTGAAGGTGGCATCGAAGTGCCAGCACATTGTCTATGGCGAAATGTTAAAGTTATATTAGATGTTTATTATATATACATATAAATAATATTGCAGTGTCTGTTTGTATTCAAATTAAAAGCTTCTCACTAAATCCATATGAAAGTACTTACATAACAAATCAATTTTAATAATTATTCTGTCTGTCTATTTGTTATGGTTAATCTATGAAATGGCTGGATCAATTTTAAGAGGACGCTCACTGGCGAACTGATATTATAAGGAGTATTAGACTACTTTTACTTAAAACCATAATCTAGATGAACAGAGTCGTTACTGTTAATTTTATACGTGTGTATGTTTGTCCTCACCGGCGGGTTCCTTGGCGGTGAGGTGGTCGGAGCCGGCGCTGGAGCCCCCGCTCCCCGACAACACGCTCTCCTCTCTGTTGTAGCTGAAATAATGATGATTTGTTTAAATTAATAACAATTTATTTTTTAGTTTATAACTTTTTCACGTAATAAAAAGACAAAGTACAAATTTAAACCTATCCAATTGATATCTATGTACATAAGAAAGTAATTTAAAGTAATTTTTATAACCGTCAACTACAATACATAAAAATGGTTATAACATTTCATACATTATATATACATAAAAATACGTCATAAATACAAGGGTTATAATAATAGTAGTAATATGCTAGTTACCCGTAGACGGTGTGTTCGCTGGTGAGGCAGGAGCTGTACTTGAAGGGTATGGGCTGGTAGCCGTACGAGCCCGCGTACGGCATGTAGCCGGGACCCATCATACTGGAACAAACACCGGGAGTTACTTCGGAGGCGAGGCCTTGTGTGTGTGTGTGTCTGTGTACGTACTTGGGGTTGGGCAGCGGCGCCAGCGTGTCGAAGGCGAGCTGTATGTGTGTGTGTACGTACTTGGTGTTAGGCAGCGGCGCCAGCTTGTCGGAGGCGAGCTGTATGTGTATGTGTGTGTGTACGTACTTGGGGTTAGGCAGCGGCTCCAATTTGTCGGAGGCGAAGCCGTGTGTGTGTGTCTGTGTACGTACTTGGGGTTAGGCAGCGGCGCCAGCGTGTAGGAAGCAAGGCCTTGTGTGTGTGTGTGTGTACGTACTTGGGGTTGGGCAGCGGCGCCAGCGTATCCGACGCAAGACTATCCTGGTCGGCGCTGCGCAGACGTAGGGCTGCCATGTCGGCGCACAGCTCGCCCGCTACGTAGTAACATTGCTCCGAGAACGTGATCTTGTTCACCGTGTGGCGAATGAAGCCCGCCTAGAAACATATCATGTGATAAGTTAAATATAAAATTGGTAAAATGAACCAGACTTAGTCTTTAATTACGGTATGAATATCTCTGCCAACTACAGCCCATTAACAGCATCTTATATAAGGGGGATAGGACCACCCCTATCCCTAAAATCTATAATTATGAAGCCATTATAGCCATATATGCAACCAAGGTTCAGTACCTTCAACATGTGCGAGGCATACTTCCTGGCGTCGCGTCTGTCCGCGATACCGGCCACGTGCTGCAGTATCCAGTCCACTACATCGGCTCCGATGAAAGCGTTCGGGATAGTTATCTTCAACCACATTCGGTCACGAATCTCCAATCCTGGAAATGATAATACATACTCTGCTAACATAACATGTTTAATAGCTCAAAATCATTTAATAATATAGTATTGAGTCATAGTAAGACTATGTGTTTAAAAATGTAATATTATCAAAATTATGTGCTTTTTTTATTATAATATTATATATAGGGATGTAATTATTGTTGTTGTCGTTGTGAACTAAATAGATTTTAAGATAACTTTTATTTGGATACAGGTCATACAAAAATCACATATAAATAGTAATATTATAAGTTATTATGTGAAGAAGACTAAAAATTTGTTTGAATAACTTCTAGGAGTTATTTTTTTTAAGAACAAGATATAACTATTTAATATTCCACTCACCAGATTCTGGCCTAAGCATGGCTCGCACCACTAGTGCCATGTCCATGCCAACGGAAAGCTGGGGCTCCGCCAGCGAGCCCACGTCGGAGCCCCGCTCCGGGATCGAGGCGGGGAGGGTGGATAGCGGGGGAGGGGGGTATGCCTCGCGTAGAGCTTGTGTATGAGCAACCCATGCACCTGGAGAGAATTAAAAATAGTATTAGTAAAGTTTTGACGGAAAAGTGGTAGCATTAAGTTGCCCTCAAAAGAAAACAAGATTAAAAATAATTATATTTCATAATTTTGTATATTCGATTAGACTTAATAAACTGAATAGCCACAGTCCCTCACCTGGATCTATCGGCCGCACTGGTTCCGTTCGTGGTATTGTGAAGTAGCCTTTGGGATTTGGGTCCCAGCATTTAGCCACAACGAGCTTTATTGGTCCAGGTTTCTGAACCACCTCACGGAGCACCCTCACAGCCTCATCATTGGTCATGTCTTCAAAGTTGACGTCGTTCACCTGGAATTTAGAAATAAAAGTGGTTTTAAACAATGTTGAACCACTATAAGAATGTGTTTATATGTATCTAGGTATGGTGAGACTATGTGTAAAGTTTTCATTTTTTATACCTTTTTAGGAGATTATCTGATATATTTATGTAGGTGTTATAAGTGATAAGTTTTTTTAATATTTATTAACACATTCGCGACCGCCGACGTAAATTCACGTCATTTCAAATTGTTTTCGTGGTTGCCGCTGATGTGAATTTACGTAATTTCAAATACTATTCCTGGTTGCTGTTGACGTGAATTTACATCAGTTCAAATTCTATACCTTTGGTGGTTGTCGCAAACAAATTTTATACATTTTAACCTCCCCTTGACGATATAAGTTTGCGGCAACCAGCTTCAGAATTATATTAACAGGCACTCAGAATTAGAAATTTAGAAAGTCAGTTGTGATTTAATGTGTTAATAATATATATATATATATATATATATATATATATATATATATATATATATATATTTTATTTCCAACAAAAATGTATCTTATACTAATAGTAGTTTAAATATTTAGTTTTTAACGTTGTCTATATTGTATATAAGCTTGTTTTTTACTTTAATTTTAAGCTATTTTCTTTTAAATAGCTTAATTATCCATTACTGAGAGTAGACCATACCTAATGTAAAGTTCCAAGATTTGCTTACTGTTATAGTAACAGCTAACGCAAGTCACTTGAAATATTTCAACGAGATTAGCAAACATGAACACACTATACTTATGAGGAATAAATAAAGTTCAAGGTGTATCCAACATAATTTATTACAAAGATAATAAAATGATAACAGTAGATTTAAATTTGTTATCCGAAACCAAGATTATGTTTTATTGTTGCAATTTAATATTCCTATTATAATAAAAAGAGTGTTAAGTTTCATTCATTGGTATTTTTAACACCTATTTAATAAATTAAAACAAATTTAAGGTTTATAGCTAAAATCAGATTTCTATGTTTATAATTAATATATGTATATCTATCTCTCTGAACCTGAATTTCATAAAATATTATTGACTTACCTGAAGGATCATATCTCCTGGTTCAATTCTACCATCCAGAGCCACAGCACCACCTTTCATTATACTCCCCACATAAATACCACCATCACCACCTTTATTTGACTGACCAACTATAGATATACCCAAAAAATTCACTGTATCCATATTCAAAGTTACCGTAATTATGTGCATAGACATGGTGGAATCAGTTATTGAGGAGTATGATGATGTCCGAGACATAACCTGAGGCCTCTTACGCCTTCTCTGGGGCCGTTTGCGTGAACTCACTTGTAAATGAGACACACTACTGCATTCCGTGAGAGCACGGTCCACAGATGCATTTGTATGTCTGCCCGTTGTGGTGGTAATCTCTGACTGACTATCAAAAAGACTAGTGGAATCTAGATCCGAGCTCAAAACCGAAGCTGTTTCATATTCTAGCCCATGGTTGCCGTACTTCGAGTGGCCGTTTATTCTTAGGCCTCGATACTTATATTTATCACAGGATGATCTATGTCCTGGTCGGGAGCTTAAAGTGCTGTCAGTATCAGTACAAGTATCCCTCGTTAGAGGAACAGTGGGTGCTCCATGAATGTTTTGCTTAGTCTTACCAGCATTGCTATCTGTACATTGCGAAGCTCCATCCGAGGGGTTGGATCCTTCGGCAGACACTAACCAAGACACAACACGACCATTAAAACACGGTAAATGCGCGTTATCATCGACGATTTCTTCTTTAACAACACCGAAGTCATCGTCCATAGATTTAAAAAAAAACTTGTAATTCGGTCTATTCAATTGGTTCTTAAAATCCAACAACGTCACTTTCTCGGGGGATATTGGTATTTTCACTAAATACGGCGTCTCCTCATCGTCTATGTAATAAATAACTTTTGTCTCCTCCATTTTAAAACATTTATTATTGAAAACTAACAACACCCTTACGATCTATAAATATCAGCCGCCATCACAAAAATGGCTATTAAAGTGATTCCGTTCGATGACTCTATGTGGCGCCACTGTCGATTTATATAATTATGCAGCTTTTCCTATTCAAAATATGTACTTGCAATAACTAGTCCAAACTTTGTTTAGGTAAGTATAACTTATTACGGTAAATAATAAATAAAAAATGTGTATATTTTTAAGAAAATATATCTTAAATTTATAAATAATAGAATATTTTTTATATATATATATTATCAATTAATCATTTTATATATGTATTTGTATAAAATGATATATTTAAACATGTACAATTCTTTATATAACGTTATATGTAAAAATAAAGTTGTGTTATTCTCGATCTATAAATAAAATAAACAGCTTTAATTTTGATTGATTATAATGTATAAAATATGACTTGTTATTGTTCCAAAAGGTATTTTATATTACAAATATTTCATATTTGTGCTTTCTATTCAATTATAGAAGATGAAATAAAAAAGGATAATAAAAATAAAAATGCAACAATAAATATTGTATAATTAAGGAATTTTAAAACTTGCAACACTCTTATATTAATCATACTGACAAACAAACCGTTGTTTTCGTCGCTATAAGTTTGAAAATTTTCGTTGTGAGAATTGAGATGTTCTAAAGATTAAATTAAAAAACAATTTACATATATTTTAAAAAGTTTTAAAATCCTTTCTTTAAACTAATAATGGATACTATAGACTTACATCAACCCTGGTTTTTAAAGATTAGCGAGGAATTTGATGACTTCTGTAATAAAGTTGATGGTAGGTTTGTTAATGTAATTCTTTTGTGGAATTATAATAAAGCAGTATTCCATTCACATTAATCATCTATTAGAGTACAGAGGAGAATGTATTCAATTACACACGTCTTAGGAAAATCTGGGTCTCAATACGAAATGTAAAGACAACTAAATAAACATGAGATTAATTATTGAGAGCATCATTGATTAGTTATAAAATGTATTATAATTACAATTTTTATTATAGAAAAAATAGACAAAGAACAACAAAAGTTGAAAGCATGCAAGAAGAGAATTGAGCTGGAAAATAAGTTAGCAATTGAAGTTAAACTTAAAGTAAGTATGATATTTTATACAATAGAAGGATGATGACCTAACACAATTTATCTAATATTTATAAAAAAAATATACTTATAATCTAATAAATTCATTTCTCTAAAATGATTTGATGTACAACCTTTTAGTCAGAGCTAACTCATCAACTCTCTGAACTCACTCAACGTGGCGGTGAATTGGAGCGTGTGTGTGCTGCATTTGAGTCCCGTCTCACCATCGTAGACAGTGACAAACAGAGATTAGAAAATGCTAAGTAAGTATATTATTTTTATTTTACATAAATATTTATGTTTTTATTCCATTTATATTTTTTAAAATGTGTTTCAGTTTATATTAATGACACTAATATTTGTATCTTTTAAAATTCACTAATAAGGAAATTGATAAGTTGAGTTTTGTTTTAATATTTGTTGCATTTTTTGCAGGGAATCATATCAATTAGCTAAAGAGCTGACGGGGATCCGACTGGATTTCAGTGCTCCACCCAATGTGGCCAAAGGGTGTATCCTTTTTAATTTACCACAAGAAGTTATTATATAGTTTTTAAAATTAGTGTAGTGGGAATATAGACTAAATATAAAAAGAGTAATATTCATTAAACTATAATAGATCTAAAAGTTTCAAACACTATTGTGAGAAAAATTTCCATGTCATAAAAAAAATGCACTTTGGATATTAAAAAAAAAATATCATTAACAATTTTTAACTATATGAAACTCAAAAGCAATCATTTTAAAATTTTATCTAGGAAAGGGGCTTGGGAAGGAGCTTCAATACCATTTAGGTAAATGTGCAAAAGTTATTTTAGCATTTCTAATGTCTTTGCAATTTCGGATATGTAATAAGAACTATCTTCTTTTTGTATTATATTAATCAAAAGTTCATGTCATAGCTTTCCAATTCAAATTATATTTATTCAAGTAGACATTTACACACACTTATGAATCATCAATTATTACAATAGAAAAAGATCAATGTAGTCAGTTCATGAGTACCACTGTCTCAGAATGTTGCTCTGCTGAGAAGAGCCAGCCAGAAACTGACCAGTTACTTTTTTAAATTGAAATTTAACAACATTCCACACATTTCAATCCACTAAAAACTCTTGAACTGTATAATAAAATTCATTTAATAATACACTTTTAATTTTAGATTTAAACTAAGAAAAGGAAAGTCTAAGATATCTTGTGGAACTTAACACTAAAAACCATGAAGGATTTATTAACTTTTTAAAGACGAAATTTTTGCGTTACGAGTTTGTTTTTATTTTTCGTGTTTATTGCGTGTCTGTAACTGTTTCTTATATAACTATTGAAATTTTGATGTATAAATAATATTTTATTAATAGGTTATCAATATCAATATCCTAAACTAAACCTAGATATCAAGAACGAATCTCGTCGTGCCCTCGTGCCCTTTGAGATCACGGACGGAGACGCTTTGTGGCAACTTGCTACCAACACACATCAAGCGGGAAAGGAGAATGTAGCACCCAGCTGAGTTATATATATATATATATATAAATAATAAAGCAATGAGTTGTTTGAATGTAATTACGAAATAAGTATTTTTTGTAATTTTAATAGTTTAATTTTGCAAAACGTTCTTAACTAGTGCCTACAAATTAATGAATCCTTATGAACACATTCAAAACTCTAATTTCAGATTTCCTATTATGTATAGAAATACAATCTTAGCTCCCATGTAGACAACATTCTAATGAATCCTTATGAAAATAATCCAAACTGTGGCTCCAGTAGTTTCAGACTTTCTCTAAAGCAGTAGATTTTTTAATGTTTCAGATATGTTTATTATAACCAATTTATAAAGTATTTTGAGAACAAAAATTATCAAATTCTCAAGAGATGCATTTATCTTAAGATATATATATCCCATAGACAGAAAAAATGTGGTTTAAAAAATAAAAAAATTAATTACCACAGTATGGTTGTTTGAATATCACTAGTTCCAATGAAAGCTTAATATATTGGCAACAATTAGTTTTATATTTCTAAATAGCCAAAAACCATATCAACAAGGTTTTTTATTAAAAAAAAAGCGAGAAAATGGATGAAACCCCTTGGGTCTCACAGCTCTTGAGCTGTGATCTCACAGACAGAGATAAAAATATACATTATACAAACATTATTATTATAATACTTTAGTGTCAGGACGAAAAATATAATATAAAGGATAAAACGAAAAACACATTTCAAATTATTTATTTCAAGCATTGTGGAAAACACTCTTTGCTTTCTTTTCACGCTTCCTCTTCTCCATTCTCTTTTTCTGTTTCTCAGTGCTTCGCAGAAGTTGGGCAATGGCATTGTCTTCTTCTACTATAGTACTTCCTTCTGTGGAAGGCTTCATCTTCTTCGTTTCCGTTTCCTCTGATTGTTCGGAACGCTTCTTACTGGTTTTTACCCTAAAAAATAAATAAATTTCATTTTTTTTTTAATATTTAAAATGATTGCTTATCTCGAGTTGTATCGGTAAAAAAATTGTGTTGGATAGAATTTTTGTTTTATATATATATTTTTATTTAACTGCTATATTACGTTTATATACACATATATATAAGGATATAATAACCTTAATAATAGTGTTTTATTGAGTTTATCCACAAACATTTAAATTAATAATTAAGATTATATTTCTGAAAAAAGAAGAAAGCTGCAATGTTTCTTCATACTTAAATAAATTACACATTAATATTTATATTTAATTATTATAATTTAATTGTTATAATAGATTATCAAAAATTAAGAGATTGTTAACGGTCACCCAAACTTCACATTGGCAATATATTTTCTTAACTAATAATTCAATTGGAGGGCTAGGGTTTCTTTGATGTTAAGAAAAATTGAGTTTTGCAATAAATTTGATATTTGTTATTAATTAATTGACCCTATTGCTATTAAGACTTTCTTTCAATACCTTTTAGCATATCTAACCATTTTGTCCAAACCTTGACTAAACAGATTTTGATATATAGTAGTGAATGTTTGTTACCCGACAGTCTCCATGTTCTCGAATAGCTGGTCCATATCCTCTTCCTTGATCTCAGCGTCTTCTTCCTGTCCTCTGTCTGTTGTCTGTTCCTCCTTTACTTCTACATCAGGATGTTGCAGTGGGGTGCTAGATGCAGTCTGCACGAGGATAGCACTCAATTTTGATGTTAGGTATTGCTGAAATTTGTTATTATTTTTTTAAATTAAGAATTATATTTAGGATTCAAAACTGCAACTATGAGTTAGTCCTTGTCCCTCTAACTACTAACCTTATCGTGATTTTAATAAATTCTATATTATTTTACATTTTATGCTGGCTAGGACCTAAAATTAATTCTATGAATCTTCTATTATAAAAAAAATGAAAACAACTATTTTTATATCCTTGTTAAAAAATAAATTCCAGTGAGTTAAGAGCAGGCATTAAGACCGTTGGTTGTGTAACATCAATTCTTATTGCAGAACTTGTTTTTATCACTACTAAGTAATAAAATTTGTCAACCATTGCATTCTAAGTACATACCTTGTAAACCAAATCCTTGCTCTCATAACCATGAACTCGGACATGTCTATCCAAGCTGGCACTGATAACACATCCGTCAGCAATACCAATACTGGTTATAGCACCTACAGCACCCTTGTAGCCCTTGTCCAGCTTACCTCTACGTAGGTCAACTTGGTGGAGCTGACCACGGCCAAAGCCTACAAAAACTTGTCTGCAACAAGAAAAAAAAAATATCAAGGTCAGTAAAAAATATATAAAGGTTAATTCAATGTTATCAATATTTTGAAGAACAAAGAATTATGTCTAGCAAAATTAACCAAGAACAATATATAATTGTCATTAACATATAACATTTATTACCTTTCACTAAATCCTTTTGTAATGCAAGTGGCAGCCATTTTCTCAAATTCAACATTACACACTGGTCGTCTTTGGGCACGAGTGTCATATAATCTGTGTATATTACAATTGATTAAATTCGATGTGAAGGTAGTCTGGCTGTAGTTATGACCGCGGCTTGTATATAGAGTTCTCTCACAGAAGTATTTATTAAAAATATGTTATAAAATTAATAATCACCTAACATAACCATGTCTCGAGCACACGGCTAGCTCACTTGGAGAGAGAAAAGCTAGGTCAGTGACCCACACTGAGCGTCGTAGTTGAAGCCAGTCGTGTGGGAGGTTCTTAGCACTGAAGATAGGGTCTGCTTCACCAATCTTATATACTTTCAGATCGTTCTCTTCACCACCTGCAAGTTTTGAATATTATTTTGTTACTATAGTACTTTTAATGTGTACTGAACATAGAGTCTTAGTTTTTTTTCTTAAAATACTTCACTCTTAAAGTTGTATTAAAAGTTTATTTAGTATTTAAAGGATCAAATAAAGAGGTTTATTTCTTATGTGGATAAGGCTGTTATTAATTTTTTTTTGTTTGGATGATAGTATATTCAAGATCATGATTTAAAATTGTGCAATAATAAAATTTGAAATATCAAAAATAGTGAATCCTTTTTACCCGTAGCAAACATGGTTGTATCAACATCAAACACCTTCATCCTATCAATCTTTCCTACATTTACAGCTACATTCTCCTTCTTGCTCCATATTTGCACGACTCCTCCTGACAGGGCTGCGATTAGCCTTCGCTTGTGCTTGCCCAGTCCGACTATATTTCCAGTGCTGAAGTCCGCATTGTATGTCTTAGTGAAGCCTTGCAATGTGTTGTAAACTTGTATCTGTGAAGTACTAGTATTAATCACTTAAATTATGATAGTAATTAATTAATAGCTTTTATAATGCTATATAGTTTTAGAGGTTATCTTTTTGAATATTTATTAAAAAGTTCTTGAGAGTTCTCTAACATTGAGTTATATTAAAATAAATACAATAATAAAGAACCTGTTGATTTTTTCTGCCAATAAGTATCTCTGTCTGTTCAGCATTACCCCAAACCATTGAAGTGATACTGTCATCTTTCTGTAAACTTTTAATTTCTACAAGATTTTCTATACATTTCTTACTGTTTTTTGTCGAGTCTGAGTGATATTTTATGTCTGAAAGAAATAATAAACCTTTAAGTAAAAACAGACTAATGTAACATAGTAAAAAACAGTAAATTCATATAAAAAGGACGAATAAAAATGGTTTTGTTTGCAAGATTGCAATACGCAAGAGGTGTGGGATTGTTTTACTTACGTTTAAAAGAACCTATTTTGCTTGCGACAAATAAGTCAATCTCTTTGTCTTCTTTGACTATCATTTTAATACAGAAATTGAGTCGATTTTCGATATAACATAGTCCATATAATATTTTTTTTTATATTTTATAAATTAGAATCAACAATTCATAACAACTGTCAAACACACGTGAAAATTGACATTGATATTTGATATAAAATCTATTTCAAACCTATTTAGGAGTCTGTATGATCTATAAGATACTATTTTAATAAATTAGAAGCTTTACATTTAAATAAAGCCAATTTCAAGTTAGTTCAGTTTTAACAAAAGGAACTGGAATAGTTAAAGGAAAGTTTTAAAATTTTGATGCCAAAAAGTATATTCTACTGTTTGGCATTTCATTCTCGCAAACACAGTCTGTCGATTGTACATTATCAAGCTCTCTCTATTTGACAAATTAAGTCAACAGTTAATTCTGAAAAGTGACACTTGATAGACAAAAGTTGACACTTGACTCTTGTCATATTGGAAATATTCTGTAGAGTAGATCTTATTTTAATGTTTTAATATAAACAACAATTTAAAAATCAGTATTAAAATAACAGATAAAGGATTATTGTCAACTTTTACAATGATTACTTCAGATTTAAAGGAATTTTCGGTAATTTGCCGGACTTGTTTGTCCAAAGAGAATCTTTATCCAATAATCTCTAATATTAGTAAACAAACCGATGAACAATTTTTAGATTCATTTTTTACTATCACAGGGTTAAAGGTACTACTATTTAATAATTTTATTTTTAATAAATACTTTATTTATATATAATAAGATAAAAAACAATGTTCCTGCTGAGAAGGATTGAAAGATGCCACTTTATGCACCATATAATAGAGTATACCCTTGTCATAAAATACCTGTCCTGCAATTTATTGTAATACCAAAACCACACATGAAGTGATCCAGGTTTAATCCTAGGACCATGTTTTGTCAATTAATGAGTTATATCAGTTATAAAAGGTGCTGAAGAAAGATCGGTTGCAGTATATTAAATATTAATCAATCATTTATCTTTTCCTGATAAATTTTCAGGTTGAAATAGATGATGACCTCCCACAAAATATATGTAGAAATTGTATTGATATTGTCAATAACACAAGCAACTTCAGAACAAGATGTAAAGAAGTAGAAAAAATATTACTCAATACAAAGGAAAAAATAAATAATACAATAAAAAAAGAGACTCTTCTACCTGAAACTGCACCTTATATTGAAAATAAGGAATTGAATATATCAACTGAAGATATAAAATCTCTAAAAATGGAAATGAAAGAAATTGACAATGATGAAAAATATGTCTTGAAAAATAATATAGAAAACAAATCAAATGAAATAATTCACAATGAAATGGAATCAAAAATAATAACAGACAAAAAAGCTAACAAATGTAAACTATATGTTTTTGACATAACAGATTGTAATCAAAAGAGAGTTATTTGTATGTTGTGCCAGAAGAGATTGTCGTTAAAGAGTTTTTGGACTCACATGTCACGGAGTCACCCCGGGGCTGACGAGAGACAGGTCAAGTGTGATCTTTGTGATAATTATATAATGAAATATAAAATGAATCGTCATAAGAAATTAATGCATGGAAACAGTTTCAAATGTAGAGTGAGTATTGAAATAGTATTTTAATTTTTACCCCAAAATTATATTTTGCAGCAATTATGATCAAATATGAAAAAAGTTTCACTTAATGAGTGACTTATCCTTACTCTTAATAAGGCATTTCTTAGTTTATTATCAGCTGAATAGATGGAATGTCTGAATTAAAAATCTTTATTAACAGCTGAATGCATACATATAATATTAATTTTCATTTATACTAATCCTGGTGTTTGAATTATGTGTGTATGTGTCATGTGTCAAGGTATAGATGATACCTGAAAAATATTAAATTTTACCCAATAGGAAGAAGCCGCATTTTTAATCCCATGTCTGTTACTTGTTGTAAATAGCTTATTTTCACTAAATTCATCGATTTATATAATTAAAAAAGGTCATGGCCAAAGTTCAAACAGTTTAACAATGATCTTGTATGTACCGATTCTATTACATATTGCATATTTAAGTTCTGCAAAAGCGAGTTCAAGATGAAAGACTTATTAGTGGAACATGTTATATCTTGTCCAAAGAAGAAGAAACCTAAGGATTATGAAACTGTATGTGAAAGAAGATTAAATGTATCAATTGTTATTTTAAAAGTATATTTAGTTATTTATCTATCATTTTCAAGAGTCGTGGGATGGTTAAATGTGAAGTCTGCCAGAAGACGATGCAAAAGGGAAGTCTTAGAGTTCACAAGGCGATAAAACATGCTGGTTTGGGACCGGTTTGTGATGTAAGTATAAACAGTATAAAAATTATAAAATTTTTATTATAATTATTGAAGATTTCATCAACATGAATTGGGACTCGAACCTGTGTCTTCTGGGAGATTACTAGCGACGTTACGCCAAATGAGCCTTTGTGGTTCTGGGTAGGAATGTTGCTCATAAGACCATTCTAGATATAGGTAGGTGTAATAAGTAAGCTCTTGATGACTAATATGTACCGGAGCTCTGTAACTGTCTCTCACTCTAGTTCGATGCCTGTATTAGAGCAGCTGGTGTTATATCAGTCGTCCACTTCCATTATCGCACTGCACATTACCGTGAACAATACCACTCCTATCAGTTTCCTGGTTATCAAGTTACATTGCTCTCAGAAACATATTATTATTAATGGTCATGATTTATTTATTTTATATTTATTTGAAACACTAATTAAGTAGAGCTTGTTTTTAAAATAAGTTTCTTAAGCCGTGTCATTGATAAAACCTCTTAATTTCAGAATCGTATTAGACACAGAAAAAGATTCTTGTAACGTTCTTGTTTTGATAGTTTTAAATTAATAATCTAGCATTATTTAACAATTTGTTGTAGCATTGTGGGAAGAGATTCGGCAACAAATTGAGATTGGACGAACATTACAGAGCAAAGCACGGCTACGAGAAGTTTAAATGCACACAATGCGATTTTCAAAGCTCTTCCATCATCTTTTTAAAGGTAATTATATATTTTTTACCGATTTTATTTAAGGTGAGTGTCTTTTTTGCTTGAAGAAATCTAAAGATAAATTAGAAAGTGGATTACCAGGTGCTAGTGGTGTTTATGTTATGAACATATATCTTATAAAAATGTTTAGAACCATGAGAGACGCCACAAAGGCGAGAAGCCCTTCGTATGTGAGACATGTGGTGCGGACTTCCACGCTGCCTATCTTCTTGTACAGCACAGGCACTCTCACCGGACTGACAGGCGCTTTAAGGTATTATATTGTAATTACACACGCACGCACGCACGAATGTACGCACGCACGTACACACGCACGCACGCACGTACAAACACACGTAGAAAAGTAGAAGTGGTTGGTTGTAATAACCTAACATGATTTGACGGTGGTAGTATGAAGTAACATCGTCTCAAAGATTATGGAGAAAACTGGATGTCCAAATTTCTGTTCCTTCAGGAATATCAATGCAAGCATCTTTACGTATTTGCAAAAATAAATGTTAAATGATATTAGTACATATTCCTTTTATACATAAAATTGAATATTGAATCACATATTCTTTGTATCACAGTTCCACAGGGGAATAAAATGATACTTTCAAAAAGTTTTTTTTTTTAATTTATCAGCTTCCCCGCTCAGAGGAAAAGAGAGGGGATCTGAAATTTTGAGGGGTAGTTTTGGTCCCAAGTTTTATGAAAAATCTAATCAATAATTTAAAAAAAACCTTACCTGTATTAAATACCCATTCTTAAAAAGTGCGATGCAAAAATTTTTTTACGATTAAATAGTATTTGTCCAAAATAGGTTTACCGGCATACATTGGCTTTTGTCTTGGTAAGGTAGAAAATTTTTCGCGACGAAATAATGAAAAAACGGCGAAAATTCGGCTATCTAAAGTACCTATGACTAAGTTAAAAGTTTTAGATAAAAAGCTAAAGCGAGGTTAAAGTTCCCAAAGAATAAAGTATTTTTGCAATATTACTGGCTGTAGACAGAAATAATGTTGTATATTTTATCAATTACATAAATAGCTAATTTGACAAGTAGTTTTAGAAAGACCTAATTTTATTATATTATAATAAATGGTAAATAATAATCTGTAGTGCGACAAATGCCCAGCCAGCTTCAAGGCCAGGAACAGCCTGCACACACACACGCGCGCGTGTCACACACAGACGCGAGTGTCGTGCAGCGTGTGTGCGCGCGCGTACAGCTGTCGTCACTACGCACTCAAACACATGCGCGCCGTGCACAGATTTACGGGGCCCGTGCCACCGTTACACACACAGACAGCGCACGATGTTGTCAATAATAAATAATTTATATGATATATTGTTTTGTTTTATTTAAAATATCCTTGTTTTTTTTAAAAAAAATCAGTTGGAAATCAATTTAGTTTGCATTTTGAAAATAATTATTACTTCACTTATGAAACTTCAAACTCTTGTTTAGTTCCTAGTTTCTAGTGTAGTTTCTAGTTGGTCAAACTCTAGTTGACGTTTCATAACTCTAGTTGGTCAAACTCTAGTTGACGTTTCATAACTCTAGTTGGTCAAACTCTTATTGACTTTCCATAGGTCCCTAGTTGACGTTTCATAAAGTAGGTTTATGGGTAAAAAGATCTTGTACTTTAAACGTAGACTAGACCCAGTATCGTATTCTACATTATGATGATATTCACTACTTTACTATGATACTTTACTGATCAACAGAATGCATCTTGAACAGGTTATAAATTATAATTTGCATTTCAAAAAAGGAAGGCCTAATAATTATTACTATTTATTACTGCTTGTAAACAAAATGCGTTTTCAAGTATGTTTTTTTATAAATTGACACTAGTCGACCGGTCCTGAGGTCCTGAGTCACTCACAAAATGGCCATCACGAAAGCAATTAACGTTGGTGCATCCTTATTATTGTTTTCTGGGGCAGGTCAGCACGGTGGTCGTTTTCTTTTTAAATATTAAGTGGAGTTTGAAAAGATGAATCTTATTTGGAACCGGCCCTTATTAGGTGGATTCACCTGATTTATAAAAATATATAAAAAGTGTCTGATATACGTTTAAAAAAAAAAATAAGAAAAAAAATATTTCGAAAAATAAATGGGGTTTAAAAACAAAACAAAGCCTTAAGTTTTATTTAATTTATTTAATTTCTTTATATATGTATGTGACAACATTATTAATGCGGGGTTGTTATAAAACTTAGTATTCGTCGTGGAAGGGGTGCTCTGGGTGATGGACACTGAAAACAAGTAATAGGATTTACTTTATCTTTATCATATTCTAGATTATTTTAGAAATCTATATAATGTAGAACTAATGTAGAACAATATATATTTCAAAATACTTACTCGCCCAAATTACAATATCTGAAATTGCATTCTAGCGCGCCCATAATTTTCATATCCTCTGGGGATAGCTTGAAATCAAATATATTGATGTTTTCTTCCATTTGATATTTAATCGCCGATTTCGGGATAACTATCAAGTCTCGTTCTACTGCGTATCTATTAAAATAAGTGTATTTAACTCCCTCATACCTAACCTAACCTAACCTACCTGAGGTATGCCTCAAATCGTTGAGAATTGATGGAAATTACAGATTTTTGAATAATATTAAATAAAATCAGATACGAATAATTACCGAGATAAAACATTCTTATTATGATATTGCGGAGAAAACTTTACAAAACCTCACATTTCTATATATCTGATTGTGTATATCTTACCTTATAAGCACTTGAACCAAGCTCTTGCCGTATTTATCAGCGATAGGCTTGATTCTTTGATCTTCAAACAGCACTGGGTCTGTGGGTTTAGCCCAGGGCCTCTCCGGTGATCCCAAGGGAGCGCAAGCGGTGACTTGGATACCAAGAGAGTTGCAGTAGTCGATAAGCTTGACTTGATTGAGGTAAGGATGGACCTCGATCTGTTTGTAAATATAGAAAGGTGGTGGTGAGGTCTTCCTAAATATTTTTAGTTTATTTTATATTATATTATTATCTGTATAGTACAGATGACAGATAGGCGCGGATCTAAGGAGAGGAGGGAGTGGAGCTACGCCTCATGTTCACCTTTGGCGAGCTGATGATATTGAGCAGGTATGAAATATGCGTGCTTTTCACAAATACGGTTTTGGTCTGAAAAATGACAGAAAATTGGTAATTTGATATAGATTGTAATTTTTCAGTTTAAATAAATACCCGTCCTGGACCAAAATTGGTCACCTTAAATCAAATTTTGTGTCCGGTCTGTGTCTCTTGCCTTGCCTTAGTAAATTTATGTTTTTATAAACATACCTGTAAAACGGCAGGCTTTATCCGAGCGACTTTCATAATTCGATCAATCTGTCGTTTGTTGAAGTTGGAGAAACCAATGCTTTTGGCGAGTCCTTTATCAACGAGAAATTCCATGGCTTTCCAGATGTCCACGAAATCAACATTTCCAGGAACACCGTTTCTATAGTCATCATACGTTTCTAGTTTGAGTCCTTTCTGAAATAAATAAACTACTGCATAAAGCTGTACAATATCATAAATTATAATAAAAGTAATAAAGAAATTTATTTCAGACATCATAGCTATGTCAGTACAATAGTATAACGTCCTCCAATTATATATTTTATTTCATAAAGTAATAATAATAATATAAAGATGCAGGCATCTAAAAAGTACCAGGTTTTTGGAAATTCCTATAAATCAATTTTGGGATGTGTGTGGATTTATAAGACATTATTATTAGATAAACTATTTATATTTAAGAATAATAAGGTAGATAATTAAATTGAAATTTGTTAGACATTGTATTACAGAAAAATCATGCAATATTCGCCTGGACATGGCCCAAGAGTTGATCCGTTTCTAAATTACCAATTTGAGACCTGTAGAGGCACGAGTAGATTCTGACATGTTTGTCCATGTGCACGAGCAGCTAGAGTACAGACAGGTCACGACCTTCAAAAGTAATATCCTCCTAATAATTTTTTTTACAAACATTTTTAAAATATCCACCTGATACGACTGCGGCCAATGTATCATGTACAGGTCTAAGTACTCCAAGCCCAGGTTCTGAAGACTATTCCTTATTTCCACTTCCACTAACTCAGGTCGATTGGAGTAGGCAGGTAGTTTCGATGTAACGAAGATGTCCTCTCTGTACAAACATACAGTATTCACCGGTATTTTAAGAATGATTTTATATAAAGTGTCCTAACTCAGGTGCTGATGATTCTCTTGTTAAAAAGGTCGCAAATAATCTTAGAAAAAAAAACATATATGTAGTACTCTATTATGAATCTGTTTATTATTAATAAAATCACCTCTTAATAGCCCCCTCTTTTATCTTATCTGTAAAAGCGGCGCCGATTTTATTCTCATTACGGTAGGCGGCAGCGCAGTCAAAATGTCTGTATCCGACATCTATCGCGGTCTTCATTATTTCCGTTACTGGTTCCGGCTGAAAATTAAGATACTTTTGGCTGAAAACGTTCAGACAGCATCTGTTTTTACCACTAATTACTTCAGTAATTTATATTCTATTATAATTTCGATTTATTTAGATGTGAATCTAATTTTATTTAAAAAAGGTAATAAAAGTTATTTTAAGTAATAATTTTTATAAGTTAAATATGACAAATCAATATATGATAATAAAAAACGTTCAATCTACAAGTGATTTATAAATGTAATTTCATTAAATGTTTTATTATAAACAAGTGTAATATACATATATGTATATATCTATATATATGTATCTATGATACTGGAGGAAGGTCACGTAAAAAGCATGAGGACCCCCCGGAGGGCATGTATGAAGAGGTTGATGTCTGTGGCTGAGGCGAAAGAGGTACCTATGCAGGGACCGTAGCGTTTGGCGCTCCGTCGTCTCTGACTACCCCGCAAGGGATATGGCGTGAAGCTAAATAAATAAATAAATAAGTAAGTGTAATACTTCGAATCATTTGAACAAAACACATGACATAGTTAAACCAAGATCATATAATCTATATATATCTTATAGAATAGTAAAGAAATAAAATTGTAAACAATAAAACATTTATTATTTATGTTTGATTATCTGTTAGTTTCTTAACACGTCAAACAATAATTTAATTACGGATTTGGCTGTTTTTCGTTTAATTGTTATGTTTCACTGAAGAATAATTCTCATTTCTATGGAAAAACACAAAGATTACATTATTACAATAAATTTTCCACTCAATCTTTAGTTGGCGATAAAAAAATCGTAATTATCGCGTGTAAAAATTAACCAAACACACTACAATAATCAATATACTTTAATGAGCAAAATGTAATGGTACTGACAAGCGAGAATAATAATATATAAAACCTTATACACATAACTATTACCTAGATTAAAAACAAAAAAAGTTACCTACCCTGAGATTTAATCTGTGTCAGGTAATTTATGCCACCCCCTATTTGTCTAGGTATTCACATTTTTATGAAAAAAAAAATGTGAATAGAAAATTACTTTATAATGACTTGTATTGGTTGAGCTGAGCGTAACCCAAGCTTTTAACCGTTTGGGAAACTTCTTTTGAAGCAACATCACATTATAACTACTGAACCGATTTGAACGAACATTGTCAGAGCTGTAGCTTGGGAATGGGAATGTTTTAAAAAAACAAAATTCCGTTCAGAAATGATGGTCAATAAAATGTTTCTCCCATAGACTTAATTTTATTAGAACCTCCGCGCGCTTGCAGATCGTCAACGTAGAAATACGCTTATAAGCAACATGACATAAAATAAAACTAAATAAAAGAAAAAATCACTACTAAATAAAACAAAAAAAAAATAAAATTATATTATGTTTTATTTAAAAGGGGAGGAGGCTCGTCACAACTCTCGCAGCGCACGGCGGTTGATCCTAGTTTACATTATTCATTATTTTCAAACAAGTAACATGTAACAAGTATAATGTATCGTTACTTACAAGCCAAGTTCCGAATCCGATTATAGGGCAGGAATGACCGTCGTTAAAAGTAACTCGTGGCACTACTGCCATTTTGTATTAACCTCTCCGCGTGCAGTGGTTTATTGCAGAGCTTCTACCAGACTAACATATTATATACGGGTAAGGTATTTGTAATATTTTAATCTGAATAATTTTATCGCTATAGGTAGTTAAACAAAACAATATTGTTATTTAGATTATTTAACACACACATATGTAAAGCGACCGTGAGTATATTAGTGTAAAAAATTGTTTGAAAACAAAAAGCCATTTTGCGTTTCTTACTATGTTTGAATTTTTTGTAAGTCATACCAATTGCTTTCCTCTGTTCCTGTATTCACCTGATAATAACGGTAAAATTGAATTTTTATTTATCTGTACAGGCACGGAATTGCCTAAGTGGAGTAAAAAGTTCCTACTAGCCTTTTCTTGAAGCGATTTAGGCCATTTTCAAACCTCTGTAACTTCTTTGTAAGAAATCTAGAAAGTTTAAACTTTCAGTAACCAAGAGAGTGTTATATAACTAGATATATATCGAAAGTACATTTAACTTGAACCAGTAGTTTAGGAGTTATTGTAATTCCTTTACCTAGTCCCTTCTGACACTGATTCACTGACTGACTCACCGGTAATAAAAATAGAAGTGGTACTTCCCGTTAATCTGGAGAGCTGTTTTTATAAAATGAGTTTTCGGTTTCTATTCAAAGAAAAAACTATCAAATCTTTAAAAATGGAGTACTTGACGTAAAATATTATCTTACTAAATGCACAAGTCTCACAACGTCGTAAAAAGTTATTAAATGAAACTTAGCAAATCCATCCGGATACATCATTTAATTTTAGGATAAAGTATTCTATTTTTTCTTTTGAAAATATCTCTATGCAAAATGTCATCAAGATCATTTTGGTGGTTTAGATGTGAACGGATAACAGACAGATAGTTACTTTTGCATTTATAATATATGTCATAAAGTCTTTAGCATTCATTTGCCAAGTCACTCTAATCAGGAAGATGTAAAAAATATAATAATATTGATCATCTTCTTCCTGCCCTTATCCCATTTTGGGGTCGGCACAGTATGTTTTTTCCTTCCATACTCTCCTGTTACTCGTCATCTCTGTGCACACTCCCTTCTTCTCCATATCGTCTTTCACGCAATCCATCCATCTTTTCTTCGGCCGTCCTCTACCTGTCCATCCCTCTACTGCCATACCTAGCACTCTTTTGGTCACGTGCCTTTCATCCCTCCTCATAATATGCCCATACCATGACAGAGGGCTACCTCTAATTTTTTCTGTCACTGGCGCCACTCCTAAGCTTCCCCTAATATACTAATTTCTTTATCTATTCCTCCTTGTCACCCCACACATCCATCTTAACATTCGCATCTTACATGCAAACGCTTTTCATCCATCACCTTCATCGCCCAGCGCTCAGATCCATACATAACGACAGGTCTAATGATGTTTTTATAAATTCTCCCCTTTAGTTTAAGGGGAATTCGGGCATCACATTTCGTCCCAGTGACTTGTCGCCATTTCATCCATCCCGTGTTGATTCTGTGCTTTACGTCCTGGTCAATATTGCCATCGCTTTGAATCAGAGAACCAAGATAGCGAAGCTCCGAGCAGACTGGTAATGGTACTCTGTCGAATAAAATAGGAACAAAACCGGAGACACCGCCGAAATCGCAGCACATGTGCTCTGTTTTTGTTCTGCTCACTTTCAGGCCGACACTCTCCAGCTTTTGTTGCCATTTTACCAGTCTAGTCAGTCTCTGCATCTCAATTCCATCCTCGCTGACAAGAACAATATCATTAGCAAATAGCATGCACCAGGGTGCCTCTTCCTGTATGTCCAATGTCAGCGCATCCATTATCAACAAGAAGAGGTAGGGACTCAGAGCAGACCCTTGATGCAAACCTACTGCCACATTGAACTTGTCGGTGTTTCCAGCGGCCGACCGGACTTGTGTACTAGATCGACTGTACATTGCACGAACCAACTCCACATACTTCCCAGGTATACCCTTCTCTTTAAAAGCCCACCATATCAGATTACGGGGAACCCGGTCGTATGCCTTGAGATCAACGAACACTATGTGCAGTTTCTTACGTCTGTATTTCTCACTCAACTGGCGAAGAGCGAATACAGCATCCGTCGTACCCCGACCAGGCATAAAACCGAACTGGTTCTCCGAAACATCACTCTCGTCTCGCATTCTTTTCTCTATCACTTTCTTCCACATTTTCATAGTATGTGACATGAGCTTTATACCCCGATAACTCTTGCAGTCTTGTATATCACCTTTATTTTTATAAATGGGCACTAGGTCACTATTGCACCATTCATCAGGGATCATTTCTTCATGCAACAACTTATTGAAAAATAAAGCCAGCCACTTATACCCATATTCATTTAAAACCTTCCATACCTCCACTGGTATCGCATCCGGCCCTACAGCTTTTCCATTCTTCATACCTTGCACAGCCGCTTTCACTTCATCATCGGTCACTTCTTTCACTAATCCTTTATTTACCGGCTGGTTTTACAAAGCTCCAGTCCAATCATTTTCTTCATTCATAAATGTTTCAAAATATACCTTCCATCTATTTTTTATATCCTCATCTCTCATCAACACCTTTTTTCCAGTATCATCTTTTATGCATTTTACATGTATGAGATCTCTAGCATTCTTCTCCCTACGCTTTGTTATCCGGTAGAGTTCCTTTTGACCTGCAGGAAACTCTAGCGACCTATATAACTCTTCTTGCACTTCAGCTCTAGCAATGGCTACAGCTACTTTCGCTCTCTTCTTACATCTTTTATATAACATTTTCATCTCCTCTTTCATACTTTCATTATCATCCGGTACTTCCTGCCATTACTTAAAAGAATCTTTCTTCTCTTTCAGAGCCTTTTGCACATCTCCATTCCACCACCACGTTTCCTTATTTATCACACCTTTTCCTTTCGTTTCACCTAATACATCTGACTTTGACACTTTGCCACAATTTTAATCCATCCCGCTATTTCGTTCCAACTATCGTTTAAGGATGTCACTCTTTTTTTAAATTTACTCGCACATTCTTCCTTCTCTAACAAATACCATTTTATTTTAGGTGGGGGTCGTTTCTTGAACATATTTGTACGCACTACTTGTTTAATTTCCATGATGAGGAGCCTATGCTGTGAGACTACACTTTCGCCCGGCACCTCGTACCTTGCAGTTTTTGACGCAATTGATTTTATTTCTTCTTATTAAGAAATAATCAATCTGCATCTTATGGCGGCCACTTTTGTATGTAATTAGGTGTTCTTCCCTCTTTTTGAACCAAGTGTTGGATATAGCCAAATTGAAGGCTAGCGCGGCCTCGAGCAAGGCCTCACCCTCGTCATTACGGTGACCGAAACCCCAACCACCATGTACTCTTTCATAACCATCATTCATACATCCCACATGCCCATTAAAGTCACCCCCAACATATATCTCCTCATTGTCCGGAACATCCATCATCACAGAATCAAAATCGTCCCAAAACTTCTCTTTCATCCTATTATCACGTCCGGTGTGAGGAGCGTACACACTTAATACATTAATGATTAAATCTTCAAAAATAATTTTTACAGCAATGATTCTATCACTCACCCTGTTCACCCCCGTCACACACTCTTGAATTTCTCATCAAGCATAATTCCAACACCATACCTTTTTCCATCATTCCCGCAATAATCAAACTTCAATCCCTCACCAATCTCTCTCGCTTTTGATCGAAATGGAAGGGCCATTTCGTTTCCTGTAAACATGCTACCTTTATTCGTCTTCTCTTCAACAGATCCGCAATTTCTCTTCCTCTTCCAGTCATCGTACCAACATTCCAACTTCCAAATCTCAGTTTTACATCCCTTTGATCCCGGGCTAGATACTCGCGTGGCACCGGTATTACCATACTGCTTTAAATATTTGGCTTTGTTTCACGGCCGGCCGCCTTCCTGACGCCAACCCTTCTTGGGAAAAAGAATTAAATTAAATTAAATTACAAATCAATATACAACATAAATAACATAACAATTACAAAAAATTTCATAACAGTAACAACAATAATAAATTAAATATTTTCAATACATTCAATAATAACAATTAAACAATTACAAAAGATGCAAATAACAATTACCAATATAAATATTACAATTAATTCAATTCAATTCAATAATAATAATTAAAATTAATAATAATAATAATAATAATAATTTATTTATTTTCAGGACCAGCCCATTTAGTGTTAGTAACAATATTTCTTATTAACTAGTGTTAGTACCATCAAAAAGTTACAAATTATAAAATCATTTTCTTGTGTATAACATCCCAGTCAGCATCTAAGTCAGAAAGATTTCAGTATGAAGTCCTATAAAAAACTTCTTGCAGAAGTCCTAATATGACATCTTAAACAGCTCATTTTTAAGAGCTCATAATTCAGAGCTCTTAATGAATCCTTAATTCGATTTTTTGACATCCAAATGAATATTTTTTTCTGACCTCTTTTTGAATTGCACACTATGAGTTCTTGTAGACATAATAAATAAGACTTCATTTTTATGACGTTATGAAGTACTCTTTTTTTTCACTTCTAAAAGAATTTACATTATTAACTCTTACAGCATTCAAAATAGAGACGCCATATTCATGATTTCGTCATGAACTGTTTGACGCATGCGTAAAATCTTGTAATTCTATACGTATATAATATTTATTTATTTTTGTATTCTAACCTGCTAGTTTTGATAAATATTCAATATATCAGAGAATAATTAAGTTTTTGTTAGTATATTTTAAAAAGCAATCGTGTTATTAAATTTGGTTGCTTAAATCAATTATACTTTTTTGATAGTTGAGTGGTTTTCCTTATACAACTTGATATAACAGTAAGTAAATACATGCATTTTTTGATACTGGGAGTATTATAGTTCGTGTAATACGTGGTATTGAACGTATTCATAAGTGTTGCATACAAAAAATCTCCAATGCTAAAATAATTGTTTTGTATTTCCCATAATTTTATTCATTTAATTTCTAGAAATATCAGGAATTGAAGAGAAAAAAAACGCTAGTATGGACAATGATGTTCGAATAGCAAAAAGTTCATGTCAGCCAAACGAATTCAGTGAAACCGAAAGTTCGAATGATTTGGAGAATCAACT
Organism: Melinaea menophilus ssp. n. AW-2005; assembly: GCA_918358695.1. Lineage (NCBI taxonomy): Eukaryota > Metazoa > Arthropoda > Insecta > Lepidoptera > Nymphalidae > Melinaea > Melinaea menophilus. The sequence continues at coordinate 3,583,098 of OU911040.1, read as the reverse complement.
AGCATCTAGTTCTGCAGGCGAGTCCAATAATAATTTAAAAAAGATAAATGAAGTTAACCAAAATAGTGCTGCAGCTGGTTTTACGGGCTTAAACAAAGATACGACAAATGAAGTTGACACTTCTACTGGACAGTCTGTAACATGTAATTCCAATTGCTGCTGTAAGTATCAATTGATTTTGTTATTGATCTCTCGAATTTTCTGATTTTATCTTTGTTTCATTAAAATTGGTTTTGGAAGAAAATTTTCAATTTCTGTATAGTAAAAAACATATTTGTTTTTTTTAACAGCTGCATGTCGATCGGTGTTATATTCCGTTTCTCGTAAGCTTGACACATTGTTGAATATTGTAGGAGATAATCCTTGGCCAAATACGATTAGAGCATCAGACGTACTGCCAAACTTTCCAATATGTAAACATGAAGATTTGGTAAAATTCAACGATTTATTAACAGATAAAGAAGCAGCACGCACTCAATACGTAATTACTTTTTCTATTCTGGTGAATGAAGCCAAATTTTATGGTTGATTTGTTTTTTAATTAATTTTCGCCTTTTACAAAATATTAATTTATGAAGATTTTTTACTCTAATGCAAATATGAAATTTTGACTTTTAAAATTTTACAAATTCAACAAGTTCTTACGGTCTTTTACTTATTATCATTTTTACTTGCAAATTAACTACATCATCAACCATGAAACTACATAATAAAAAAGAAGAAAGAAGGAATAGCTGCCTTTAGACAAAGTTTTTCAACAGTATATATTCATTATACATGCTTCTGAATTTTTTCATGCTACTAAGAAAATGTTATGAATAATGCTAATAAAGACGCTATTGCTTATTACTGTCTAACTTGAATAATTTTCTTATGGACATCGATTATGCAATATATAATTTTTCAGGAGGATTTTATAAAACAACGACGACATTTAGATGGGAAAAAATGTATTCGAATCGTACTGGGACATATTTTATCAGATGAACTCAGCTGTAAATTATCTTGGAGTGGTCAAAAAAATACGATTAAAGTTGAAAAAATGCCATTTGTGAAATATTTGAGAGGTAAGCACACAATTTTAAGCTAAAATAACTTTGACCCCTAATGAAAAAAATATTGAAGTATTTTTTTTAAAATATAAAATCTTATAAATATTGCATAATGCTTTAAAATGCCATTCGGCATCCGAAATGGTAGTAGATTACTTTCATACTTCATACTCATTTCTATTTCTAAACTCAAACAATATTCCTCTCAGGATCATTTCAATGAAATTTTACTCTCGTCGTCATTTTGTTTAATTTGATAGTAGTTATTTGATATTAGATAAAAACATTTATAATTAAACTGTATTGGAATTTTACTCACTGAATCCAAACTATTGCTGTAACAAACAAGCAAATGATACTGTACAAAAAAAATATTTTACTTCTGACAAAATACTTTGATTTTTTAAAATTAATTACAAATGATATATCTATAGATAAATCATAGCAATCGATTTTGTTTTATAAAAGTTAGAGCCTACATATTAAAAAATATAAGAAGAATACGAACAAAAAAAAATAATTAAGAATTGGGAAATCTACTTCTTTTCTTCTTTTTTAACAGATTTACTTACTTATCTTTAAAAATAATTCTTACAAGCAACATTTATGCATCTTAATATGATTATTTATTATTTTTAGAAACTGTCACTGCTACATCACGGTCTTCTCTTGATGAGTGCAAGCAATCAATCATGTCCTGGATGCAGCACGCGAATGACCGAATAAAAAAAATCGACAAAATTCATGCATAACCCTCAATAATTTTTAAGTTTTTTTTTTATATATCAAACTAGCATTACCAGCTTCATTATTTTATACCTTCTTTAATATAGTTTTTGATAAAAAAATAAAATAAAATTATGTTCCGAACAAATTGTTGAAATTATTCAAGTATATCGAGTACTTGCATGTCTCGGTTTTTGACATTTTATTTAAATTTAAAGAGATGTTTTTTATAATTATTTTTAAACATTGCCACTGCATAAGATTTTGTTGTTGGAAATTTCCTTATAGTATATATATTTGAATAATATAAGCATATGAGATATTTAGTAAATTGAAAGTTACATTTTGGAGATTCAAAAATTTATATAAAATTTCAATAATCGATATATTTACCCTACTAACTAATATCCAAAAAAAGAGTTCTAAAAGAAATCATATTTAAGACTTCTTAAATATGAATTCCATTTAACCTCTTTTTTAAGAACTCAAAAAAGCAATTCATTACGAAGTCTTTTTATGAATTCAATTAAAAGAGCTAATTAAGTATTCATTTTCACGAGTTCGTAAAAATGAGCTCTATTTCAAGAGGTCCTAAGATGTACGTTAGGTGGCGCATTCGACTTCTTCAGGAGGTCTTGAGAACGTCTTTCTGACTTAAGATCTGACGTCCAAATCAGAAATCTGAGCTCATTCAGAATAACTTAATACGTCATTTTGCTATCTGGGATCCTAGGGCGACTTTATCCCCTGTTAGGCAAGCGGAGTAAAATGTCCCTTAGGAATAAGGCCACACTTTACAAAGCCTGCATACGCTCCGTCATGTCCTATGCAAGCGTTTCCTTCGCTCACGCGAACCTGAAGCCCCTTCAGGTGCTTCAGAACAGATTCATGCGGCTCGCCACTGGGGCACCGTGGTTTATGCGTAGTATCGACTTGCACAGAGACTTAGACCTACCGACGATCGCACAGTATTTCAAGGGGCTCTCCAAAAGCTACTTTGACAATGCTGTGGGACACCCAAACCCGCTGGTGGTTAAGGCCACAGGATACACGGCCCGTAAGACTCGTAAAGTCAGAAAGAGAAGACCCAAGTCGGTACTTTTCGATCCGGACGACGCGATTACGTTAGGGAACGCTACGTAAAAGCGGCAAAGCGAACATAAATACTACACGTACACACACACACAGCGTCTTCGCCGGCGAAGACGAGGCCCCCATCCTAGCACGTTGCTCCGGCGTTCTGCCGTCGGAGGACGTTAGTGTCAAACCCTAACCTACATCCAACCCTCGCTTCCCACCTAACGGCGTCCTGAGCCGTGGTCCGAGCCTCACAGGAGGCGCCCTCAGGACGCGCGTTCCCCTGGGGCCCTTCAGGCCCCCCTTTTTCAAGGGCGGGTCTCTGCACCCGTCCATTCCACCGGTGACGCTGTCATGGCCAGTAGGGCTAACAGCAGAGACACACAAAAAAAAAAAAAAAAAATGTGCAACCGAATCCACCGATGCATCAGTCATAAGTCATCCGTGTGCGCCTCCGCAAACATGCCTGAGGCACTGCACTGCCGCGACAGCCCCATCAAAACCCTGAATGCGTCGTTATACTTAAATTAAATATCGTCGTTATAATTAAAATTAATATTGAGGCTTTAATAATTAATGTCAAAAATGATTCATAAATATTGAATTACTATTTAAACTGAATTCGATACACAGAGAATTTAGTAAATATTCTTTTCATTTATTTTGTTATAAACGATTTTGAGACCTTACATATTGTCTTTTCTGAAAAACTTTCTTCTTTCCCATTTCTCTTACGGTCTTTAAGTTATTTCCAATTAATCTCTTATTCTCTTGCTTATTAATATGGTTTGCCAAAATTGATAAAATATCGTCAATAGATAAAGCGACCTCTTCTGTAATGTTGACAATCTTAGATATGGCAGCGCTGGATTCAGATGACAATTTTAAAACCATTATTTTGTATTGTTCTACGTCGCTATCATCTTCTGTTGGTTTTGACTGCAGCCAATCGTAGTTTGACGTCCGATTCGATCTCCGAGAAGCAATCGGTGAAGTCTTTGATATGTAATTGTACCATATAAAATATAATAGACAGTTACTCAAGATGGACACTAGATAGAGCTATTCACAATCTTTGTATAATTATATTGTATAACATAATAAAAGGTTTAACTTTAGTTTAATGTAGTTCGTTTATAAAATATTTGAAGAAGTCATCAAATATCATTATCATTATTATTATTATCACTATACACTCACATAAGCCGAGAACAATGTTATAAAATTATGTGTGGGTATATTGTATCTCACAGCTGATAGTCAATAAATTAACAACATTGTAACAGTCTTAATGCACAGTACCGATGGTGACAGCAATTCACTAATAGTCTTAAATAACACTTAATTGCAGTACTTTTACTGTTATTTATTTACAAAAATACCAAGAGGTAAAAAAAAAATGAGGTCAGATGTCAACGACAGTTACGTATATTGATATAGTTACAATAAAATGTTGTTAGTAAACTAACAAGGTAATTATACCAAAGTGGTTGGATAAGTGCACCCATACTCGTAGATGGGTATACTGAATTAACAGACTTGATTTAGATTTGATTTCATAACTTTGCGATTGACGACGACGATTTGAACGACGGACGTTGCGATTCTTGGGCATTTATTAATATTTTATGTTAATGATGGAATATTTTTTTCTTTCTCTATTGTATTTAAGCAAGTAATCTCAAAACTGTTATTACACCTATCCCCCGATTTACACGGTACACTTGTTTTAAACGTTTTCGATTTTACATTTTTTTGTGTACACCTAAAAATATTGAAATAAATCACAACTGTTAAATAGCAAAATTATGCATTTTCTGCAAGCTTTTCGATTCACACGGTTTTGACTTGAAAAATTTTAATTTTCGATTTACATATTTTTCTCAGGAACGTATCCACGTGTAAATCGGGGGATAGGTGTATTTATAAAAATATAAGAATTTTTAAACGATAAAGTATTTTAGGTTGGGAATAAATGAAAAAAACTTTTAAGTTATATTTGATATATTTATTATATATTTAATAACTTTATTAATGTGGATTTCTTATAAAACTTAATATTCGTCGTGAAATGGGTACTCAGGATGATGACCGCTGGAAAAAAGATAATTTACCATTTATCATCAGGTTTGGAGCTAACATAATATATTTAATTAATTCATAATATGTAATATATATGTTTTGTTACAAAAATAAAATCGTAGCGATTTCATATTTAAATAATTAATGCAATACTCACTCAGACATAGTACAAGATCTAAAATTGCATTCCATATCAAAAATCTGTTTCATTTCGTCGGGTGCGAGTTCGAAGTCGAAAACCGAGAAATTATTCTCGAGACGACTCTGAACCGACGTCTTTGGTATCGCAATATTGCCACGCTGTATGGCGAATCTGTTCACGATATTTCATGAATTTGAATGACATTTAATCAATTATATTTCATAGGATGTTTACTTTATTAGTATTAGTAGTGCCACATAGGATTTAAGACTTTAAATAGGTGTTATGCGAAAATCCTTCTACCTTGACAATCTTTGTTTGATATTGGGATCGACTAATAATAATTAATATTGATATTTCATACATTTAAAGCAGGTTATTTTATGTTTTTTGACTTTTTAGCATATTACAATGTTGCAGTGCAGAATATAATAAATATTGGATTAATGGAAATCGATGTACATTTTAGAATTTTTACCTGATAAGTATTTGCGCCACGCTTTTGCCATGTTTTTCAGCGATGGGTTTGAGTCTGGCATCTGTAAGTAGGTGTGGTTCGGTAGGCTTGGCCCAAGGTCGGCCAGGACTGCCCAGGTTGGCGTAGGCGACGATTCGAATGCGCAGGGAATCGCAATAGTCGATGAGTTTCAAATTGTTTAGATATGGCGTTACTTCGATCTAATTGGAATAATTAAAGACTTGTAAAAGTTATTTAGAAATAAATTAGGATCTGGGTTTAGAATCAGAAATGTCAGATCAGTTGCATTCTTCCAAATAGGAGGATGGAGGAAACGCTCGAGAATTTCAATGGATGCTCATCAAATATGTGTAAGGGTATCATTTGGAAGTTAATATATTTTGGTCCAACCAATATTATACCTGTAATACAGCTGGTTTGATTCGCGCCATTTCTAACACCCGGTCGATCTGTCGTTTATTGAAGTTAGAGAGACCAATGGTCTTGGTGAGTCCTTTATCAACGAGGGTCTCCATCACTTTCCATGTATCAACATAATCAACACAGACAGGCTTGGACCTTTCGGGGCCTACTTCCAGTGGATCGAAACCTTCCTGGGGAAATATAAATTCAAGGAATCTATATAATTTATCTCGAAATGGGTTAGTGGGTGCAATTTCATTTAATATTCAGGGAGATATGAATTAATTTTTATTATTATAAAAATGTAGGTTTAAAATCATTTAACCAAAGTTATGATGTGTCTAAAGTTATCCAATTAAAAGAACAAAAATCTAATACACCCACCTCATAGGTCTGTGGCCAGTGTATCAAGTACTGGTCGACGTAATCCAATCGAAGGTTCTTAAGAGTGACTCGTATTGCAGGCTCGACTAAATCTGGATGGTTGGAAGTGCACTTAACTTTTGATACGATAAACATTTCCTCTCTGAAAATTATAAATATATCATGGCTACTGAATGATGAACCCGTGGCTTATTGTTCACTGGGATTTCAGAAGCAATTCCATTTTCGGTTGGTAAGTTCTCATTCGTTAAGTTCAGATAAATCGGTGTCATGACCGGAGACTAAGCAATAAAATTTTTTAATGCAAACTTTTGATGGATGTTCCATCAAAAGTTTGCATCAATAAATATATTAAAAAATTTTAGCGTACATTTTCATATTATTACATATTCATTATCTATGTAATATCAAAATGAATGGTTACAAAAAACTACATCATATCAAATTCGTCAAACAACTAAATCAGTCAGAATTTAAAGTTATGGTTCAGTTTAAGATCGTAATATCAAATAATACATTTAGAGAGATTTGTATAATCAGTTAAATAGTTTTGGAAATATTGTGTATTTTAAAATTATTTACAAACCTTTTAATAACTCCTTCTTCAAACAAGGCTGCCAAAGTATCTCCAATCTCTTTCTCATTATTGTATTTGTGTGCACAGTCCAAATGTCTGTATCCAACTCTGATTGCTTCTCTTATTACGCGGTCTACGTCTTTTGGCCAGATCTGGAAGGACGGTCGTAGAAAATACATATTATATTGCGTCTATAAACATAGATATAAATATAGTATAGTACTTTATGTGGGTGGATATCCACAAAATCATGTGATACTTCTTCTAATATTCCTCCATGCCAATTTAAAAATCTATTAGCATGGTCTGGTGCAATTATCAAATGGACTGGAGGAAGGGCAGTGGGATACAATAGCCTAAATCGGTTTTATCAGATCTCTTTCAATCCCGACAAAACTTTAAATCTAAATAACTTACCATCCATGTTCCTAACCCAATTATTGGGCTTTTGACACCGTTATAAAAAACCATCTCTGGAACTTTCGCCATCTTATTTCAACTTTACCGTATCGGATTTGTTTTTCAACTAAAGACGATTTCTTGAGTTTCAGGTCTTCACATTCATCTGATTAGATAACAGATAGCGAGGACTTATGTTTGTTTGCTGTAGTTGCATTGCAAGTAAATATAGGAATAAAACTATTATAATATTATAAAAATTATATTACGTCATTATTAACAAAAAATATTGGATATATAAAGTAGGATTGAAAAAGATTATAAAAAATATAATAACACCTTATAACGCAATATATTTACACAAATGTATATGACGTGTTTATGTTTATACACACACATGTAATGTGTATACACAATACACACACATGTAGTGACATGCCCATATATTGTCTGTAGGAGACTATATGTATGACTGTATAATCGTTTCAAATGCAAGAAAATAAAAACACGACACTGCTTCTATAGATCCCTTTTGTAAGGTAGCATGAGGGGACATTAAAATACAAAATATATAATATTGATAGACACGTAAAATAATTGAAACCACGTAGAATATATTCAAGGAAGTATTTTGCCTTGTGACAGAGGCGGTTTTAATTATGTCGCAGTAGTGTTACGGAGCGCTGAGCAATTAAAAAAAAATCCATAGTAATATCTGTACTATTCCATTTGACAGCACGCTTATTAGACTATTATATTAAAATTATTGTATGTCGTTCATAAATATTTATCTAATACTTACATATGAAATGCTTCTCAATGTTTTGACCTTTCAGATAAAAAACAACACAAAAACACTTGTTTTACACTTCCAAGAGAACGGAGAAAATTACGATTCCTCGGACGCACTAGTATTAAATAAAATAACTAATAATTATTATGACATATGTTAAATACCAATAATTGCCTTTAATGCATGTGTCATAGAAGAGTCAGAGATTAACATATATATTGTTAACTAAGTTTTACCTGCGACACCACGCGCGCTGATAACAGAATTGATTAATAATTAATCAGATTAAATAAATAAAGATAAAAACATTATTGAACATAAGGAAATAATAGCAGTAAAAACGCGCATATTGCATATTTATAGTAATTGTCTTATTTCATTATATTGTTATGTCGTTAAACACACTGCATTAAAGTAACCTCAAATTTACAAGATAATAATTCAATCAAAAAGTATTAAGCCAAGAGGGTACACTAGGTATTATATGAGGATTTAGACTTCTACATATATCTCAGGCTGCCTCAAGACCTATACAAGAAAATGGGTTTCCATAGACTATATAAATAAAACAAAGAGAAATTAACACTTAAACTAATCATTACTTAAATTAATGATTAATATTGTGCAAAACTCACCCCTGGGCTTAACAATAAAGTAAAACCAAAAAAAAATAATAAAATACTGTTTCAAAGCGTTCACAACAGCGGAATGTTATCAAGTACTTAATGTCGGCAAATGGATATTTTTAACTCGTTACTAGTACACGACCGCTCACATTAATATCACTATTAAAACAACGACAACCCAGTACCTTAAGTACGACAATAAATGTTAAAGTTAAATTACTAACATGTAAGTATTACATATCGAATTGATTGCGATGGTTCTAGTTGTTTGTACATTGCTCACTAAATATAATGAAGTTTGTGACACAGTGATCACGTTCTAACAAATAAATAAAAAACCCGGCTGAGTTTGTTGTGTGATTCTTCTCAGACCAGGGCGTGTGGAACCCTCGTAGCCTAATTTTAAGTTGGAGAGTGTCATTACACAAGTGCTTATTTTGATACATACGATATCAAAATAGGCCCTCATGTCACTTCCATTTGACGTACACAAGTGATTACTGGTATGGATTCAAAGTGGAAAATATATAGAATAATAAAAATAAATATAAAATAATAATAAACATAAGTTAATTTCATAAGTCTTATCACTATATATTAAGATGTAAAAAAAGTAATATATATAGTTACAATAAAATGTTGTTAGTAAAATAAAAGGGTGTCAATTATGACTGAGGTTTTGGATAGCTGCTCCCACAGCTTAACAGAATTACCCGCCTTGGTTTACATTTGATTTCATAACTTTTTACGAAATTGCGAGTCTTGGGCATTTTTACTTTTTTATGTTTTTGATGAGTGTTTCAGTCACTTCTTTAAATTAACTTTCTATTATACTTCCCATCTTCAGGTATGGTAAAACATAACACCATTAAATTTAGTGTCTTTTTCAAATTGTGTTATATTGTGTTGTATCACTGATTCTATCTTTTTTATTTAAATCGTAGTTATTGAGAAGCAACAGGGTTTTGTAAACCAAACATGCATTTAATATAATTTGAATGATTTAACTGTTAAGCATCTAATATGGACAATGATTACCGGGTTGAGGCCGCGTATGTTAACCTCCAGTATATAAGGGGATAAGTATTTACTCGTAAAATATATAAGCGGTAAGTGTATAAGCGATCAGTATATAAAGGCAAGTATATAAGGTCAAGTATACAAGCGGTAAGTATATAAGGTCATGTATATAAGCGATAAGTATATAAGGGCAAGTATATAAGCGGTTAGTATATAAGGGCAAGTATATAAGCGATAAGTATATAAGGGCAAGTATATAAGCGATAAGTATATAAGGGCAAGTATATAAGCGGTTAGTATATAAGGGCAAGTATATAAGCGATAAGTATATAAGGGCAAGTATATAAGCGATAAGTATATAAGGGCAAGTATATAAGCGGTTAGTATATAAGGGCAAGTATATAAGCGATAAGTATATAAGGGCAAGTATATAAGCGATAAGTATATAAGGGCAAGTATATAAGCGATAAGTATATAAGGGCAAGTATATAAGCGGTTAGTATATAAGGGCAAGTATATAAGCGATAAGTATATAAGGGCAAGTATATAAGCGATAAGTATATAAGTTCAATTATACAAGCGGTAAGTATATAAGGTCAAGTATATAAGCGGTTAGTATATAAGGTCAAGTATATAAGCGGTTAGTATATAAGGGCAAGTATATAAGCGATAAGTATATAAGGGCAAGTATATAAGCGATAAGTATATAAGTTCAATTATACAAGCGGTAAGTATATAAGGTCAAGTATATAAGCGGTTAGTATATAAGGTCAAGTATATAAGCGGTTAGTATATAAGGTCAAGTATATAAGCGATAAGTATATAAGGGCAAGTATATAAGCGATAAGTATATAAGGGCAAGTATATAAGCGGTTAGTATATTAGCGGGGCAATTTACTACGTTGCTTTATTTGTTATCTTCAAAACCGAAGACAAGCCATGAAAGTTGTTTGTCTTTTGTCCTAGTCATTACCTCATGGTGCCTACATGGTTCTTCTTCTTTTAAATATATTTATGAATTGCATAAATCTTGTTTTCAAATAATTAGAAAGATTCTTGTATACGGATGATATTATAATTTTAAAATTAAATTAAAACATAAAATATTATTTTTGTCATAAATTAAACCTCAAGAAATGTAATTTTTTCATAAATGTGAATCCACAAAACATGAATGTCGTCTTAACAATATAATATTGAAAAATAATACTATGATGATGAACCGGGGAGTTGTCCGTGATGACAAACTTTAACAAGATTTCATTTTTACCTTGTATTTCTCCGTCTAATGGAAGTCTTCTCCAAATTTGTGAAACTATAACCATAATTCTAATTTAATAGATATTACGGTAATGATAAATTAAACTAGGTTTCTTATAACGTTAAAAAAGTGTTTCTAGGTTTGGTTCTTAGTTTTAATTTTAATTTTATGGGTGCTAGTAAGTTCAAGGAGAGAAAATATTAGTTATCTTAATAAATTGTTTGCTATGCAACATATACTGCGACTTAAATGAAAATAAGTAACAATCTCACCTATTCTTACGAGAAAGAAAATACTAAAAGTTATGTGAAATTTGAAAAATGCATCTGGTTTAAAAATAAAACAAATTAGGTATACATTTGCTCAATCATTTATAAAATATCAAATGTAAGAAATTAAATATAAAAATTTACGTTTATCCCTGCTTTTTGAAGTGTTATTTACTACAAATGGATTATAATAACGAATGTTGTTGAGATATTGGTTTATATTAATTTCCTAAGTCATCTAACAGCATTTATATATTTTTACGTATTAGTTTTACAGCTGTGAACATTATTGAACATAAATTTACATTACTATAATTTATATTTTAGTATTCGTCGTTAAACGGGTGCTCTGGATGATGAACACTGAAAGTAAAAATAATAGGAAGATATTTTATCTTTATCATATAACATTATTTTAGAAATAAATCTGATCCAATCCAATCCAATCCAACCCAAACCAATCCAACCCAATACAATCCAGTCCAATACAATGCAATCCAATCTAAGCCAATCCAATCAAATCAAATCAAATCCAATCCAATCCAATCCAATCCAATCCAATCCAATCAATATAATCCAATATACAAATACTTCAAAATACTTACTCGCCCAAATTGCAAAATCTAAAATTGCATTCTAGTGCACCCATAATTTTCATATCCTCTGGGGATAGCTTGAAATCAAATATATTGATGTTTTCTTCTATTTGATATTTAATCGCCGATTTCGGTATAACTATCAATCCTCGTTCTATTGCGTATCTGTTAAAGTATTTGTTTTAACTAACTCATATTAATAATAATTAATTATTAAAATAAATAGTGCTGCTTCATTCAACTCAAAGGTGCTATTAACAAATTTAATTTTGATCTTATTTATTCAGGATTTCTTTTGCTTAATGCGGAGAATATATTTTTTAGAAAGAAGCATTTGAACAATCATATCGTTTCTATAATAATTTAAATCGTAAATACGAACCAAGATAAAACATTGATATATTGATATTGCAGTGAAAATCTGACCAAATTTCTGTTTACTTCTATATGACTTTGTATATCTTACCTTATAAGCACTTGAACCAAGCTCTTGCCGTATTTATCAGCAATAGGCTTGATTTTTTTATCTTCAAACAGCACCGGGTCGGTGGGCTTAGCCCAGGGCCTCTCCGGTGATCCCAAGGGAGCGCAAGCGGTGACTCGGATACCAAGAGAGGTGCAGTAGTCGATAAGCTTCACTTGATTGAGGTAAGGATGGACTTCGATCTGTTTATAAATATAGGAAGATATTGGTGAGGTCTTCCTAAATCTTTGTCGACAAAAGCCTGTGATTTTTTATAGTTTATTTGATAAATGTTTAAAAATGTATGTTCTTTATTATATTCATTAATGTATATTTAATTTTTAATTAACAAGTTTATATTATCATCTGTACAGTACTGGTGTATGTAGGCGCGTATCCAGGGAGGGGAGAGGTAAGCGGTAAAGGTGCTTTTGCCACATGCTGACTCTTGAGTCCTCCTCTTGGGAGCTCTAGGTTATATGACATTGAGCAGGACTAATGTATATATTTTTATATTATGTATGAAATATGAGTGCTTTCCATAAATACGATTTCGGTATGAAATTTAACAAAACAATCAATAAATGATTGTCATTTTTCAGCTCTAAAAACAAATCTTCCAAAAAAAAAATACAAAGAATGCCTGTCCTGGGTTTGTCTGGTCTTAAGCATCTTTTCTACTAAGGAGAGGCACTTACTGACTGTTTCCAAAAACATACCTGTAAAACGGCAGGCTTTATCCGAGCGATTTCCATAATTCGATCAATCTGCCGTTTGTTAAAGTTGGAGAAACCAATGTTCTTGGTGAGTCCTTTATCAACTAGAAATTCCATGGCTTTCCAGATGTCCACGAAATCGACATTTCCCGGAACCGCTTTGCCATAGTCCTCTATTGTTATTGGCTTGAATCCGTCCTGAAAGCGATAAACTGCTACATTGACCTATCGCTTAACAATCTCAATCTCAACAAAATAACAGTTCTTATATTAATAACGCACAATTATTGATCTTATCCTAAATGACTTATAGCCTATAACATATATCACATTATCTTACTCAATGATTACAAAAAACAATGACTTGTATCTATTTAATATTTAACACTAAACCTACCAGGTACCGGTCAGATTAACCGTTCTTAAATTTTTGTAAAACTTACACATTTTCAAACGTTATAATATCGTTATCAAACTACATAACAATTCTTAGAATATGCATATAATATTTTCTACACTCTTTATTTTAAGTTATTTCCATTATTAAATGCGTTATATAATAAAATAACTTTTAATTACCGGTCAATTTGACGGCGTGCGGTAGGAACAGGTATACAAGAATTGTCGGTAGGTTTAGTGTTAAAGAGATTCGTGCGTTTAGGAACAATACCCATCACTCGTATAATGTGAAAAGCATTACATTTTTTAAAGTACTTAAAAAAAATTGAGATCATAAAAGATTAAATGTTTAAGATGAATGTTTTGAAAGCATTTAATATTTTAATTAACAAATTATACTTACAAATTCTATTCAGTTCAAACGGAGTACTTTGTAAGGTATGCTCTAAATGTTGAATCGCCATACACAATACAGACATACAGACGGACAAAATTTAAAAGACGACAATAATTATATATGTAGAAAGGGAGACATCTTTAATTTACCCACCTAAAACGACCGCGGCCAGTGTATCATGTACAGGTCTAAGTACTCCAAGCCCAGGTTCTGAAGACTATTCCTTATTTCCACTTCCACTAACTCAGGTCGATTGGAGTAGACAGGTAGCTTCGATGTAACGAAAATGTCCTCTCTGTGCGTGTTTGCACAAATATAAAATTATATGATTTAATATTGAGTTTCAATATTTATTTTATTACTTAACTAGCAATGCCCCGCTGTTTCACACGCGCCGATACCGATCTTGTGGTAGTGGACTTTTGAATGGAATATCCAATTTTAATAAGTTAAATAGAATTTTATCAGTGTTTTTTTGCATTGCATTTTTATTAGGGGACCCTATTTTTTTTTTAATATGTAATATAGCCTATGTCACCTAGTCAAGATGCAGTTTTTTAATGGTTAAATAATTTTTGAAATCAGTCCATTAGTTTTTGTGTGAAAACATTACAAACATACATACAAAAACACTAAGGTTTCTCTTTATAACATTGGTATGATAAATTCAACATCTTTATTTTTACGTACATACTCTAATACTGGTTAAGTATGTATTTAAAGAATTATTTAATTTATCTAATGATGTGTACTAACTCTGGTGCTGATGATTCTTTCATTAAATCTTAACACTTTCACTGCTCATCACTCGGATCTAAGTGAAGCAGGTCCATAGCAGCAGTGCCTCCAACGCGGAACCATTTATTTTATAGTAAAATATAATATAAAAATTAAAAATTCAGCTTAAAAAATGTTGGTTCCGGGCTTTTATTTGGTACTTATTTTTAAATCTGTGAATTTGTAAAATAATCTTAGGAAAAAAATATAAATCTATATATTATGAATTAAATTACCGTTTAATAACTCCTTCTTTTATCTTATCAGTAAAAGCGGCGCCGACTTTATCTTCATTGAAGTAGGCGGAGGCGCAGTCGAAGTGCCTGTATCCCGCATCTATCGCAATTTTTATTACTTCAGTTACTGGTTCCGGCTGAAAATTAACAGAAATTTGCATCGACGGATAATATGAGTACCGACAATATCCTAAAGACTTTTCGGTACGGGTGCTAAAAACCTTCATCGAGTTCATGATGCTAATTTTGTAATGAATTTAGTACAAACAAAATTGAGAGTCACGTGGTTTCGGCAGCCATATTTCATCACCCATGATGTTTCGGTGACAAGGTCACTCGACTTCCGAAAGATGACTTCTAAACCTTTCTATCGACTACCTATAAACCGTTATTTATTTATTAAACTAAATAAATTTTGATAAGCAAGGATTCATTAGTTGAAAATGAATGACTTGATATAAACTAAGATTTAACCTATATGGCAGGTAATTTTTGCCTATTTAATATATTTAGGAATAAACATTATTATGAATTTAACAAAATGATGAATAGTAAATTACTTTTTATTGTTCTGACCTGTATTCATTTATTACTTTTTATTACTTTTAAATAATTAACATGTAACATAAGACGATTTTTCTCTACAATATGTTGTAGTTACTTGATATAGTCTGTGTATGTCGTAGCAAAATAACTTTCGCAAATGGAGTTTGGAATTAATTGTTTATGTCCGAAAACTAATTTGTAAGGTGTGAATTTAGTAGTTGTATGTATTGTTGTATTATATGTTAAAATAAATATATAAATATAAGTTGGCCGATTATCTTGATCTTCATTAATGAAATGCTTTAAATATTCTTTTAAGGTGGAATGTCTACGCTCTGAAGCACCTTGAGTTTGAGTAATAAGGTGATGAGGTTTGTTTAATTTTCAGGAAATTACAGGTGTTTTTGAAAAGATCAGAAATGTAATTCGCGCCTTGATCGGTCAGTGTGGTTTTAAGGATAAAGAAAAGCGAGATGAAGTGGATAAGACAACCGCTGGTCTCTTCAACAGTAGTGCTGCGTATTGGATAAGCAACTGAATATTTGGTCAAATCAGTCTGCAGTGTTAAATATATTTTAATTATAGTGGACCGATTCTTTGAAACGGAGAAGTGGAAGTAGTTGCTATCTGCATACGAGCACTATTTATTCTCTTTAAAGCTTTATTTTCTTGACATCATTTAATTTTTTTACGTATTTCTCAATATTATTTTCATTGCTTTCAAATAAGATTGTCCCCGAATTCTGTGGAACTTTTTATTATCTTCTAAATGTCCGGATATAGGAATCTCACTTAGAGTAGGATATATAATTTTGTTTAAATGTTTGTAAATGGTAATTTTTTATAATTTGAAAATATATATATGAGATTTTTTCAAATAGATTTTGCGAAGTCGTAAATGGCAATATCTGTTACTTGAGTAATAAATATTTCGTCCCTAATAGATTTTAGGGTTTTAAATATATAATTATATGGCGTTTCATTAAAATGATGAATGGAAAAAAGAAATAAATAGTTTTATCTAAGAAGTTTATTTTTAGGAATCGATTTGGTTATTTTCGGGACTTTAGTATGATTTCTGCATTATCGATTCCTACTATTTCGGAAACATAAGGATTTGACTCATCTAGGTCAATTGAGGTGGAAGTTATATGACATGAGGATTTTAGTAGTTTTTTACTGTTTTCTTTTAGAATTGTATTGAAGTCCTGTGTTTTAAGAATGTTGAATTATCTCCGTTAATTATATTAATATTCGAATTTCTATTTTCTTTTGAGGGTGAAGGAATATTAAGATTTTCGAAGGCCAGATGAGCATCACAGTTTTTACGACTGAGATCAAGTGGTCCTAAATCAATAAGGTCAGGACGTTGCGTTGGGTGTAGGTCTAGGTTTTTTTTTTTGCTTTATTTTATTTTGGAAATTAGGAGGAGATGGTATTTGTATTGGAGGTTCTAAGAGGGGATGTTCTACGGGAATTTAATGTCATTTTACAAATATATTATGTATAAGATATTGCATAATACAAATTAAATTAATTAAAATTTTTTTTCGTGTCTCAGACATTTTGCCTTGACCGAGGTGGCTTTCATTAAGGCACTGCAGGTTAGCGGGCGTCGAGCAATGTTTCCAATTTCCATGTTAATATTTGTAGCTATTCAATTTTAACCGCGCTTAAAAAAGGGTGCTAGAGCAACGATTGCACACGGATGGTACATGGTCTACAGACGCCTTTGTCCTATGATTAACAACTAACAGTAGCAACTAAATAAAGAATCTAGTTAATTTTAATGGTTAATTCTTAATACCACGCTTCATTTATATTCGACCTTTTGGTACATCAGTTTAACACTTACAAATGAAATGTCTCTTAATGTTTTAGCCTTTCAGACAAAAAGGAAACACTGTTGTTTTTACACCGCCAAGAGAACAGAGAAAAAATTAATTCCTCGGACGCACTACTTATATTAAATAAAAAAAACATTTTTTTATTATATTATAAATTGTACGAACAAACAATAACAGAAGTTAAGTATATTGTTGTAAATACAATGTTGTGCGATATGATAAACACTTATATTTGCCTTTCAAAGCATCAAAGAACGTGTATAATGTATATTAAGTGTAAGTGTGCTTAGATTACAGAATCAATGAATACAGGGAAACTCGGATCAATGATTAATAAAAACTGATTACATTGTAATATAAGGAAACATCAACAGCAGAAATGTGCATACATTGTAAATTTAATAGGCATTTATTTAATACGTATTGTACTGTTACCACATAAGATTAACTGCAATTAAAACATTGAAAAACCAAAATTACAGAAATACAATTTAACCAGGATGGTTATGCACTAGGTATTATTTGGCTGATTCCCTTCCACATCTAGAATATTTAGTTATTGGTTTATTGATTTGATCTCTTAGGCAGCTTCAACACATTCACAAGAAAAGGAGTTTTCATAGTTTCTAATCATTACTTAATTTAATAAATAATAAATTATGTTACGGTGCGTTTGCCAAATCACTCTATATTAAAATCTAAAAGAAGTAATATTGTTATAGTTACAATAAAATGTTGTTAGTAAAATAACAAGGTGTCAATTATATCAAAGTGGTTGGATAAGTGCACCCATAGATGGGTATACCGAATTAACTGACTGGTTTAGATTTGATTTCATAACTTTTTATGACGTTGCGCGACTAGGGATTTTTTATATTTTTATGTTTTTGACGGGTAAAACATTGCAAAAAGACTGTTTTAATTTTATTTGTATAAATTATTGTAACTTATATTTATATAAGAAAACAACTAATTTTAATAAACGCGGACAGTAAATCTTTATTTACGATTGATATCGTTTTTTAAGGATGAAGTGTTTATTAATGTGCAAGTATTAATGTTAGTAGTAAAACAAATGTATATGAAGATGTCTTGGCTTGCTTGCCGAAGGCTTGCCTCATCATTAGGATGGTCCGACATGCCGAAGTGTTCGAAACAACGTGATGGTAGTGCGGACAAATGTTTGTGTTGCGTCAAAAGTTAAAACACTATTAATAGTTAAATTAATTACGAAAATGTACAAGGATTGTAATTAATAAAACTGTTGAAACGCGAACAATTTATATTATATATACATTGTTTCTATGTGGTGTATATTAAATTATTTGTAAAGAAATTTGTTATACCATAACACATTTCTTTCTTTTTTTTTCTTTCTTTATATAATATTAGTAATTACTCTAATTTACATAAAGTAGTAATCTTGGAATCTTGATCTGTAGTTGCATATTATTACTATATTTAAAGAAACATAATTGAAATTTTCTATTTACTACTTCTACTTCTAACTAAGAAGATATTTCCCACTTTCAATCATGTTTTTAAATATTTAAAAAGGTTCTTGGAGACAGATTATTTGACAATTTTAAAAGTAAATTAAACATCGGACGAATATGTACTTCAACATTAATAATATATCATGTGTCAATATTGGTCTTGTTAATCTTAAATTAAACCTTAAGAAATTTAATTTTATCAAATTTTTCCGTAATAATGAATCCATAAAACATTAATATTAACATTTTTAAGAAGAATTTACTTTTATCTTGTATATCTCCACCTAATGGCTTATGTTTAGTGAGTATTTTTTAATTTAATTAAAACCATACAACAATGGCATTGGTAATGGTAGTCTAAATTAGGTTTCTTAAAAGGTAAATAAAGTGTTTATAGTTCTAGTTCTTAGTGTTCTACTATATAATGCTTCTTAATTAATTTTAATTTGATGGTTGTTAGTAAGGGCAAGGATAGATAATATTTACCTTACCTTATATTTACCTTAGTATGCATAACGTAATGTTGGCTCTTTATATCTATGTACAAATGCTTACCAGAGGATTGTGTGTGTGTGTTTGTACCAATTTACATAAATTTAATTAAAGTAAAATAGTTTATAACCGTTGATACGACCTAAAGGAAAACAATTACCAATGTCATTTATTCTCACGAAAAGAAATACTACAGTCTGTGATATTTCAAATGTAAGAACATAAATATAAAAACGTAATTCCATATTTATGTTTATCCGTGCTTTTTTAAAATGTTATTTCCTACAAATATTCATTGAGATATTGGTTTATATGAAATTCCTAACTTATCTTTATAACAACAAATATATCCTTTTACGTATTTTTATGGGTTGTACAGATGCAATACAATTTTTATTTATTTTTTTATCTTAAATTGAGAAAAAAGAGGGTTTAATCAGACGTGATCATGCCAACCTCATTGGCACATGTATTATAACATTACATTAATTTGTTTGTCTTTTGTCCTAGTCATTTCGGGAGTGCCGCATGGTTCCCGCATGGGTTCTCTTCTTTAAAGTTAATTTAGAAAAAATCTTCTATACACCTTGAATGCAGGTGATATCATCTGATATTACAATTTTAAAAGTAAATTAAATCACGAGATGCTTTTGTATTGTAAAATTATTTATATTATTAAATTCAGCCTCAAGAAATGTAATTTTATTAAACTATGGGGTAAAAGTGAACCCATAAAACATGTATATATTCTTAACAATATAAAATTGGAAAAGGTCATAGTGATGAGAAGTCTGAGTATTTTCCTTGATGATATATTTTTACAACATTTTACTTTAGTCTTGTAACTCTTAAACATAATGGAAGTACCTTTTCATTTAATGGACATTACACTATAACAATATTTCTAATTTAATAGATATTACATTAATTGTGTATTAACTAGGTCAGGGCTTCTTAAACTTTTTTATATAGCGACCCCCTTCAAGCTTAGGAAATTTTAAACGACTCCCTCCTCCATATAATGATCATAGTATCAGATCTTTGCGACGCCCCTTTCAGTAGTCTTGCGACCCCCCTGGGGGTCGCGACTCACAGTTTAAAAAGTCCTGAACCAGGTTATACCTATTTCTAGTTTTCCGTTTTCTCGTATATAATGCAGTCTTTAAATTTGATGTTTGCTACTAAGTTCAAGGATAGAAACTATTAATTACCTTAATAATAGTAATTAGAAAGTTGTTTGCTATGCAACATATACTACGACTTAAATGAAAATAAGTAACAATCTCACATATTCTCAAGGAAAAGAAAACACGAAAAGGTATATGAAATTTGGTAAATCCATAACTTTTGATTTAAAATAAAACAAAGTACACATTTGCTAAATCATTTATAAGATATCAAATGTAAGAAAATAAATATTAAAACGTAATTTCATTTATGTTTGTCCTTGTTTTTTAAATGTTATTTCCTTCAAATGCAATATAATGCAGAAAGTATAACTTATAACCTTTCCTTATTATTTTATTGGTTTATATTATTCCTAAGTTATGTAACAGCATTTTTATTTAACCTATTTTTACTACTTGTGAAGTTAAATAAATATAACAAATTCTTAAACATTAATACAATTTTTATGTCTTAGTATTCGTCGTTAAATGGGTGCTCTGGATGATGAACACTGAAAACAAAAATAATAGGCCTTATTTTATCTTTATCATATAACACTATTTTAGAAATAAATCTAATTTAATTTAATCTAATCTAAATCACAGAACTATATATATATTTCAAAATACTTACTCGCCCAAATTACAAAATCTAAAATTGCATTCTAGTGCACCCATAATTTTCATATCCTCTGGGGATAGCTTGAAATCGAATACATTGATGTTTTCTTCTATTTGGTATTTAATCGCCGATTTCGGGATAACTATCAATCCTCGTTCTATTGCGTATCTGTTAAAATATTTGTTTTAACACCCTCATATCAATAATAATAATTAATTACAAATAACTGTATTAAAATAAATAGGACAAATTCAACTCAAAACTGCTATTAACAAATATAATTTTGATCTTATTTATCCAGGATTTCTTTTGTTCAATGCGGAGAGCATGTTCTTCTTCTTTCCAAACGAAGCATTTAAACAAACATTTGGTTGCTATATATCACTCAAATCGTTTAATCCTTTAAAAACTGATTTTTCAACCTTCAGGTAAGTAATAACCAAGATAAAACATTGACATTTTGATATTGCAGAGAAAATTTTATAAAATTACTAATTTCTTTATGTTGTTAATTTGTCTTACCTTATAAGCACTTGAACCAAACTTTTGCCATATTTTTCAGCAATAGGCTTGATTCTTTTATCTTCAAATAGCACTGGGTCGGTTGGTTTAGCCCAAGGCCTCTCTGGTGATCCCAAGGGAGCGCAAGCGGTGACTCGGATACCATGAGAGGTGCAGTAGTCGATAAGCTTCACTTGATTAAGGTAAGGATGGACCTCGATCTGTTTGTAAATATAGAAAGGTATAAGGACTCCCTCAAGTTACAAACAACACAAAGTTAGGTCTTCCTAAAGCTTTGATAATAAATGCGTTTGAATGTATATAGTTATTGTTAAAAAATATTTAATAAAATATGTTCTTTCTGCTATTTAATAATGTGTATACTTTTTATTAACAAATTAATATTTCTGGTTTTAAGTATCTCTTTTTAGGAACTGTCTGTATTCAAAAACATACCTGTAAAACGGCAGGCTTTATCCGAGCGACTTTCATAATTCTATCAATCTGCCGTTTATTAAAGTTGGAGAAACCAATGCTCTTGGTGAGTCCTTTATCAACGAGAAATTCCATGGCTTTCCAGATGTCCACGAAATCAACATTTCCAGGAACTGCTTTGGCATAGTCCTCTATTTTTATCGGTTTAAAACCTTCCTGAAATAAATAAGCTATTGCACATGTTGTTTTTGTTTTTTTATTTTAGAGGAGGGTAAACATCATTTGCATAAAAACTTCTTCAGATAATTCAATTTCTTTGAAGCACATACAAACGGACAATTACCTGCCTTTATGTGTAGATAGGGAGACATTTGTAAACTACCCACCTGATACGACTGCGGCCAGTGTATCATGTACAGGTCTAAGTACTCCAAGCCCAGGTTCTGAAGACTATTCCTTATTTCCACTTCCACTAAATCAGGTCGATTGGAGGTGACCGGTAGTTTCGATGTAACGAAAATGTCCTCTCTGTACAAACACATCTTTTAAATTGATTCTTTCATTGAAAATTTTCTTAACACGAATCCGAATTAAGATCTTAATGAGATAGGGCCATAGTAACGGTGCCTCGAACACGGAACCGTTCATTTTGTAGTAAAGTTAAATAATATATTTAGTTATACATTTGTACGTCATCAAAAGTTACCTTATCAAATTTATTTTTTTACTTATTTTTAAAGCAGTAAAGCAGTGAAATTTAAATAAAATCTAAAGGGAAAATATGTAAAAAATAATGAATATATTAATTATGAATTAAATCACCGTTTAATAACTCCTTCTTTCATTTTGTCTCTGAAAGCGGCGCCGACTTTATCTTCATTGGAGTAGGCGGAGGCGCAGTCAAAGTGCCTGTATCCTGCATCTATCGCAATTTTTATTACTTCCGTTACTGGTTCCGGCTGAAAATTAACAGAAATATGAAAAAGACTGATAATGTTAGTATAGACCATATGCTAAAGACGTTTCATTATGAGTGCTGAGGACCTTAATCGAGTTCATGATGCTCATTTTATAATGAATTTAATACAAAATGAGAGTCAAGTAGTTTCGGCAGCCATATTTCATCGGCCATCATGTTTCGATGAAAAGGTCACACGTATTACAAAAGAAGATTTCAAGACCTTTCCATCGACTACCTATAAACCATTAATGGACTAAACCTAAATTTTGGTAAGGTATTGACATGATTATTATTTGTTGAAAATGAATGACTAATATATATAAATATAGAGGACATTATATTATATATATACAAATATAAAAGAAGAATCGTAAAATTACGTATTTCCATCGTAAAATTCACAAATTAACTCCGAACACAATAATCTAACCACCTAATCTAATCCGAGAACAATAAATATAAACCAAATAGATGTAACAGTTAAGGTTGACTAGATAGAATAGACGAGAAACAATTAGATTAGATGACC
Source organism: Melinaea menophilus ssp. n. AW-2005 (assembly GCA_918358695.1). NCBI lineage: Eukaryota > Metazoa > Arthropoda > Insecta > Lepidoptera > Nymphalidae > Melinaea > Melinaea menophilus. The sequence goes on along the minus strand of OU911040.1, from coordinate 3,559,631 downwards.
TATGATTTAACCTGTCTGGCGGGTAGTTTATGCCTATTTAATATATTTAGGAATAAACATTTTTATAAATTTAACAAAATGGTGAATAGAAATTACTTTTTTTTCAAATAAGTAACATTGTATATAAGTATAATGTAACACATCTTACAAGCCAAGTTCCGAATCCGATTATAGGGCAGGAATGACCGTCATTAAAAGTAACTCGTGGCACTGCTGACATTTTGTATTAACCTCTCCGCGTACACTGACTTACTGAAGAGCTTCTTTTATACCAACATATTATATACGCGTAAGGTATTTGTAATATTTAATTACATGATAAAAAAATATCATTGACATACTTTATTCATTAAACTATTCTAAACGTCAAAAGATACTGCCTAATTTATCGCATTAAGTTATTACCTATGCTATAATAATTAAATTTAAAAATACTACTATCGTTTCGGCAAGTTACTGGCGCAAATTTAATTGAGAACAACTTTTGTGTGCAACTCAATAGATTTAGATTTATTATCTTTAAAGCCACAAATATATCACGCTTATTATTTTGAAGATATATATATTTTTTAAACATGCTCAAAAGTATTCATCCCTTTAGGGATTTATGTCGTGAGGTTGTGTTAGTTCCTGTTATTATTATTATTATTATCATTATTATTTTTAAGTATGACAGCTTTTTAGTTGTTGACAATTATATTTCTCAGCTTTGCCAAGTATATTTACATAGAAATTAAAGGAATCAAATAAATGATGTATGTAAATAGACTGTATTTATAGGAAAGTAACTTCTATGATTTGTTATATTATTATGATTCATTTTATTTATTTTATTTATATTATTGTTATGATTTTCAGGGACAATATTGTCGAAAATGATTTCGTTTTCTTTAATTTCTAAAGATTTTCTATCTAATCTAAAAGTGCTTAGTATTGCAGCTTTCTGTAGTTAAATGTAAATATCTTAGACTTAGACTTTATCTTATCTCCATATCTCTCTCACCTCTTTTTTAATATGGTGAATATTTATGGATTTTTATTTTATTATTTTGGTTATGTTGTGTGTTCGGAACGGCAACGTCAATTAGGTAAGTTATTTTATCTTTTTTATCTAGTTTTTTAGTTTAGTTTATGTCTGGTCTGTTGCAGTGTATGGTTCTGTCAGTTAATATAGCTTATGGGTTGATTTTTCTATTATAGTACTAAGGTTATATTTATAGTAAAGTTTATGTCAGTCATCATAAGTTTGTATTTGATTGCAAGATTGCAATGAATAATATTTGTAATTTGTAATTTGTAAGGACAGGCTTTTGTGATATGTTGAATGGTCATAATAAATCGTATCGTTTAAGGAATAATGATCCTGGCTTTAACCATTGTTTGGATGCTTCTTTGTCTAACAACGAATTCCAAGTCATGGGGTTGTCTACCATGTAGTGCTTTGCTTTTCGTCTGATTTTCTATATTCTTCGTTGCGAAGATTGGATGTCTGTACATTTTTTTAAGTTTAAAGGTATAATTAAAGTTAATGTTGTCATTGTGTACTATTTAATATACAAATATCTGATTTTGAATTGATAAATGTTTGCAAATTATCAGTCTATATTTGCCAAATTTGTTGCTAGTTTATAAAACCTTTCGATTGCTGATTTGAGATGATGATGGTTATTTGTTGTAAGGATACTGCGTTTGTTTCGTTCTAATTCTTAAATATTACCTTTGTGCCATTTTTTTACGCCAACGGAATATGTCAGTACTGGAAGAGCATGTGTTTAAAGCTTTAATTAAATATATTTCTATTAGTTTTGTTTTGCAGACTTTAGTTACTCCTCTTTTCTTTAGCACTGAGTAGTTATTGTTTTATATTTTTATCTATTAAGATGTTAATTTTTCAAGTTGATTGACAACTGATTTCAAAAATGTATGAATTTTTATATTTTATATACTTCCAGGATTTTGAACAACCAAGAATGTGGTATGCAGTCAAACGCTTTATTATAATCTATGTATGTGCAATGTACATTTATTGTATCGTTAGCTGCATGTCTGTGTATTGTAGAACCAATTATTAGTTGTTCTTGCACCCCATGTGGCCTCGCCTACATCCCTTTTGCTATTCTGCAAATATACACTTTAGTTCTTTGTGTGGTCGGAAATTGTGTGTGATGACTGTAGTGGGAATGTTATAGATTGTGGGAAGAAATGTTTCACTGAGATGATGGCGATGTTTATTGGCCTTAGGATAGCCATAAGTTATCCCAGTGGTAATAAAATGACAGTAAAATTCTTTTTGCTAGAAGCTTACAATTTTTTTATACCCATAATTATGGATTTTATCTATAATACTAAAGGCGGTTTCCAATTGTGAAATTTATTTGTTATCTTATGAACGTTTATCTACTTCTGTAATATTTTCTAATTAATTTTCATTAATTATTTGCTTTCTATTTTTTTCTTCGATAATCCATCCCGCTTGCGTGTTGCGTTCTACGTTGTCAACCCATCCATATACTAGATTAATATGTTTGCAGAATCTCCTTAGAAGGTACATCTATTTGTAAGTGATTGCTGTAACTTTCTTTAAAAATATTTGTTGAGAAAAGCATACTCTTTTAATTGTAATGATTTTTTAAATGTTTTAATCTGTTAGGTTTAAGAACTATTTTTTGTTTTAGTTTAGAGAAACTCTTCTGTTTTTTATTGCTCTCTTCGTATGTAGAGTGTAGATTATATTTCTGAAAATCATATAAGATGAGAACGGTGATAGGATGAGTTAGTTTTGGTTGTAGCATTTTCCTGTCACCAGGGGGACGCCTCAACTCCTCACCGCCATTTTTAAAGCCACTTTACACTTTTTGGTTTCAATCTAGTGTTCATATTAATGGATTACCTTTACCTTGTTAGCCGTAAAAGAGTTTATAGTAAACGTTGCTCGCCCCCCACGAGGTCTGGTATTCTACTGCGGCCCAAGATAGGAATTGGGGGGGCTTATTATTTTTCTGTTTATCGCTACACTTAAACAAAATAATATTGTTATAAATATGTTTATTGCCCTCTTGTTTATTTTTGTTTTAACAAATATCCTTGAATTCGCAAGATTGAATTGATGAATATTTCATATATTTTTTTCATGAATGATAAATGAATATTTATTTATTATTATTTTTTAATTATATATTTATGTCTTTCCACTTTTAATCAATATCATTCAATAACGAGTATTGTGTTTTAATTCAATTGCCTTCCATATATAGGACAAAATATTTTTATGACAAACACAAATAGATCGAATTGGCTATAAAAGCGTTAGCTATATTAAACCAAATAAATAAAAAAAACATCAACACGGGACTTGAACCTGTGACTCTGGGATATCGTTTTCGTTGCTCTACCAACTGAGCTATCGTGTACCTATACTAATGAATTTAGTATTCTATATTATACAATCGTTTTTATCGGAACGAAGGTTACATCTTTATTTTCCTGTTGTTTCTAATTTTGCAGTCTACAATAACATTGAGAAGTTACAATAACCGTCATCAATATTTGAAATTCTATATAAACATGTCTTATTATGTTTAATTAATTAATAAATATATTTAATTTATCACGTAAGTCTCTAGGAACATGGTAAATTGTACAGCTTGCTTTTGTGTCAGCATTAATATTAGCAATGTCAGCCGTGTCTAATACGTTGAGATTGTCACGAGCGATCCACCTTTTAATAAAACTTTACAATTTATTGCATTTAATAATCGATGTTCATATATTATTTACTGGTTAATGCAAAAGTTAGCCTGAAAATATTTAAACATCCTTTCTTTTCTAAACTTCTTTCTTTCTTTTTTTTGATAATGGAATCAAGGTGGATTGCATTATCTATAAAATACAATTTACAACGATGTTAGAGTTTTATTATTATTATATATTATATTAAATAATTCTTTAGCTTTCCTTGATATCCTTATCATCAAGAATCCTAACAACAGACAGGTACCCCAATAATAAATCCTATCACCATGTTAATTAGCTATCTTTCATTTAGAGAGCACACCACATCTGTGATGATGAACACCTAGAAACCCAGATCCAGCAGGTCAAGCACGCTTCAGTCGATCATCCACCCGCACCTCGCCGGAGTCGCAGAAGTCACACCAAGCCCACACATCAGTGGCTACTGCTTTAATTGTAATACTCGTGTGTGTGTGTGTGTAAGATTGTACCGACAGAATTTATGATAAAAATATTTAATTAAAACAATTTACAAACCTTATAAAAATAGAGTCAATTCTTGAGACATATTAAGTAATATTCTATATAAAGTTTACTATGGTTGTGGGTTCTGTATATCCTCAACCATACGACCAGAAACTAAGAAACCGCTGGAGGCAGATGTCTAATTAACTGACACACTGACATACCTACATCTCGTCTTTCCGTAACATGATTACTGAAGCGAAACATAAATTCCTAAAATTAAATTCGAAAAAGTTTTAATTTCTTATTTAAGTATTTCGTTATTATATATAACTTTGCTATCATTACGTTTAGTCTATCTACAATTAGCAATTCAAATTGTGTATAATTATTTGAAATATATTATTTCTTGACAAATATCTTTATCTTACCTTATAGGTAATTAATGAATAGGACCGAGTTCAAAAAATATTTAAGAACAATAATTACTGATAAACTAGTTGATTACATTGCATGCTTAGAAATTTAATTAAAATTTCTTTGTGAATAGGGCACTCCAAACATTTTGGTACCATGATTATTTATGTACCACTGGTTCTTACAACAAGTTTAAGTAAGATCTCCTAAATCTGAAAAACGACTAAAGAAGTCTGACCCTTGACCACTCTTAAAGGAAAAACAAAATGTGCTGAAAGTGAAAAATATAATTTAGGAAATCGGCGAATCATAAACGATGAGATTCAGCACAATCTGCAGATTATTTCTGAAAGGTTCATGATATTCAAAACCACCTTTGCCAAAGATGGATTATTTCATTTGACACACAGCCTGACAGGTGTTCAGAAGCAGGAACTATTAACTACACAATATCTCGAAACGAGGGAAGGTCAATAGCGTTAGAAAATTTAAAAACTCAGCTCACAAAATATGTTCACCGACTGTTTGAGAATGTAGTCGAGGATTTACCGGCTGCAGACTAGAAGATGTGCTTTAAAGATTTGTTCAGGCGCATTTAACTTTATATAAACGCTGATGAAGAGTTCGCTGAAAATATATGTACATATCTATAATAAAATATTAATAAGGCTGTATTGATTTTTTTTATAATTTTTTTTTTGTTATATAAAAGCTCCAAACAGTTTTGACTTTTTTTTTATGTAATACTGTGGGATTATTGACGTAGGCAATGTGTTGTATTTTGAAACGGCATATCTGGGTTCTAATAAAAACATAATATTTTACGTTTAAAGGAAAAAACGTTACATTATAATTATTGAATGTCTAAAGTTGTGAATACAAACCGTCAGGCGCTCAAAATATCTGTAATGTGAAGTGGAGTGTGTCAGTGTTTGATTTGTTGACTACAGTGCTGAACTGGTGACTGCTTCCTCACTCGAAGTATGCTTAATTATCAAAACCCTTGTCGCGAATATTGTGAGGTAATCGCTTAATAATAGTTAACGCCTGTCACATCTGTTAGACGTAACAGCAAACTAGTGTGAGATAACCAGATAACGCAGGCGCAGTATCATCAGGTTCATTTGAGTGAAATTATTTATATATACGAATAAGTTAGATCTGTGTATATGTATTCCGTAATATCATATGGATCGTGTGATCATATTCAAACATAATTGTCAGTACCAACTCATTATATCACTTTATCATTGGACCACTATTCCAATCAGTTTGATCGAGACTCGGGTTGGCTGTAGGGGGGGCTACAGGCCAGTGTTAGGGGGATAAACCTACCCTATACACGTATAGGTCAATGTGCGGGAAAACAGTCCCCATAAATATATAACAAATATATGATTCAATAATTCTAAATCTTGTAATCATATTTCAAGATTATGTATTTTTTATTACCAGTTATTGACGAGTATTTCATTATTTACATACCTATTTAATTTATTTAGCGACACCCCTTATTATTATTCTTATTCCTGAATTCCCTTTATATTTCCCTTTTGCTACATTCTGTACAATTTATCCATTACTCGGGGATCCCAAAATTCATAATGTTCGCCTATATTTAAATTAAATGATAACAATAACGAGTACCATAATCAATTAGTAAAGATGGATTTTAGGAAGGGAATTTAAATGTTGAGTATAGTTTATGAACAGAAAAGGGGTATTTGTTTGTGCTGCTTGTTTGAAAGTGCGTCTGCGAATACATTGCCATTTATGCCGAAGTGTCCAAAGTAATATTTTAAGTTGTTTTGATTGGCAGGAAATCACTTTTTGAATCCATGAAGTCAACATCCATAGAAAAAAAAGGCAACCACATTTACCACCACTATTACCAGCGCTGACAACATCTTTCTATTTTCAACAGCTGTTAGCTGAGTGGTTACTCATTATTATATATATATTTATAATTTTTTTGTTTATTAATTTATTTAAAAAAAAAAATCTGTAGCTTTTAAAAAAAATATTGCTAAATTTTAAATCATTAATTATTTAAGCACTCGGTATTTTTTTTTGTTTCTGTGTTTGTCAAATAAAGTTTTTTTTAATTTGAATTTCATACAATATTAAAAGAAGGTAAAATAAAATACATTTCATTTAATCAAAGTTATCTTATTCATAAAATCTTAAAATATATATAACATTTTTACATACGCACTACTACACTACGTATATAATTTGTAGGGTTCCGTCCGCCCGTCCGTCTGTCTGCAGCTTAGTTTAAAGATTCTTAGTACTAGAAAGGGATGGTTGGACATGAACATACATATTCGCTTCGCCGATCAAGCTAATTGTACTTAATAATTAATAGTCAGAAACATTATAAATATGTAAGCACCTCACATAATAATAATATTGTTTATTAATAGAGTATAGAAATAGTATAAATTATAAAAAACAGAGTAATTTAGTACTCATAGAAACTAAATCTAGGTGTTAAGGTTTATTTAGGACCACAGAAGTGAGATAAGGAAACAAGAACCAACCGGTTGCATCACTCACGCCTTTAGGCTAGGTACTTTCACGGGAGCCAAACTTGAAGGCTCTGGCGAATCATTGCCTTCGTGTTTCGCATAACATAATGCAGACCCTGAAGAACTAGCACTACGTTTTTAAGGAAAACCACAGGAAAACCACCTCCTTTGGCGAAAGGAAGAAGTATCGTTTCCCAACAATTGTGCAAGCTCCTTGAAGAGACTAATCAATACAGAGAAAAAAAAACAGACGTAAATACAACGAGTAGATGAAAGACCAAATCGTTAATATGACGTGGTATGTACCACACTTTGCGGTGAAAAATAAAATAAAGTCAGATAAACTGAGAGTAGTCCACGATGCCTCCACCAGGACTCAGGCAGTCGCATTTAATGGCATGTTGATCAAGGGACCGAACCTATTGCAATCTCTATTGGGAGTCATCATGAGGTTCAGACAACATAAGGTAGCTGTAACAGCAGACATCAAATAAATATTTATGAAGGTAAAACTGTTGGCGGAGTACAGGGATAACCTGCGTTATCTATTAAAAGAAAACAAGTTGGATGACCAGTCTCTAGAGTCTAGACGAATGCCTGATGATATCGCTCATATAGCGAGACTAAGAACTAAACAGGAAGTCTATAAAGAGAGTCGTTTACACCAACCAAGCATAGAGTACATTGACAATGCAATACGCTTAGGAACGAGGATCGAAGCAGTACAAGGCATGGCGAATGACTTTAAGAGACCATTGATACTCAGCGGCAACCATCCAATGGTGCGTTTGTGGATACAGGAAACACTGTGAGCTACACCATGCCGGTGTAGAGGCCACAGAAACAAGAGCAGTCAGATTTACTGGGGGCTACGCCTACGCTTAATAATGCGAACCCTGCAGCGACGATGCCTTTTCTGCAAAATGAAAGCGACGAAGCCGCCATGTCCAAGAACCAAAGAACTGCCGAAATGTCGCTTAGGTCATCACGAGTACCCTTTTACATACACTGAGGTAGATTATTTCGGATCATTCGCAGTGCCCATCGGCAGGGTTATCCATAAAATGTATGTAGCCCTGTTTACCTACGTTATAATTCGAGCCATACACTTAGAGATCACCGACTCATACCGCATCCGACTCGTCAATTATGGCGCTCAGCAGAATGATAGCAAGGCAGAAGTGCTTGACAGAAATCTGGTCGGATAACGGGACCAATTTAAAGACTGCGGATGAAGCACTCCGACAAACCATCGATCAGACGACAGCAGAAGAGGCCAGGAAGAAAACCAGCGTCGGGGGCTACATTCCTCCACGCCTTCTTTTCATGGGTGGAGCATGAAAGCGAATGGTGCGCTCAGTGAAGACCGCTGTCTTTACTCGCAACTAAATCTTGTGCTATACAGCTGTATATCTTAAACAGATATATCAAAAATCCTTAAGTGTATATATTTATTTATCCAACTATCCATCACGGGCAACTGCGGAATCCTAGACTGAGCGTAACCCGATACGCACTCATTGTTATAGCGAACAATCTTAATATTTATAATTATCTTCTTTTATTTCATAAAGGACAAATAAAAAAATCGCCGATAATATAACATTTGTTTAATGTTGACAGTAAAAAGATGATTGCTTCTTTTGAAGTAATATTATTATAATGATTCCTTCCACACTCCTCAGTTACTCGTCATCTCTGTACACATTCCCTTCACATCCATATCGTCTTTCATGCAATCCATCCATCTTTTTTCGGCCATCCTCTACTTTTGTATCCCTCCACAACAATACCTAAAACTTAATATACAATTCCATACCTAAAATTTAGTATAATTATATAATTTTTGATATTATATCAAATTTTATCATCATTATGGTTTTTCCTTTTAAAAGTCTAGGAAAATTAAAAGAAAATTAGACATCTTTTGAAGCGTTAAGTGACCAAAAATATTTTACAATTGTTATATGGTAGTGTTCACAAAAAAAAAATAGAACTATATTGAAATAAATTTCAATAATAGAAATAAAAATAAAATATACGTTAAGTACTAATATACAGGGTGGGCCAAAAAATTTTGCAAATAGCAACACTTGATTTCTCCAAAACCGTGAGAGCAAGGGGCGCGCGGGTAGCGGGGAATTGTGCGTCGTTTAATGCAATTTTAGTCACGATGGAGCGCTTCATGGGACAACAGCGTGCTTTTTGCGTAAAACAATTTTACAAAAACAACGATTCCTACGTTACTGTACAACGCCTCTTTAGAGTTGAATACGGATTACAACGTGTAAGTGAGTGTCCAAGTGTTAATTTAATTAAAGCTTGGGTTAAAAAGTTTGAGCAAACGGGATTTACAACGAATATTAGACAAACTGGGCGACCACGTTCAAGAAGAAGCGAAGAGAACATTCGGGAGGTTGAAATTTCTGTAAGGGACGATCCAGAATCATCTACCCGTAAGCGGTCGGCGGCTCTTGCTATACCAAGAACTAGTCTGCGGCGAATCTTGCATTTGGACCTTAAACTGCACCCATATAAGCTTCAAATTATACAGGAGATGAAACCAAACGATTACATTCAACGCAAGTTATTTGCTGACACTATACTGGAGCGATTCTCTAGCCTTGAGAATGTATTGTTTACGGACGAGGCCCATTTTCACATTAATGGTCATGTAAATAAACATAATCGTCGATATTGGAGTACGGAAAACCCTCACTATAAACACCAAAAGCCTCTTCATTCACCAAAAACGACAGTGTGGGCTGCCATTTCCGCAAAGGGCATAATCGGTCAATACTTCTTTGAAAATAATCAAGGAAATAACGTAACTGTGAACTCAGTGGAATACGTGAAAATGTTGCGAGAGTTTTTGACACCACAGTTGCATGAATTTGAAGGATACAATAGCCGGACTTGGATGCAACAAGATGGAGCAACATGCTATACATCAAACGTGACTTTACCGGTGGTCGAAGAAATGTTTTCTAACAAATTGATTTCTCGCAGAGGTGATATCCCATGGCCTCCCAGAAGCCCGGACCCTACATCTTGCGATTTTTTCTTGTGGGGATATCTGAAGAGTCGAGTATACCTTAATAAACCGACGACCATATCCCAATTAAAAGAAAACATCCACGAGGAGATAGCCGCGATTCCTCGCAGCATGTGTCAACGAGTTTTCCAAAGTTTACGTAGTCGATTGCAGGAGTGCCAACGACGAGACGGAGCACATCTCGACGATGTCATTTTTAAAAAATAAATTTTAATAAATGATAATTACGTTAAATAAATCATAAACAAAATAACATTTGTACTTTTATTTCTAAACATGTTTCAAAAGTGCAAAAATTTTTGGCCCACCCTGTACTTAAGGCATTTTGGAAGCGACATTTGAGTTATCACAGTTGTAAGTTCCAAAACAATCACTGACCGCACCAACACTTATATAACTCATATATTCCAATAGTAATATAAAAAACATATATACATAATGATGCTATTTGTATATAATAATTCTTGATAATTGCTTCTACAGCGTTTATTTCACATAACTTTATTTAATTATATTTTTTGTAACGTTAACACACTTGGAACAGACACTTGGAATGTTGTTATTATGTCTATATGAAACACGATCCAATAATATAATAATAATAAATACCTTCATATAAAATATATTTTTCTTTATATTTTAATTTATATAATACTTTTTTTCACACAAGTTATTGTACTAAATTAAACTATAATACATTATAGTGATAGGAGTCAGGAACATTATTCTTCGTAGTCTTTCATTAGTTGACCCTGGAATTATCAAAATAAAGCTAAATATTGTGTTTAAAACAAAAATTAGACATAAAATTTACATTAACCCAAATTAAATGTGTTAATTATATTAATTAATCTATTATGAATATGTATATTTGTTAAGGAAATCCCAAAGTGATAATATCCTTGCGTGAAAGTGTATAAAATAATACCTTGTTTTTCTGAACATGAATATATAATATTATTTACATTAAATAAATATTTAGCCAAGATTATATAAAAATACTAAATAGTACCTAAAAACTTTTCATTTCATTACCTCTAACCTTGTCTTCATCCTTCAAATGAGCATATTTAAAAATATAAAATAATGTAGAAAAAATAACAAACCTTATAAATGTAAGCAAAATATCCAAAGGGTTGAAGCGTGCAATTAATGCGCTAAAGATGTGTCCCTCTAGAAATAATAATAATAATAATGAACTCTAATCTACAAATGATGTGAATACCTAATTGTAAAAACTATTTATGCGTGCAACACACGAGAATAAAACTGAAAATTAAAAAATAAATAAATATAACATATCATTACAAAAATATATATAGTTTTTAAATAAAAAAAAAAATCCAAACTTAATCATGCAATTGTGAAGTGCAAAATTATATAGTCATTAAACCCCTGAACCCCGTGAACCCTCTGAACCCCCGTGAGCCCACCTGTACGCCATTCTTTTCTGTGCGCGCGCGCAGTCTCGCGGCCAGCGGCGGGGTGAACAGCGCGGGGTCGGGCCCCGATCGCCCGGCCTTGTGCCATGGCTGTTGCTGTTTCCATAGCAACGATATCACTGTACCTACCACTATCACCCACACAAAACCGATCTGGAAAAATGTACGTATAAGCCTAGCACAATAGTGAAAAATAGTAAAAGAATTTATGTCATTCAATTTCAAAATATCTTTAATTGCCTACTTGAAGTAGGCAATTACACACTTTTGGATCGCCAATTATTATATTAAAAAAGGTCAGTGTAGTCAGTGCGTGAATAAATTACCACCGGCTCAGAATGCTGCTCTGCTGAGAATAGCTGGCCAGTAACTTAACAGTTTCTCTTTTTAAAAGAAATTTAACAATGTTTTATGTATACATTATAATATTAAACCTGCAAATGAGTCAACAATCTAAGTTCCACACATTTCGATCAACAAACCCATGAAGAATTTATCTTTTTAAGGACGAAACTTAGGCGTTGCGAGTTTATTTTTATTTCTTGTATTTATTGTTTGTCTGTCACTGTTTTTGATATAAGTATTTAAGTTTTGATTTAAGTTTTAAGTTATAAAATAAATAAAGATTTAATTTCGGCAGCACTGTCCCATAATAAAATATCGTAAGACAAAATACTATGAAGATACCTAAAATAAACGAGTCGAGCCGTATAAACGTCCGTTAATTTTCATACTTTTTAATTGCAAAGACTATAACAGCTGAGTGTGCCTGCGAGTGTTGAGAGATGGGGTTTTCACTGAAGCTTTTTATCGAAACTTATACTTAAGAAAATTGTAAAGTCAATCAGTTCTAACATTTCATTGTCAAAGAGTAAGCCACAATATAGACGTTTTACATTAGGAAGTGCATTTAGTTTTTTTTTAGTATTTAAGACCAAATTATTAAATTCGCAAATAAAGAACACGTGACATAGCACTGTTTACTTTGTCAGGATTAGTCCTAATACGCTCAACTTTAAAAATAAGCGAGGGGTCATCAGCAAAAAGTACAATGTCACATATATCTTTTAAGAAATCATTGAAATGAAATAAAAATAAAAAGGCGCTAAGAATGGCTCCTTGTGGAACACCCATCCTTTGGTGAGAACAAGTCGATTTAGAATTATTTGCATCAACCGTCTAAACTATTTGATTTACGTAAGAGGTAATAAGATAAAGAGTAGCACTAGGCACACTGTAGTGGTTAAATTTGCGTAGTAATGTTTGATGATCTAGGCAACCAAAGGCTTTGGATGAATTGCAAAACAAACCGATATTCTTCGAATTCACGCGACTTCGTAAATATGCTTAAGAAGAGTAGCCCCCACATCAGTTGTTTATTTACTTTAATGAAACCCTATTGTTCACTGATGATGGCTGGCATCATTTTATTGTTTTACCTTTACCAGATCATATTTCACATTTGGTTTTGAAGACTTTTTTCGAATACCTTACTTTAGATCGGTAAATAAATAGGCTTATAATTTCTAATCTAGAGTTTTCTAATCTTTCGCCATTTTAAACAAAAGAACTAATGTACTATTTTTCATCAAGTCTTTGGTAACATTTGTTGCAAATTAAGGATAATTGTGTGGCAATATAATTTATAATAATGCTAAGTAAATTAACAGCCATACCGTTTTTTTCAGATTTAATGTTCTATCAGTTTTAACATCTTCATCTAAGTCGATTGCATCGAATGATGAAGAATTTAAATAACGCTACATCTATAAATGTAATTATTTCTGTATTATTAAATGTTTACTTTATGGGTCCATAAACAGCCCTAGTTTTCCCAGTAACACTAGATACAATGTCCTAAGTTGCCTTTATTTTATTTTTTTAAAGATTTTATTTCTAATGTAAATCGACCTAGCTTCTACGCAAATGTTCTTAAATATTTTAGTGAAATGCCTAACTTTATTCAAGAACACCGGATAATTTTTGTCTTTTCCTATTATATATATTTCTACAGAAACGCAATCACTAAATTGAAGTTTTAACTATTTTGTTATTGATTTTGGGTAGAAGATATTATTAAATTTATGTAGCATTCATGACAGAAAACATCATCAATACAATAATGCATCTAATTAACTATAATATAATTAAAACTAATATAAAAACAAAGTTGAATAAAAGAACTCACGGGACTGGTCCACATGTACGATATTCTGTACAAATAGAAATATTCCTGTGGTGGAGGTGCGGGCGGTAGTGTAACGTTGAAGGGACATCCGTCCACGCGTAAGGGTAACTTGACGGGGACAGGGCGAGGACCTCCGAAACTAATCCAGAGGGTCAATGCCATGCCACTGAGTAAAGCTATTGAAGCACCCTGAAGGAAAATATTTTATCTGTATACCAGTCGTGTTGGGATAAATTTATTTTTTCTATGATAACCATTATGTCTTTCTTTTTTTCTGAAGTAGGCATTTAATTTAGCATCACTGGTTTTATAAACATATATTTATAGATCCAGTTGAGTGTAAAATGGCAGTTTCAAATTATCATGTTTTTTTTTTGTGAAAATAAAAACGTACTCTTTCATTAGCATATGTTGTGAACATTCCCAAAGTGAACAATCCCAGCAAGGGTCCTCCCACAGCCCCAAAGATCGTCAATGCTGCTTGTAACACTCCACCTAAGTATTCAGCGATAAACGCGAGAGCTAGGAACACCAGCCCATAGGCGCACGCCGTTAGCTTTGTAAGCCAAGGAATGTAAGATGGATTTATTGAGCACCACCTGGAATTTATAATTATCTATACTTTAAATAACTTAAGTAAAGCACCAGCTTGTAATTGTCCTCATAAAAATTTAAAGAGTCCTTTAAATAAAAGGTGAGACTTAATTTATAGACCACTTCTTACTGTTGTTATGCACGTTGCTTTAAACGTATTAAGTGCAGTTTTCCTGTCAGTCTTTTTCTGCCAGTGCAACTAGTCTAACTAGTCTAGACTAGTCAAACAATATTCATACGAAATTTCAAGTCTAATGAATGCTGGTTAAAAGAAAATTAACCGGTTATTTTGAACGGTTACAAAATCTTAAAAGTCATACAAATTACCTTCCATCTCTGGTCCCAAGCAGCAAAAAAAATACCATTAAAAATACAATAAAATATATTTTACACTCATTAATAGATAAGGATAATCAAAAAAACCTGTTAATATAGTCGGTTAGTGTTACAGCAGCAAGAGCGTTACATGACGCCGATATAGTGGATAGCGACGCGCTGAAGATACCCGCCACGAAGAGACCAGCCAGGCCCGGTATAGAGTGCATCGCTTGCACCACGTAGTATGGCATCAACTGATCAATCTGGATAAAGAATTAAATCACTTCAAAACTAAGATATTCACGCCTCAAATTCAGGTAACGTGACTGACATACGCTTAGGACCCTCTTGTCTAAAAGATGATTTAGTGACAAAGATTGAGATTTGAAAAGGGTTTTTGTATTCAAAAAGAATAGAATAGAGAAAGAAACATCCTAAACATCGAGTCGAGTAGTCGAGAAAATATATTAGTAAAGATGTACGATGATGATTGATGAGATGATGACTAGTAAAGGCATATATTGACTGATCAATATATGCCTTTGCTTCGCTTAATAAATCAATCAAATTAATAAATCGCTTAACTTGCGAAAGAGCAAAATAAAACAGCAATGCACATGCGTGAAGAGAATTTTGAATATAGCAGAAGCGTAAAAGATGTTCTTGGTCCTGATTCCTACTTTCTCCGTCTACCCGAATGGGAATCGTAACATTATATAAATTTTATTTATATATTTAAAATGTTTAATATTGGTTAATTGCTTGCTTTATGCAGATGATGCAGTGCTCATTGCATCATCAGAATGCGATTTGCAGGCATTGGTCACCACTCTGAAAGATGGGTGTGAAAATAATGGTCTAAACCTGAATGCAAATAAGACGAAGGTTCTGGTATTTGAAAGAAATGAAGAAAGAAATGAATTGAAGAAGAAAGAACAGAATGTAAGATCTACGTGAATGGTAAGATAATAGAACAAGTGAATGAAGTGGTATATTTGGGAAGTATGTTTAGCAGAGACGGAAGATACGAAATGGATGTGGAAAGGCGTATTGCTGCCGGTGACAGAGTCAACGGTGCTTTGGCTGCATTGTTAAGACGGCGAAACGTCAGCATAGCTGCACGTTTGGCTGTACACAATGCAGTTTTGCTACCGACGCTGTTATACGGCAGCCAAACGTGGGTAACACAGAAGAAGAATGTAAGAAAGATGAATGCTGTGGAGATGCGATCTCTTCGTCGAATATGCGGAGTCAGTTTAGCTGACCGAATCCGCAATGAAGAGATCCACAGAATGGCAGGTACTAGCGAAGATGTTACGGTAAGAATGAAGAAGAACGTGCTCCGGTGGTTTGGGCACGTCGATCGAATGAGTGATGAAAGAATGGTAAAAAAGATTTATAAAGGAAAAGTGAGCGGTAAGAGAGACAGGGGGACGTCTCGAGTGACCTTCGAAAACACAGTAGCTACGATACTGGAGGAAGGTCACGTAAAAAGCATGAGGACCCCCCGGAGGGCATGTATGAAGAGGTTAATGACTGTGGTCGAGGCGAAAGAGGTATGCAGGGACCGTAGCGTTTGGCGCTCCGTCGTCTCTGGCTACCCCGCAGGGGATATGGCGTGAAGATAAGTAAGTAAGTAAGTAAGTTTAATATTGGACAAAATATTGCTTGGATGCTTAAATTCTTTTATTAAAACGTGGAAAGTAAGGAAAGCTATTCATATGTTTCATTACTTTATTCTTTCTGTTAATAATGTAAATATATTGTTGAAATTTTACCATCTCCAGAATACCCTGTATTGTAAAGAATCGTACTTCTATTTTAGGTTTTATCAAAAGATTCTGCCACTTAAGGACTAAGATTCGATATTAATGAGCACTAAATAATAATAATGTTGCCTAGAGACTGAAGGTAGTGGTATATATGTAGTAGTGGAATGGTAGTGGAGAGATGGACAGATTGAGGACGGCCGAAGAAAAGATGGATGGATTGCGTGAAAGACAATATGGAGAAGAAGGGAGCGTGTACAGAGATGACAAGTTACAGGAGAGTATGGAAGGATAAAATATTCTGCGCCGACCCTGAAATTGGGATAAGGGCAAGAAGAACAAATTTTTCAAATAATAGACTATTCAAATTCTAAATTATTAATTTGAATGCAATGTAAGTTTCCATTTCCATGGCACTAAAATAAAATAGAGTACAAAAAAAAATCAACTAGATCGGATGAAAGACACGACAACATATACTTTTAAAATGGTGATATTAACAAGTGACATGTAAAATAATGCCCTTGAGACCTAACATGATAAATATTCTTAATAAAAGATTACTAATACAATGGTACGACATTAAGATAAGGAACGATAAGAGATGTAACACAAGTAACAAGTGATGTTTAGATAAATACAACAATTTACTTACGGCAGTGATGCTTTTGCTAATCCATGGATCACAATCTTGAAATACTGCGTATATACTCAGACCACTGATACAGGTGACAACACTGAGCACTGATAGCACAGGCAAGCTCCACCACAGACATTGCCGCGAACGGTCCAGAGTACTCACTGTGAGAAGTCGTTGGACCTGTTTGATAAGTACTCTGTTAGGTTAAATTTGTAGATGCCCAAATATGTATTCCATTCCATTTGCAAATATACCTGTGTATGATTTACAGCATTAAGAGACATATACGTAATAAAACCACCGATTATTAGGGACCACCAAGTATGTCTTTCTGTTGGATCAACGCTGAAGCTATAATAAAATTAAAGTCCAGTTAATAAACAATTAAGAACATGGAAATTCCAATTCATCATCATTACGAATACTTTAAACATACTTGGAAAAATTCAATCGTCCACCCTCTTTGGCTATGACGAATATCTTGTCAAAACCATCTAACTGTATTGACGCGAATATAACAACACTAAAAATTGCTACAAACATCAGAATAGATTGCAGTAAATCCGTAAACACTACGGCCTTCATTCCTCCCAATGTCGAATAAAATGTACAAACTAAACCTACCACTAGGATCGAAATGAGTCTATCGAGACCTGTCACTGATTCTAACACTATCGCAGGAGCGAATAATACTATTCCATTGTAAAGTACCATTTGTAACGTATAAGTCAAAGAAGCCAACATTCTTATATGAGGTCCAAAACGTAACTCTAAGTACTCATAGGTACTGGTTTTCTGAAGATTAAAAAACACTGGCAAATATAGTCTGGTAGTTATAGGGGTGGCAATCCAGTATGAGAAGTTGATGACAACGAACTGCATGCCATAATAATAATTTTCTGATGACACTCCTAGAAGTGTGATGGCTGACATAAATGAGGCCATCAGGGAGACTGCCACAGGAAATATCGACATGTTCCGACCACCCAGAAGGTATTCCTGCAAAATACATTTATTTAAACACATTGTTCTTGTAATTGTCTTTATATTCATGGTTTTATAATATACTTGCTTCATTAGTCTTTTGTTTTCCTCCACTAAATCTAAAATAGACTCCTATAGCGATTGACGCTATTATTGTGGCAGTCATGATGATGTAATCCGAAACCCCGAATATTGTTTTAATCATTTTGCCTAAAACAATAACATTATTTGTTAAGGAATCTTACAACTGGTAATAAATTGGGATTCTACGCTGTATATGAGTGTTAATTGTCCAGATAATGCACTAATTGCAATACTGTACACTTTTAAATAATATGTAATGGCATCTGAGATTTTCAAAATTTTTAATGGCCAAAAATGTACAATTTCAAAGTCTTCCTTTGTATAATAACCTTTTTTTTAATTGAGCGAAGCGAACGGAGCGCTCTACTGGAGACTTTTTCAGATTCTTTGTCACGAATAGGCTCGAAAACTACTTTACGGAAAGTTATGAAATTTTGCAATAAAAAAAAACACACATTAGTTTAAAAAAAATAATAATTGAAAATTGTCAAGTCGTTGATGAATAGTCGTCAAAAAAACTGATATCCCATTGAAGTAAATAGGAAACGATGATGAGCCCAGTGTAATGTCACTGGGCATGCTTCGCTCAATACGCAAATAGCAACCGAGGTCTGTTGGCGTCCCTAGTGTACAAGTTTTGAATTAAAAGGACGAGTTTTATTATCAAAAAAATATATATTCGGAATTTAATCTAAATGCAGGTTTGTTAAATACTTCATGTATTTTTATCTTCGTAAAATTTAAAAGCGTAATGAAATACATTTTGTAATGTGAAAAATGGAACAAAGATATTATGATCAAAGTTGGATGACTCGTTGCGGAACACATTGAGACTAATTTCAATTTGCATAATATGTATTAAATGTGAACGTAATTAATATATAATTGTTCTTTAGAATTTTCAAATAGCATAATTTATTTCAATTTCAAATGCAAAATGATCTAAATTTTTCACATAATGAATTTCGAACAAACAGTTTTAACACATTATTTTGTTCAAAAATATTTAATATTCAGATTTGACTTCTTCAATATATTATTAAGTAATTACTAATTTCTAGGATCTGCCGTCATGTTGCGAGAGTTGAGCTGAGCCCCCTCAGTTTTTTAACCATCATTTCTAAACGGAATGAGATATTGTAACCTAATTTCTTTAAAACATGCTCTACATATCTGCCAATTTTCATTCAAATCCGTTCAATAGCTTTTATGTGATGTTGCTTCTAAAAGAAGTTTCCCAAACGGTTAAGATTTCGCTTACGCTCAGCTCAATTATTTCAATAAATTATCAATAAGTATGTATTCATTACTCTGTCCAGAACCTGTTTTGAAAGCACCAGGAACAAACCCGTTTTCGATGTCTCTTTCATACAATTGACCAAAAAATTTATATTGCTAAATATGTGTATGACTAAATTACTTTGTAAAATTGATTAGATGGCTTCGAATCATATAGTTATAGTTAAAAAATAAAACAAATAATTGGTGGAATAATTGAAACTGACTTAACCGATGCCGCAAATGGTGATGATGATGTCCGAGTCTATTCGTAATATTCTAAAACGACGCTGTTCTCTCGTGACCAATTGAACGGCGGTCGGATTAATTATTATCATTCACTTGATATACGTTACATATCAAAGCAATATTGTTTAAATTTACTAGTAACATCCACAAACTTAACTTTGTTGGTACTTTGTTGACAACTAATGCCTTAACTTAACCTGATAGTGATAGCTGTAATATGAACGCATTCAAAATGACGATTGCCACATGACATTTTTATGCACTTCAAATAATTTTAGGTATATTTTGTAGATTCTTTGCATTCGCTCGTCACGTGCACTTGCACTATAGTTGTCCTAAATTCTGATTATGACACGTAGTTTTCATATTTATTTCTTATTATGCAATTAATTATTATTATCTAAATATGTTTAATCAAAATGATATGTCACTTCGTTTATTCCAACCTATTTTCGTCCCGTCTTTTGCGAATACAAATAACATAATGTCAGTTAAAAAAAATGTTAAAAATGGTATATTTATGCAGTCTTAAATAAATATATTTAATTAAAAATTATCGACGAGTATGTAGTAATATTATTTTATATTACATTATATTATACAGATATATATTTTAGAATGTTTACTTAATGTTTATTTTGATACATATACATACATTTTAAGATAAATAGAAGTTTATTTCGGGTATTAAATATATGACATAACACATTTAAAATATATAAAGAAAATAACGTACATAAAATAAAAAGTATTTAAGTAAAAGACGAAGCGATATTAGGTTGAAATTTCATTTTCGCATGCTCGCTTGCTTAGCTTCACGCCATATCCCTTGCGGGGTAGCCAGATATGACGAAGTGCCAAACGCTACGGTAAATTTTTTAAGTAATTTAAATAATTCTCGTTTTCATTGTTTGTCGGTCGCCTGTCTGTCTGTCTGTCTGTAAGTCTGAAGACCTTAGAGTTAATTATCTCTTGACAGGTAATTAATGGACGCTATTAGTCTGGAATAATCGTATTCTTTTAGTATTCGTATTATCCATAAGGTTAGTTTAAGCTCCAGAATATATACATAATTTAAGTTTAGGATAAAGAGCCTATTTGTAATATTTCTATATCAAATTTCATTAAAATGCTTTCGGTGGTTTAGGTGTTGATGCAACAGATAGTTACTTTAGCATTTATATAAAGAGTCTAGTTTGTTGCCGCGTTCGTTTGAAAAGTTATTCATTAAAATTCTTCAAAAGATTAATCGAATATATTTCTCTATCTCATTAATTGAGTGTCTCTAAAAGTCTATGCATAGGATTTATATTCCAGTTGTAGATCACCAACATTACCAGAATGTACCATTGGGTCGGTGTGGTTGTTTTTATTGAAGTAACACGAAACTTACCGTTCGTTGATAACACAGGCACACAAAAAAAAAAAAACGTCATGAACCAGAGGGGAGACCCCATTATTCTTAGGTTTTTGGGATCGCTGAAACCGAATATGACAATAAAAACTAATTTTAAATGCCAGTTTTCCCGCTAGCACCCCCTTACTACCTCTTAAGGGGTGAAAATTGAAATTTTTGTATAAAATCAAGATAGATGTGTATTTCTACGTTTTTTGGGATGCTGAAACCGAAAATGATAATTAGAAATAAATTTATGACCACTATCACCCCCTACCACCCCTTAGGGGGGGTGACAATTTAAATTTTTCTATAAAGTCAAGATAGATGTGTATTTCTACGTTTTTTGGGATGCTGAAACCGAAAATGATAACTAAAAATAAATTCATGACCACTATCTCCCCCTACCATCCCTTACAGGGGGTGAAAATTTCAATTTTTCTATAAAATCATGACAGATGTATATTTCTACGTTTTTTGGGCTGCTGGAACCGAAAATGATAACTAAAAATAAATTCATGACCACTATTACCCACTTACCACCCCTTACAGGGGGTGAAAATTTAAATTTTTCTATAAAATCAAGATAGATGTGTATTTCTACGTTTTTTAGGATGCTGGAACCGAAAATGATTACTAAAAATAAAATTTAAGACCTCTATCACCCATTAACACCCCTTACCAACCCTTAAGACTGAATCATGATTTTTGTCCTATTCTTCACAAGTTTTTTCACTTTTTGTTTTTTTTTTTTACTTTCTATTTAATACTACTTATACTGTTATCCATCCGGCAGTGTTGTAAAACGCTTAAAAGATGCTGAACCTAATTCTATGCCTCCGAAATAGAATTGTTACTATTTTCCTGAAAATTTAGGAAACTAAAAGATGCTGAACCTAATTCTATGCCTCCAAAATAGAAGGGACTATTTTCCTGACAATTTAGGAGACTACAGTGAGGAGCAAGATGCAAGGTTTCATCAGGATTAGAGTAGAATTAAATCATGAATATATATCAGATACTTCTGATCAATAAAGCATTTGAATTTCTAATATAAGAGCGAGAGAGAGAATAACCTCAAACTAGTTTGATAAACATGTCACTTACTGTAAATCGTTAAAATTTCTTCATACATCTTGATTTTATACAAAATTGAAACCCCCCATTAGGGATGGTTAGGGGGTGGTATTGGGTAAAAGAGGTATCAAATTCACTTTTGGTTGTCATTTTCGGTTCCAGCATCCTAAAAAACGTAGAAATACACATCTATCGTGATTTTATAGAAAAATTTAAATTTTCACCCCCTGTAAGGGGTGGTAAGGGGGTAATAGTGGTCATGAATTTATTTTTAGTTATCATTTTCTGTTTCAGCATCCCAAAAAACGTAGAAATACACATCTATCTCGATTTTATAGAAAAATTGAAATTTTCACCCCCTGTAAAGGATGGTAGGGGGAGATAGTGTTCATGAATTTATTTTTAGTTATCATTTTCGGTTTCAGCAACCCAAAAAACGTAGAAATACACATCTATCTTGGCTTTATAGAAAAATTTAAATTTTCACCCCCCGTAAGGGGTGGTAGGGGGTGATAGTGGTCATGAATTTATTTTTAATTATCATTTTCGGTTTTAGCATCCCAAAAAACGTAGAAATAGACATCTATCTTGATTTTATACAAAAATTTCAATTTTCACCCCTTAAGAGGTAGTAAGGGGGTGCTAGCGGGAAAACTGGCATTTAAAATTAGTTTTTATTGTCATATTCGGTTTCAGCGATCCCAAAAACCTAAGAATAATGGGGTCTCCCCTCTGGTTCATGACGTTTTTTTTTTTTTGTGTGCCTGTGTAATTAATTGTATGCAAGATTTATTTTATAGAAGAATCGGTTAATAGCAGCGGAATGAAACCTATAATTAATATAAATATTGAGGGCGATTTTACACTTATTTTAGGGACAATGGCTTTGATGGAATATTTCAAGAATAAGTGTTAGATTGCATTTTGAATTGACCAAAAAGGGTTTGATGAATATGACTTCACTTTTTCAGTGGCACCTAAGATTTTCATTAAGATATTATTTTTATAATAGATAACTTACTTAATATAAGTAACTGAATTTCGTCCAAGTGACCCAGCGAGTCTAGATGACACATCATTTTAATTTATTTACTAAGTTAGTTTATTACGATTGGACTGAGATCCACCGGTTAAGAAAAAGTAAAAGGTCTCTCAATTATTATTGATATTTTTGACTCTAGCAGAGATTGATTTTGAGACACATCGCGTCCTGCATAATGTACTAGCAGGTTACCCGTGCCTCGCGACGGACTGCGAAAGTTGCAGTTTTTTAGCTGTAACTTTGGAACGGTTTGGACCTTTGTAAAATCCTTTGTTATTGCACCTATTCAATATGTCAGGAATCTTGTGTCTAAATTTCAGCTTTCTAGGTATAACGGTTTGGGCTGTAGAGCGGTGAATGAGTCAGTGAGTGAGTGTCTTTGTGCTTTATATATTAAGATTTGTAATATATTTCTGATAATGAATTGCAAATATCTTGAACCTTAGTGAACTTATGTCTTACTAATATTATGTGCAAAAGTTTGTAAGAATGTATGTATGTTTGTTAATCATGTAAAACTATAGATAGTTATGGAACATACCACCGAATATTGAGTTTATTGCAAGCGAGGCCGCGGACGAAAACTAGTATAATAAACATAGACAGCAAACCATGCTGCCATAAGCTGACATAAATATGCGAAAAAGTTAAAAAAAACTGTTTTTTCTCATTAAAAATGCAATATTCTTTTATTTTATTTTATTTTATTTGGGAAACAAACAGTATTAAATAATACAAAAATAATTGAATACAAAAAGATGTCGCATAAACCAGTCAAGTTTCCACTAATATTAGTTTTTTTTCTTTTATTATTATTATTATTTTTTACTCACTATAGTAGTACTAACTGTAATTAGTTTAATTTAAATTACTTTTTTATTAGTTTGTTAAAAAATAATGTGAACTATGTTTTTTAATACTTTCTAATATAATTAATTATCCCACGGATTTTTTTTCTTTCTTATTTATATTGTTCACGAAACAAATATACACTGTTTTATTGTAAAAAAAACATACTTACTTACTTACTTATCGTCACGCCATATCCCTTGCGGGGTAGCCAGAGACGACGGAGCGCCAAACGCTACGGTCCCTGCATACCTCTTTCGCCTCGACCACAGACATTAACCTCTTCATACATGCCCTCCGGGGGGTCCTCATGCTTTTTACGTGACCTTCCTCCAGTATCGTAGCTACTGTGTTTTCGAAGGTCACTCGAGGCCTCCCCCTGTCTCTCTTACCGCTCACTTTACCTTTATAAATCTTTTTTACCATTCTTTCATCACTCATTCGTTCGACGTGCCCAAACCACCTGAGCACGTTCTTCTTCATTCTTACCGAAACATCTTCGCTAGTACCTGCCATTCTGTGGATCTCTTCATTGCGGATTCGGTCAGCTAAACTGACTCCGCATATTCGACGAAGAGATCGCATCTCCACAGCATTCATCTTTCTTACATTCTTCTTCTGTGTTACCCACGTCTGGCTGCCGTATAATAGCGTCGGTAGCAAAACTGCATTGTGTACAGCCAAACGTGCAGCTATGCTGACGTTTCGCCGTCTCAACAATGCAGCCAAAGCACCGTTGACTCTGTTACCGGCAGCAATACGCCTTTCCACATCCATTTCGTATCTTCCGTCTCTGCTAAACATACTTCCCAAATATACCGCTTCATTCACTTGTTCTATTATCTTACCATTCACGTTGATCTTACATTCTGTTCTTTCTTCATTTCTTTCAAATATCAGAACCTTGGTCTTATCTGCATTCAGGTTTAGACCATTATTTTCACACCCATCTTTCAGAGTGGTGACCAATGCCTGCAGATCGCATTCTGATGATGCAATGAGCACTGCATCATCTGCATAAAGCAAGCAATTGACCTTAAGGTCACCAACTTTCACTCCCATGTCACTGTCTTTCACGCCTTGGAGACAACTATCCAAATACAAGTTGAACAACCAAGCTGACATAGCGCAACCTTGCTTAACACCCGATTGGATGTCAAACCAGGGCGACATGTCAGCTCCTACTCGCACACAGGCTGAGTGATATCTGTAAAGAGACTTTACAGCCTGTAGCAAGGGTCCGTTCACGTTGTATCGGGGCAGTATCTCCCATAACTTCTTTCTCACAATCCTGTCAAACGCCTTTTCCAAATCCACAAAAGCACAGAAAACCTTTTGGTTTAGGGCCAAAAACTTTTCCGTGATCATGCGGAGGGAAAAGATCTGATCTATACATCCTCTTCCAGGTCTAAAACCTCCTTGAGCCTCCCACAACAGCCTTTCAGATCTTTCTTGCATTTTTCTCGCTAATATTTTAGCATAAACTTTACTGCCCAAGCTGATCAAACTGATAGCCCTATAGCTTGCACAGTCTATCTGTGAACCTTTGCCTTTATACAAAGGTACGATGACTGCACCTCGCCAATCGCCTGGGACTTCCCCTGATTTCCAGCATAAATTGCACAAAAACCAGAACAAGTCCCAGACGCGTGGCCCACCATATTTGATCATCTCGGCAGTAACTTCATCCGCTCCCGCAGCTTTACCACATTTCAGACTTCGAATCGCGCTCTCCACTTCTTCCAAACTGATTTCACCATCGGCTACATCCGGACTCAGCATTTCACTGGTGCTCAAGGCCGAGGCGTCCTCACTTTCATACACCTCCTTATAGAACTCCGCCCACCGCTGCAAAACGTGTGCTTGCTCAGATAAAATTTCACCGCTCTTCGAAAGCACCCCTTTCATTCTACAGGTTACCGAACAACCCCGGGAATCACTAACTTCTCGCCAAAAAAGCTTCGTATTTTCCCGGAAGTTGTTTGTCAACCTGTCGTCCCTTTCACGCTCAGAATTTTCACGCTTCATCTTTATAAGTGCTTTCGTTTTGTGCTTTTGCAGCTTGTACTCTCTTTTTCTTATCTCTCTCATACTTTTATCCTTACCCGAGGCTTTATAATCCAACCATGCTTTCTTCTTTAACTCTACAGCGTCTTTCACTTCATCATCCCAACATTCATCGCGCTTTTTACTAAAACCTCTTTTCCTTTTACCACATACCTCTGTCGCTACATTCACCATACCATTCCTAAGGTACTGCCAGCATACTTCAACACTTTCATTTCCTGAATCACAGCTTTCAAGCTTCTTGGAAATCCTTTCTTGATATTCCTCTCTGATCGGTGGATCTTGAAGCTTCCAGTTTCTTATGCGATAATTCGACTCCAAGCTTGGACACGTCGTGCGGTTGCGCCAACCTGCAAACAGACCTCTTATTCTAGCAACGACTAGATAATGGTCTGTTCCCAGATCAGCACCCCTAAACACTCGCGTGTCCATAACTTGGCTTCGAATTCGCTGATCCACCAGGAATAAATCAATCATACTTCTTTCTTCCGCTCGCTCCCATGTGTACATGTGAATTTGTTTATGATCAAACATCGTGTTTGCCACAAACAAATTTCTCTCTTTACAAAATTCCAAAATAAGCTTTCCAGCCTCATTTACTCTCTTATCACCGTACTTGCCTAGCACGCTTTCGTAACCGCTTCGCGCGGTTCCAACCCATCCATTAACATCCCCACATACTATCAACTTTTCATTACTTCTGACACTACTTAGAACATCCCTGACACTCTCCCAAAACTCCTCGAGCTCGCTAATTTGAGCTGAGGATACTGGAGCATACACGGCTAACAAGAATATTCTTGTTATCCCCAGCTTAAAGCGAACCCAAAGAAGCCTCGGGTTGATCGCCTTGTATTCTACCATAGCATTAACCATTCGAGAAGACAACAATACGCCTACACCTTGGCAACCTCGCCCACCCTCTGGAACCCCAGCCCAGAAAGCGACCCGGTTGCCAGGCAAATCGGTCGTATCATTGCCTTTTCGCTTGGTCTCAGACACACAAATAACATCCAGATCTTTGTCATCCATCACATCTAATAATTCATTCATCTTCTGTTCCATTCCTCCTCTTACATTCCACGTAGCTATTTGTAGCTCCGTCCTCCACCTCCCGCCGTTCGGAACATGGCGTGTTGGTTGGCGGTCCCCAACGCCGCATTTGTTCATATTAAATATTACATACACACATTTTTATATAAACATACAATAATAAATACAAAAACTATATAAACTCATCTGGCACCGAAAAATAGCAAACAATTATTGGTGAAATACTTAATATAATATACATTGCAATAGAAATTTAAGTTCAAAATAACGAATATAAAAATTATTATAAAATTAAAAATTAACAACTAACTAACTTTCATATATATACATATATATCGAAAAACATTAATTTTTTTGTTTTAATGCAAAAAATATATATTTAATCAATGAAACGATATAATTATAAATGGGATGACGTAATTATTATTAAACTCAACTGATAACAGACAATATTGAGTTAGGTCTTTTATGTTTCTGTTAAAAGCATCATATGATAAAATAGAACTACAAGGAAAGGTCATATAACAATATGATGCATATGATGTCATATATACATCATATTACGATGTGTAATGTTTTAAAATGTCGATAAAATCATGATATAATTATAAAGACATAAGACATATTTTTTAAGATAACATTTTGACCGCATCTTAAAATTACTGCCTTTATTTATTTCATTCAAATGATTTATTGCAATGCTATTGCCTATTGCTGATTGCTGCCACACACACACACACACACACACACACACACACACATAACAATAAAAACTCTAATCTCTTAATAAAATAGTCAAAATAATATAGTCACGGAATTCCCTTTTCTTATTAATTATTATTATGATGGCTTATCGAAATGATTGCGATGGTTCTAGTTGTTAGTACATTGCTCACTAAATATATTGACGTTTGTGAAACAGTGATCACAATAAAAAAAAATTAAAAAAACTCGGCTGAGTTTGTTGTGTTTTTCTTCTCAGAGCAGCGCGCTTGGAACCCTCGTAGTCTTATTTTAAGTTGGAGTGTCTTTACGGAAGGGCTTATTTTGATACATGCGATATCAAAATAGTCCCTCCTGTCATTTCCATTTGATACACAAGTGATCACTGGTATGGATTTAAAGTGGAAAATATATAAATAAATAAATAAAAATACGCAATAAATAAATAAAAATACGCGTTACTAGCTATAATTGCCACGTCATGTGCTTGACCCAATATTAGTATCTAACTATGTATAATATGCAAAATTTTTAAAATTAAGCATAACAATTTTTTTTTTCTATTTTACTTAAGTTATATACCTATAGGTGTATACTTATAGTTTATTAATACTAAACCTACCAAGTACCGGTCCAATTGACCGTTCTTAAACTTTTGTAAAACTTACACATTTTTAAACGTTATCAAACTACATGACAATTTTTAGAATATACATATAATATTTTCTTCACTCTTTACTTTTAGTTATTGCCATTATTACCTGCGTTATATAATAAAATAACTTTTAATTACCGGTCAATATGACCGCGTGCGGTAGGAACAGGTACACAAGAATTGTCGGTAGGTTTAGTGTTAATAAAAATATAGTTAATAATTAATCAAGATAGTAATTTAACTGGCGGAGACGGAATCTTTTCGAAACAAAGACTATACTAACCACTTGTAATAAGTCGGTATACAAAGTATATTTCAGAGTTTATCTTTTATTTAAAGTAACTGCTTATCTTTTTTATGTTGCTATGCTTCTTCTACTTGCACTGGCACAATTTACAACTGTTTAATAGACTTGTAAAGAATATTACATAATAATATACAAAACAAACGTTTTTAGATAAAGATCTTAAAAAAGTAAACATAGTTTTACGATATTAAAATGTTAAAATGTTAAATTACGTATTATTTACATTACAGTTAAATTTATTACTTTAATTATTAATATTATGATATTAAGTGTACGTAAAATAAAATAGGTTAATAAATATAATAGTAAATGAAACAATGAAATGTATATTAATTCACAAAAAATATTTCCTGCTATTATTAGATCAGAATTAAAAAAGTGTAATATGCAAAAAAGAGCGAAGTGACTCGAAAAGTATTACAAATTTTTAAGGTCAGTTGAGTTCAAGCAACTGTAAAATTATAAATTAAAAATAATATAAATTATACTTTAATTGCATTTGTATTTAAAATTCTAATTTTCCCGGTCAAACGTTAGTATTGTAAGAGGAAAGTCATATAATAATAAGTATTATTACTACTACAATACTTTTCAGATATTAAGTAATGTCTAGACTTACCGATTATAATGTAAGAAGTTTATTTTAAGTAACTTTTCTTTAAGTATTTTTTTATAAAAAAAAATATCTTCTCAATATTCTTCCGCGCTACATATTTCTTTGCACATGTTATTGATTATTGTTTTTCATAAATGAAACAAGATTTCCTTCTTATGATACTAAATCAAATATTTCACAAACGAAAGAATTTTGAAAAAAATATTACATACACTAAAGCGTCCACATTCGGCGCTTCCCACCACTGTAATGAAGTTCGCTATCAGCATTCAGACATTCGCATTTACTTGTATATTTCATCTTTAATTATCAAAACGTTAAGGTTAGGTTGAATTTCTAGCTACATACGATTATTGACGATTTCAGACGAATGACAGCCGAGTAGACTTTGAACTGTCATGCCATTTCTTGACATTTGACAATTAAGCGAATTTAGCGCTTTGTTAAACTGTTTATTAGGAATAGTAAATAAGGAAATTAAAATTGTAATTGATTAATACATAAATCAAACCCAATAAATATTGTGTTAAAACCTCTTAACAAATTGAATTTATGAGTGTTGTAATTAATTAACATTAAATAACAAATACCTTTAAGTTTTTGTGAATAAGCTTAGCTTAAGATTGGAGTCTGAAATATTATTGAATTTTTATACATACTGCCATCTTAGTATATTAGTATATTAGTATTGTTTTCATGAAAATATTTTTTAATTAACTGGCAACTTTCCAATGTAACTTGTCTACTTTAAAGTGTTTAGTGATCATTCTAAATAAAAGAAATAAAAAGAATTGACATGATATAAAAATTGTTGTTATTATTATTTTAAATAATAATAAATAATATATTCAAATACAAAAACATGACCCCTCTTTCGTTCCACTTTCTTTGATTAATAAATTTCAGACGCAGTTTTAGATTAGGCTTTGCTCATAAAACATTAAAAAACGAGAAAGAAATATAAATAATTAACTCTTTCCTAACTTTATTTTCTTTATTGCAGTTTTCATATCATTTCTAGATTTTTAATTTAGCGCCATCTAGTGATGAGAGGATTGTTTAATTTCTTTTATTTATCACAGCGCCATCTAGAACCATTACTTAATGTAAGAATTTCATTTATATATTATACCTTTAAAGTGTTTTATTTTACGTGTATATATTATTTTAAAACATAGCGGGAATAAATTGTTACAGTTTTCTTCTTCCCGCAATAAATGTAAAAAAATCTAGACTTTTAATTTATTGAGCAAAGCGTAAGTTAAGCTCTTAACCGTTTGGGAGACCTTTTTTTGTGTTTAGTTGTCTCCAGAATGCGACGAGATAATTAGCTAAAAAAATTCTCATGTATGTTTGAGCCGAACGCGGATGTTATAGCGAAAACAGAATGAAAAAATGTTTTAAAAGTTAACTAGAAAAGAAGAAAGAAGAGGGGCTCAGCTCAACACCCGCCGCGCACAGTCGGCGGATCCTATATTTTTATTTTTATTTTGTATTATCTTGCATTAATCCTCAGATATACAATCTTATTGTAAGTTCTATTCGAAATAGTTCAACTTCAAAATAACTTAGTCAAGTCCTTGAGTCCTTGAGTCGTCAATTATCACATTATTAAAGGCCAGTCCTTGACTAAGCTACCACCAATTCGAAATACTACTTTGCTCAGAAAAGCCAGAATCACCACAATTTTTAAATTAAATTTGACAATGTTCAATGTATATTAAATAATATTAACAAACCAAGTTTCACACACTTACATCAATGAAGAACTTTAGAATTCTATAATTAGATTTAATTAATAATATATTTGTAATTTCAGATTTAAAACTAAGAAAAGGAACAGGAAATTCAGGCGTTACGAGTTTATTACTTCTTGTAGGTATATATTGTGTATCTGTTTCTTATATACTTCTGAGTATTAAAATTTTGGCAAATAATTAATTATGTATTTTGTAATTCTTTTTGTAAAGTAAAAATCAGCAGCAATAAAATACGATGAGACAAAATAATATGAAACAACTAAAATAAATGGATCGAGATATATTAATATCCGATAATTGTCTTACTTTTTTTGATTGAAATTGACTATTTATCTAAAGTTATACCAAAGATTGTTCTTTCAGTACAACAACAATTAAGAAGCAAGCTAGGCCTATCCTGGTTCTAGTCTATCTCCATTTTAAAACAAGAAAATTATATGCAAATTAGGTATAATTATTGGGTAATATAATTTATATTAAATTAACTTAACTGCAAGACATTATATGCATTAGTTTTAATATTTTCATCTGTTGAAACAGATTTCATCTCATGAAGTATCGAAGTGTTCAACAAGTTGTAACAAATTATATAAACAAACGCTATATAAAGTGACTTGTTCTACATTAAAGTCTCCGCATATTATCACCGACTTGTTGCTATGACAAAGCTATTTTAAAATATCCTCCATTTTAATTATATTTTTTTTAATATATTCACTGCAGGATAGTTCAACAGAGAGCGCCACTATGCCTAACCCAGACTGTGGCGCATAAAATGTTTAATTTAAATGTCGCTAAACGCAGCGCCCCGTAACGCGTATGCGGCTCAACACAAATGTTGTGGAGAGTATATGACATCGACAGTGCGGATCATCTAAGACATTTGCGTAATTTTTGAAAATAACTTATAAAGAATACACTTTTTTATTATTAATATGTTACAACATTATGTGGCAAAAATGAACTATAGGACAAACTGTTTCGATATTTCTAGTGTTTTATAATATATGTCACATTGTTGGTATTTTTAAATATGCAAAGTATAAAACGTAAAAGTTAAGGTATTTACAGAATTGGTCAAATGGAAACCCATACTACAAATACCTGAAGTAGTATTCATATCATAAACCAGTTTTTAAAAAATATGTTAAGTATTTATCATGATATTTTAGAATTTAGGACTGTTTAGTTGTAAATCTATTTATGTTTTCGGTATCTGATTTATGTATATCATAAAAGTATTTTAATGGGACCAAAATATTTTTGTAAAATTATCGAAAAATATATATTTTATATAGGTAACATTCACACAAAATTGTGTATTGCACCGGACACGACGCACTATGTTACGACGACACAAATACCTACCGACGATCGCACAGTACTTCAAGGGGCTCTCCAAAACCTACTTTGACAATGCTGTGGGACATCCAAACCCGCTGGTGGTTAAGGCCACAGGATACACGGCCCGTAAGACTCCTAAAGTCAGAAAGAGAAGACCCAAGTCGGTACTTTTCGATCCGGACGACGCGATTACGTTAGGGAACGCTACGTAAAAGCGGCAAAGCGAACATAAATACTACACATACACACACACAGTGTCTTCGCCGGCGAAGACGAGGCCCCCACCCAAGCACGTTGCTCCGGCGTTCTGCCGTCGGAGGACGTTAGTGTCAAATCCTAACCCACATCCAACCCTCGCTTCCCACCTAACGGCGTCCTGAGCCGTGGTCCGAGCCTCACAGTAGGCGCCCTTAAGACGCGCGTTCCCCTGGGGCCCTTCAGCCCCCCCTTTTTTCAAGGGCGGGTCTCTGCACCCGTCCACTCCACCGGTGACGCTGTCATGACCAGTAGGGCTAACAGCAGAGAAAAACAAAAAAAAAAAAAAAAAAAAAAAAAGACACAAACACAAATGGTTTGTTACGCCGCAGAGATTGTTATTAAGTGAAACGCAACTCCGCAAAACAAAGCTATATTTGCGTTTTAGCCGCATCCGTGTTGAAGTAAAAATTACACACATGATGTGAAACCACAGTCAAACCCATCACATAGTGAAATCATTACGAGCTAATTGAGCCACAGAAAGTAAATTTCTCTCCACAGAACTAACTTGACAATATATAATTTTCAACATATTATATAATATTGTTGCTCTGTGACAACCAGTGATCTGTAATAAACAATAAACTGTTTTATTTTTAAATTAACAGTTCCACTTTCGATTCATCGCCGCCTAAGCCTTAACTATTTTGATGGATAATATTAAACAGCCTAGAATTAGTCCTAATTACCAATTGTTATCTATCACTACTATATTATTTTGATAGTTTTCGTTTAATCCTGTATAACTTATTATAATTTAATGCTTAAAGAAACAATTTGTTTTTGTAATACAGAGACATTATTATTATGTAGATATTTCATATCTTATGTCATCCTAAATAATGATAGTCATTCTAATAAATTTATTTAAGTCATATTAAGATTGTTTAGTTTGTCTAAACATATAGATAAATAAGGGAATGTTCACATTACAAATTTATAGGTACTTTTATTAAATGTTAATATTTTTTCTATATTCTTAATATCAATTATTTAAAGTACTAACCATCTCAGTGTAATAAATAGTAAAATAGCAATATTTTCAGAAAAATTAAAGATGATAAATTTGAGTAAATTGTGCCAGTAACCAGCTCCAGGCGAGCATACATTACTTTTTTTTTTAATTCATTGCTTAAAATAGACCCAAAGCATTGATCTAATTCGTCAAAAAAACAAAGTAATTGATTTTGAGTACAACAGAGAATTTATACATTTTTTCATTATTTGTCACGATAAAGTCATTTTTATTACTGTTTAATAATGAATTAATAAACCCGCAGCAGGTGATAAAGTGAAAATAATAATATTAATATCAATCCCACGGCCACGAAAGAATCAAACACCGCAGCAGTCGCTTCCTCTAAGTCAAAGAGTCAGCTTCGAGGGCAAAAAGGACCCTTAAACCTCCCACCAAGAAACCTGAAATACCCAAACCTAAGTAAGCCGCCGCTGGTACTGCCCAATAAAATTCGACAGCTAAGTTAGACGATACTATCGTATAGAGTTATAGAGTCGACAGGGTGTGTGAGGCCTTTGTCGGTTCTGCTCAATTCAGTCGAGTCAGGGAAAGTTGATAAGCAATGTCGATAAATAAGGTTATAGAGAGATGATCCTAGTGCTAAAAACAAAAAAGTAAAAATGATAAATAAATTGTAAACTATCTATCGTGTTTTTAAAATGTTATCAAACGTATACCTATTTAGTTTCATCTAGTCATTTTCCGACGCATTTTTTATACATTTCTTAACATAGTAGCTTTCTGAGTTAAGTATATTTATGCAGTATTTATGCATTGTCCTCGAAGTAAGATTAACTTGTAACAGACTCCATGTTGACTTTTGGCAAAAAATAATGTGCGTGTTTCCATAAAAAATAGTATATAAATAAAACATATATATTTCGAAATATTTAATAAGCTTTTAACTTTAGTGCATGATTATAATAATGGATTTAAATTAACATAAATTAAAAAAGAAACTATATAACGCGATAGCTCAGTTTGTAGATCGTTGTGGTAGTCGCAGGTTCACATCTGCTCGTGTAAATTACATTTTCATTTATTATATCTGTTCTAAATGTTACATATAATTAGGATAGACAAATTTACTCTTAAATAAATTATAAAGTGGTTTTATTTTTATATAATATTGTAAATGATATTTCTAATATTCCGTTTAATATTCGTCATGGAACGGATAGTCCGGATGGTGGACACTGAAATTAAAACGCAAGATTATTTAAATATAAAAGAACTAATAATAATAATATAAGAGGACTAATAGATGAATGAGGGAAAGAGAAGATGCAGAGAACTGAAAAGGATAAGACGAAATGTTAGAGTGGGACAGTAGGATTGGAAAAGGCTTTGGATTGTCTTTTAATTCAAGGCAAATCCAATCTGCATTAAACATAAAACCTTTAGGGTTCATGATACTCACTCCCCCATGCTGCACAGTCTGCCGTTACATTCCAGTGCACTGATAAGTTCAATGTCCTCAGGTGACAGTTGAAAATCAAACACTGCAAAGTTCTGCTCAATGCGACCCTTCGTCACGGACTTTGGGATGACTATCAAGCCGCGATCTATCGGATATCTGTTGGTAGAAATAAAATATGGGAAATTTGACCTTTCGACAGCACAGTTTACCATAAATGGTAACAACACCAGCGCCATTCACAGCGTCCCTATACCATAAGCACTCATTGAAAATAGCACCAATCGCAACGGCCAAAGCCTACAACTCCAACTTCATTACAGCTCTTCCCCGATCCTTGAATATTACAGAACAAGATCTTGAAGCTACATTGTCATAGTCACTATTAAGTGGTATTATCAAATCGTAATCACCAGTGTTATTGGATGTCTGTGGAATTAACTTAAACTTAAATTATTATTGGTTGTGCACCGTCAACCATCTTAAATTGGCTGGAACTGACCTGGATTGTGGTCGGTGCATCCATGGTTTCCTATTTACTTATGAACTTTGAGCCATATTTTTTTCTATATCTTTTACACAGAGCGCGTGTAGCAGACTTAAAAAAAAATTATTGGCAGCACCAATGTGGTATGGTTTACTTTAAATTATGTAATTTTAGACCTCCTGTGTTTGAGAACTCGCAAAATAAACGGACTTTATTATTTGGAAAGATGAAACGTAATGAGCAAGTAAAGAAAAAAACTCAGAAGACTTTACAGGACTGTAAAAAAAATCACCGGAATTAAAGTCAACACTTTTTTATTCAAAATGGATTTTTAATTATATTATAAGAGGTCATAAAACTTTATAGAATGTGTTGTAATAAAAATTTGAAGTGTTTTGTTTTCCCTATACTTTAATTATAAGCTTATCTTTTATTATATTTACAGTATGTTACAATACTTAATAATACGAGTAATATTTAACGTTAAAGTATTTTTTATTCTCAGTATTTAATATTATATTTTTATAGTTTCAAAATAGTTTCAAT
Organism: Melinaea menophilus ssp. n. AW-2005; assembly: GCA_918358695.1. NCBI lineage: Eukaryota > Metazoa > Arthropoda > Insecta > Lepidoptera > Nymphalidae > Melinaea > Melinaea menophilus. The sequence continues at coordinate 3,523,270 of OU911040.1, read as the reverse complement.
ATTCATAAGATTTTTTTTAAGTAACTCCTAGTAATAAAACATTAAGTTTTTTTTTTTTAAACCAGAGATATTATGCTTAATTTAAAATAATAACCAATTACAAGATTCTTGATTTAAAGTATTACTTTAAATTATAACACTGAATCAAACGGACACTGCAAAATTTATAACTACATATCTAACTATGACATAAAAATGCTATATATATTTTGATCAGTAACCGTTAAGTCTCACCTGATAAGCACTTGCGCAACAGTCTTAGAATATCTGTCGGCGATGACCTTGAGACGCGAGTCCTCCAGCAGCTGAGGATCGGAGGGCTTCGCCCAGGGCCGGTCGGGGGAACCCAGTGGGGAGTACGCGGTCACCACTATGTCCAATGACGCGCACAACTCGAGCAGCTTGGTTTGGTTCAGGTAAGGGTGGACTTCGATCTGATAGAAATTAATGAAATTGTTCGGATGGAATAATCATGAGTAATGACGTACATACAATCCCCTAATTAAATTCAAGAAAATACCACTCTGGAAACGGAAATATTTTTAAACTTCCACATTTTAATACAACTTACCTGCAACATTGCTGGCTTGATGCGAGCCACCTCCATGACATTTTCAATCTGTCTCTTGTTAAAGTTGGATATACCAATGCTCTTGGTAAGACCCTTATCGACGAGGGTCTCCACGGCTTTCCACGTATCAATATAATTAACTGCGGAAGGTATTAATTTTCCAGCGTCATCTTTTGGGAAAGGTTCATCGCCTTCCTGATAAAGATAAAAACGTACGTTTTAGATATAATAATATATAATATTCAACAGTCAGTTTCTTTATAATCTTATAGCTAGAGAATAGCATGTCTATATATCATCATCTATCTATATCGATTAAATAAGATTGAAGTGTGTTTTAATTCAATTTAATTCTAAATTAATAGTTTTTATCTCAATGCATATGACAGTTTTTAACTAAATGCATAATAGTTTTTAACTAAATGTATATACGTTACAGGTAAAAAACATTTTAAAAAAAAACTTTTTTTGTGTTTCTGATTGCTCCAGGTAGTTTCTGAAACGGCTGGACCTATTTTAATAGGATTTTCACTGGCGGATAGTTGATGTTATTAAGAGTAACTTAGGGTACTTTTATTTTAGCTAGTCATTAATTTAACAAAGAAATGTTACGAGATATTAATTCAGGTCTAGTAAATCTGTAAATGAAAGCACTAGAGTAAACGTATTTTAAGATATAGGATTAGGCTTCGTTCATCTTTTCATAGCTGGAAAGATGGTCTATGCTAAGCTGTGGTGATGTATATCGATATTGTACTGTTTTTGACTTACAAACCTTTTATTTGAGTCTATGAAATAAATATAATAATCTGAAGTTTACGGATTCGAACCTACGACCGCTGTGAAAACGTCTAGAACAGTTTTTATAGGGGTTATGCTATAACCCCTATGAAGCAGTACCTGAAGAAGATTATATTAACTTATTTTCCTAACTAAAAACATAAGTTTCCTTGTCTGTTTCTAGCACTTACACGCCTAAACCCAAACGAAAAGATAAGCCTTTAATCTCAAAAAAATCGAAAAATCGAAAAATAACTTTATCAGACATAAGAACACAATTTTTTATCTATACGCCAAAAAAACAATGACAAAGCAAATACATCAAATTATGACAACAAAAAATTGTAAGCGTCATGTGGTATTGAGATTTTAATACACTCAGGAGTCGTCGAGATAATCACAAAAAGAAAGATAAGATAACATGCTATATCTATCCTATTGTCATAAAAGTATTTAATTCTTATCAAAATTATAATTAAAACATAAATTATTTATAACATAATTGCGCTAATTAATCAGAAAGCATTACGTCATATACATAAAAATTGGAATTTAAGCAAAGATATTTTTTCATTTTACGCTCATGTCATGATAATCTAAGAAATCGTGATAAAAATCATAATCGTAAATGATAAACGCAAATAAAAATGATAAAGTTTTCACAAATTGACGCTTATTTTTTCTTTTTAAAATATATTTTACTTCGTATCAAAACCGACAAATCAATAACCGTTACAGTCAATGTCATGTGTAACAATGGGAATATTGATTCTTATTAACAATTCAAGATATTGATTTTAGTTGTCGACTCAAACAATGTCAACATATAGATGTATGTACTCATTTTCCAATTCTCGGACTTGGACTATGTTTTTCTTGCTTACTGTCTGGACAAGGTTAGAAAATTTTAAGAAAAATAGAAAAACCGCCAAAAAAGTCTTTACCTTAGATGATGATTTCGTTTTAATTTCGTTTCAAAAACCATGACGTTCTATGTACACACAGTTCAGTTTTCGTAACACGAGCTCGACAATCACACATGGTCTTAAACAACGAAACGGACATACTTATTGAGATGAGCGTAAGCGAAGCTCTTAATCGTTTGGGAAACTTCTTTTTGAAACAACATCACATTATAACTACTGAACCGATTTGAATGAAAATGTGCCGAGCGGTAAAGCTTGGGAATAGGCATGTTTTTAAAAAAAAACACAACTAAAATATCTCATTTCGTTCAGAATTGATGGTTAAAAAACTGTTTCTCCCATAGACTTAACGTTATCAGAATCTCCGCGCGTTTGCCGATCATCAACCTAGAAATACGCTTATAAGATTCACATTTCAGAACAATCAAAAAGGGGAGGGGGCTCAGCTCAACTCCCGCACTGCACGGCGGCGGATCCTAGTAATAATCGCATTATATTTTGTAACATTATTTGGATATGAAATGAGAATGTAAAAGATTTCCATTACAATAAATTACTGAAGAAACATACTAAACAACTACTACAGAACCACTCACCTTGTACGCCTGCGGCCAGTGTATCAAGTACAAGTCGAGGTACTCCAAGCCAAGGTTCTGAAGAGTGGTCTTTATCGCACCCTCCACCAGGTCGGGACGATGGGAAGTGCACCACAGCTTTGACGTGATGAACAGATCCTCACTCAAAACAAAGGATTTATTATTAAGGAACTAATTATCATTACCATTTAGCATCGAAAATTATCATTTCCATACTTAGCACACCGTGTTAATTGTTTTAGATCAGGGATTCCCAAACTAAGATATGATAGACATATTATACCAAACTTAACCGATACCTCCAACCCTCATAGAAATAAATACATAAATTTTACCAATTTCTTAATTATTACGCTTATGGACTTGTTGAGTTTTAGTTTAGTTTACTAGTCATTCTTGTAACAAATTACTACGTGTATTAAAACAAATAAGAATATTGAAAGTTTCGAATAAGAACCTATATCAATAGGAGCCGAGTTTTGACTTCGACACCCAAAATCAGTTTTCGTTTATGTCAACCCCTTTCTATATCAATCACTTTGGGAAACACTGTTCTATATACTTTACAGTATTGACCTTGAAATACGATCTTTATCAAATCAAGATCTTATCATAACACTAACAATGGTGCTTATAATAACAGATACAGAGATTAAATCAATAAGAATATATAAGTATTACATCTAAGGAAACGATATATGTATTAAAATTTCTAATTGAAACTTGATGAACTTGAAACAATGTTAGACCCTACACGATATTAACAATCACTAATTAAAATAAACAGTTAATAAATAGTTAGTAATTTAAATAAATAAATGTTCAAAAATTATACACAAGTTATATTAACGATATGCCATGCCATGCCATGCCATGAGATGCCATGGATAATTATTATCGAATAAAATGTAGATGGTCCTAATTCGGCTAATGTTTACTGGCATTGGACATACATACCGTTTTACAACGCCCTCCTCAAATTTGGTAGCCAGAGCTGTCCCAACCTCACTTTCATTGCCGTAAATGTGGGCACAGTCTATGTGTCTGTACCCGACGTCTATAGCATGCTTTACGGCCTCTTTTACTTCTCCTGGTTTGGACTGTGGAGGTTATTAATAATATATTAATATTCCTATAAAGTCGATAATACATATTAAACAATGTATCTTGAACTTGGATAACGGGACTGGTTCAATTTGCATTTCTCAGTTAAGAGCGCAAATTTCTTCTTTATAATATTATCGAACACGAGTTTACTAAAGCAGATAGAGTCAGCAGTTAGTAAATAAAGTGCTGTTAATTTGACATGTAAAATATAAACAATATTTCTTAATCATCGAAATATGATTTTTCATTTAATAGTTTGGAAATTTAAATTCAAACTCCATAATATAGAAAAATATAAGAAATTGGAGATACGTTTCCACCCTTAAGAAATAGGGGGTAGACGCTTTTAAAACATCCAGGTATTAAAATAATCCAAATTGAAAAATTTGATTTTTTTTCTGACCTGTGCAAAAAAAAAATATAATTTAGAATTTCGTTGTTTAAATTTATCATACATTTTATATGATTTTGGAAATCTACTAGTATTAACAAAAGAATAAATCTTACTTTCCAGGTTCCCAATCCAATAACGGGACATGTATGACCATTGTTTAAAACAATCGAAGCTGCGTTGGTCATCTTTAACAGGCGTCTCATCAATGTGCTCGATGTACTGACGGATTCAAAATGAAACGGGTTATATAAACTATAGAATTAAGGCAAAGTTCACAGTACACTTGAATAAATATATTATTTAAATTTATTTTACTATCCGGTTTTCTGCTCACATTTCCACGTCTATAAAAAAATCTTTTTTTGACACCAAGGTTGATATTTTTTAAACGAAAATATTTTTTTTCAAAATTTCAAATACTAAACAACGCTTCATCATTGTTGATTTTATTTATTTATTATATTAACTTAAAAAGGAGGAATGTTATGAAAATAATCATTAATCCTTTATCAAAATATGTTAAAAGGAATCTTCGCTTTAAACAATCGTCTGATTGTAAAATGAAAATTGCGGAAATTCACATATTGGTGACGTAGTGACCTTGTCTTGTATCAAAAGTAAACAGATATAACTTATATCGTAATATACATCTACAACTAGTTTGTTTTTAAATAATCATATTATTATATTTCTTAGACAATTAGATGATTTTATAAAGATATCGTTTTAATATCGAACGCTAGTCGGAGATATGTAATATATTATGAATTAAAACAGATCTGAACTTCGTTTTTAGCTAACTTTAATGGTTCAAGCTTGATAAGACTGAATTATTATTCTTACCCCACGTGTCCATTCTTGTATACAGTATTCACTTGTATACAGACGCGAGCCACACACAATCACTTATAAAACGGGGTTCGGAATTCCAAAAGTAGTTCCAGAGATCACCTGATAACAAAACATTCTCCAATTTTTCTATCTGGTGGCAAGAAGTCCGCACCAAGACAAGCAAAACGGCACGGCCGTACTATAGTCGTTATTAAATAATATTGCCGAGAGATATGCCAAGTCATTCTATTCATTAAGATGTAAAAAATATAATATTTATATAAACTAACAATGGTAATATTTATATAAACTAACAAGGTCACTTGTAACAAAGTGGTTGGATAACCTGAGCTTCTGAAGGCAGCTGGATGATCAGTCTTGGAATACCTTCAGAATCAATTTAATTATTATCTATTTCACCAAGGCAAGACGCCACAGTCATGGAACAGAATTGTGGTGGTGCTGCTTGCTGAAGAATTACAGATCCATCACTTCTGAGCCATGTCTACAAGTTGTTCTCGAGGATCATTATGAATCGTCTCGCAATAAGGTTTGATAACTTCCAGCCTCCCGCACAAGCCGATTTCAGTAAAAGCTTTAGCACCATAGACAAGTGCTGAAGTCCTTGTATGAAAATGTCACCATGTCAGCCCGGCTAAAGGGCCAGAGGACGAAACCTGTAGTGGCAGAAAAGTGTTACACAGGGAGACATCATTTCATCGAAACTGTTCACCGCTGCACTGGAAGATGTCTTTAATTTTTTGGACTGGAGCGAACTCAGCATCAACATAAACAGCGAGTTCATTACTCAACTACATTTTCCGAAGACATAGTCATAATGGCTGAGACTATAGAAGACCTAGGTACATTGCTCGATGATCTTAGTAGAGCCTCAAAATGAACAAGGCAATTAACAATACATGAGAGAGAAGTAGGCCTCAAAATGTACAAGGACAAGACGAAGCTTACGTCTAATATATCGGAGGTCGAGCGTAGGCTCGAAGTTGTAGACGATTTAATTTATTTGGGACAAACCGTCCAGCTATGTAAATCCAACTTCGTAACAACATATCGTGGGCAGACCCCCACTAGATAGACCGACGATAAAATTAAGGTCACGGGAAGTCGCTGGATACGGGTAGTCCAAGACCGGTCATCATGGCGATCTTTGGGGGAGGCCTACTTGCTTGCTGCTGTCTTGCTGTAGGCGTCTAGGCTGACAGGCTATGTGCTTACTCTTCTACCTCAATATTAATATTTTGCAACTTTGTCGATCGAGTGTAAGCAGTACTAGATACTCGAAAATAGACAGACAAACTAGACATCAATATTTCTAACGTCGCACAGTGTTTCGTGTAGAACATGCTAGGTGGACAAAATTATTTTATGTTATATAACAAGGCTTTTACTATTTTACATATAGGTAGTCATGTTTTTGTAATAAAAAACGAAAAATTGGTATAAAAACAGAAAATATATTCAAAAATATTATACAAACAACAAAAATAAAATTAAAAATACTAAATTAACCTAACAATCATCATCAGAGTCTTCTGATGAATCTTTTATAGTGTAATCTTCATCATTTTGTGGCATTGTGCGACAATATGATGACGATTCCGGCCTTGATTCTACTATGCTAGGGCTTACAATTAACTTTAAAACTTCTGTACATATTTTTTCCGGTTTTTTTCGGGCAATCTCTCGAAGGCTATTGATCAAAGGATCAGATGTTATAACTAACATAGACAGTAAGTCTCTATTCGTGGCAACACGCGAGCACTTGCGGGTGTTGTACTCCCTAAATCTGCGGCAATCTTTGTTACGTGCTTCCTGAGCCTCTTCGGAAAGCTGCCCAATCGGAAGCAATGCTGCTTTGATGACCTCTGTACTGTGAATTAATATTTTATGTACAGTAGCAGGCATACAGTACCACGAATAGAGACTAAGATAATGTCTTCTGGTTTCGAGATAAAATTTATTGAATTCCGCTAAGTTTATTTCGAATCCAGAAGACAATGTCCTCAAAATAACATAAAATTGTTTGATAATTGTAACATCTAACCCTGTGATGTGAGCACTCATCTCAGCATTCTTAAAAAAGCGACGGGCTGTGTTTCCATCATTTGAAGAACCAAATCCTGGCTTTGGTTTATCAACAATAAGCCCCATCTCGTTCTTAAATTTCAACTTGATTTCTTCGGTACGAACTTTGATATCTGCTTTGTCTTCGTCGCTTCTAGCCTGCCATTTCTTTATATTCAACTTGTAGCTGATATGTAAAAGGCATTCAAAGCAACGAATCCAAGCATGAAGTGTAGATAAACCAAAGCCAAAATGTTCTTGATTGCTGTTGAACTTCGCGGGATCATCGTTCATTGTTTTGGGGGTGGCGCCACAGATGAAACACTTTTGAGATGAACGAGTTTCTGTTAATGCGTTGCATACTTTTCCGTCTGTCATTGTCAGTAAAAGTTCGTGTTTCACAGAGATTTGAGAATCATCAAATTTGATAAGTGACTGTTGGAAGAAGATCGTTAACTTCTTCCAACAATCTGTTTGTCTCCGCTAACGTGAAGTCGTTCGTTTCTTTAGCAAATATAAATTTGATTGGGCGACAATACATTGTTGATGAAGGCCGAGGATTTTGCCAAATAATTTTGGACCCATCATATAACTTAAGGGGAACCAAAGAAAATACAAAAAGAAACTCTTCCGTATTTTCAGTGTTTTCAAATCTCTGTTTGTATGTGCTGTGCCCAGAACTTCCATCACATCCCCATTTACTAACAAGTGTAAACGATGAACTTGTTGGGAGGACACTGCTGATAACTTCATTCTGTGCTAATATTAGACGTTCCACTGTTTTATTTAATAAGGCTTGCAAATTTATTTCAGCACGAGTTTCTGTTATAGCAATGTGCTCCTCTGCAGGGTGACAGGCCTGTTTGGACTTTCTTAAACTAAAATATGACGGAAATACACTATGTCCGGCCTTCATGGACCACTTTCTTGTTTGTTTGTATGCATGCGTTGTTGATTTAGAATCTATATAGTAAGCTAAGGCTTCGTCACTACTTAACTGCCTAGGAATAACAGAACTGGTATTTTTAGACTTCTTAATATTATCTGGGTTCTCACTAATATCTCTAATCACGTTGGCAATTTTTCTTTGGCCTGTTGAACGCACAGCAATTTCGGCAGCAGTCACTAATTCACTGACACTTCGCGATTCTACGAGATCCACAACGCGACGTTTCTTCGTCTTAAACGATGATTCTTCGAAATCTTTGCGAGGTCTTCCTGCAGGAGTCACAGCCCCACTCGATGTCGAAGGTTGTGACGCAGAAGAACTCGCGGTGAACTGTATGTCTGCCATCCTGTCTGTCATCCAGCCACGTCTTGTTTTTAATAAAAAAACGCTCCTTCGACTTTCCTGAAGCCAACCATTTGGTACCAATCTTATTTGAAAAGTTGGATATTTTCAAATTTATTTCTTTTCGGCTACTTTCAGTAATGTCACCAAAGTGAAATTTTGAAGAAAGGTAGACATATACACGCGAATTTTTTTCATTCTTCGTGTGTTTCAACCATTCTTCGAAAAAGTCTATCCTTGAAATGGAGTAAACGTGTTCTGAAAAAAAAAGAAAAAAACATGTTGTACTCAAGTGTGCTAAATAATATGTGTATTTTTATATAGAATAAAGTTATTCCTATGATATATCTAAGAATTAGCCCGGATAGAGGTGAATGTCTGTAAATTTACCTATGTCAAGGTTTTTTTTTGAAAAAATATACGCTAAAATATGTAATGTATGTTAACATACATTAATTACACTAAAAATACATTTCAATAGATTTTGTTTTAAATAAATACTTATTAAAAAATAGGACTTACCCTCAGTATTAATATCCATCACAAACACTCACAATATTACTATAATCCACTATGAGACGTGCACGAAAGTGTCGCTAAATTGCAACTGATTGATTGGAAAGGTTGCATTAAACTCATTACCTGCCTTCTGACCCCTATGACTCATCAGTTAAACATGTGACAAACAACAGATTCTCGGAATTGGAGTTTAGGGATGTTGTTTACGTTTTGTAATTAAGATTACCTGGAAATGATAACATGAATATTGTCCACCTAGCATGTTCTAGGCGAAATACTGTGCGTCGATGCGACTGACTAGAATCCAATCTTGATCAAAAATTATGTCTATATTTCGTTCTAACAATAATAACGACTTATCCATCTTTATTTAGTGTGTGTGGATGTTCCTTTATTAACAAATATGTCTAAGAAGTTCTGTTATTTCTTGCTAAACTTATTTATTCTCTGTTTCTAGACAAAGCTAGAAAATGACACAACGTAACCATTGTTTTGATGTAGACGATTTAATATTGGTATTTACACAGTACATAATATTAAATTATGCGAAATATGGAACTATTCAGAGTTTTTCAAGTACAGCAGCTAAGTATTTGAAATACTTGATATGGGAAATTTGGTATGTAATATTTTTAAAAGATATTTAATATTTTTTTTATAAATAATTATATCGTTACCACTTTGGCTTTTAGCCAAGCAGCCAAGGACGTAGGGGTTTTGGTCATGGTCATGGTCCATTTGGAGGACAGAATACTGGACCGTTTGGAAGGCCAAGCCCTGGTCCGTTTGGAGGACAGAACACTGGACCATTTGGAAGTCCAAGCCCTGGCCCGTTTGGAGGACAGAATACTGGACCATTTGGAAGCCCAAGCCCTGGTCCATTTGGAGGACAAAATACTGGACCATTTGGAGGTCTAAATCCCGGGCAGGTTGGTGGTTTAGATCCCGCTCAAACACGAACATATGTCCAAGATCAGGGAATGGGTCAGAATCAAAATCTTAGAGGAGTTCCTGATTACCCAGTAGCGAATGTATCTCCACCTCCATACAGTCAGGGTCAGGTGAGTATCCAACTGAGGACAAATTTTTAAATGATAATGAATAAAGGAAATATAAAATGCGTAACACGTTTATATTTGTAGACAATTTAAGCCAAAACAAATATTTTATAACCCTTAAATTTTATTTTAATAAATCTAATACTTTTTTGTATATATCACACAGTCAACCATTTTTAATATTTTGTTTTAAAAAGTCAACAATTATTCAGTCTCTTTATTCTTCATAATAAATTTTATTTTTAGGGCAATTATCCACAACAAGCACACCAGCAAGGCTTTAATCAAGGATATCCTCAAGGACAACATTATCCGGGCTATGGTCCAGAGTATTACGAACAGGGCAACCCTGCAAGTCGTTACCCGCCTCCAGGATATCCACCAGGTCTATTAAAAAAACTACTTTATTAAAAAGAACGGTGTAGCGGTTTGATAGATGTATCATGTCATAACAGTTGAAGTAATAACAATAATGAATACAAATTTTAGTAGCGACGTGATAGTTCAGTTGGTAGAACGATGAATTGCGAAGATCGCAGATTCGAATCCTACTTATGAATTTTCTTTATTTCTATTAAAGTTATAATGTAATGTCTTTATTCTTTAACTAACAACGTTTCCCACATTCGATATGTTCAAATATTTTTGTTATATTTTAAAATAATAATGGTAATAATTGTTATTAACGAATATAATTTTCAAGCGTCTCCCGGTGCTGCCATGGGTCAAGCGGCGTGCTGCGGTTCTTGCATGGCTTGCCTCACTTGTCTACTCTGTTCTTGTTGCCAGGTATAATTCATATATCACAATTTGAAGAAATATATTAAATAATGTCTTTTCTCCATTATGATCTATGGCGTTTGTAGGAAGCGATCTCACCTTGGATAACTTCCTATAAACTCAACTTATCCAATAATGGGTAAAACCATCTTAATTTTGATCCAAATCAGCAAAAATAGATTCTGAACCAATTGATTATTAATTTATGACTCGTTCGTTATTTTTGGGATGAAGTTTTTTTATTACACGAATCCTTATAAATAATTATAAATTATGTATTAGATTCTACTTTGTAATAGCTGTAACTTATTTTAACATCCAGGGATTGATGGGAGGAATGGGAGGAGGGATGGGGGACGATCCCGGTGACGATGGAAACGGAGTACCCGGAACAGCGCACGTGACGTCTCCACATGATAGTGACGACCATTGACATAAATTAAGAGTATAATGTGTGTTGGTGTTTTTACAAACGACGATATGACAACGATACGATGGTGATATTGTATTAATAAGTGATCATTAACGTCCATGTTATATTTGTTTACAGTATTTTATTAATAATTATAATTTGACTTTTATCGCTGTTTTATTTTAAGACATAGGTAATTTTATTTATAATACATAAAATCTATATATAACATCAGATATCAATCGAATAATGTATAATTTTCCATGCCTAGTAACACTGCGGCTTTTTCACTGATTATGTAATGGCATATAAACATATTACTTTCCAGTTATCTTGTAAAGGTGTGATAATATCAGACCATGTGTCGTTAACCGAAAACATATATAGCTTGTCCACTGCTCATTTGAAAATACGCTTCAAACTTTCAAGATATGTTACTATTACTCTTCAATCTATATCTCTATTTATTATATAGATTTAAATAGCCTATAGTAACCTAACCTTTTGGCTACTTTAGGACAATAGAGTTTACTGGAGACATATAAGTTTATAAATTTTTGCTCAAAATTGGTCTAGATAATTCATTTTTCTTTAATATTTCAGTCCTGACATTTTCAAAGGGCTGAAGACAAAGTTTTAACGTGAAACGTTTTATAACGTGAAATAACTGTTTAACCTATATCTATACTATGGTTCTGTCTTCCGTTGTCCAGATGACATTCATTCAAAAAGCTCTACCACCATCAACTAAGTTCCATAACTACTAAGCACGTAAAGACAAATTGTTATATTTTATCAGTAATAATTGTATAACATATTTATATTATATTAAAAAGTAGTATTATTAGCAATAATTGTTATAAGTCAAAACAACCTGCTCTTGCCCTCGTTTCGTTCTCCCTGTTTTTCCCACTCTTCCTTTACAACGCATCAAAGAAAATGTTTATAGAAATCATTTACAGGAGGGAGAAGTATTACAAGAACGCTCTCTATAAAAATGTACTATATACCTTTGATTACAATTACTATTTTTTTTACCAAACAATAGATTTTATAATACCGAGAACCGTAAATAAAGCAGATCGATTATGTTTATATATTGTATATAAAAAAGTTTTTATATAAACTTATAAAATATTCAAAAAAGAAGAATAATAAGAAGAACGCAAAATTCAAATCGAAATATATCACAACAGCAATTGTTCCGGTAACAGAAACAAGTCCACCTACCATGGCCTAAATTTTCAAGTAATATTAAAAAAAACAGTTCAAAATTTTTGTATAAATATCCGTTTGATTAATCAAAAACCACAACGAATCAAGAATAATGGCTCTTGTATTGAGGAAAGCAGTTTTACCTAAAAATGTATCCCTGTTGAAATGCTGGAAGGGGCGACCCCTGGCTACCGCCTCAAATAAGAAAAACGCTGCACCACTATGTAAGCTATTCTATTCTATACAAATCTATAAGTTACTTAAATTATATATTATAGAAATATTTATATTAATTATTTATATCTACTCAATTATATATGTCATATATGATCTTAATAAATATGGTCGCTTAATTAGACTGAATAGGAATTAATGTTGATTAATATATCATATTAAATTGCTTAGAACTACTTAAAATGGCGACCGCTGTCAATTTTGACAACGTCGCTTAACTAGATCTGATAATGAAAACATTACATGTGAAATACTAAACATAAGACGTAGATGTCGCTGGTGTAGCGTCTGAGTTATTTCGGAGAACGGTGGCCGCTGCCGAAGGACCTCCATCTATAATACTCGACTTGTGACCTTCGTTCTTCGAATAGCATCAGCCACCAGCAGATAATCGACGAGTATTATATGCATGGATGTCCTTTGCAGTGGTCCGCGGTCCGGCGTTCTGCCCCTACGACGCGCGAATACGACTGTGCTGCGGTGACAATGTCCTACAATACCGCTGCTTTGCTGAAAAATCTGGTGCATCAAAGGGTGAACCGACTTGTGGCTGCCCGTGCGGTCCGTGTGGACCTTGCTGTCCCGGCCCCTGTGGTCCGTGCGGGCCTTGCGGTCCGTGTAATCCGTGTGGTCCGTGCGGTCCTTGCGGTCCGTGCGGTCCATGCGGGCCTTGTCGGTGCCCTTGCCCCTGCGGACCATGTGGTCCCTGTGGACCTTGTGGACCTTGTGGTCCATGTGGTCCGTGTGGACCTTGTGGCCCATGCGGACCTTGCGGCCCATGTGGGCCGTGCCGCTGCCCGTGCCCTTGTGGTCCGTGCGGACCCTGCGGCCCATGTGGCCCTTGCGGTCCCTGCCCATGTCCATGTCCACCGAAATGTCCACCGAAAAAATGCGAAGGAACCGTCTGTCCTATGTGTGGCTGTCAACCACTAAACGTGATAGCAGCTACTGCAGCAGGAGCGTCGCCGCAAACGCAAGAAGGAAAAATACACGACCCATTCATGAAAGTTGAGCTTAAAGAAAAGAAAACACGCCAATCTAACGCTATTAAAATAACACCCTAATTTTTCACACATTTATATAAATAAATATTCATGAAATATGTGTATAATATACTTTTATAGTAATAAATGTTCGATATAAAGAAATTGTTTTAATCTCTAGTCATGCAGATCGTCGTAATCGTAGGTTCTGTCATGAGTAACTTCAAGTGAGAAAGCTAATCATAGTGTACCTGTGTCTCGCTTCTTTGTAATCTGTAATAAAATGCATTATAAATCGACATTTAATGAGGCATATAGCAAATGATACCCTTTACAGCATCAGCGGCCCCACGTCGAAACTACACGAGCAAGGTCTTCCCAGCGGCGTTTACGAAGATCAGAAAAACAAAACGACTGGATCTCGTCATATTGCATAGCAAGAGAAACCAAACTAATCCAGTTTGGTTTAGCGTATCGTGTCCAAACTTAGTGGCTAATGGAAAACAAATGACGCAAAGATATTTTAGCTCTAAAACTAATTCTGTAACAATAAATAATTCTAATACCTTGCCTCCAAATTGGATACAACGGCGTGCGTATTCTAAAGCCTGCAACGTTGGTTGCCCATGTCCATTTCCATGTGGTCCTTGTGGTTGCAAAGACGGCTGCAACTGTCTGCCTCCACCATGTAATACACCACCTCGTTGCCTCCAATATATGACTGGATACTACTACTATCCATACGGAACTTGGTTCTGCGGTCCGTACCATGTAGCAGGAACTTGTTGCCCGGTAGGATCTAACGGTCCTTGCCCCTGCCCGTGTCCAAAATGTTGCGCTTGTGTATTCCCTGCTGCCGATTTAGGCGCAGAGAAAAAATTAAAAGATTATAAGTTAAATTCAGATATACATGCCTTCCCTGGTGAGGCTCCTTGCCAAAGTACATCTCCCAAACCTTCCGGCACAGGCCCGATCTCGAAAATATTTAACTTTAATACTCCCGAACAAAAAAACCCGGATCCTAAGCCAGTTAAGAAAAATGTACCACCTGTACTTGCTTCTATGATCTGCCCTTATAACTCTCCCTTTGGTTCTACACACATTTCTAACCATAATATATATAGCTCATACCCAATGACATATTCCAAATCAAAGACAAATTCTTATCACACAAAAGCCAACCTCATCTCTTCAAAACAGCCCTTAAAAGCATCAAATCATGAAACACATAAAGGCAGTAGGTATATTTATTTCCAAAAGAGGTACAAAGTAACGAGAACACCTCTGGAGTTTACCAAAATTGTAAGGGATAAAGACCCCCGAAAGAAGCAGGGCTCGTTTAACTATTCTTCTCTTCCCAAGTACAAGAGATTTAATTCCAAACCTAATGTGGATTCAGATTTCAAACCTTATGATTTATCAAATTGATCTGGACTTTGAAAATTGTCTATTCGAAAAAATAAAAATTTAAAAGATTAAATATAATACACATAACCTGGTATTTCAATTCTACGATGTACTAATAAACACTTCAATACAAATAAGAAGTTTTATTTCAAAAACGTGTAGTCGTACTTTTTTATATATATCTGATATCATGTAATTAGTAGGAACTAAGAAATTATAGTTACAAATCGTCCTTTCAGTGCACAACGCAATGAAGAGGAGTCTCAGCAAGCGGGAACATAGCATAGAAATGACATCGATGTGTAAGCAAAGAGAAATTGGACAACACAAGGACATCTTGAAGTCGAAACGGCGGCTTTACAGAAGCATATCCTGTCCTTGTCTTATGTCACCAACTACAACTAAACAGTCTATTTGTATACAACGTACACCATCAGCCGTTGGATGTAATGAAGTTAAATTGTTCTTTCGAAGTCAAAGATTTACACCAAAAATAACTTTTAACCTTATTCAAAGACGAGCAGCATCAACAGCTGCCAAAGTTGTCCAAGATATAGGTAACGTTTGCGCTTGTCCTTGTCCTTGTGCACCCTGTGGTTGCAATTGTCTTCCACCACCCTGTAACACTCCAGCCAAATGCTTGCAATACATGACTGGTTATTACTACTACCCTTATGGTACATGGTTTTGTGGTCCCTATCACATCTCTACAGGGGCTTGTGGACCTTGCGCAGGTCCTGTCAGGCCAGACGGTTGTTGTGGACCAGCACCTCCTTGCCCTGGTGGTCCATGCGGTCCTCCTTGCATTGGACCTTGTAAGCCGTGCGGTCCGTGTATATGCGGTCCATGTATGTGCGGTCCATGTACTCCAAGTGGACCTCTGAGTTGTTGCGGCGTTTGTGGTGTAGGAGGTCCACTTTCATACCATGCTGGATCTCCGTATGATTATTCCACACCATTTGGTTCAATGGGCGTTTACGGACCATATGGGCACTTTTCTCCCAATCAATACATGCAACAGAACTGTTATGCTCCATTTAATCCTTATACATCTTATAATCAATACGGACAATTTAATTCCATGCCTGCTCCTCATTTTGGACCATGCTATGATGTACCAATGCCCATGCCCGTGCCTATACCAGTAAATAATGCTTTTGCACCAATGCAAGGCACGTTTACCTCAGATCCGCCTTTCATATCATCACCTACACCTTCTAGTACGATTCCCCAAAGTTATACTTTTTCAAAACCTACTATAAAAGAAATGCCAACTAACGAAACTGTCCGATCCTCTCCGTCTATAGATGGGCCGTGTCCAAAAAACCTATCGCCAAAATCATTGCGAATGGCACCACTATCCCGATACGATACATGTATGAATTTATCTAAAAGTGGTCGTTCCCCGAAAATGGTCGGACGCGCTCTCCCAGAGCCCAACCTTACTTTGGTTTGCCATTTCTCAACTAAAAGCATACAAAAACATTCGGCAAGTGACATAGAAAGTCTTGATAATACGATAAATATAAATGGATCTAATACCTTAAAAATATTACACGAAACGCAGTGTAGAGAATCGTGTAATAAGCCTCTCTGCTACTGGTGTATTCATAGCGAAAAATACGCAAGAAATAAAGGTGACAAAGGGGACGTAGCGACAGGTCACAAGAAGTCTAATACTACAAATAAGTCACGAAACTTTTCAAACAAATTCAAGGATCCAGTTAAGAAACGCATTTTTTAATCTAATAAATATAAAAATATAAAATGATTAATAAAAATAGTATAATGACAAAACTATTTAATTTGTAAACTAGAAAAAAATACATCAAAATCTTTATTAAGTGTATCATTAGCACGGATGCCAACAATTGATCTAGTAATAGATATTTTTGTTACACCTTGTTATTGCCCATACTTAGATCGTGTTACGCCAAAAATATTTCCGAAATGAGGGAGTCTACTTCACCAGCATTGAATATATAATAAAACATAAATATTAGTTAACAGCACAGAGTAAGCATGTAAAGATAGTACAAGATATACCTGTAGTATTGTCACTGAAATTAAACAAGACATACATTAAAAACCTACTTCAATTCCATAGAGAATTTCAAACAATCTCGAATATCATCTTTTCAATATTAACTATACTCAAAATTTTGAAAAATTTTTGTAATTAATTATGTAACACAAGTAATTTGATTTCTTTTAAAATAAATTTAATATTGCCTAAAAATAACTCATTGACTTTACTCTGCCTATTTGAACGATTTTAATTATATATTTATATACCATATTTTGTAAATGACTCGGTCTTCTTACATATTCTTAACCAGTTTGCTACTACATAACTAGTACTCATACAAACATAATTCATAATGATCCATAGATATTCTATTGGTCCGATGGACATGTAAACATTTATATTTGTAAATGTTGTGAATCGCGTTACCAAGCATTTGCGATCCACAATTTTATAAATGTATTATATCGGCTGTATATGTAAAGAGAAGTTGCATATTAGCTAGCTAATGGACATGAATATTATTTATAATAAATGTAACATCATTACTATGATATCACATGACATATATTTTATCTCAACATGATGTCAGTTTTTTAAAAATATTTTGTGCTGCGTATGTAGAATATGTATATATATAAACTACTTATATGTAATTTCAGTTTTAATTTTCAGGTCTATATATTTACTGGCTGTGGCTGTGGCCTAGTCAAGTTTTTGACACTAATTATGACTTGTTTGCATTTTTTTCTGGAATTTTGGTTGTATATACAATCCCAATATATCCTTGTAATGGTTTTATAAATGGCATATTTGTGCAACTATGTTATTGTTATATCCATATCCGATCGATTAAGCGTATGGAGTAAGTGTCAACGGAACACTGCACATTCCCTTTTTTTCTTTTCTGTGATGATATTCAGGAATATATAATATATCAAAAAATAAATTGAAGCATTTAGTTAAAAGTATAGACAATATTAAATTGCACGATTTTACAATTACAATTCAACAAAAATATATTAAAATACTTTTATCTAAACAACGTTCTGCAAGGTAGTTGAATTCAAATCTTGGTTTTCGCAGTGTCGTAGAGGCCTAATGGATAATGATTAAATTCAAGAATGCATTGCATATTAACAATATTTATACAATAATTTTATTGAAACAATATAGAGCGATTTAAAGGTTTCAATGAAAAGTGTTTTTAAAAGGTGTTTAAAACCGATAATTTTAATCGATACAAATATATTATACTCTACAACCTCCCTATCGAAGCCACCGGCGGCCATTTTGAGACGAATGTTGAATGTTGATTCCGCCATTGCGAAATGAGTTTTGGTGTTCGCTGTAAAGAATTTAGGCATGCCGACATAAGTGTTTAGTGAGTTGTTTGTGCTAATTACCAAAATGGAAGACGAATATAATATAGACCCACAGGACTCTACTATGAGCGATTTAAACCGGAGTGAAGTGAATGAAATTACGGATACTTCCAAAGAATTTGGGGAAGCTGGGGGTTATGATGAAAGTTATGAGGATGAAGAAGGCGGGAACAGCTTCCGAGGTCGCGGTGGACGCGGCAACTTCAGGTACATTATTGTAATAGTCATGAAAACTTATCTTATCTTTGAATGAAAAATGATATATTAATGCGTAAATATTTGCGGTATATATTAGACTTTATGTACAATGCTTCTCTCGTGCATTTGATTTTTCGGTATAAATGTTGATAATGTTTATTTGTAATACTTAATAGTCATTTATTTAATTAATAACACAATTTAAAACATTAAAATAGTTTTTTTTGCTATGACATTTTATTGATCAAACATATTTTATTGATAAAATAGGTGAAGCTATAATCATCGGCGTTACATATCTGTAAATTTGTTGTAAAAACCTAATTTTATACCCATCTATACGATTATTTACCTAAAGCATAAAGCATTTTCAAATGATACTCAACATTGATACACTTGATAATAAATTTCTATTATATATTGTAATTTGTTGATAACCATTATCTGTAATATAACAATGCTGGCGAAGTTAATAATGTAGTAATTAAAACTAAAAAACTTAAAATATGGTGACTTCATGCATAATAATAATTAAATGCTGCTATTTTCCAAGGATATGCATTATGCTAATAATAAAATTAGGCTATGCAGATACACCTAAGATTTACCAGTGACTGCCGATGCCATAATTATTTGTAATATTGCTCAAAATTTTTAATTATACCAACATTCAATCTTTTTCTAAAACCTTATAAACATTTTAAAGTAAATTTTCAGTTATTGAAATAATAATTAATAAATTATAGAATTTCCGATGATAATGTTAGTAATGAATATCTATGTCTAAGTTATGTTAGTTTATACAGTTATTATTATATTATGAATCAAATTAAACTTAGTCATTTATATAAAATAATGAACCAATCCATCTTGCCGCTAACTAAAATTTTAAGATTTATGTATTTTTGTGTACATTTTTGTGTTTATCATATTCATTTTGTTATTGAATAACATGTATTTAAATTTGTTTATTATTGCATGTGTCCTCTGGAATTGAATTGTTTGTGTTATATATGTTGTGTAGTTAGCAATTTTATTTTAATATTTTTTTTCACTACTAATATTTAAAAAAAAAATACAAAAATATATTTATCCAATATTAATTAATAGAGGGCGTGGGCGAGGCCCTCCACCAGGATGGATGAACGGACCCCCGCCTATGCGTTTCCGAGGTCGGGGCTATGGTCCAGGAGGACCCCCTATGAGAGGTCGTGGTTTCTTCCGTGGACGGGGTGGTCCTCGATATGGTCCTAACAATGGTCCCAATTACGATAATAATTGGGGTCCAATGGGACCACCTCCGCCTGGAATGATGGGAGGCCCGCCGCCCTTTGGGCCCCCTCCCGGGATGATGCCACCAGGGGGCCCGATGGGGCCCCCACCAAACATGATGGGACAGCCACCGCCGTTTGGGCCACCAGGAATGCCTCCACCTAATATGGTAATGAGTTTAAAAGGCAACATAAATCTTATTACAATTTATTAGTAAAATATCAACAAATAATTCTTTATAATTGTTATGTCTCATTACTCTCAGTTATTAATAGAATATGAACTTAAATAAAAAAAACTCAAAATATGGTCCACTCACACTCGATGCTACATTAACACTGATTTGGGGATATTGTTTATTTGTGTACAGTATGTAACAATTGCAATATGATTTGAAATTTTACATTTAAAACCCATAATTAATTCCTGTTTATTTCGTTGTGAACACAACAGCCGGCACCTGAACTGTGGGTTGAAACGAAATCGGATGAAGGCAAGTCGTATTACTACCATGCTAGGACGCGCGAGACCACTTGGACAAGACCACAAGAGAGCCCAACTTGCAAGGTCATTACACAGGCCGAGGTTGATGTTATGACTGCTGCGGGTAGGCCCTATTCATGAAATTTTCAATATACATATATATTACTATATTTTTCCTTCTGAACATTCACCTTAAAGGTCCAAAAAAAAGTCCTTAGCTACGTTACGTCTTCAACAGGGTGCAATGTAGTACCTAATTGAAATCATAATATTCTTAATAACCATAAAAAAAAAATCTAATATTATATCCATTTAATATCACATCTATTGCAGGTCAGTATCCCGGTATGGGTCAATCGATGCCAATGAACGGTCCAATGGGCGGTCCTCCCATGGGTGGTCCCCCCATGGGGATGATGCCCAACGGCATGATGGGCATGATGCCCCCCGGTGTGGGACCCCACGGACCCACCCCTGGATCCGTACCACCCTTTATGAATCAACCCCCACCATGGGTCAAAGACAGTAAGTTAACTATTTAAAAATGGCTACCTTAAATATGGATATACAGTAATACACATCTTGGTTAGTGATCCTATTATTATAGTTTATTTTATTGTGAGTTTTCAGTTTTATTTAGAAGAGGAAACATTCAATGTGATTATTAAATTGCAGACAATCAAATGCAGTCAAAGCTTGACAGCCAGGACAGCTCTCCAGAAGACGATGCTCCTCCGGGGGAGGCACCGACGCAGCCCACGCAACCACCAGGTACTATCATAGATTAACCGTAGTTGGAGCATGGTTACAGTAAAGCAATATGCAGAACTGTTACTGCTACACCTGTCTAGATACAATCCTCGTCTATAAAAAGTTTTGGATACAAGATCTAAACTAATTTCATTCTCCCCTCATTTCCATATTGTAATGAATCAATATCGTAATGAGTATCTATGTTTCCAGGCACCGGGTCGGGTGGTTGGGGCTGGGGCTGGGCACCGCCGATGGTGGCGCAGCCCCCGGGCGTGGCCCCCGCCGCAGTGCCCGACGCAGGTATTGAAGGTTGAGTACTGTGTTATTATCCTAATTAATATAATTTATGTGAATGTGTATTCACGGCCTAACTCATCAACTCTTTCTCATTCCGGATACGGTCCGAAGAACGTTTATTTGTATTCACGGCCTAACTTGTCAAATGATTGTTGTCCCGGGTATGGTTATAGTTCTCTCTCTCTTATTCATTTACTGCACAGTGTGTGCGAAGTCACAGAGGAAAGTCACCATAAACTCTACTGTACAGAGACATGCATTACCCGATAAGTTTGGTGTCAACTCTCAGTGCAGTGTTGAAACTTTTTAATTTTAGTTTGTCTCTAATATATATTTAATTATGCTAATATATGCAGACGTTTATATACGTTTTATATATATATATATACATGAGAAATGTTATTTAATAATATTAATAATAACATCTGTTTATACAAAGGAGCTGCCACTCAACCGCAAACCGGGGCTCCGGTCGTCGCGGTCACCGAAGCCCTGCCCACTGATAGCGCTTCCACGCCGAAAAAAGAAGAAATTGTAAGCATAATATATATCTTTTTACAAATTAAGTTATTAGCTTTTCAGGCTTAAGCTTCAATTATGTATGTATAATATTCACATTAGACTTATGTAAGAGTTTGTGTGTTAGAAGTACACATAGTATTGCCTAAATATCACAGTACTTGTCAAATGCTTTCATAATAAAATATACTAGAATCTGCCGCCATTCACTGCTGGAGTTGAGCTGAGGCCCCTTCCCTTTTAAATAAAATATAATATTACATTTTTTAAATTTTTTATTTAGTAGTTTTTATTTGATGTCGCTTATAAGCGTATTTCAAGGTTGACGATCGGCAAGCGTTCGAAGGTTCTGATAACCTTAAGTATACGGGAGATACAGTTTTTTGACCATCATTTCTGAATGGAATGAAATATTCTAATTCTGTTCTTTTTAAAAACATGGGCATTCCCAAGCTCTACAGCTCTGCCAATTTTCATTCAAAACGGTTAAGTAATTTTTAAGTGATGTTGCATCAAAAAGAAATTTCCCAAATGGTTAAGAGCTTCGCTTATGCTCAACTCAATAAATGAAATACATTTTTATTCAACCAAATATAAAATATCATTAAAATATAATAAAGTAAATAACCTTTTTAACTGATCATAATTAAATATATATAATGCAATGGATTTTATAATTCCAGGTGATACCCCCCGAGCTCTCCGCTAGGGCCGGGGAGTGGAGCACCCATAGGGCTCCCGACGGCAGGCCCTACTACTATCACGCTGCCAGCAGGCAGAGCGTCTGGGAGAAGCCGCAGCCGCTCAGGGAGTTTGACGGTATTTATTCACGGTTATTCATTTATATTCATTAAATTCATTCATTCATTCGTATTTATTCATACATTTATATACATTCATTTAAATACACTAAAGATAAATTAAAGATTTTCTAACAGTCAGAGCAAGATTTTGCACTTTTCTACTTGTCCTCACACAGGTGTATATTTGCACGCACACAATCAAAACTGTCTCATTTAAATATCATTATCTCTGATAAATGACATCACCTATGGTTATACGTTATTGTCCCACTCATTTTATAGAATGTTCTAACTCTAAAGTTTTCTCATGTATATAATTGTAATTTTATCTTAATCAATATTGAAATATATATATAATTTTTTTATATAAATATATGTATGTTGTCTGTGTTTATGTGTTTATTTGATTTGTTTTAGATTTACAAAACAAAATAGCCAAAGAAAAAGGTGAAAAAATTGATATTATGAAGGACAAGAGAATTATAGACGACGGTAAAGTAGAAGGTACGTTGAGAATTGTGATGTGACGTATAATAATAATAGTTATTTGTAAAACACGTAATTTAAATCTATAGTTATAGACGTAGAGGCGCACGCCGAGGCCGTGGCGGCGGCCGAGGCTGCAGAGCGAGAGAGGGCGGAGAGAGAGAGATTGGAGAGGGAGAGGGCGGAGAAGGAACGAGCGGAAAAGGAGAGAATGGAGAAAGAGAAGCTGGAGAAGGAGAAAGCGAAAACCGATAAGAGTAGACCGGTCTCCAGCACTCCAATATCTGGAACTCCATGGTAAGTTTTATTCATTGTTAATCTTTTTGGGATTGATTTACTGGAATAATAATATAACGAAATATTTTAATGTTATCTTATTCCTGGGTGGAGTATCTGGTTTTGAGTAAGTTAAAAACGAAAATCGGCAGTCAACGCCATTAATATAACTGCTGAGTCAGTATAAATTCTAAAATATTTAATATTAATATATTAAAAAACGAGATTTTACAGCATTAATACAAACGACGCTGATTTTCATAAATTATCATTAACACGTTTATTATCTACATTCGTAATGTTGAATTTTTGATCGATCGGACGGTCGCACGACTGACGCGTACGCCGTCCCGCGACCAACTGACTCGAGTCATTCAAAAAACAAACGCACCACTGACAGATACGTCAAAATGACAACTCCTCGGTGGCGTTGACTGGAGTCTTCATATCATTTAATAGTTCGACTTTAGCTCTATTTGAGAGATAGATTTAGTGGGTTGATTTTTCACTATATGATGTTCTCCCACCCTATATCTCCCGCCCCTCTGATTTGCATATCTTTCTCTCCTATTATACTTGTGTGTAATTTTATTAAAACTAATAGACTAGAACTGTAATACAGCGTTACATGTAATTTAAAAATGGCGATAGCCTAACATGGGAACCAAAGCAATGCATTCACAAAGAAATCACCTATTAACTACTGTAAAGTGATGCTCTCTCGACTCGACACTGACAACATTGGTAACCTCGAGATTGCAATAACTAAAAAAGAAAAATCCTATTTTTAAACTATATTTTGATTCAAAGGTGTGTGGTGTGGACTGGGGACGGTCGAGTGTTTTTCTACAACCCTACCGCCCGACTATCTGTGTGGGAGAGGCCGACCCAGCTGGCGGGACGATCGGACGTGGATCAGGCGGTGGCTCATCCCCCCCACCAGAGGGACCAGGTAGGGGGCTGTAGGATACACTGTATCCATATCTAATCTATGTTCTGTGTATATTTTAGTATTTAATAGTAAAATGTATTTGTTTACATATTCATGTTCATATTAGTGTAAACATATGCGGGTATATATATATATATATATGTATATATACCCCCTCTTTAGTACATCCCACAGCTCGCCGATAGAGAGTGCCTTTTAAGCCTTAAGCTGTTCTTTTTTATTGTTATTAATTTGTGCTATAAAATAATATAAATAAATATATAGGGATATAGTAGAAATAACAATAATAAGTTTACACTTGAAGGGCTAGCTACGATACATTGATGCTGGTTGAATAGAAATATGTTGGTATAAATCTATTGGTTTGGTATAAAATACAGAAATTTTACCGTTAACGTCCATTCAATTAAATAGAATCAACAATTAATACTCGCCATATGTCAATAGGCTTTGGTATGTAGAGGATACGAACATTACGTATATATACGAGGGGAGGTCCAAAAGTTCGTGGAATGAAAGGGATCTAAATAAAATAAAACAACAAAACTATTTTTCCTTTCCAATATAATCAGCCTTAAGCTCAATACATTTATTAGACCTATGAATTAATTTTTCTAAACCACTATAAAAATATGTTTTATCTTTTCCGTCAAAATGAGCCGAAATTGCCTCCCTTCCCTCATTGTCGTCGAAAAATTTCCTTCCCCTTAAGTCTTTTTTTAAATTGGGGAATAAAAAAAGTCACTTGGGACCAAGTCTGGACTGTAGGGTGGGTGAACTAGGGATTCGAACCCATGCGTTTGCAGAGCAGCCTTTGTCAATTTCCCTCGCCGCTTTTCCTTGATGGCATCCTTTAATTTTTCTAATATCGCTGCGTTGTATTCTCCGGTTATAGTCCTTCCCTTTTCTCCGTAATCAATCAAGATTATCCCCTCACAATCCCAAAAAACAGTAGCCATCATTTTTCCAGACGACTCTGTCATCTTGAATTTCTTTGGCGGTTGTGTCCCCTTTTTATGCCATTGCATGGACTCTTGTTTGGACTCAGGCTCAAGTGATGAACCCATATTCCATCTCCCTTAACAATTCGGTCCAAAATCTGTGCAGGTTTATCTCCACACAACTCCAAAAAATGCTTTGACGCATCGACGCGCTGCTCTTTCTGAAGCGGCGTGAGCATTCTCGGTACCCATCTTGCACTGACTTTTGTCATACCCAGGTGATCATGTAGGATTCGCAAAATGATGGTATCTGATACTCCAACTAATGCAGATAATTGTTTTTTCTTCAAACGGGCATCCTCTAGTACAATTTTCTCCACTGTTTCGACGATGTCCGAGGTGGTGGCCTCAACTGGCCTTCCTGAGCGGGGGTCGTCTTCAATTGACTCTCGACAATGTTTATAAAGCCCATGCTACTTGTAAATCATTGATTTACTAGGGCAATGTTCCCTATTAACGACTCCCATTTCATTCCAAAAGGATTCAGCGTTCTTTCCTGGCTTGGTAAGGAATTTTATCACAGCGCGGTGTTCAATTTTCTCCATATTGACTTGTTCAGCAGGCGACTGTTCGTAAACGAATGACATAATAGGGTTGAAACTCGGTATTTATACTAATGATGAGTCTCCGATTCGTATGACACCAAGCGAGCGCCCGTACCCCCGCTCCATCCTCTCCATTCCTCGAACTTTTGGACCTCCCCTCGTATATATATATATATATATATATACACTAGGTTTTATTTACTGATACATACATAGAAAAAGACATGCGATATATATAACGTCATTAATGAACTGAACTAGGTTAGTTAAAGGTAATAGTTAAATATAAATAATATATGTCTCCTCAGCAACGTAAGGACACACCCGCCGTAGCGGCCACGCCTACCAAGAACGCGAACGGGGAGCTTAAGCGAGGCGCCTCGGACACGTCGGACTCGGACTCCGAGCCCGCCAAGAAGGCCAAGCAGGAAGAAGGTTGGTTATATTTGTCCGAGTCTGTGCGTGTGTGTCTGTTCTCAAACTATTTCCACGATGGACAGTCGGTTGATGATGGTTGATGATAGTAGGTGTACTTTATAAACAAAAAAAAAATTCTCAGTCTATTATAGAAACATATTCAAAAAAAAGTAGGGTAAACAAGCTAGTAAAAAAAAATTGTAAAAAGTAGATAAAATAAAAGAAAAATAAACCCCCTCTCCCTCCCCAGCCAAGAAGAAGCCGGCGCCACCCCCGGGCGTGATCGACATGGGTAAGGAGGCTGCGATGGAGGCGGAGGCGCGCGCGGCCCGCGAGCGCGCCCTAGTACCCTTCGAGCAGCGCGTGAGGGCGTTCCTCCAGATGCTGCACGAGAGCGACGTGTCGGCCTTCTCGCCGTGGGAGAAGGAGCTCCACAAGATCGTCTTCGACAGCCGATACCTGCTGCTGGACTCCAGGGAGAGGAAGCAGGTTATTATTTATTTCATATATGTAACTCGAGAAAAGCCGGGGAAAATGTATATAAGTTGGTGCTTATTGAATTTCAAGAAATAGGTAGAAAGTACTGGAACTGATTTTTTTTTATATATGTTAAAATAATATATATATATATATATATATATATTTGATTGTTTATAATTTGGTATTTATTTGTTACGGTTTTCATATATTGTCTTACACATTATTAATAATTTCTTCTGAATAGTTGGATAATGAAAATTGTGTTATTATTTTTCAATTTGGTTTTGCTTTTCAAGTATTACACAAAATCTCCTATGATCATCTAAGTTTGTCATCAAGATTATTATTAATATTATATCTTTATTTACTTTTCCGTATCCTTTTATTATTTTGGTCATTAAAATCAACCATACCTGCAGGTCTTCGACAAATACGTGAGGGAGCGCGCCGAGGAAGAGAGAAAAGAGAAGAAGAATCGCATACAACAGAAGAAGCTTGCCTTCAGAGCTGTCATGGAGGAAGCCAAGCTACACTCCAAGTACGTAATAGATGTACAATTAAATAAAGCAATACAAAATCCCTGGGGATGTTTGTGTTTCGTAGGAATAAGTAGATGTATTCCTGTACTCAAAACAAATAAGGCGCGTTATACTTGTGGAGCTTACTGTACCCTGGAAAACAAACATACCCAAAGATCATACATTTAAGATTAACAAGTATTACGAACTATGTAACGAACTGATCAGGAATAAATTTATAGTTAATTTGTACGCTGTAGAAGTAGGAGCGAGAGGTATAACAGCAAAATCTCTCTACAACTTATTTAAGGATCTCGGCCTTTCTAGAACGATCATCAGTTCATTTCTAGAAAGTATTTCAAAGGCGGCTTTAGTAGGTTCTTACGATATTTGCTCAGGTAGGGAGAGGAGCGTGAACAGTGAAGGTGAGCGTGTATGCGCATAGTAAAGGGGCTTCTTAAACCTACATCTGGGTCGCAAGTCCCAGGCATTGTTTGCGCTCCTCTTAGTTTAGTAGTAGTTTCTTTTTGTATTTGGATTAGATCAGTTATAGACTATATAACAATATATTAGTATTATAATATTTATAGATAATATAATGTTTTCATCAGATCCTCGTTCACGGAGTTCTCCGGCAAGTTTGGTAGAGACGAGAGATTCAAGAGCATCGAGAAAATGAGAGATAGGGAGACATACTTCAATGAGTACATCGCCGAGGTCCGGAAGAAGGAGAAGGAGGAGAAGGACAGGAAGAGAGAGCTGGTGAGTGAGCGGGAAGGAGTGTGGGTGTGCGAGTGAGATAGACGTAGGTGTGAGAGTTTCATTGAAATCGGTTCTATTATTCACTTTGTGATTGCAATACACCTGTGGTGTGGCATTTTATATATAAATATATATAAAAAAAATGGTAACAGCAGCCGTTGTGATTTTTTGTCGTCTTCTTTTTATTCACAGATATTTTGAAATTATTTTAAAGTGTACTATTTTTTCATGCATGTATGTTTTTGTCTAAAATGTTTCTGAGCTGGGATAAACGAAGTTATATTTGAGTATTTTTTTTTTATTTACTACCGGGTTCGAAGCCCGTGTGAAAGTTACCCGTTGGTTTTTATCAGACATACGTATAGCGAGTTCGATTCCCGCCATATAACCATTACAATGCGCACTGCGAAATGTATATGATGTGAAATTTTCAATTTTATAAAATTTGTTATACATATAATAATTTTATTATTGATTCTATAAATTGTAAAAAAAAATGGATGTGATTTTTTCGTCTTGAAATATGAACCGAGCTGTTATTGAAACGTACGAGACGAAAAATTTGTATCAAATTGTGTTTTATGAATTGGTATCGATATTGTGAGTTTTTTTTTTTTTTGGTATTTTTTTTTATTTTATGCCAAACAAATATATAGAAATTATCTTTATGACCAGTATTTTTTTTTAATAAAAAAAAAAGCTCTCAATACGATTTTTGTACAAAGCTGATTATTTTTTGCGGGACACCTGAAAGATGTGGTATTTTTTGTGTGTTTTGTTTTTTTTTGTACAATTAACGGCGAAACAGGTAAACGAGATCGCCCCGGCCGGTTGATGACGCTGGATGGCGAGATAACTTGACTAGCGGCACCTTGACTAGCGGCACATTGACTAGCGGCACCTTGACTAACGGATACCGACTAGGAAAAGTATCCACATGTAGGTTTATAGGGAAATAACGATAATATAAATATATAATTAATAAATAAAATGAAATAAGTAATAACTTAAATATAAATGATCAATAATTTTTTTTTTTTTTTTTGTCAACCATACATAAATATTATTATTATTATTATTATTACTAATATTGTAAAAAGAAAAGAATATTATAAAAAAAATGAAAGAAACACATTTTTTATTTGAACGTTGTTTTTTAGACAACAAAATGTAATGATTGATGTACAAAAAAGCTCAAGATGCCGACGCGCTCGAGGACACAAGGTTAGATTTAGTTTATAAGATACGGTACAGAGTTTGTATTATTATTATTATTACTATTATTAATATTATCATTTTAAATAACCTCCCCTCCCCTCACGCCCACCCCCCCCCCTTTGCCCCTCCCTAAAATGCATGCAAGACGTCGCCACGGTGATGGTTACAAACAGATGATATTAAGAAATGTAAATAAGTGAGATTGTATTGTTATCCCCATCTCTTTATCGCTCTCTCTCTCCCCCCTCTCATTCTCTTTCTCTCTCTCTCTCTGTCCCCTATCGTCGAGGAATAGAGATTGTTATTTTTATTTTTCAGGTGTTGTCAATTTGTGTGACGGTTTTTTTTTTTTCATCTCTGAAATTATTGAACGGTTTTTTTTTACCTTTTTCTGTTTACATTTTTTGCAATTATCAAAAATAAGCTTACAATTAATATAAAGTAATAAATTATTGTTAAACAGTTATTGTATAAATAGAAAAAAAATATACAGTCTTATTACGAGTGCGTATGCGTTGGACATTTCAAGTCGGTAGCGAGTTCGATTCCCGTCCGGTGTACGAATAACAATAATTATACATATGTCATTAATGTAACCCGTAAACGATGTCAAAATATCGTTTATCTGAATTATTTATTTACTAAATGATAAGAGTAACATCAAAATCGACACAGTCGTCACAGTCCAGCGCTCTCGATAGACTGAATATAATTAAAGCTAGGTAGATATTAAGTGACAACGAAAATGGGTGGTATCTGTTAATTTAATTTAAGATTATGAAATACTTTATTATACCGGGTTCGATTCCCGTTTCTTTTCTTTTTTTTTGACGAAATTTTTATTCTCAATACTTGTTTTATTTTGGTAAACTGTTGTAATGTATGTATGTATCTGATTGTTATTTTTTTCCTCTATTTTCATTGTTCAGTCGAAAGTTTCATCAAAATCGGTTTAATATATACGATTTGTTTGTAATTGTTTTGTCATTATTATTATTATTTTTAAACAATTTTGCGATAGACAAAGTAATACGTAGGATGTTTTGTTTCGTACCCCCACTTTCGTTTTGTAATTAATTTAAATCCATTTTCAGGTAATAATTGATATTTCTTTCCACAGCCACTAATCTATATAATATATAATTCTTCTTTTCAGTCTTTAATATATTTTCTTTCAGGATTAGTTGTTTAAGAGCGCAGCGGGAGCTCCGATTCGATCTGATTGGACGGTGACGTTGTGTGTGTGTGCTTTGCGCTGATTGGTCGATTGTTAAATATAATCTCTAATCCCATTGGTCGTTTAATTTTATTGCCGTCCAATCAGGTCGGATAGCCCCAAAAAACCGAAACGCGCCAAACGCTACGTCGATACTAATGTATTTTTATGCGTTTTAGGCAAAAACGGAGTTCATAGCGCTGTTGAAAGAGAAGAGTGTAGACAGACACTCCAGATGGTTGGAGATCAAGAAGAAGATCGATGCCGACTCACGTTACAAGGCGGTCGAGAGCAGCACCATGAGGGAGGACTACTTCAGGGAGTACTGCAAGATTGTTAAGGAGGAGAGGAAGAAGGAAAAGGATGGAAAGGAGAAGGAGAAGGGTGAGTTTTGAATCTCTTATTTGCAATTGAAAAAAAAATTAAATTTTCTTTTTGTTTTTTGTGGGTAATATTAAAATAAGATTTTTTTGTGTTTTTTTTTTATTGTAGAACGAATACACAGACACGAGTTTAACTTAATTTTATATACACCTAAGTCGGTTTTTACACGGTTTTGAAATAACACGGTTTGAAAATTAAATATTTTTAATTTTTTTACACGATTTTATTCCATTTAGCACGATTAAAAATTTTTTGGGCTTAATTTTTTTTGTCAAATTTAATTTCTGCGAAATATGTTCATATTACAAATTTTGGGGAATTCCCTTTTAGTGCATACAAGCAAATTTACTGGTCAGAGCAATCGAAATGTGTTAATATTTTGTGAATAATCTTCAATAACTATGCTTGTAAAAATAAACATTGTATATGTGATTTAATTAAATAAACATGAATACTTGTGCTTAAAAAATCCTTGTTTTTCACTAATTTTAATAGGTTTTAGAGATTAGGAACCAATCACCTATTTTTGCATACGATCAATGTCTTTTTTTACACGGTTTTTTCTGGAACCAATTTCCGTGTAAAAACGGACTTAGGTGTACTATTATATACAACTTACTTAAATTTATGTTTAATAAATAAATATTCTATTAATGTTATGTTAATTTCTTTGTTAGAACGCGAGAGAGGGAGTAAAAAGGATAAAAAAGACAAGGACAGAGACAAGGAGAAGGAGCGTGAGAAGGAGACGAAGAAGGACAAGAAGAAAGAGAAGACCGGTGACGTAAGTACATTAGCAGAGTGAGAGGTGGCGCATCACGAGCGAGCGAGACAGTGCGATGTCTCGTTATACGATTTTTTAATAAATTATTTAATAGATTTTTCTATGTACATATAATAAAAATGGCTTCTTTTCACTTATAAATATTAATATCACTTGGTGATAAATATATACGTCTAATAGACTTGATTAATTTAATTATCAATTTTTTACGAAAAAAAAAATGCTTTGCCCTATATGATAATGTTTATTATATACAAGTTAATCTGCTTCGGACACTGGCTGTGATTTCTATTGCTGTTTTGTCTAGTCGTCCGTCCGTATTTCGTGTCATTGGCCCATTTTAGCCGAGATTGGCCCATTTTGGCCGAAATTGGTCCATACTGGCCGCGATTGGCCCAATGCGCCCTGCACCTGCATGCGTTGGTGGACGAGGGCCTTGCGCGTTTGCGAAGTGTGTTTCACCCGACTGTCATAATCTGCGGGGGTCGGTCCGGGCCCCACGCGACGAAAAAAAAAAACAAAATAAATGAAAAAAAAAAAAAAAAAAAAAAGTTTACGAGTTATTGCAGCGCGTTCAATCGACGGGAGGTGAATAGACGGATCGACGGTGAGGTATACGAAGGGCGGTAGGGACCACCTACATCGGACACTGACAACCCGCAGAATTATGACAGGCGTTAGGGCGTCGTCACATCTAACGGTATAACCCCACATCGTTTACGTTAAACCCTCAACCCGGTAATGTAATTTTACATTGTCACAATAGATGTGGCGATACCCTAAGAACGCTCTGTGCTGATGCGATGCGATTTACTACGATTATTTGGAGTAACGGCCTTTAATATTATGTATGTATATATATATAATATTACGTTTGTTACTTCATACTTCCATTTTGAAATAAAAAAAATATTGTCTTTTCTTCTCAAATTTATACACTTATATTCTGCATCCAATGTACTCTGATACAAGCAAAGTTACGGCCTAATTGATTAAAATACGTACATATCGCATAGTGTCCGATGCAGGTTGGTTTGCGCCCCCCTATACCTCTTAACCGGTCGCTTTGTCTCGCAGAAACAGGCGGACCCCCCCACCGAGGACGAGAAAAAGCAGCCGACCCCTCCACCGGACCAGTGGGCGGAGATCCTCGGCATCCCGGGGGAGGAGGAGGAGAAGGAAAAGGAGAAGGAGGGCAAAACTAACGCCAAGATCCCCAAGGAGAAGAAGGAGGAGTCGGAGACGGAGAAGGAGGAGACAAAGTCGCCGTCGCCCGAGAAGGAAGTCCTCTCGCCGAAGCAATTGAGGTCGTCGAAAAGGGAACCCCAGGCGGAGAAGAAGTCGCCGATAAAGTCGCCGCCGAAGAAGAGGAAGCAGGATTTCAAGTCGCCGGAGCCGGAGGCGGAGAAGAAGGGGAAGAAGAAAGCCGAGAAGGCGGAGAAGACGGAGAAGACTGAGAAGAGGAGGCGGAAGAAGTCCGAGAAGGAATAGTGTTTACTTTACGTGTTTTTTAAACGCTGATCGCTGGAACGGCGCAGGCAACTGTGCAACCGGGACACTTAAACAGTTTCGCGGGCTAGCTTGGAGTTTGACGGCTGTCAGAAGTGACGTTTGTTTTTTTTTATGAGTTTGAAATTTTCTAAAAACCTGGCTCACAACCACCGAGCCGGCGAGGGAGATGCAATTGACCGCCTCGAATTCCAACTGCCCATATAGAACTTTACGTCTTGAAATGTATGTATGTATGTACGTATGTTTGGTCTATCTTACATTGTATATGTATTTTTTTTTTGTTTTATATCTTGACTTTATTTTTTTATTTTTTTTTGTCATAATTTTAATCGCTCGTTACATTCATCTCAAGACGTGATGTAATTTTTATTTTATAATATAAATAAGGATACGAATTATGTATGAAATAAAAAAAAAGGAAAAGTTGTGAAAACTAAAACGGCAATGTTTAACGTTGATTAATTAATATTAATATAATTAATGATTAATGAATAAATAAGTGTCTGTGTAACATTTTTTTATATGTATAGAAATTATTTCGTCGTCCGTTAAAACATTACGATGTAGGATATTTGGTGTCTATATATATATATATATGTATTTTTCATGTCAATATTGAATATTACCGAGTAGACTAAGCTCCGCACAATTGATATATAATATTATATGTAGTCAATATTAAATATTGCCGTATTTATAATTTTTAAAATTGACCACGTCTCGTAAAAAAAATGTATATAGAAATGTAAAAATAATTTTTTTGACTTGTATGTAATCATTATATCTGATATTTTATTGCGTTTTTATATTATATTGTATGTTTTTTTTTTATTTACATGTATGTAAATTAATGTATGAACTACAAATTCAAGTAAAAAAAAAAAACGGAATATAATAGTTTTTGTCTCCGGTAACTTAAAAACTAAATATTACATATATATATAACATTGTGTTTTCTTTTTGTTTGTTATTCTTAACGTAAGACGCTGTAAATAAACGATGAGTACGCAGGTTTGTACGTCTCCTTGTAAATAGTAATTTTTTAGTGTTATTGTGGTATTAAAGATATGTCGTACGAGATTGTTTTATTTTATTTGTTTTTGCTTAATTTTTAATGTATTTTTATAGCTCGCGGGAAAAACCCTTTATGGTGTACGTGATATTTTTTCTTCTTTTGTATTCCACTCCACACTTTTGAATAGTAGTAATACTAGACTGGACATAAACCCACTCAGCAACATTCTCTGGTGTCCCTCTCCCGCGCCACCACTGCGTCCCTCCACCATGATACACGTATTTTAATTCCCATAAACTCGAGCTACAGGATACATAAATTCAATGCAACCGATTGTAACATACATCTTTAGTATTAAATATGGAATCGGAAACTATTTTTTATATCGATAAATATTTCGAAAACTATAAAAAGGAAATCAAGAAGAATGTTCCCCAGGAGGAGACGGGATCCGCCCCCGAGGGCGCCGCCCCGTGCGAGGAGGCGAGGGCGCGGGCGGCGCGGCAGCAGGCCTCCATCAAGGAGCGCGAGCGACAGGTGCAGCGCGCACTCGCCACCAGCCTCAGGGACCGCGACAAGGAGCGGGAGTACCACAAGAGGGATGAGGCCGTGCAGGTAACCATACTGATCAAATGGGAGTGTCAGGACTGTTGATACCATACTTATCAATATAACCCCCTTAAAAACACTCCAACTTAAAATTAAGATTACAAGCCGAGATTGATATCAATCTTGGATTGAAGCACACAAACTGGAGATAGTGAAGTAAAATTATCAGTATATATATTAATATTTGATAAGACATTTATCATCAAATAATTATTTTTACATAAAATACAAGTTTTGTTTGAATATAATTCGGAAAACCCATCCCATCAGATTTTACAGGAATTTTAAATAATCCCATAAATTTAAAATATTAAATTTAAAAATGTATAAAGATAATCGAATTTTGAACCTGCAAGTTCTGTTATATCAATCACTAACAACTGAGCTATGGCGTCATTTATATAAGAAACTAATTATGACTCGTCATCATGTTTTAATTAACATGACATTTAATTATTCAACTGTTACTCAATTTACATGAATTACAGAAAAAAATACTTATTTTATTTTTAGCATTTCAACGCCCTCCTGGCCGACCTCGTACGGAACCCAGACCTCACTTGGCGAGAGGCGAAGAAGCAACTGAAGAAAGACCACAGATACAGTCTGGCCGAGGAGCTTAGCAAAGACGATAAGGTACCCCACCCCATATATTACATTGAAATTCATATATACAATACTCCACCGTAAGAAAGATATCTTTTTGTAAGCAAAGTTTAATAAAATGTTAATATATGAAATTTTATTTTTATGTAAAACTTAAAAACTTAAAGTACTCAAACATAGACATGCTATAAAAAAAAAACTATATATATGTATATGATTTCCCAGGAGCGTCTGTTCGGTCAGCACATAGGCGTCGTGTCGACCAAGCGTAGGGACAAGCTGCGGGCGGTGCTGGCCGAGCTGGGGGTGGGGGGCGCAGCACCCTGGAGGGACGTAAAAGAGCAGCTCAAGGAGCACCCCGCGGCGCCGCAGTACAAGAACGCCACGCAGGTACAGACATACACAATGCCATGATAATTATATTTTAAAATTGGTGATGTAAACAAGAACGCCACTCGGGAACAGACACACACACGTATGTATATATAATATAATAATTTCAGATGGAGCGTGAGTTCCGTGACTATCAGCGCGACAAGCAGACCAACGCCAAGACGGCGCTGCGGCAGCTGCTGCTGGAGACGCGCGCCATCACCCATCGCTCACTGGCAGCCGTCAGAGACGCGCCGCACGCGCTCACGGCGCTGCACGACACGCTCAAGCACGACGCGAGGTACGCACGCACGCTAGCAAGCGCACACACACACACACGCACACGCGCACGCGTAAACATGCATACACAAACCCCCACCCACATGCGCATACATGCGCACACATCAAGATATAAAATTCAAATTCAAAATATCTTTATTCAACTAGGCAAGGACACGCTGGAATTACACGATCTAATTCCTCCGTCCTCCTTCCATCACAGGACGTTCCGACGCACGGCAGGTATCCATCCTTACTTACTTGTTGTGGACATTCCCCCTGTCCGAACGAAGCGCTTTGCTTCGTCTTTTTTAGTTCGTACAGCGAAGGACTGGAACAGCTTGCCTGCGTCGGTATTTCCGTCCCAAAACAATGTGGGTGTCTTCAAGAGAAGAGTGAATAGGTTGCAAGGTTAATGCGCCTTACCACCTGTGGCTACATTTCCACTTCCCATCAGGTGGAGTGTAGCCAAGCATTAACCTAGATGGTATAAAAAAAACGCACTTTTGAATCGTTAATTATTACAATACAGTCAATCAGTGTAGTCAGTCCGTAAGTAAGCTACCACCGGCTCGGAATGCTGCTCTGTTGAGAAGAGCCGGCCAGAAACTCAACAGTTGAATATGCATATAAAAATTTAAATCCACACAGCGTCAAGCTACAGAATGGAATCACACGCACACATACGACGTCAAGAGTACATTCACGCATACATACACACGCGCACACACACACACACACATACATTAAACTAATACCTTTCCCCCCCGACAGGTATATAGCGTTGGACCACATCCCAGAGGAACGCGAGGCGATAATCACGGGCTACCTCGAGGAGCTTGACAAGAAGGGACCTCCCCCTCCCCCCACCGCCACGGAACCCAGCAGGCGGGCCAAACAGTGACAGGTAACTCACGCCGACCCCATCATACCTTTGAGTTGGGGGCCCTGGAGTCAAATGGTTATAGTACACTATTTCTTATGTCGTCAATATCATGGATTGTAACATTTAAATTAACTTTGTTTTCTTTCAGTTGCCCAACGACGATAACGTGATCGTCGTCAAAGGAAAACTTATAGGTTGCTGTGAATAGGTGTTAATGATAACTTTTAATAAATACGACTCTGGTTTAAATGTGGTTTTATTTAAAATATAATATTTATTAATGGTAATTAGAATTCCAAATCCTCTGTGGTGAGTTTAATACGACGGGACGGCAGCTCCCACAGTCTGAGCGTCCCGGCGCTGTCGCCGGCCGCAATGCGACAGGAACTGGAAACAATGTTTTTATAAGTTGTTAATTAACAGTTATGTAAACAGAAATAAAATTAATTTGATTTCGATTTAATCTACAAATCTATTTGCTGCGATGCTGCATAATTCCAACCTTGTTAACGCCAAAAAAATGTCATGTAAGAAAGTTCTGACATTAATAGGAACCAATTATTGTTTAATGACACATTTGATAAATATCTTTTTTATTTTAAATACAAATAGCATTGTGGCTAACACGTCATGTGGACAATCCATTCATATCCTATTATTTGTGGTTTTCTTTCTTGGTAGCTGACCAGGTAAAAGGCTGAATTAAAAAAAAAAACATTTTTAAAAATTGTCATTTAAATCACCCGCACTGGTTGACGTCAACGCAAGTGACAAGCGCGTTTCCCGCCAACCCGCTGACAGGCACAGCGCGGCCGCTACACACGTTGTACACACGCAACAATTCATCACACTCGGCCAGACCGAGCAACACGCACGGACTGGACAGCCAGGTCATGCACGAAACTGGAATATCTAAACAAATTACCTGCAAAAATACATATTCCATCAATCACATGTTATTAGTGATTGCGTCTGTTGATTTTAAATGAAATTTGAAGAGTTGAACCTGTTCAATCATTTATTTAATTGAAATTTGTAAACATCAAAATATTTGTGAACATTTTAGAAAATATAAATTTTGACTACCTTCAAAGGGCTACTCTGGTTGATGTCGTACACCCTCAGCTCCGAATCCATAGAAATAGAGACGAAAATACCAGGTTTCTGTAAACTAAAGGCGACATCCAACACGCAAGTGCCGTGCCCTTCAAACACTTCATAAACTGGATCTACATTGTCTATTTCAGATATTATTTTACATAAATATAACTTCCCACTTCTCGATCCCACAACAAACACATCATCGAGCGTCTTCTCGTCGGCCGGTCGTAACGGATAACTCTTAATAAAATCGAAGCACGTGAGGTCTGGTGCTGACAATTTTTTGGAGCCGTTTATGTTGTAACAAACAATATTTTCAAATACTTTATGATTGGGGTTCACTTGCCAGACATTGAGGGTCCCGTCAGATCCAGATGAAAAGAGCACCTAAAATATTATAAACTAAAACTTTTTGGAAACCTTAGGAGATATGGGAAGTCTTCTTGGGGCCTGCTTTCGCAATTACAGTGAATTTTACATTATTTCAAAAAAAAATTTTAATGAAAGTTGAACAATTTATGAAACTTAAATAATTTACGATAATACCGGTTCAAAAAGCGATACAATTTGTCGAAACGGTTAATAAAATTTTAGACTGACTGACTGACTGACTTTCGGTAAAATAAATAGCGATAAAAAGTAAATACCTGATCAGCTGCACCGCGACGCTTGCCTTTGTTTTTTATCTGCATTAACAAAAACGTATTAGCTAATGGAGTATCAGCCCAATGAAGGGATGATACCCGTCTGGACCCGTGGCATCCCGCGGGGGATGCCAGTGTGCTCTCGTCCAAGCCACCGTTTCTCAAATTACAAATGACAACCTCCCCAGAAGTCGTCCCATACGCTAACAACGCGGCTACAGTTGGATGATATTTTAAAACAGTCACACAGTTATTCTCGGACACATCGACGGAATGAACAAATTTATCTTCACTTCGTTTTAACGTAAATACTTTAATGAGACCAGAGTTCTGACACCAGGTTTCGTGATGCATTTGGCCGATGGAAACCGCGAAAGAGTTGCCGGCGCTACTCCAACTAACTCCCAATATCGAGGATTCGTGATCTCCGGATCCAATACTATTTTTTAGCTTAAGTTCCTGAAGTACTTTAGCAGTTATCACTTCCTCTTCATCAGAATCGGAGGAGTTATCGATGAATTCCTTATCGTTTTGGTCCAATTGCTCCATCACACCCGGAACCACTTTTTTAAGGAACTCTGCTAAACCTGGAGGTGGATATTCTTTAAGCGAGTCATCTGCAGCGTTGAGATCTGTAGATCGCGCCATACAACCTATGTCTTTGGACATATTGGTTTGAGAACCCATTCCAGTCTCACTGAACTCTGATGTCTGCGAAGAATTAGTTCTAGTCGGTCTCTTATTCTCGGAGACGCAATCAAACCCCACGACCTCGCTATCGTAACCGCTCAAACAGGACATGATACGAGCTTATTATATTCCACTAAAGTAAATAATGTTAGTTGTTTTGTTTTGTTTGAAAACCGTCTCCATCGCAACTAAATGACAGTTCATTCAAATTAAGAAAAATATACTATTTCGTTTTCAAAACCTGCCTGATATAACATTTTTATAACTTCTAACATAAAACCCACTTGGTTAGGTTAGGTCTCGCCTAAATGTTGTTATACTATTTAAAAATGTAGCCATGGCGCTATAAGTAGATAATACAAAAAAAGTTATTGAAAAAACAAAATATTAATTTAATCCATAACAATTCACGTATTGTTTTAATAAAATTTATTTTATTTTATTTTAGTATACAGTATTATAGTCATTATTAATCAATAAATGACGATTCCAGATGTATCATGCAAGTTATACAAGGTTTCTGAATACTTATACCAGTTTAAGAGATGTGGCTTTTAGGTGACTCAAGACACCTGAATCATTTATAGATTATATTGGGTTAAAAATGCTCCATATCCCTATAGAATATTATGATTTCTTTCGATTTAAGTGAAAATCCTTACCAAAGGATTTTTTACTAAGATACTACCTTAATAGTAGATATGGTAGCAATTACAAACATTTTCGATTAATAATTAACGTAGAAATTGATAAACAAGTTGAGAAAAAGAACCAATTTTTTTCCGTCCGTTAAAATTGGTTTAAAAACTAAAATTAGATAAATGCATAAACACTTTACGGGACACAAAATTATTATTAACAAACAAAATATTCATATCTTATTGCTACGAGAATCTAGTCAAAGGATTTGAGCAACAAGTACGGGATTACGCTAATGCAAAGAAATACTTATAATATATAAAAAAATTAAATACTTGTAAAGAATTTCAATAATCAAATCCGTTGTTTAGACATACGAGGAGAGTATGACGAGAGAGAGTAGAGAGAGAGTATATACGTTTAGACATACGAGTCTCGTAAAGGAGACATAAAAAATGATTATGTAAAATTCAAATTAATGAGTCTTAATGCTTGTTATTGCATTATTGTGTAAATAAGTCATTTGTAGGAGAAAGTAATCTTTGGGTTATGGAGATAGGTATCATCTATAACAAAACTAGGAGGGGGAGAAAATAATAGACCAAAAACACCGGTTTCTGTAGCTATATTTATTATTCGCTGCACTGAGCTGGTGATGAGAGGTTAGTCTTCTGATTAGTTGCAAATGTCAATTCCACTTTTCAATTGGGTGATATCAAATAAAAGACGAATAAAAAATCAACATACCTTATATTATATTAATATTTATTCTACGTAACACTAAGGCTTGTCTGTGCCGTGACGAATATAAACACGTGGTGAACTATCACTGTGAATAACGTGCTAATAATAAACAATAATGTATTATTTAAATAATTATAAAACATTTATAAATAAAATTGTATATTAAATAATAAAAATGTTAATTATTTTATACCAATTTTAAAATGGCTGCGCCTCTATTACTGGTTAATTAACAAAACAATTTAATTTGGAATAACCGATCAACATTTATAAATGCAATTAAATAACACACTTGAATATATAAAATACATCTTTGTAAAGCTAGTTCGAGCCATTGCTTTTATATATTTGCATTTTGTACTTTCAGTATCCTGTCGTATGACTTGTCAAATTTTGGAGGGAAAATTAGTTTTTAAAAAATTTATCCAAAAGGCAGGCAAAGGTTCAGAGTCCCACAGCCTTGATGAAAATATTATTTTGTCATTTTTTTATTATATATTTTATAGCTAAAGCTCAACATTTTCTGCACAGACTTTAAGGCTCATAAGGCATTTTTTATTTATGCATATTTTTTTTATTTTACACACGATAATACCTTAATCCCAATAAATAATTTTTCGTTAAAAATAACAATATTTTCTTAGTAATATAATATTTTAGAGTGATTTCACAATACTCTGACAATTAAAAAAAATCCAATATTTTAACAGATACATAAATGTCAAAATATCATATTTGTTATTAAAATTTTATCCGAGAATTGTAAAAGCAAACAAAATTTTCTTAACCTACAAAAAGTATATATTTAACTTTGATCCATTATATTATAACATCTTATACAAATATAAATAATTTTATTTCAAATTGCAATTAACTATTAAAATTTTACATAAAGTAGTTTTATTTATACAAGAGAAAATAAAAATAACAAATAAATAAACTGCCATATATTATCTATATAAATATAATGTGTATATTTATTATCTATGTCCTCAGTCCATCCAGTCGTCGCCCCCAAAATCTACGCTCTCGGAAAACGAAGACACCTGCACCTAACAAAAATATATTCAAAACATAATGTACTTATTAAATATACATATATGTATATCAAAAAGAATCACTGTATTTATATTTGTCACAGACCTCCTCAGTGGGGCTGTTGCTGCTGAAGCCGCCGCCCAGTGCGTAACCCGCCAGCCCGCCCGCCGCCAGCGCCCCCACGCCCAACCCCACCGCCGCGCCGGTGCCGAGCCCGCGACGCTCCTGTCCGTACTGGGCCCCCGCATAAGCCTGGGAGGGCACCTGAGTGGAACAATTACCCCCCTTATTCACCTTCCCCCTTTACAGTAGACTGAGACGGTACAAAGATGTCGCTAAAATGCGATTCTAATCCTATTGAAATATAAACATACATACATTTTGTATCCAAGCAAACATCTTTATATATATATATATATATATATATATACCTACCGTCAAAAAATTTGGAAGCACATCTATTATTGGCCAAAACGAAACAACACTTGCTATAGGCGGTAAATATTTGTAATGATAGTTATCTTTGCAGCTTCTTAGTATTGTTTACATATTAACAAAGGGACCTCCATCTCTCATTAAACATGTTTTGACTAACTGCGGTTGTATTCTTTTGTTGTTTGTAGTGTTGCTGTTGGTGCTATTTCTTATAGTTAATTTTTTGGGTAAGTTTAGTCTCACTTGAGTATTGACACGCGCAAGTTGTGACATTAACATTATCTGTATTCGAAAATTACTGACTACGGCTTTTCCCGCATTTTAACTTCTGAAAATTGCAATACGAAAGCAAATCACGCTTGAACAGCGAAGTGCTATTTGTATAATTCGAGAGGTAGGATACAGTGAACGTCAAATTGCAGCAAGGTTTAGAATTTCTTGCAAAGGTATTCACTACACTATTTCAAGAAAACAAGAAACGGGGACAAAAACAAGAAACAGAAAGAGGACAGGCAGGCCTAAGACCACAACTACTCAAGAGGATAACTGCATCAAGAATTCTGTCTAAACGGAATCGACGCTTAACAGCACCATAAATTACTGCAACAGTGAATAGCACGAGAGAAACACCCATCTCAGTAACAACTGTTAAACGACGACTTCTGGCTGTGGGTCTAAGAGGATGCTGCTGAGAAACCCAAATTAACAATTCGACACAAGAAAAATAGACTAGAATGGGCAAAGACACATAAAAATCATTTCAAATTAAAATTGGTCTACAGATCAATAGGAAAATGTTCTAAAGAGTGATGAATCTAAATTGTATATTTGTACGCCGATCAAAAGAAGAAAGAGCTTCCGAAGCGTGTACAGTGCCAACAGTGGAACATGGTGGTGGTAGTTTGATGTTTCGGGAACAATAATCCCGGAAATCTTGTGAGGATAACTAGAAAATTAAACAGCAAAGATTATTTAAAAATTCTCTGGGACACCGCCTTATCCTGGGGACTAAATCTGATTGGTCCTGAATTTACATTTCAGGAAAACAAGGACCCTAAGCATTCGTCCAAACCGTGCCAAAACTTTGCAAAGAAAAAAAACAGATGATAAGGTTTTAAAAATCATGAAATGGCTATCGCAGTCACCTGATCTGTCTCCAAAAGAACTTGTCTGAGATGAACTGGACAGGAGAGTGAAAAATTGCTGTCCTACTAGCTCAGAACATTTATGGCAGCATTAGAGAGTGAATGGAACAGGTTAGATGACGATTATTTTAAAAAGTTAATTAATAGAATGCCTAAAATTTGTGCTGAAATCATTAACACTAAACCTACCAAGTACAGGTCAAATTGACCGTTCTTAAACTTTTGTAAAACTTACACATTTTTAAACGTTATAATATCGTTATCAAACTACATGACAATATAAGAATATGCCTATAATATTTTCTTCACTCTTTACTTTTAGTTATTTCCATTATTACCTGCGTCATATAATAAAATAACTTTTAATTACCGGCCAATTTGACAGCGTGCGGTAGGAACAGGTATACAGAAATGTCGGTAGCTTTAGTGTTAAAGCAAAAGGTGGTTACTTGGATGAAGCAAAAATTTGATTGTTTCCCACTATTTGTTAATTTTCGCTTCGGTCTGAGTTGCTTTTTGTTTATTTTAATTCAATATAAGTAGTTCAAGATCGT
Organism: Melinaea menophilus ssp. n. AW-2005; assembly: GCA_918358695.1. Classification (NCBI taxonomy): domain Eukaryota; kingdom Metazoa; phylum Arthropoda; class Insecta; order Lepidoptera; family Nymphalidae; genus Melinaea; species Melinaea menophilus. The sequence goes on along the minus strand of OU911040.1, from coordinate 3,479,037 downwards.
TAAATTTTGTTTCATTTGATTGTACCTTGCTGTTTCCAAACTTTTGGACGTTAGTATATTTCTGTTTATATTCTAATTTTATAAAACTTAATACTCACCGCACCACGGACGTAGTCACCTGAAACAAATAAATTTGGTAAATTCATTAAGACGAAGTACGGACACTGCAGCTCAGTTGTTGGAGCGACGGCGGAGTAATAAAGGTCTTAGGTTCTTATCATACTATTTAATAAAGTATTCAATTTATATTTATATGAAATCCTCTCTAACAAATTAATAAGGAATTTTCCATAAATCTCGTGAGATTCAAAGGGGGGAGGGGGTTATGTACGTATATATATTTTTTTATCGAACACATGATTTTAATCATATATTCAACGTTAAATTAGAAATAAAACATAACACACACTCACTCATACTTATACGCACGCGCACGCACACGCACGCTTACACGTACACGCACGCACAATCACACCCACACACACACATTTTGCATCTTAACATTTATTCGTTCATTCATCTTTCGGTAAAGTATTTTTATTATGCATTTTGAACATTTATTTCATATTAACCTATTTCTATTTGGTCTTAATTATAAGCAAATGTTGTATAAATTTTTAATTTTGTTACCAAATAAATAAATAAAAATAGATAATACAAGAAAAACAGGTGTATTTTGATAGGGGTCGTTTGAAATCCAACCGAATTTATTTTTAATATAGAATTTTATAATTACCGATATTTTTATTAATAAAATGAAATTATTATTTAAAAAATGTTTTGTGATTTTTTAAATTTTTTTTTTTTACATTTGTGGTAACACTGCAATTTTAAGTATTTTTCTCATGTTTTTTTTATATCTTGTTTATATTTTGTTATAATATTTGTTATTTATTTTTTTTTATATTGTTTTATTTTTGTTTTTTATATATATATATATATATATATATATATATATATATATATATATATATACATACATATATTTCTTTTAAAAACTTATTTAAATTACCATTCAAAACATTGTAGATTTTTTTTAATTCCCAAAAAAAAATCTTTCCACATACAAACCTACTTCACAATCCTTACTATATAATAATGACCTAAGTGACTCTGTATGCACGCGCATCACTTATCACCCACAAATCACACAATAATGTGTAATACATAAAAAAAAAGCTATTGAATCAGGCTACAAAATAGGGTGGGTGCCAACCTTATACGTGACATGTGACCCTTTCCGGCCCTTTGGGCCGGGAAGTTCCCTCGTATTAGTATATCCGTCGTGTTCTAAATTTTTGTAAAAAAGAAAAAAAACATATCGAGTTATAATTTTATTGAACAAAATGGGAGATTATACAAAAATGCAACATCGATAGAATACATAGGAATATGTAACTTAGTTTAATATAAATAAGATATAAAATAGCTTGCCCACACGCTTACTAGAGATAGGAGATAGCTACCGAGGATAGAGAGAGAGAGAAAGAGAGAATTCAATCTATTATTGAGTAATTAATTTTAAACCCAGAAAAAAAAATCAAAAATAATATAAAAAATCTTTTTTTTTCTTTACAAACTTTTAAAGTATGATTAATAACTGATCTCGGATAGCTGATCTGCTATTTCTAGTAAGGTATTGATACGTTCGCAAGTAAAATATGGATAGACAATTTTCAAGAACAAATATTAAAAATCTTATAAAATCTTATAACAATGTGATTATAGTGAGTGAAGAAAAAAATATAGAAAAAAAAAATATTTTGGCCTAAAATTTTGGTACCGACACAAAAGAACGAAAAACTTTATCTAATGAATTAATAGTAAAAAAAAAAATGCATATAATTTACAAAAAAATATATATAGAAGTAAAAAAAAATTTATAACAGCATAATACTGATTTAAATCAATGTTTATAAATAGCTTGAATCCGTTCCCGATTCTTCTTACTGTTAGGAGGACGCCATTTTACAAAACACCTGAAAGAAGAACACGGAAAATTGATTAAAAAAAAACTACTTTCCAGCAACAAAATATCATAATAAAAAAACTATATACATACATTTATTAACCTGTATTTACCGCATCTCTATAGATTTTCAATAAAAGCCTGCAAAAAAAATAAAAAAAATAATAATAAAATCACAATCAATGCTACCAACGTAAAAGAAATTAAGAAACATACACAAAACAAAAAAAAAACGTTAATATTGTTAGTAATGTTAGTAAAACTATATATTGTAAAAAAATATTTTTAATTTTTTTAAGACCAAAAACATCTAGATTAAAATAAAATAATATTGAAATATAATTACGTAAAAAAAATGTAAGATAAAAAAAATTCTTAAAATAAAATATGAAAAAAAAATCGCGGTATTTATACGTATTTTCGAGCAACAATTAAAAATTAAAATAAAATAAAAAAAAGGCTTTGATTTTTATTTGTCATTCGAGTCAATTTTACATGTAGATATTTTTGGTCAGAGGAAAACGTAAAAAGGTAATATATTTTTTTTACATACAATTCACCAAAACCACGACACCCACGAAAATTTAAAAAAAAATAAGCACACAAATAAATAAAATATAATAAAAAACTTACCGAGTCATTCACTTTTACGCGCGTAGTGTTAGATTTTTTTAATTAAAAACAACACACTTGTCAATTTTTATTTTACTTCAGTATTAAAAAAAGAAATTATATACTTTTTTTTCTAAAGAAAACTATTTTTTTTATTAACAGAAAGGGGCAATTTAAAAAATAATAATATTAAGGAAAAATCTAGTATTTAATGATAAATGTAAAAAAATGAGATCAATTTTTTGTTAATGTAATTATTTGACGTAATTTTTTTTTTATTTTGATTTTTTTAATATAGTTTTTTTTAATTACTTTTTTATACACAATAAAGATTAAAATTTAATACTAACTAAAATTATTATAACGTCAGTCCTACCTAATAAATATTGTTTTTTTTAGCATATAAAAAATACAAATTATAGATCAATATATATATGTTAGCGTGTGCTAGGTGTAATAAACATATAGACCACTATTTTAACCAGTATGTGCTTCGGCTGTGACGATTTTGATACAAATTGTTGATAGATTAATAGTTCCATAACCACCATTCACATTCGGTTAAATATTCCATTGTTAAAAATATCATGCACGTTTTCTTGCTTTGCTTGAAAATACCTAAACTTATTTTGATTATATACATATATATATATATATATATATATATATATATCAAAATAAGTTTAGGTATTAAGGTAAAAGTTAAATACTTTCGTTTTAAAATATATATACTGATTTACATGCAAAGCAAGATAATTATATTAGTTTAGTTTATAATCAAGAAGTGCCATAGTCTTTGATTAAATCCCATACCTCAAAAAAATAAAAAAATAAAAATTATACATTATAAAGCGCAAAAAGAACAAGCGATTAATATTTTACATTTAATCCAAAATTAAACTAATTAATATATTAATATGCTTCATCTAGAGTCAACAGGGTTAAGACTACCAATACTATACAGAGGGAGTGTTATGGGTCCAAGATACGTACCCTGTGGTGCTCCGTACCCGGGGGCGCCGTAGGAGGGCGGAGCTCCGTAAGCACCGTACGCCGGGGGCTCAGACTGGAAAGAGACATCACTAATTATATAATTACAATATTAAACTAATCGAATAATTCAATTATTAGACGGATCGCTGGTTCGAGTCCTCCCCGTGACTATTTATATATCTCTTTGATATATATTTGAAATCTATATTTTTTTATTATGTAGAAAAATGTATACGAGTTATACCAGCTTCAAATAAAATAATATACTTTAAGTCAGCTACAGTTAAAAATTTTTACAAAAAGATTTCCTGTTTTTTTCTAACATAAATATTAACATATATTATAAGTAAATTTGTACATAAACATTTCATGAATGATAGCTAAGAAAACTCTTTCAAATGAAAAACAAAATAATTGCGGGTCGGACTCATCTACCGAGTGTTCCGTAGAAATTTTTATGTCAGTTCTGAAATCCATTCTCCTGCTGGAAATTCAGCTTTAAAAAACGTTTATAGATATTGTTTTTTTTATTTATTCACAATCAACAAGGAGACCGGTATCTCTGTACACCCACCATATACATCTGGGCGGGCTGGGCTCCCTCGAAGCCGATGAACTGCATCATGACGTCACCATCCACCGTCAGGTGGGAGATCCTCTGGAAGGGGATCCTGTGGGGGAACTCGCAGAAGTGGACACCGTTCAGGGCGACCTGGATTCAAAACATTGAAGATTTGATAGACCAGAATCAAAGTTCAAATTCAGAAATAGTGGATATGCACCATAATAAGATAACAAAAATAACAGATTATAGTATAGGTATAGAGAGAGAGAGAATGTCATAAGAGATGTCTTTAACACTAAACCTACCGACAATGCTTGTATAAATGTTCCTACCGCACGCGGTCAAATTGACCGGTAATTAAAAATTATTTTATTATATAACGCAGGTAATAATGGAAATAACTAAAAGTAAAGAGTGAAGACAATATTATATGCATATTCTAAGAATTGTCATGTAGTTTGATAACGATATTATAACGTTTAAAAATGTGTAAGTTTTACAAAAGTTTAAGAACGGTCAATTTGACCCGTACTTGGTAGGTTTAGTGTTAATCTGGGCAATACGTCAGAATAAAATTTGCAATCATCCATTCATGACTAAACAATTTTTATTGTCTTTAAAAAAAATCTATCACACTCTTTATATCATTCTATAGTCCATAAAACATTTATATAACTATTATTTTTTTTTATAAAAAAAAATCTAGATATATCTCTCATAAAACTATTACAAGCATTATCTAATCTACATATTTTGTGCATTCATTTTAACTATGATAATATGTGTATATTGACATGCATCTAAATAGGCGAGGTTAAAAATTGTTAAAAATTACCTTAATGGATTGCGGTTCACACAGTACCAACGCCTCGAAGGCCTCCCCCCTCGCGAGGGGCATCCCTCCCCCGGTCTCCTCCACCCCCCAGTTCATAGCGGTGAGGTGGTTCCGTACAACGCACATCTCAACGAAACGGAAGTTAAGATGGAGGGCGATGTCGTCGCGGGGGTCGGTGTTCGGACCGCATTGGAAGTTGATCGCGAATCTAGTTTTTTATCATCGATATTTAAAAAAATACTCTTAAAAAAGTTCTTTCAACAAAAAAATATAGAACCTCATTTGATGTGGTTATTATTTGTATCAATATTTAGAATAATATTAAAATTTATTTAACTTTTTAATTGAAACTAGATTGAATTACAATAAAAGAAAATTAAATTATTTAAAAAAAATTATAACTTATTAGTGCATCAAGCTAACTTAAAATAAATGAAAGAATGTTTAAATAGTGGTTTGGATTAATAAAACAAAAATTAAATATTATTAAGGGTGGAAACGGGAGCAAAAGCTAGTATTATCCAAGACAGTTCACCTCTGAGCACCGGGTGGGACGCTGCCTTGGAACCGTATCATGCGACCCGGGAACAGACCCCCGGGGATTGGCTGAACGCATGGTATTACCTGTAAAAATATATATATAAATAATAACCTAAAAATAATAATAAATAAGATATGGTAAAAATAAACTACAATAAATGAATTTCTAATTACATTACCAATTAACATTTCATTTAATTATTGTGATAATAATTAACTTTTGTATTAAATAAATATTTCATATCAATTTTCTTTTAGTCACCTTTTTCTATAAATGTCACACATATTTTTGTATCTTCAAATAACTTTGACTAAAGAATGTTTTAATAAAACCTAAATGGTTAACATAGGCTGTATATTATACGGTTAAAATTAAAAAAAATATTTTGATGGATGCCAATAAAAGAAAAATGTCAACCTTATGACAACGGGGATGGGTCGCGAGAAATGTCTAGTAATTATTACAAAAATTTTCCTTTTTAACTAAAAAGATTATTTCTAAAATGGTTGAAGGATGTCTCAATATAATATTGAGTTTTTTGTCTGACAATTTAGTTATAGGTTAAAATTGGATTGCAAAAAATATGGTAGAAATACTATTGTATACATATAGAGAAAATTAATATGCATTAGTTACAAGGTTTAATTATTCATAAATGCTCAAATTGTTAATTTACCTACTGTATAACTTGTACATTTTGTTTTCTTTAGTGCAATTTCGTTACATACAAAGTAATTTAAATAAGTAGAACACGGAACAATTAAAATAATTGTAACAAAGAAGTTTTTTTTTAACTGTGCAAGGTTTCAAATTGTATCGGAATCTTTTCAACGTTTTTATTTGTGGTAAACATAATTTAGGCACAGAAGTTATCTTTTTAAATGTTAATGTTAAATGGGCCCATTTCATTATACAATTTCAAATGCACTATTTGACCCTGTAGTAGTATGTGTTTGAATTATTGACCCCATATGAGTTAAAAATTTTCCCTTTGATAATACCCTACTACCACAATCTTCAAGAAACCACAATACCTGCCCCCAAGCACTTAATAGAAAAGGGACATTATGTCATTAAGCATAAGGTCCTTTTGTAATGTGTCGCACAAGCCAGAGTGGTAGATGAGTAAACAATAATGTCACACTAGAAAGTAGCACTAGCTAACTAATAGCATTTTTAATGTGCAATCTCATTAGGCTAGTTGACCTAGCACATATGAGGGTGGATAATAAAAAGGCAACACAAGGTCTTTCTAATTCTACACACTCTCCATAACTATCCCTATCATTTTCCACCAAGCCAGTTTACAAATGCACATGGGGTAATGCAAGTGGTGGAAAGAAAAAACAAAGCTCTGGACACTCCTAATGTATTCCATTAAAACAGATTGTCATCCCATTGTGATAAACTTAAAATATTAATGCAGGAATACCAAGAAGATTATAGCTGAGTAATAACACCACTGGAACAGTATGAAACATTCAGTGGAATATAACATACAAATTATGCTATTTAATGGTAAACTGCATTCTTGTTGTCTATCCACCAGTAAATGTCACATCTGAATTGAACCACAAACAGTGAATGCTGTAGCTAGTCAGTTAATGATTGACAGTTTCAACAACACTCAATTCTATAAGATTAATATATTATAGTTTAAAAAATATAATATAATTTATAGAACAATTGTACACCACTTTGATATCTTTAAAAGTGAATTATAAAGTATTAATCAACTTATCTTTTATGCCTTAAAAAGACAAATAAATATAAGACTTGAGATATATCAATAATTTATAACAGATATGGCATACTTTTATTATTATTATTATTATATAAGTTGATAAAGAAATATAATTTGATTTTATCTATAATATTATAAATATATAAAATGGATATCAAGTACGAATGGGATTAAATGTTGATTTAGAATGAGCCTATATTTCGCAATGAAATAGGTTTTTTCCTCATTTGTAATTTCTCAATCATTGTCATGTTTGTTAACCAAACAATACATATTGAAAAAATATTCTTACAAAAATCTAGTTACTACAAAAACAAATTAGTAATCGTTTTATATTAACATGAAAATAAGAATTATATTTGAATGGTATCATTTCGTAAAATTACACAATCAGTTTACTTATATGGTCAGTTTTCCATTTTTATTAATACAGCGGTCACGAGACGAGGATAAAACAATTGTTGGTGATTTTGTAATGCTCTAACATCAAAATCCTTGAAAATATAATACTTAGCGATCCATATATGTCATATGTTTAATAAATGATAATTATACAGTATTTACTTAACTGAGGAAGAATTTATATCTATCAGATGCCCTTGGGGAAGTCGGAGACATTTTATAACCGTAATCGTCCTCAAATATACATTAAAATGCATAAACGTTATGCCAACTTACCGGGTTGTAGATTGGTGGTGATGCCATTTTTAAGAGAAGCAATGTATTTTTCAAATTAAAAATCAAGCCTTTTTCTAGTTTGGAGCAGTATTTTTAAGAACAACACTTTGGAACACCGGTTACGCCTTATTCGCTAATAAATATAGTTTTCGATTGATTTCACTAAAATGCGTCATACGTCATATGACGGCACTGAAAGAAAATCCAATTCCAATACGTCAATCTCAAGTTTTTTATTAAAGTGTTGCCCTATAATAATACCTGAAATTAACGCATAACCTATGGCTGTATAGTTTCCAACGCATGTCTATTCCATTGTCCAATCTATCAATTGCTAGGTAGCTTAATGAGTTCGCATAACGACAAAGCTGTGAACTGGTCGTTACTGTTACTGTTTAGTGCGATAGTATAAATACCATCACGCTGTCTCATCTGCAAGTCTAGTTTATTTATAAGTATATAAATCCCCTTTTCTTCAGCACTCAGTAATGCTGAGGAAGATAGAGACTGAAGTTTATTAAAAACTGTGACCCTAGGTAGCATAATGTAATTAGTGTGCAATTTTTAAAACACTTTATCTGAAGTTAATCAGTGTGTTTGAAATTGGATTCAAATATTTACACTTTATGATTAGAGGATAAAATTAGTTGAGATAAAGTTGGTCTTAATATTGGTAATGAGTATAATTCCTAAAGATATTGAGTAATTAATTTTTCAGACAACATGAAGTGGGAACAACAAAAACAGATAATAATATTTTATTAAAAACAAAAAGTTTTAAACTAAATAAATTACAATATTGAAATAATATATTCAAAGGGCAACACATGTATTTTTCACTTTGCTTTTTCCAGTTTGCCTGTTAATTATTTTATATTGGTGGCGCAGTATTGTATCATTTTATAATGATATTACAAACATAAAAGGTATTTACGTTAATTTAATTACACTTCTGCGTAAAACAATCATCCCATAGTGGTTCTTGACTTGGGGTGAAACTGTTGTGTATTGTGAATTACTAAAATGACCATCGAAGCGAATAAAGATGAAGCTGAAAAATGCATCGAGATTGCGCAAATGGCTTTTGCCTCCGGGAATTTATCAAAAGCGGAGAGATTTCTGATGAAAGCTGAAATGTTATACCCCACCACACGAGCCAAGGAGCTTCTAACAAGAGTTAGAGCTTCTAATGGTGCAGGAAATACAACCAAAAAGACTCCACCGAGCAGTCCTAGCACTGAAGAATTGCGACGAAGGAAAACTCCAACCCATACGACACCTCAAAGAGAGTATACCTCAGATCAACTGGACGCGGTTCGTAGGATCAACACAAAGTGCAAAGATTATTACGAAATATTAGGTGAGTAGTTGAAAAAAACTTGCTAGTTCTTCAAGGACAACAAATTCACCTAATTAGAATAACTGACCTTATTTTTTATTTCTCTATGGTAATGTCAAGTTTAAAAGTACTTTCGATATATTATACATGTCTGTATTTTTGTTTTATATATTTAGCTTTTGTATTGCTTTAAAAGATATTGAATGGATTTCAATATTATACAGAAAATGCCAACCGACATATTTTTATCAATAGAACCCAAATAATATGTAATTAACTATTTAACAAATAAATAAAATATTAGCCATTACATTAATGTTCATTCCACAAAAAGTAGTTAAAACAAACAGTTGTCACTAATGTATGTAAATGATAGTGTAAGGTTTGTCTGAAATAAATGCTTGTATCCTAGGTAATTGATTCATTGAATATTAAAAAGATATATCTGAAATGATTTTATCTTTAATATACATAGATAACAATAGATATTGATAATAATTATTTCTATATGGATATTTTAACTATGGGTAATTTAATATTTAAAACAGTAATGTGGTAATCTAGTTGTTATTTTACTTTTAATGTTTGCAAAAACAAGTAAGTCTATATAAGAAATATTTATATTCCAGGAGTGACCAAAGAAGCAACTGATTCTGATATTAAAAAAGCCTACAAGAAGTTGGCGTTACAGCTGCATCCTGATAAGAATCATGCTCCCGGAGCTGTTGAAGCTTTTAAGGTATAGATAATCTGTTTTGTTATTAACCACAAGAGAAAAACTCTGAAAACAATTCTATGTACTCATCTGAAATAATTTTCATTTTATTTTATTTACTTAATTATATCTTTTTCACTGTGTATCAAATGTGTCGGGAGGGACTATTTTGATACAATACTTATTAAATAAAACCCTAATGTAAAGACATCCTCCAACTTAAAATTAAGTATATGAGTGTTCCAAATGCACCCTGTTCTGAGAAGAACCACACAACCAACCAGTTAGGTATTTCTTTATTGGGATAGTCAATATGTTTAGGCAATCAGATTGAAAATCTAATATATCAAAGTTATTAAATAAGTAAATACTATGTAGTAGTCATGCTAAAGCTAATAGAATATAATATATTCTCTTTTCTTTCTAAATCACCATTCTCTTAAATGTAATAGGTGTGCAATTAGTATAATAGCGGACTAAACCATCAACTTTTATACCAGGCCGTGGGTAATGCAGCTGCAATCCTGACCGACCCCGAGAAGAGGAAGCAGTATGACATTCGCGGGGAGGAGCCAGCTCCCACACATCATCATACCTACTATGCCAGAGGCTTTGAATCTGATCTCACTGCCGAGGAGCTGTTCAATATGTTCTTTGGAGCCACTGGTGAGTAGTGAGTGAGTGAGCTAGTTAATATATTGCGATGATAGCTGTTTGTACATTGCTCACTAAATATATTGATGTTTGTGAAACAGTGATCATAGTAACAAAAAAAACCCGGCCGCGTTTGTTGTGCGGTTCTCAAACCGGGGCGACTTTTGACACTTTATTTTAATTCGGAGAGTGTCTTTACAGACGGGCTTATTACGTATGGTATCAAAATACACACAAGTGAATGATCACTTAATCGTCATCGTCGTTATTGATTCAAAGTGGAAAAGATAATTAATCAGTGTATCACACTATCCAGCGTTCCCCGGGGGCGGGGCCCCGGCGTACCGTCGGCGCGCCCGCGAGCCCGAGACTCGGGACAGCCCCGCGGGGCTGGTGCAGCTGCTGCCGGTACTGGCGCTGGTGCTGCTCTCCATGATGTCCGGCTTCTTCATCAGCGAGCCGGTGTACAGTTTGGCGCCCTCGCCCAAGTATCCCGTGCCCAGAGAGACCGTCAATCTCAAGGTTAAAAGGGTTTTGTGTGTGTGTGTGCGTGCGTATGTGTGTGACTGAATTCAGTTCAGTTTTCACTTATTATAGGAGGACTGGTAATTACTAAGCATGCAAACAAACTAATAATTGAACAGATATTTAAGTTAATAATTGTGTGTTAACAGCTTTATTTATATATATATATATTTTGTTGTTCCCAGGTGCCGTATTATGTTAAGGAAAACTTCCACACAGATTATCAAGGATCACTGAGAAGACTTGAAATGGCCATTGAAGAAGAATATATTGGTGAGTTATAAATATTTACCTATACTAGCTTTTGCCTCTGGCTCCGCCCACGACGTTTTATCTCGATATATTTATTTTTATCTATAGAAGTTACCTCATCTTTTATTGCAAACTTTTATATTTGGTCTTGTTATTAAATAATATCAAACAAATAAACTAACATTTGTATAACATTAAACGTAAAGTTAAAAAAAAAGTGTAGATTGCATTTTAAATGATTTTGACATAATTAATAGCATCATTACACACATACGGACAGTTGAAATATTTAAATTGTTACAAAACATTCCGTACAATATTAATTAGATTGCTAATTATTAATACGATTACATAACAAATTTTATTACCTAATTTTGTTTCATATTTTATATATATATATAAAATAGTGTGGAGACATTGTCCGTGTGTGAAATATTATTTTAAAAAGTTGATAAGGTATTATTATTTCTGTTAGTTTTTTTAACATCTTTCTGAGTAACATGACGATGAACAAGAAAACACCGAAACTAATTATGTAGGTCTTGAATTTGAAATGACCGCTGACTACGTATGACAAAATAGATGTGTGTGTATTTACATTTTGTCTGTGTGCGTGAATTGTGATGTATGAAATATGACTAGCACTGTATCCTGACTCCTCTCTACCATTAAGTCCACTGTATATTTGTTTAGACCTCCCCCCCCCCCTTTGAGTCCCTCTAGTCCCCCAAGTACTAAACAATAACCAATAGACAATTTTCATTCTATAATTCGATATTGAAGACATGCGTTATCACGATCCAGTTGAAAGGTTTCGATGAAAAAGTCTTGATATTAACATTAGGGTTTGTAGACAACAAGTGTGTTGTGTGTTATAACACAATAACACAATGGTGCTTTATAATGGTTTGAGGGGTCCATTATACTAATGTGCAGGGACTCTGATATGGAATATGAATAATAACCCGTCCCTTAACAAGGAGTTAAATTATATTTTACAAGTACTAAGTTCAACTACATTCTCCCCTTCATATTTAACCCTATTCTTTACCTACAACAATAGTTTTACCTATTATTAAAAGTTTAGTTTTATTATCAGTTTATTAGTTTTATTATTCAAATATTATACATATAAATAAATATGTAAAAAACAGTTTTAATTAAAAAAAAACAATAATTTTTGACGGTACTTAGAGTTAACTGATCGACAAATAACAATTGTTTATATGTTTGTTGCGTACATATTTTAATACTGAAGTTATACAATATAACAAGAAAAGTAAACATACTGTACAAGGTGTATATATTATTTATGATAGGTCACTTATATATAAATGTATTTTAATAAAATATATTTTAATGTCACTCCCAGTGGGGCTACGTCACGCTTGTCAGCGGGAGCGGAACTACCGCGACAGTGCAGCTTGGAAGGCGCGAAACTTTGGTGACGCGCGACAACACGCGGACGCAAACAAAATGAGACTACCATCCTGCGAGAAGCTGCAAGCCTTCCAGCGATAAATGCACACGTATATATACACACTCACACACACACACACACACACGCACGTAAATACACATACGCACACACACACAGACACGAACTCACGCACGCACGCAAACAACAACACACCCCTCACAAACACCTCATACACACCCCTCACGCATACACACACGCACACAAAAACACACAAGTACACGCACACGCATGCATACACTCAACAGCCAGCAATAACAGCAGATTGAGAGAGACAGATAGACACAGGCGTACAGGCAGAGTGAGAGAAAATAAGAGTAAGACAAAAGGAGAAACATATATATATATATATATATATATATATATATATATTTATTTATTTATAGACAATCAGTTAAACTAGAGTTTTGTTGAACTATTAATGTATAAATTTACATTCCCCCATTGAGAATCATATTGGCGTTAACTGATATGACGTCGCCATCTTAATCCATCACTACTTTGTTACGTTAGTTCTGCACACAATATATAGATGGCGTTAAATAAAAAAAAATAGGTTTTTGTTTTATGTTCTCGTATTGAAATTATTGAATTCTTAAAAATAATTGTTTTACAGCTGGATTTTAGTTCATAGTATAGATAATTATTGTTAATACCTAGTTTGACCAATAGATGGAGTTGTTTTAAATTACGAAGTTTAATAAAAATTACCCAATTAGCGCAAAAGTTGCTAGTCAACATAATCTGTGTATAAGCATTTATGTGTAATACCATTTTATATTTTTATTGTAGCAATAAATATTTTGTCACATTTTCACATAATGACTGAAAATTTATATTTTATTTTAATGAATACATCGAAATTTCTTCAATATTCAGATATCATCAAAAGATTTTATATTTTTTGGTGGAGTTGTTATGTGTTGGTTTTTAAATACGATGGTCATAATATACGAGACTTGTGTTTATTTCAGTCAGTACGGTGGTAGTTTGGGAGTTTGAATTAATAAAGCCTTATTTATTCCTCTATTTGTCTTTTATTTATGACTTTTATTTTGAATTTAACGGTGTACAGTACTCTTATAATTTTATTTAGCGGTTACAGTCACTCTTATAACACGTGTTCTCCCCTATATAACGCGGGTATTTCAGACCTTATATTTCTGTACTATGAAATTTATAAGATTTTTTTACAGTACATAATTAATTTCGCTTATCTTTGTACATTGTGTTGTTAAATTAAATAATATTAAGAAAAAATAAATTTAATTAAGTTTTTTCTTGATATTTCATTTAAACAGCCTTCAACAAGAAAAGTTAAATATAAATTATTTGTACATAACGCGTTATACAACAATATTCCTACAACGCGTTTTACTTAAACGCGGAACGAATCTGCCGTTTTATAGGGGGGATAACTGTATATGACAATTTTTTTGTTGTTTTTGATTATCTGGGTTATATATGGTTACATTTACTGGTATCCTTAAATTCGGAAATAAACTAAATTTTTATTTATATACTATAAAATTAATAATAATCTAACCAATCAATAATAGCTAATATGAAAAATGTGAATAACATTTTAATATCCAACCTATAATGTATGTAAAAATTGAGCTTACCTTACAACCCATATGGGTACATTTCATTAGCAATTAAGTTAAGACCCCAAAAATAGTTAAAATATCAAAATCAAGGTTGCTAACAATTCACTAACAGCATATCCACTGCAGTTTGAATTATAAAAACTATTATAACCCAAAAAAAAAAATCACCCTTTCATATGCAAAATGATAGAAATATTTTAATTTTACACATACCCGAGGAAACTGCAGAGCATGTATAGAATAGCTGTTATTTATACACAAACAAACTGTATTAAATTATTTTACATTTATTTAATTTAAATATATTATTTTAGATGGGACAAGAAATGAATTAACCATTTCTATTTAATAAATACTTTTTAATATTAATTTTATTTGCATTTAAATTACACAATAAATATAATTATTATAAAAATATAATTATTTGTAACTTATATTGTTAGCTTATTAATAAATAATAATCATTACGGAAAAACTTATAATATAATTAATTAAATAAATATTATTCAGGTTAGATAAACAAAAATGTAGAATTTACAAAACAATTTCCTTAATTTTGTTATTATAATTTATTGACTTTTAGTAATTTATTCTCTAAATCTAAATGAAGTTTGTCTCTTTTTCAATGAATAATCATTAAATTAGATTACCATATAAAGTAATCTGTTTTGGATATACAATTGAGTATATATATTACTGTAACACCCTTACGTCACCCTCACCCTCCGCACGTGGGTCTCACCCTCAACCCCGTGCACCCTCATGAGATGTCTGACAACGTTTCTTCGTCTCACAAAACTGTTATCACAGACTCCACACATGAAGGAGTACGGTGACGGTCGATGACGATTCTTGTGTATATTCATCAAGGTCACAGATTTGAAGCGAGCCGGACACTGATCACACTGAAGTTACACAAAATTTATTTCAGTGATACAATAAACACACTTTATTAATATAGCAGGAAAATATGTCATATTTTCTATAAAAAATAAATGTTAAAGTATACATAGTGACATTCGCCCCTAAATCACTGTCTTTATAATGGCGGACAAAGTGACTGACGTCCAACCACAAAAGTTATTTAAAAAAAATATACACCGCATAACAGTCTTTACAAACAGTATTATCTTTTAAAAATATATAAGAAAATGTTCCAGATGTCTTCATAAAAACATAAAAAAATAATATAAAAAGACATAATGACGATTTTTTTCAAACTCAATTAGTTATTCACATTAAATATTCCCATCATGCTATCCATAGTGTAGCTTATTAAAAAAAACTATATCTATCTTTATATTTTATGTATTTCTCTCTCTCTCTATGTGTGTCCCTGTCTCTTTTTATCACATAACCCCAACACAGGGTTGTGAAAATGTATTTGAGTTTTATGTTATATCAAACGTGAATATTGTTTTATTATTGCAATTAACTTATAAAAATGTCTATAGAACATAATGAGTATTTATCTTTATATAATATAATATTATTTACTGTTATGATATAGTGTTTTATTTACATATATACAGACCTGTACTGTTTTCTCTGGTAAATGTATAGCCACATGCTGCAAGTAACTACTCTTCCTGTGAAAGCCGGCATTACATTCCTTACATACAAACGGTTTCTCCCCAGTGTGCAGCCTCTCGTGTATCTGGAGATAAAATTCTGCATAATTATGTTATACTACCCATGCCTGTGACTTTGGGCGGAATGTCTCTTAAAAGTGGCCTAAGTTGCTTCTTAAAACATGAGCTATCCGCCAGTGAGAGTCCTGTTAAAAATGGTTCAGCCATTTCAGAGATTGGCCGGACCAAATAAATAGACAGTCAGAAAAAAAATGTATTATTTGTATAAGTATCGTATATACTTTCATAAGCACTTCGTGAAAAGCTTGTAATTTGGAATTACAAACAAACACCAAAATTTTATAGATATTATTCATTAGACCTGTATTTTTATTATAACAAAAAGTTTATATGATAAAATAAACACTGATAAAACATAATAATTGGATGATTTTATGATTTTTTTTATAATTTGAACCATTTTTTTATTACTTCCATAAGTTAAATAAAATAATATAGTTTAAGTTATATAAATAACTATATATTTTGAAAACTCTATAACTGGTTGACAACAAAAATATAATTTCCTATATATTTACTTTATTTTTGTTTAAATTTCTAAGCCCATAATATTGTATAAATACTTACCCAATAAAACACTAAAGAAAAATAATTAACTACATTTTATTTACAAGAAAGCTCGACAAGCATTAATCATGGTGAAACAAAAAAATTGGACAGCCGAGAAGAAAAATGTATATATTTACCTTCACTTGTTCAGCATTAGAGGCTCTGTATTCACAGAAGGAACATTTATCAGTCTTCTCATAGCCATGCTTCGCTCGGCAATGCATTAATAATAGTCTACGAGTTATAAACTTTTTACCACAATGCTGAAATGATTTAAATAAATATTATATAACTTATTAAATAATTTTAATAACTAAGCATATTCTTGTATATCTACAACAAGTTTATTGCCCAGCAGATTAATTATTATATCAAATTTATGGTTAGTTATGGTACGGCTTTTATTATTATTATATATGTTTATTATCTATGTACAACTGGTTTGGTGTATCTTGAATCAGTATTGTCTTGCCGAAATTTTAATGTAATGTATTTGATACAAACTATGATATGGGAATGGAATGTGACGAAATATATTTGTTCTGTACAACTCACCTCGCAGACCACGTCAAAACCAGTGTGTATTTTGTAATGATTTCTCAACGAGAGACGGGATGTTAGTATTTTATGACAGTACTCACATTCAATTTTCTCTCTTATTGTTTTTTCTTTTTTATTTCCATCTATTTTACCATTTCTTTTCAATTTTGTACTATTTGCTACACTTTCCAATTTCGGAAGTTTTATGTTATTTTTGAGTTTCTTTGTGGAATTTTCTTTGATACTTTCTGAAGTGTTGTTACACTGCAAAGTGTCTAAAGTTATATTATCGTCATAATCTTTAAAATCGTCTTCGAAATTATCTGATATGTCTATTGATATTAAGTTGTCTTCGGATTTGAAACAAGTTTCGTCTTTAATTATGCTGTGTTTATTCTCTCGTAGTATTTTATGAGATTCTTCACATTTTCTTCTAAATCTTATTGATTCATTAACAAAATTTATACAGGTGGAGCACATTTTTTGAGGTAGTGTGTCATTGATATCCACCTGCAAAACATTTTTTTTAAACAGTGATAAGTATTACAATTGTTTTGTAGGAGACGATGTTATACGTGAATGATTTTTTTTTTAAATAAAATATTGCATATGTTTGGTTATATATATGCATACGATAAAATACCTTTAAACCGGTGGTTAAAAATAAGGCATTGGAATATTTTTCGCTGTTTTCTGGCATAAAAAAAATAGGCATCAGATTTTGACTGCTGAGACAAGTTCTACAACATTTCCACTCATTCATATCGCTTATATGTGTAATGTAGCACTGTGTACACTAGCAACAGTCATTAAATAACTTATTTTTTATTATAAAATATACTACAAAAAGCTGTTTAGATGTTGTTTTTGTTTGCAAAACAAATTATGTGACAGACCACAGATTATTAATTTCGTAAATGTCAGAAATTAGTAAGTAGCATAGTTTATAACAAAATTAACGGTTGCCAGTTAAACTAAAATAAATTATTTATTACAAAATAACTAAATATAGTGTTATAACATTAAGTCGCTTTTCTTAATACAATTTGTTCTTTTATATTGATGTTCCAAAAATGAAAAGTCATCAATCAAATAATAAGATTAAACTTTACCATTAATTATAAAAGCTATATAAGATTAAGAATTATGTAAAACTATAAATAGCAGAATATTTATTAAAATAATAATTTGTTATAGCGGAAGTAGTGTAGTCATACAGGTATATATTTTGGATTATTTTATTATATATTTTTAATAATATTGAAAATAAGGCACCTTGTAAATCAGATCATTTTATTCATAAAAAATTACACTAAATGCTTTTTTATAGAAAATTAAAAATATACAAAAGTATAATATAGACCTTAAAAAATATAATAAAAAACAATTTTTAAAGTATAATCCTCACAATCGGTCCTTGCTGTTCGTCCGGGAGCCCGTGCACTCGACGAGTGTGTGCGCGAACCTTATTCGGCTTCTCAAATCTGTGGTCGCACACAGAGCACAGATAACCGTAACGTTTTCCTGTGTGTGCGTTGTGTTTGTGGATTTGAAGAAACTTTTTAGATTTCAAACGCTTCGGACACATGTCGCACTGTAGGATATAGCAATTCAATAATAAGGTTTATTTTTTTTATTATACTCCAATTATACCCCAAGTGTACTTTATATATAATTGTATTATTCATTAATAAATGTATATTTATTTGACTTTTGCCAGTGAACTTTTGCATTTTACGCTACCACAGACCTGGAAATTCTTCTCGGGCAGGTGTATGGCGATATGCTGGACGAGATTGGAGCGCCGGTGGAAGGTGGCGCCACAGTGATCGCATACGTATGGACGCTCACCCGTGTGGCGGCGCTCGTGAATCTAAAGGGTCATTGTAGGGAGCGCTGATGTTCACGAGTGGGAACATACAATGGTCATTGCAGGGAGTGCTGATGTCCACGGTTGGGGACATACAAGGGTCATTGTGGGGAGTGATAATGTTCACGGTTGGGAACAAACAGGGGTCATTGTAGGGAGCGCTGATGTCCACGGTTGGGAACATACGAGGGTCATTGTAAGGAGTGCTGCTGTCCACGGTTGGGAACATACAAAAGTCATTGTAGGGAGTGCTGCTTTTAACATTTGGGAACATACAAGGGACATTGTAGGGAGCGCTGATGTCCACAGTTGAGCACATGCAAGGGTCATTGTAGAGAGCGCTGATGTCTAAGCTTGGGAACATACAAGGGTCATTGTAAGGAGTGCTGATGTCCACGATAGCGAACATACAAGGGTCATTGTAAGGAGCGCCGATGTCCACGGTTGGGAATAAAAGTTGGTGATTTTAGGGAGCGCTGATGTCCATGCATGGGAACATACTAGGGTCATTGTAAGGAGCGCTGATGTCCACTTTTGAGAACATACAATGATCATTGTAGAGAGCACTGATGTCTAAAGCTTGGGAACATACAAGGGTCATTATAAGAAGTGCTGATGTGCACGATTGCGAACATACAAGGGTCATTGTAGGGAGAGCTGATGTCCATGATTCGGAACATACAAGGGTCATTGTAGGGAGTGCTGATGTCCATGGTTAGGAACATACAAGGGTCATTGTAGGAAGTGCTGATGTCCACGGTTGGGAACATACAAGGGTCATTGTGTAGACTGGTGTCCTAAGTTGTAGGCAGACATAAGTATAGAGTTGGGGTGCGCAGATGGTAAGGGTTTTGGACGGACATGAATGTAGGAAGTTGATGATTTTCATGGGCTTCAGTGTACCCATATATAATAAAATTCCACACGATATCTCAGAACTGCCCTTTGATGTTGTTTTTTCTTAGTTTTATTCAAATTCACGAGTTTTTAGTGTAGAAATGTATGGAACTTAAGTTGTTGACTCATATGCACTTTTTTAATGTACTAATTGCCGATTCAAGAGTGCGTGTAAATTTCTAAGTGGTAAAGATATTTTGAGTTTTAATTTAAGGGAGTCGTGTAGCAAAACTCGTCAGGGGTCATGGACAGTCTTGAATCCAGGGGTAGAGACAGAGACAGGTTTAAAGAATTAGTCAATTAGGTCATTATAAAGAGCTCCCGTGACAGAAAAAAAAAGTTGTGAAGTGTGGTGTTCCCGTTATGGGGTCATTCCATGTCAAATCAACACACCCATCTGACCTCACCATCTCAGATTTAAATGAAATTTGGCACATAGGTAGCATCCATGTAGACTAAGAAAAATGCCAAATTTCTTTATATTATATCAACCCATTTCAGAAATATGGCATCCCAAAATGACCAAAAATTGACCTAAAAAGCATCACCTTGCTCTTTAGAAATATAAATTAGTCCTCTCCTAATTGAACTAGAGATATGAAATTAGCGTAATTTTTTTGGAATTGTTATGCCCTTTCTTGTTATATACAACAATACATATATTGTAATTGAAAAATATTTTGAAAATTTCAAATTTATATTTTAATTTTAATTAAAAAAACACAAGTCGCCAAAAATTTTGAAAAAAATATGGAAGATACAATAGCTTATTGTTAAATGTTACAAAAAGTTTCAAAATAGGAGGACAATGGGCTGATGGTTTAAAAAAAATTAAAACTAATGTGGTTTATTAAAATTCTGATATAAATGACTGTTAAATCTTGCTATGAATGTTTGCATAAAAATTAAGCAAATTAAATAACCAGAAATGGAAAACATTATTTAATTAATCATTCACCAACAATCAATAAATTATTTGGATTGATGAAAAATCAAAATTGATTGTTATTTAAAAATGTAATAAATTTAATTTGTTTATGAGGTCCCATGTGAAAAAAAAAAATACAATAGCTTACGACCACAAATGGTGGTTAGGCTGTGTAATGCAGAAAAATGAAGATGACGAGGTTAAAGTTACATGCCTTCATCCACATGGGCCATCCCCATCATTTAGTTATCCAAGTAAACCAGATGTACTGTGGGTACATGTGGCTGATGTCCTATGTGTAGTATGTCCTGTTACTCCTACTGGAAGAATGTATGTTCTTCCTGAACATGATACTTCACAAAGCAATGCAGCCCTATCCAATAACACATAATGAACTTCCTTAGACTCAAGTGACAGTTATTTGTTAATTCTTTTCCCAAGTTTTCATAAAAAAAAACTTTTATTTTAAATTATTTTATTATTTTTTAATTATATTTTATTTTAAATAATGATTTTAACATAGAATAAATTTCAACTTTCTTCATCTCACTGTCCGAAAATTGTGTTTTCTATAGTAAAGTAAGTTGACTTTTACGATAGTTGAAATTTTGATAAAACCACTTTAATTTTAAATTTTTTTAACCATCAGCCAATTGTCCTCCCATTTTGAAACTTCGTAACATTTTCCAATAAGATATTGTATCTTTTGAAATTTTTTTAATTTTTGGAGACGCGTTTTTTTTTAAATTGAAATTTGTGTTGATGTCCAATAATTATATGTGAAATATATACAATAATTGTACATAAAAACAGATAAACTTTATTGAATTTGCTGGTCGGAGTATGGATGTATGTAGCGGTATGATTAGTTATAACAATGCTTATTACAAATTATATACATGTCTATTTGTCAGAATGTGTGTTATACTCACAACCAGGGCCTCCTTGGTAGCCGAACTGTACTCGCAATATGCACATTTGTGTATTCTTCCCATACCGTGCCTTGCTCGCTTGTGTTCTTGTAATTGGTTGTTGTTACGGCAACGCTTGCCACATACCTTGCAGTTAGATCAAATATTTGACGACATGAAGAATATTTAGGATTACATTTTAAAACACTTCTTCTTCTCACCGACATCTTTGTAAGTAACCTACCTCACAAACACAATAATTTGTATGAAATCTCATATGTGCGGTGTATGTAGTCTTCATTCTGAACTCTTTATTGCAGGTATTACATTTGTATGAAGATGCGTTTGGTATCCTGGACTTCCTTCTGCCTCGCTCCAAGGGTTTCTGCATCTATTTTTATCTTTAATATTAAAAAGGAACCAAGAAATCAGACATATACTAATTATTTTCTATGAAAACAATAATTGTTAAATATGTCAAAAACCAAGTATGAGTTATTTATAAAGAATAAAAAATATCACCTCTCCATCTCTTGGTTCCTCGTCCTCTTGATATGGATTATATAAATCTGGACAATCATAATTCTCATAACTGTCATCAAAAGCAACATCTCCGTAATCATTATCAATGTCGCCGTTTTCGGATTCAGTTTTTGTGATCACATGTTTTGCTTCTGGAACACATTTACCAGCCTTTGGTATTTTTTTATTTTTTACTGTCATATTGAGGAGGACCTTTTCAGTCTTTTTACTGACACGTCTAAACCTAAGAGCCGAGTCAATTGTTTTAATGCATCTGGTACATATTTTTTGTGATAAACCATCATTTAATGTTATCTGCGAAACAAACGAATAATTTATATCATAATAGTAGTAAAAAGTGTTCTTTATTATAATATTAAAATATTTAAAAAACAAAACAATATTAATAAATTATAGTGTAACATAAGACTTTGAATATCAGGCTTAGAACCATCGTCTCGAAAAAAAAGAATATGTTGTGAAAGAAAAAATATTTTGTGTGCATCATCTCTTAAAATTAAACACACAAAACGACTAGATTTCTATAAGTTCAGTAAAACATACTTTCAATCCGGTGACGAGCTGTAAATCCTCAGATCGTTTTTCCTCACACTCCACTTCACTAAATATGCATTCTAGATTCTTGGTGCTTAAACAAGTCCTGCAGAATTCTTTACTAGAGGCTTCTTTGTAAGCCTTCATTGGTCTCGGGGTTTTACTAAGTAAAAGCGCTCTTCTTCGATTCGCCATACGATTCAATAGAAGAAATACAGGCATCATCTTTACTTTAGACAATAATTAACTTTTCTCATTTTTTTGCAACGTATTTTATTTACTATTTATGTTATTATTTATTTATTATTGAAAATTAACACTACGACACAACCACTTTATTTACAAGGTTTGACAAATCTATTTTTTTTATTGGTAAAGGGTGTAATGCATTCAGCCAATTATGCCAACATTATTGGGAAACAATAATATAATAAAAACAGAAATATCAGCAGAACTATATGTTATATCTTCATTTATTCTTTTTTATTAATCTTTTTTATTGCAACATTTTCGATATTTGTTCATTTATTTTTTCACATTTTGTTATGTATCTTAGTACCTGTCATGACTAATTTCGATTGGTAGAGATCGTCTTGAAAGGATAAAATTTCAAATTTGGGTCAAGGGCAAAATATTTTCTTTATGTGAATTTTTGTCTATTAATTAAATGAGGAGTGTTAAATAGTTTTTTTTTAAATACTCGTATTCTTCAGCCACTACTTTTTATTGTTCAGATTGACATAGTTAAATCTATAATGAATTTGGAAAAGTTTCAAAATAACGTATCAAAGACGATATTAAAATTAACTTAGAATTAATCTGGAGATGCACTTATATTTATATTATAAGCCAATCTTTTGTGGTGCCACACCAATTGTGGTGAATAAAAGAAGACGGTATTTAGTAATTTTTATGATCAAAAATAAAAGCGATAATGTGATATCAAAAACTTTAATCCTTTTAACCCATTTAAATATAACCAAACAAAAACATTTTAACATATTTACATATTTTTCAATTCAATTTTATTATTCTGTTTCATGGAAGTATTTGCTTAAATCTTATTTGGAACTAAATAAATCTAAAATCCTCCACTTTCATGCATAAGTATGTGGGCTGCTGTGGACAGATTATAATAAATATGAAGTGTTACCAGTGTGGTTATAAGTTCACGCGTCAGCTATTTCCTAATTCTTTCATTAATTATTTTAATTAAAAACTTTTTGACGAACAGACAAAGTATCACTTAATAAAACACATTTAAAAAATGATCTAGATCATATTTAGAAATTAGAAGGATATTTTATTCCGTGGTATTTTTAATTAGCATAACAGATTCTCATAATATGGGGTCACTTTGAGATATTTACTATTTTTATAATAATATGACAAACTTAACTAACAAAGTTCAACCATGGAAATAAGAACAGTAAGAATAACAAACACAGATAGAAGATTAATCACAATAACAAACAAAGCAATTTTTATCCGTATACAAAAGTATAGTAAATGCAGATAATACTCATTATTTCTCGAATTCAGTAGTTTTTCTGAATCGACGGCCTTACAGATAAAAGCCTGTCAACTCGGTTATACGACTTTAGTTAATGGGCTGACAGATAACTTAATGAAGTCAGCTAATAAATTCAAAGCTACAGTTATATTTTACTATACTTTTTGAGAGCCAGTAATTATTACTAATTACATAGTATATAACCCTCCATTTTCATTGACTCAAACTTGTGTTCTTCTTGGCTACTACGATCTAAAGAACTGAGCTAAAACAATGAAAAATGGTTGTTGAGAACAAACCTACTGTGAAACTATAAGTTTTTTTTTAACTTCTACATATAAATAAATTATTTTTATAAAACACATCTACTAATATTATAATCGTGTAATTGTTTACTCTTTAAATAATTAAAACTATTAGTTTTAATAAAAATATTAATTTTCATAACTGCGGTCGCGTGTGAGACTACCAGATAGTTTTAATGAATGCATTCTGAACTAAGAAACCGTTGGAGTTATGTCGTTAATATTATTATTTCAATTTTAATTACATCTTTGATTATCATAAAAGCATTCGGGATTTCAATCCTATATTTCATATTCACCGATCATTGAAAGTATAGTTTTGTTTTATTTTTTTTTGTGTCAATAATGAAATAAAAGACATTTTCTTGATGTTAATAGACGGACTTAAATATGGGAATATAAGGAACTGGATCACATTGAAAGAATAGGAGAGTATTACATCTGTCTCTTTCTTTTTCCATTTAAAACGTAACTATAGTAGCTTTATCAATGTTATTATATGCGTTTCGTAACGAAGCGATGTAAATATTAAGTATAAAAAGGGAATTTGTATATTAATTGGTACATATTGTAAAATCATGAAAATTTTTGGTATGTATAAAAATTCAGGGATTTTTGTCTGATTCTCTATTTATATCACTCAATAATTATGCCATTATACATAGATTATTTATTGAAGACGGACAGATGACAGGTAAAGTCGTTATCATCATATATGGCTTAATATTTGAGGGACAAAAGCAGGTAAAGTCATAGCCAACAACTGGTGCATGTTGCAGTAAACGTCATATATATATATATATATATATATATATATATATATATATATATATATATATATATATATATTATCATGACAGCGTCAGTACGTTCTGCTTTTAGACTAGAAGCTTGTCATATAATGAATGTAAGAGTACCATTGGTTCAGTTTTACAATGGTTATAAGTGTCCAATTATTGGATTGGGAACCTGGCAAGTAAGTATATGTAATAAATAAATAAATAAATAAAGGAATAAATAAATAAATAATAATATAATGCAATTATTATTTGACATGATTGAACATTATATTACTCGCGAAATGTTGATTTTAAATTAAACTTAAAAAAATATAATTATATAAATTAGTTTTTATTTAATTTAAAGTTTTTTAAAGTAAAATTATATATGATATAGAGATTAATAGTTTTTTATAAATCCAACAAACATTAAAAAAGACTATAAAATTATCAGTAACTTCTTTTTAAATTGACCCACCATATTTAAGTAGGGGTGCCAACAGACCCTCAATTTCGACTCGCAAAATCTGAAATCTCGGGTGCCGTTTGCATATTGAGCGAAGCGAGCCCAGTGTAATGGCTCATCGTTTCCCATTGACTTCAACGGGATATCAGTTTTTTGACGATTATTCCTCAACGACATGACATTATATATATATATATATATATATATATATATATATTTTTAAACCATGTCCTAATGTTTGTCTTTTTGATTGCAAATTTCATAATTTTCTGTCAAGTAGTTTTCGAGCCTATTTGTGACAAAGAATGTGAAAGAGTCTCCAGTAGAGCGCTCCGCTCGCTTCACTCAATTATATGAAATGTTATAAAGACTTTCTTTGTTTTAAAGTTTGATTGGTAAAATAAATCAAAGTTATATATTTATTGAATAATATTAAAACTATGTAACATTTAGATCTTTAATAAGAACTATGTATTTGTTGGTTAGAAATAATTTAAAGAATCTGAATTCTTGATTTTGTAGTTGTATTAAATAAGTTTTTTTTTCGAAAAATCAACTGAAACCGAATTTTATTCTAAACAAGCTGTGTCTTACAACTTTTATTTAATGTTTATTAAATAAAAGCATCCTAAGTTACTAGTTATAACATCAGCTATCCGCAAATGAAAGTCCTGTTATAATCTGTCCAGCCGTTTTCGTTATTCGCCGGAACAAAAAGACAGACCAAAATTTAAATATTGTTTTTTGTAAGCACCGTTTTTTGTTATGTATTATAACGTACATCCTAGCTTATTATGTTTAAATATATCATAGATCTATAAATTTATTATGATCTATCTATCTACTTCGCTTCGCTTCTTTCGCCCCAAACTCTACACTGGACGGTATCTTCCATAATATGTAATGTTATATTAATGTAAAGTTTTATCGAAATCTGTTAAATGGTTTTGGAGTAAAAGAATAACAAATATATATCCACAAACTTTCGCATTTCTAAAGAAACTTAGTTAAAAACATTAGAGTCTTATCTGAATAGAGTGGATTAAGAAATCTTTTGCAATTATCTGAATCACTGACGCTTCTTGGTCCCCTGTGATAATAAAAAAATATATATATAAAATTAATATAATATTATCATAATTACAGCAATGTTCAAATTTATATGTGGGCCACGGTGAATAAATCGTAAATTCATTTCTTAAATCCCCTCTAAGTACATCTATTAACGTGTGTGTGTGTGTGTATGTGTGTGTGCGTGCGCGTGCGCGTGCGCGTGCGCGTGCGCGTGTGCGTGTGCGTGTGCGTGTGTGCGTGTGTGCGTGTGTGCGTGTGTGCGTGTGTGTGTGTGTATGATGTACAAGAGTCACATATATAAAATAATAATATATATATATATTTTTTATTTTTTTTCAAGAGGTCCCCTGTTAAATTGTCTGAATGCGTAATAACTTCACGCAATCCTTTATTTTATTTTCTATTGTTCTCTTTTATATCTTTTTTTATATTAATAACGCTATTACAATATGTCATTTATATGATATTGCGAATTTAAAATTGAGCGAAGCGAACGAAGTGAGCGGAGCATTTTACTGGAGACTTTTTGCATTCTTTGTCACAAATTGGCTCAAAAACTACTTGACAGAAAATTATGAAACTTTCTAAACAAAAAGACACACATTAGGTGATGGTATTAAAAAAAAAATTTGAAAAATGTCAAAAAAAATAATTTTTTTTTATTATCATGTCAAAAAAATGATATCCCATTGAAGTCAATGGGAAACGATGAGTGAATACATTGGGCTCGCTTCGCTCAATATGCAAACGGCACCCGAGATTTCGCGAGCGCAGCGAGTCGAAATTGAGGGTGTATTGGCCCCTAGTTTTATATTCTTCATATATATGTAACAGACTTAATTACCACACATAATTGATATTGAAAATTAATTATATATTAATATTTAAATACGTAATTTAATGTACGGCAAAAAATTGATAATGTCTAGGTTAATGACCCGCAGTGTTTTTGTATAAATTACTAATTTTCACCCCAGTCCAAGCTAGGAGAAGTGTCAGAGGCTGTGAAGCACGCAGTACACATCGGATACAGACACATCGACTGCGCACACATCTATGACAACGAACAGGAGATTGGAACAGCACTGGCTGCCATATTGGAAAATGGAGTCGTTAAACGGTAAAAAATAATGTTTGTGATTCCTCTGGTTAGCATTATTGTAAAGAAAAACTTTTACCACCGGAGAGTATTTTTAAAAGGAAAATAAATGTGATTTCCCTGGTAATTATAGTTATTAAAATTCATGGTTCCAATTCTGTCATTCGCTGGCTCTTGTCTAGATTTTTCATAAGTTATAATAATTTTATTAAAGAAAAACAATTATTTTGTGATAAATTTATCATAATACCTGTGGTGACTGGTAGCGACGAATTTCTTTTTTATTATTATCTAATCATAAAGCTATCTTGTCGAATTGATTGTAATGGTTCTAGTTGTTCATATATTGCTCACTAAATATATTGACGTTTGTGAAACAGTCAGAATAAAAAAACCGGCTGAGTTTGCTGTATTCTCAGCAGGGCGCGTTTGGAACCCCGTAACTTTTTTTGCAGAAGGGCTTATTTCGATAAGTGGTATCAATAGTCCTGGCACTCCCATTTCATACACACGTGATCACTGGTATTGATTCAATGGGAAAATATATATAATATAAAGTACATCTATCTGGCATCGTCATTAATAAAAGCTACAAATATAACTTACAATGTCAGTTGGTCTAGGTCTAATAGTATGCTGATAGTATTTGGCATCGTATCAAACATCTTTGTAAATTTATATTATATTATAGATAATATAATATTCATAACATAATATAGGAAATTACATTATTTTGACATGTTTTTTTGGTAGAATAATTGGATTAAATAACATTCTTACAAAAAAATAAAACGAACTTCATTTGAATGTAAACAATATTATAAGACTTAGAATAGCTTATTTATTTGATACATGCTAAACCTTTTAAAAATCATAATTAAAATGCCTTAAATCATCGACATAATCATAATCGGTAAAGCATCGGTGACGGTGATTTCTTCCACCACCACTGTACATTCTCTCCCTCCCTTTCAAAAGAAATTATTTAACAATAAATATAAAAAAGTTATATTGGTATAATCGAACGTAAACAAATAACCATTCGATTGTTTAAGTGAGGATCTGTTCATAACATCAAAGCTGTGGTGCACGTCCCATCGTCCAGACCTGGTGGAGGGTGCGATTAAGACCACTCTTCAGAACCTCGGCTTGGAGTACCTCGACTTGTACTTGATACACTGGCCGCAGGCGTACAAGGTGAGTATTTTTTGTATCAGTCTGTTTATGTCCGCAAAATCCGAGAAGTAGTCAATATATTGTATGACTTTTTCTGTGACCTCGATTTGAAGAGAGAGAGATCAGTTTTTTTTTGGCCCCCCAAACGCAAAGTAAAGGAGAAACTTGTAAGGAAAAAAGTGTGTTCAATGATATCTTGTAAACTTTTCAAAATGGTTGAAATATATTTTTTTATGTATGCAGTTATAAAAAAAAAAACTAAAAAAATTACGGTCAAACAAAATCCCATATAATTTACACCTAAGTCTGTTTTTACACGGTCTTTTTTTACACGGTTTTGATATAACACGGTTTAAAAAATAAAATATTTTAAATTTTTTTACTCGATTTTATTCCATTTAGCACGATTTAATTTTTTTTGGGATTATAGTTTTTTATGAAGTATGTTCATATCACAAATTTAGGGGAATTCCCTTTTAGTGCATACAAGCAAATTTACTTACTGGTCAGAGCAATTGAAATGTGTTAATATTTTGTGAATGATCTTTTTTATCTTTAATAACTATGCTTGTAAAAATAAAGATTGTATATGTGATTTAATTATATAAACATGAATACTTGTTCTTAAAAAATCCTTGTTTTTCACTAATTTTAATAGGTTTTAGAGATTAGGAACCAATCACCTATTTTTGCATACGATCAATGTCTTTTTTTACACGGTTTTTTACACGGTATTTTCTGGAACCAATCTACCGTGTAAAAACAGACTTAGGTGTATATATATATACCACGGGGTCTTAACAATGCTATAAATAAAACGATAAGAGATTTTTGGATATAAATCGCTATGTATGTGTATCGCTATGTATATATATGTATGGATAGACATACACACACATAGAAATCATAGATCACGTCTAGACCGGTACTACTATTGACCTTGCGGTAAATCAATCTGATATGAAATTAAATTACATAACTGTATTATTAATAACATTAATTAGGTCACTATAATCGCAATATAATATCTTATAGCTATACATATCTTGCGACCAAAATATCTTTTTTGATAATCAAACTTGGGATGCATTTTTAAATTTGCTTCTTAGTATTCGCACTATGCTTTCTTGTTAACCTGACACATATGTGCCTATTTTTGTTAGCTAAAGCAACTTAATAGTCAAGATCACATTAGTCAAGGTTATTAAGTTCAAATATTCTAATGATAACAGTGACGCTAATATCAAAAATAAAACCACATACAACAAAGGTCTCAATAAAAAACCTTGTGGCATACCCTATGAAATGTTTATTCAAGGATAAGTTCAATGTTGGTACACTAGATATAAATTATGTGGCATACCATTTGTAGTTTTATTATTTATATGAATTGTAATAAAGATTTGTTCAAGATAAGATATCTTTTATCTATCATTATGAGTAAATGAAAATATTATATACAATATGCACATATTATATTTGGATTGTATAAAATCGTTATATAAATGTTAATATAAATGTTATATAAATAATGATATTGATAATGAATGATTACAACATAATGCAATCCACATAATAGGTATTATTTATATTACAACTGTCAGTTATGAGCCTATTATAAATAAAGGATAAGTCCTACAAACATAGAACACTATTTAATGTATATAAAATAATAATACATGCGTAGTTCGATCAAAATTTGGAAATAATATACTGTGATAAAAAGAACCATCAAATTAAATCAAATACTTTCAGCAGTTTTGTAGTTTTTGGGTTATGAACAGACAAATAGATAAACAAACAAATATATAGAGGGACATAAGTTAATTACAAGAAACGCAAAAATAAATGAAGACAATGTGTACATTTTTTATTATAAGTATACGTTTTTTTTTAAGGAAGGAGATGATCCATTTCCCGAAGATAACTCTGGAATGGTGATACCCTCACCAGCTGCTTATGTTGACACCTGGAAAGCAATGGAGCTCCTCGTTGATAAGGATCTTACCAAGAGCATCGGCTTATCCAACTTTAATAAACGACAAATCGAAAGAATCATGGAAGTGGCTCGGATCAAGCCAGCGGTATTACAGGTAAAGTTATTCTAAAATAAGAACAGTTTATTGTGCTTATCTGCTGCTATAAGAATATGGCGAAGTTAATATAACATATCTTGTTCATTTTCTATGAGATCTACAGATTGGAAAGAAACGGAAGGAAAAAGAAAGCTTTTTCCTCCTGTAGAAAACATTGTTTTTTGCTTATCCCATTTAATATCATTCGAATAATATTTATCGAAACTTATCATTACTTATTCTTCATATTCTACTTAATCATCATTTATTCCTCACATTCTACTTATATCATCATTTCTTATTTCTCATATTCTGCTTCATCATCATTTCTTATTCCTTACATTCTACGTAAATCATCTTTTCTTATTATCCATATTTTACTTTCCGAAAACATTGCCTTTTCGAGGGGCAAAACATATCAGATTATAATTTCAAATATTCGGACCAGTGAGAGACATATCACCGAATAAATAGTCTCAATTTGAAAACATAATAAAGTTTATTCAGTCAATTCCACCATTATCTCATAAGCTTTTTACCAGATTGAAGTCCATCCGTACCTGAACCAAGCCAAAATGCTGAATCTGTGTGCATCCCTGGGTATTCTGGTGACCGCATATTCGCCCTTGGGATCCCCCAACCGGCCCTGGGCGAAGCAATCCGACCCTCTGCTGCTGGAGGACCCGCGTCTCAAGTCCATCGCTGACAAATATTCTAAGACTGTAGCGCAAGTGCTTATAAGGTGAAAGAAAATATATAAAAAACCTCAATTAATTCTATATATTAACTACTGGTTTCTCTGTGGGTATACTACATGGCCCATACAATTTTGGACAAATGTCACAAATAAACAAGACGATAAACGGATTATATAAACAGACACATTTAAAAAACGACTATTTAGACTTTAAAATATGTATCATACATATAATATTAAGCAATTACTTAAAAAAAATATTTATTATATTTAAAAGATTTGGTGACGTTACCACTTTTTTGATTTTATAATTCCATAACGTCTTCAGATACGCGATAGATCGCGGCTTGATAGTCATCCCGAAGTCGGTGACGGCGAGTCGCATCGAACAGAACTTCGCTGTGTTTGACTTCAAACTGTCACAGAGTGACATTGACCTCATCGCCACATTGGAGTGTCAGGGTAGACTGTGCAGCATGGGGGAGTGAGTTATAAACCATGACCTTATTGTGATGTCACATTAAATTATCAATACAAGCTCAAATTCTCTATTATCATAGATTCTTAAATTGTCTAGAATATCTAAATTTTACTTAAAAATACTCTTTATTTCCAGTGTTCACCATCCGGATTACCCGTTCCACGACGATTATTAAATACTATCAGTATATATTATAAATATATATATATTTAGGTTTATTAATTATATTAATCATAATATTATTTATATTGAAAATTGTATTGCTTAAAAAAAATATGTAGAATGCATATTGAAATATGATTATTTTATACTTATTATGGTTTCTTCTTTTAAAATTCATATATTATATGTGGCATTGCGTAAGAACATATAAATCAAAATTAGACTTTTTAAGATGTTTTTTTTTTAATATTAGATATTCTCTTAACTGTTTGGCTTCGGTCGCCCCAGTTATATTATGTTGGTGATAAAAATTAGTGTATATAAAAGTAGTAGTGAGTTTTAACAAATTATATGTAAAAAGTAATCAAATTGCTGGGGGATTATGAAGACAGATCCTTAACCTGATTGAGGGGATCCAATTATAAACGATGAGAGTTTAAAAAATCGCAAAGGTCTTCTAGGTTGTACTTTGACAATAAATCAAAGTGTGAAAATATAAATTAGAATTGGTGCATCAGACTTTTTCCTTCAATTCAGACTTCACTTATACTCATTCCGGGTGACGATGAAGTGCTAAAAGCCAGAAGATTTAATAGAAAACTAACCAATGCTTTAGTGACTTAGTTCTCTGCTCATTCAGTAGTCTTTACTTTCCGAGGTCAAGATCTCCCTTTTTATATATGTTCTGTTCATGCTTATCATGCAATGAAGATGTATCAACTTTCTACAATTCTTTACTTAAATTGTGGTATATTTGGTCATGTGAACAATCAGTGTCGATCTAATCCAAAGTGATTTAAGTACTGGTAAATAATTGTAATCGCTGTGCCCGCAATAATTCTTACAATACGAAGCAAGAAACATGAACGAATTATACTCATAAATATATACAAACCCATCGTACTTGCTGTCTCTGAGTCCAGGTCGAAGGCTGGTTCTTCACCAGGTTATAACTGTCTACGAGATGAATGAACGACCGTTTTATGTCTAAAATTGTTCAATTATTCTTTCGTCCTCTAATATATAATCGCCTACAGAAATTAAAATCCCTCGAGTGAGGGATAAATTGTGTAATATATAGTAAAAGGGAAATAATTCAGGAATAAATCATGTCGCCAAGAAAACTAAATATGTGTAGATAATGAAATACTCGACAATAATTGGTGATAATAGATATATAATCTCGTAGTATTGTTTAATTATATATTTGTTATATGTTTATGGGGACTTTTTTCCTCACATTGACATATACGTGTATGGGGTATCTCGGTAAAACCGATCTTAATATTAGTCTGGTATGATAAACTGATAGATGCTAATACTGAGTACTGACAATTATGTCTATCCTGATCTGATACTGGTAAAAACTACTACCTGAATATGATCACTGTTCACACGACCCGGATGATATAACGGAACATATAACTTACTCGTATATATAAATAAATGCACTCACATTAACCTGATGATACTGCGCCTGCGTTATCTGGTTGTCTCACACTAGTTCCCTGTTACGTCTAACAACTGTGACAAGTGTCAACTATTATTAAGCAATTACCTCATTTTTCGCGACAAGGGTTTTCATACTTAAGTGATCCGTGTGACTTCCGGTTCCACGCATACTTCGAGTGAGAAAGCAGCCAGTTTAGCACCGTACTCAACAATTCAAATACACTGACACCCCCCAAGATTTCATATTAGAGATATTTTGAGCTCCTGACGGTTTGTATTCGCAACTGTGCCGACTTCAGACATTCAATAACATATAAAAAATAATTATCTTAAAATAAAAGTTGTTATATTATAATTCTTGCGAAGTCTGTTGTTTTTACTGCGAGAGTATATTTTACTATCTGGTAATAATTGAGCGAAGCGAGCGGAGCGTTCTACTGGCGACTTTTTCACATTCTTTATCACGAATAGGCTCGAAAACTACTTGACGGAAAATTATGAAATTTTGCATTCAAAAAGAAACACATTTGGTGATGGTTTTAAAAAATATTAGAAAAATGTCATGTCGTTGAGGAATAATCGTCAAAAAACTGATATCCCATTGAAGTCATTGGGAAACGATGAGTCATCACACTGGGCTCGCTTCGCTTAATCTGCAAACGGCACCCGAGATTTTGCGAGCGTACCGAGTCAAAATTGAGGGTCTGTTGGCGCCCCTAGTATATAATATATAAGCTTATCAAATACATTTTATATTTATATAATCCCAACGGTACATAACGAATATCAAGAAATGAAAATCACCGGAGAAAGTATTGTGTTTAGTTACAAAGAAAGTTCGAAGTTACTAAGACATGAAGGATTTAATTATATTGTGTAGTTAACTGCTGAAATTAAAGATTCGTCGCCTGTTATGATATCGTAAATAAGCGGGAGATCCTTATTCGAATTTGCTAATCATATCTCAGCACTGTTTTACGCGTTCCTGCTTCTGAACATGTGTCAGGCTGTGTACCAAATGAAATAATCCATCTTACGCAATGGCGGCTTTGAATATCATGAACGTTTCAGAAACAATCTGCAGATTGTGCTGAATCGCCTCGTTTGTGATACGCCGATTTCCTAAATTATTTTCACTGAATTTTTTGCACTTTCAACACGATTTTGTCTTTAAGAGTGGTCAAGGGTCAGACTTCTTTATTCGTCTTTCAGATTTAGGAGATCGCACTTAAACTTGTTATGAGTACCAGTGCTACATAAAAAAAATTGCAAAATGTTCTGAGTGCCCTTTTTACAATTATATTTGAATAAAATAATTCTAATCATGCAATGTCGCTAGCATCAACTAGTTCTTTAACAATTATTATACTTCTTTCATTTTTGAACCTGCTTCGATTTATTAATTACCTATACATAACAAGATATATGTATAGGCATAGGTATTATTATTACAAGAAATAATATATTTAAAATAATTATGCGCATTTTAAATTGCTAACTGTAGATAGACTAAACGTAATGATAGAAAAGTTTATTATAAAAAAATATTTCAATAAAAAAAATAAAACTTTTTCGTATTTCATTTTAGAAATTTACGTTTCGCTGCAATAATCATATCATGGCAAGACGAAATGTAGGTCAGTCAGTGTGTCAGTTAATTCAACATCTATTTCTAACGATTTCTTAGTTTCTGGTCGTATGATTGAGGATCCACAGAACTCACAACCACGATAAACTTTATATACCTTGACATATTCTAAGAGAATATTACTTTTTACCTCACACACACACACACACACACACACACACACACGCACGCACGCACGCATGCACGCAAGCACGCATGCACGCAAGCACGCATGCACGCAAGCACGCACGCGCCCACACACACACACACACACACGAGTAATACAATTAAAGCAGTAGCCACTGATGTGTGGGCTTGAAGTGACTTCTGCGACTCCGGCGAGGTCCGGGCGGATGATCGACTGAAGCGTGCTTGACCTGCTGGATCTGGTATCTCCAGGTGTTCATTGTGGCAAATGTGGTGTGCTCTCTAAAACAAAGATAGCTAGGATGGTGATAGGATTTATTATGAGATAACTGTCTTATGTCAGAATTCTTGATGATAAGGATATTAAGGAAAGCTAAAGAATTACTTGACTCTAATACATCAAAGCAATCAAGGTGGTCTAGAAAGGAAAAGATTTTTAGCCTAACCTGTACATTGGAATGGACTTCATCATGAAGTGCGTGATATAAATGAAAATCTAAATGCATATTCTATGAGCGTGTATCTTTCATTTTCTCTTGACAATTTCAGCATAATCAGCCACTATTAGGACAGTAAATATTGTCTGAACATCGTTTTCTAAATGTAACTTCACAGATTAATATACGAACAAAATAAAAAGTTTTGTTAAAAGATACACCACGTGACAATCTCATCACACGGCTGACATTGCTACTATTAATGCTGATTCAAAACCAACTTGTGTATTTCCCAAGTTCCTAGACACTTACGTGATAAAATAAAAACATATTTTTAATGAAATAAACATAATAAGACATTTTTATAGAGAATTTTAAATATTGTTTTCGGTTATTGTAACTTCTCAATGTTATTGTAAACTACAAAATAAAAAACAATAGGAAGATAGATACAGATGTCACCTACGTTCCAATAAAAACGATTGTATAATATATAATATTAAAGTCATTGGGAAAAGGACACGATAGCTCAGTTGGTAGAGCAATGAAATCGATGTCCCAGAGTCACATCCAGATATCCATCTTTCAGGCAACAAACGAATCCCGCGTCGGAAAAATTCTTCATCCTTTGATAAGATCCAAGAATCGATCCATTCTTTCAATTTTTCAAAAGAATCGAAGCACTGGTCCGCCAGGCCGTGTGCCATCGACCTAAATAAATGGTAATCGGATGGAGCAACATCTGGAGAGTATGGCGGGTGAGGTAGAATTTCCCATTTCAGTGTTTCGAGGTATAGTATAGTATAGGTAGGTATAGATAAAGTGCACCAGTAATTTTTTCAGAAGGTTTTAGCAGCTCATAATAAATTACGCCAAGCTGATCCCACAAAATACACAACATGACCTTGAATCCGTGAATATTCTGTCGAGGTGTCGCCGTAGGAGTGTGGCGGGCAATCCCCATGATGTGCGTCGCTTAGGGTTGTCGTAGTGCACCCAGTAACAATACGATGAAGAAATCCTTTTCGTTTTTGTCTTTCAAGCAGCTGTTCACAAGCAAATAAACGTCGCTCAACATCTCTTGGTTTCAACTGATACGGTACCCAGTATCCTTGTTTTTGGATCATC
The DNA here is from genome assembly GCA_918358695.1 of Melinaea menophilus ssp. n. AW-2005. Taxonomy (NCBI): domain Eukaryota; kingdom Metazoa; phylum Arthropoda; class Insecta; order Lepidoptera; family Nymphalidae; genus Melinaea; species Melinaea menophilus. The sequence goes on along the minus strand of OU911040.1, from coordinate 3,441,486 downwards.
CCCAGCTGTTCCTGGCGTTTTGATACTGCTTGCTGAGTTACTCCCAATGATTTTGCTAGCTGTTCTTGAGTTTGACACGAGTCTTCATTAAGTAAAACCTCCAGTTCATCATCTTCAAAAGTTTTTTCTCTGCCACCGCTACGCCGATCTTCAACAACAAAATCACCGCTTTTAAAGCGCTGAAACCACTCGCGACACGTTCTTTCACTAATAATATCATCACCATAAGTACTTGAAATAACCCGATGAGCCTCAGCCGCCGATTTTTTCATGTTGAAATGAAAAAGTAAAATCTCCCGTAAATGACGTGAATTCGGTTTATAAGTTGACATATTTAATTAAGTGTAACTATATGACGCAAACAAAAATTAACTAATATCGATGTAAGGTTATATTTATAGATGTCAAAACTGATGGAAAACAACTGTGATTGATTTATTTGAACTATTACTGGCTACTAGCGCCATCTTTTGGAAAACGGCGGGAGCAAAGTTGTAGACCTAATATAATTCAAAAGTCTAAATTTTAAAAATATATATGAAAAATTAATCAATTCAACTTTGACCTCAGGGATATATGTTGAAACAAATATAAACAAGAATAACAAATATAAACAAGAATAACAAATATAATTATTTTGTTTAAGTACAGCGATTAACATAATAATAATAATAATAAGCGTCCCAAACCCTACTTTACGCCCGTATCGAACACCAGACCTCGTGGGGGGCAGGCAAAGTGTATTATAAGCCCTCTCATGGCAATACAGGGCGAAGGTAGTCAATTAACATGAAGACTAGATCGAAATCTAAACCTATAAAGCCGATAAAAAAAACTTACTAAATCTGTATATATATACATAGTATATATATGTATATACATATATATACATTTGTTTATAAAAATAATAGATCTAAAGAAAAATAGCTCTTTCACCTAATAATTAATAGATTAAAACGTTCAAAATCATTACAACGAAAAGAGTATATTATACTTTTCTCAACAAAATATTTTTTTAAATTTTTCTTAGGAGTATCAGGAAACATATTTGTCTTGTATATGGATAAGTTGACAACGTAGAGCGCAACGCACAAGCGGGATGGATTACCGAAGACAAAAATAGATAGCAAATACTTCAAGAAATGGAATTGGACAAAATTACAGAAGAAGACGTTCATAAAACAACAAAAAGATTGGAAATTGGAAAGAATCTGGAATAAATAAATGAGCGAAAAATTAACTGAAATTATATTTAAAAAACAAATGTAGCACATTTCATTACCACTGGGATAACTTATATGCTACTTAAAGGCCAATAAACATCGCAACCATCTCAGTATAGACCATAACACATATACCTACCATCGATAAAATTATCATTTCACTCATGGGGTGCAAGAACAACTAATAATTGTTTCTACAATACACAGACATGCAGCTAACAACAAAATAAATGTAAATTGTACATACTTAGATTATACAAAAGCATTTGACTGCTTACCACATTCTTGGTTATTGAAAATTTTGGAAATATATACAATAAAAAGATTCCTTACAGATGATATATTATGAAGACATATTTCTTTTCCTTTCTTAACTCGCACAGCATAACCAAAACATTAACATACAAGATCCACAAATATGACCGAGAAGAATCTAGACTTAAACCTAAAAGAAGAGATGAGAGGGATATCGAGTTAAGAAAAAAACTACATAGTCCCAATTTGATTCCAGAACACATTCACCGTAGTTTAAAAGTTTTAATTATTTACATTATATCACATAAAGCAGCAATACTAAACACTTGTAGATTAGTTAGATTTTTTTTGCAAATTAAAGATAACGAAATCGTTCCCGATAATATTGTCCCTGAAAATGAAACACATATATAGAATATAATATAAAGCACTTACCTCCCTATAAACATAGTCCTCATATTTACATACATAGTTTATTTGATTCTTTTAATGGCTAAAAATGAACCATTTGTTTATAAACCTCAAATAAAACAAATATATGATGCTTAGGAATAGGAAAATGTCTATTAAAGGAAACGTAATAACATGTGCCCATGAACGAATAGAACAAGTTACAGAAATAAGTTTCTTAGGTGTACGTATAGACGAATTTTGTTTCTGGGGTCCTCATATAGCAGCCTTATGTCAAAAAATTAATAAATTTGTCTATGCGTTACGAAGAATTTCAAGGATTGCTGAGCACAGCGCTAATGGCATATCATGGTTACGTTGAATCAAATCTTCGTTACGGGATTTTGGTTTGGAGAAATGGCTCAGACATTTATAGTCTTTCTCATACAAAAAAGTGCATAAGGGCAATCTGTAATATGGATCCGATGCAATCATGTAAACCAAAATTTAGGCACCTTAAAAATCTTACGTTGTCAGGAATTTATATATAACTTGGGTGTTTTATGAAGAGATTTGGCCATGACTACTACGAGAATCGTGGAAATGCTATAGAATTTAATACTAGGGATAAGAATAAAATCTAATACCCTCAAATTAGGACTGCTCTTGTTTCTAAAAACTGCTATCACATGATGATAGTCATCTATAACATATTACCTTCTACGATTAGAAATTTGCCATACTTTAGATTTAAGGTGAAACTTCGTGACTAGTTGGTTGACAAATGCTTTTACTCAGTAAAATAATTTTGTAATATGTGATTTTGATGTAAAAATATATATACATAATTAAATAAAAAATAAAAGGATTGCTTATCTGAAATTCTTCTTCATGTATCTCAATTGTGGTTGATATTCATAATATACAAGACAATAATTTTCAGACTTGACATATAACTATTTGACTTAATTTAATCTGTTACTTATATTACATTAATTTAATCTTATATAATTTATTTTATTCTATTTATTTAATTAGATGTAATTTTATATAATACAATTTAATTTGATAATTTTATTTAATGTAATTTTTATGAAGTTAAAGTAGTCTGTAATAAATTTTTGCATGTCACGCCGTTGACTAAACATGTATATATACATTAACAATATTGTGTTATGTATGTCATGTTTTACAAATAAAAGATTATTATTAATATTATTATTAATGATAGTTACTTGGCAAAGCCCGTAAACCTCATTGTCAGAAGCTAAAAAGTTGAGAATACTTATTAATAATAATAAGAATAATAACAACAGGAACTAACACTACCTCACCAAAGTTTTTTAAAAAAGAATCTTTTATTTTTAAATAAAAAAAAACTATGTACTATAAAATATTTATATAATACCATACTATATATAATTATATATTAGTATTATATATATGGCTATAAAGATAACAAAACAAAATCTATTCAGTTTCAGACGATACTTCTTTTCAAATCAATTTGCGCCAGTAGGTATCTTGCCAAAACGACGGTCGTTTTTTTTAATGGAAATGTTATAGCATGGCCGTTACTGCATATAACAACTGAATGCATTAAATTATGCAATGTCTTTTGTAGTCTATATTAGTGTTTTGAATAAAATATTTTAATGGTTGAATTTATTTTTTTCATGTAATTAAAAATTACAAATAGCTTACGCGTATATAATAAGTTGGTATGTAAGAAGCTCTTCAGTAAGTTAGAGAACACGGAGAGGTTAATACAAAATGCCAACAGTGCCACGAGTTACTTTTAACGACGGTCACTCCTGCCCTATACTCGGATTTGGAACTTGGCTTGTAAGTTACAATACATTATACTTATGTTACATGTTACTTGTTTGAATAATAAAATTAATTTCTATTTACCATTTTGTTAAATTTATAATATAATTTGTTTATTCCTAAATATATTAAATAGGCATCGACTACTTGCCATGCAGGTCAGATTATTTAATTATCTCTTTAGTATTCAATCTAGTATTTGGTTTGTTTATATTTTTCTCACTTGATAGTTACGTTACATTTTGATTATTCCTTAAATTTAGATTATTGTAATGTGTTCGGAATAAATTGTGAATTTTACGAAATAAACTAGGATCCCCTAACCGTGCGCGGCTTGTGTTGAGCTGAGCCCCTCTCCTTTCTTCTTTTCTTGATAACTTTTAAATGGCTAAACATTTTTTCAATCTGTTTTCGCTATAACATCCGCGTTCGGCTCAAACATACATGAGAAAATTTTTAACTAATTATCTCGTCGCATTATGGTGACAACTAAACACAAAAAAAGGTCTCACAAACGTTTAAGAGCTTCGCTTACGCACAGCTCAATTAAGCAATATTTACATTACTTTATATCGCGAACGAATAGATTGAGTGAAAACTCAGTTATGAAATACTGATCAGCTTTTATGACGTCATCACGATAAATCAATCGTAATGAGTATGTTGCATTATTATTATAATTCAAGTAATGTCTGTGTTTTCCCACGGGATAAGATCTTATTTTTGATTTGCCATATCATCAGTCAGATAAACCAACAAATTTTTGTAAAATATATTTTCAATCAAAAATACCTTCATATGTACAAATATTTATTGTTTAATTTTTTTTTCGTTTTTATTGTTTGTAATTTAGTTTCTTTACTATTCTATGATGTATATAGATTATCGATATAAATACTGAAATTTGGTTTGAACTGTGGCATACACTTTGATCATATAACTCAAAGCATTAATATTGTTTATAATAAACCGTTTAATGAACATACATTAATAGATAACACAATAAAAACAAAATAATAATCCAAGAGTATTATTATTAGTATATGATAAAATGCAGGAAGTGTACTAACACTACAAAACCTAAACATTATACTTCGGATAATTTAATAGAAATCTAAAAAGAGTACAAAAAAGTTATCCATTTATTGAGCGAAGCGAGCGGAGCGCTCTACTGGGGACATTTTCTCATTATTTGTCACGAATAGGCTCGAAAACTACTTGACGGAAAATTATGAAATTTTGCAATCAAAAAGACAAACATTAGGTGATGGATTTAAAAAAAAAATAATTAAAAAATGTCATATTGTTGATGAACAATCATCAAAAAACTGATATAGTGACTAGTATATTTTATTACCACCAAAGAAATATTCATATACATACTTGATTAGGGTTAAAAAAAATCAATAAAAATTATGAGTATGTGTATTTGAATGTTAGTAATTATATATATATGTATATATATATATACATATATAATATTATAGTTGTATAATGCTTATGTGCACCTGGATTAAATACGGTATTGTTCTATGGGGAAATAGTACAAATGTACATGAAGTAACTGTTAGTAAAAAAAATGTATACGTGCAATAGCAGGTTTCAAAAATACAGATAGCTACCGGCCTTGATTTGAAAAGTTTAATATTAACAATGGCTTTCTTCTATATTTTAAGAATGTTAATGTTTACATGAAAACAACATACATACAAATATCACAGAACGAAAACAACATTTAGATTACCCTCGTGTCAAAATGATGGCTTTAAAAGATGCTTATTGTATGGCTATAAAGATATATAATAAGTTATCAAATGAAATGAAAGAAATTAAAAAGGACACAATTTTTTTATAATGAGCAAATGTTGACATCAAAAGTTTATTATAGTTATGACGAATATTTAAAGGATAATTTGAATAATATTGACATACAAATAAGTTGGACACATGTATTTAAAATGTATTATTGATATTTTATTATTAATTGAAATATTTTCTTAGTTATTATAATCTTAGTTTATTAATAATAATTTGAATATTTTATTTGTTATTTTTATTAAAATGTTATAAGGGAATGTAAATTAATGATGTAAAGTAAAAAATATTTTTTTGACGAAAGCGTGACGTCCAAAACCAAAAATTTTACCACGAAATGAATCTGAATATGAGTTACTCTTTTTCAACGAATGACAAAGCAAGGGTCTTACCAAAATTTTTAGTCTTATAGGTAGTCCATGTAAAGAAAGGTCTTTTAGTCTTCTTTCGTAATTCAAGTGAACTTTTCATCGAAACATCATGGCTGATGAAATATGGCTGCCGAAACCACGTGACTCTCATTTTTTAGTACTAAATTCATAATAAAATCAGCATCATGAATTCTATTAAGGTCCTTAGCAATGAAAGGTCTTTTGAATACTGTCAGTACTGACATTATTATTTGTCATTTTTAGCCGGAACCAGTTACTGAAGTAATAAAAACTGCGATAGATGCGGGATACAGGCACTTCGACTGCGCCTCCGCCTACTTCAATGAAGATAAAGTCGGCGCCGCTTTTACAGACAAAATGAAAGAAGGAGTTATTAAACGGTGATTTAATTCATAATTAATAGATTTCTTTAATTTTTAATATTTTTCCTTTAGATTATATTTCACTGCTTTACTGCTTTGTTAAAACATGCTAGGTAAAAAACTAAAATCTGATAAGGTGACTTTTGATTAGGTACATGTCTGAAGATATGTATAACTAAATATGTTATTATATTTATTACAAAATGAACGGGTCTGAGTGGGAGGCACCGTTACCATGCCCCGTTTCAATAAGATATTAATTCCGATTCGTGTTAAGAAAATTTTCAATGAAAGAATCAACTCAAAAATTCTTTTAATATATACTCTAAATATACTATAATTAAAATTATTAAGCAATAAAACAATTAATGAAACTTAATATTAAATTATCTAATTTAAAAAATGTGTTTGTACAGAGAGGACATCTTCGTTACATCGAAGCTACCGGTCACCTCCAATCGACCTGAGTTAGTGGAAGTGGAAATAAAGAATAGTCTTCAGAACCTGGACTTGGAGTACTTAGACCTGTACATGATACACTGGCCGCAGTCGTATCAGGTGGGTAGTAAACAAATGTCTCCCTATCTACATTCATATGTAGATAGGGTGGGTAAACATGATTTTCCTTAAATTTTATCCGTCTGTAAGTCGCTTTGAAGACATTCCACTGAAACATCTGAAAAGGTTTTGATGCAAATTTGCGTAAAATTATTGTATGTAGATCTCAAATTTAGGGCTCTCCTTAAAAAAGTTTCTGTGAGATACATTTTGTTATTATAATTTGCTAATTAAAATATTCAATTCCTTAAAAATATTTCACTTAAACATTTAATTATTTATAATTTTATTAAAAAAAATGCTTTGTTTTCTATATATACATAAGCGACTCACTGACTCATCACGAAATCTCCGAAACTACTCGTATGTCCGATTAACTTAAAGTTTTACATAGTTACTTCTTTTGTGAAGACGTCCACTAAGAACGGATTTTACGGAATTCATATCCCAACGGATTTCAATTTTTTTGCATTTCGCCAAGTTTTAAACCTGTAGGAGCTACACACTTAACGCGGTTACTATAGCAACGGTTACGATGACAACGGATAATATGACAACAGTTACCATAACAACCTTCACATCCAAATTAATAGTGTGCCCAGCGAATAGAGCTGGAATCAGCTATATATACATAAATACTTTATGTATAACGATTTTAAATAACCAACTTCAAAAACGTAATGTTTTATAATATTTCACAATTAGGTATTATTATTGCTTTTAATATTGTCTTAAGGGCATTAATATCTATAACTATTAAACAGATACGAGTCATTGTTGTTTGTATTCATTAAGGATGATAATATGATATATGTTATAGGTTAGGCTATAAGTCAGTTACGATAAGTTTAATAAGTGCTTTATAAATATAAGAACTGTTTTTTGGTTTGGTTTGTGCAGTAATTTATTTATTTCAGGAAGATTTCAAACCGTTAACAATAGAGGACTTTAGCAATGCAGTACCCGGAAATGTTGATTTCGTGGACATCTGGAAAGCCATGGAATTTCTCGTTGATAAGAGACTCACCAAAAGCATTGGTTTCTCCAACTTTAATAAGCGGCAGATTGATCGAATTATGAAAGTCGCTCGGATAAAGCCTGCCGTTTTACAGGTATGTTTTTGGAAACAGATAGATCCTAAGAAGAGATACTTAAGACCGGAAATATAAATTTATTAATAAAAAGTATACACATTATTAAATGTATTTTGTTAACAAAGTTTAAGGAAGACCTCACCAACACCTTCCTATATTTACAAACAGATCGAAGTCCATCCTTACCTCAATCAAGTCAAGCTTATCGACTATTGCACCTCTCATGGTATCCAAGTCACCGCTTGCGCTCCCTTAGGATCACCAGAGAGGCCCTGGGCTAAACCCACCGACCCGGTGCTGTTTGAAGATAAAAGAATCAAGCCTATTGCTGATAAATATGGCAAGAGCTTGGTTCAAGTTCTTATAAGGTATCAATCATGTAGAAATAAATACAAATTAGTAATTTTGTAAAGTTTTCTCTGCAAAATCAGAATATCAATGTCATATCTTCGTTATTATTTATTTGACAATTGAAAAATCTATTTTTAAAGAATCAAACTATTTCAATGATATATAGCAACTAAATGATTGTTTAAATGCTTCTTTCCAATAAACATATTCTCAGTATTGAGCAAAAGAAATCCTGAAGAAATACGATCAAACTTTTTGCTAATAGCAGTTTTGAATGAATCAGCGCTATTTATTTTAATAATTAATTATTATTGATATGAGGTAGTTAAAACAAATACTTTAACAGATACGCAATAGAACGAGGATTGATAGTTATCCCGAAATCGGCGATTAAATACCAAATAGAAGAAAACATCAATATATTTGATTTCAAGCTATCCCCAGAGGATATGAAAATTATGGGCGCGCTAGAATGCAATTTTAGATTTTGCAGTTTGGGCGAGTAAGTATTTTGAAATATATAGTTCTGTGACCTAGATTAGATTAAATTAAGTTAGATATGTTTCTAAAATAGTGTTTGTTATATGATAAAGAAAAATAAGGCCTATTATTTTTCAGTGTTCATCATCCAGAGCACCCTTTTAAAGACGAATACTAAGAAATTAAAATTGTATTAATGTGTGAGAATTAATACTCAATAGTCATCACAACTCCACAACTAATAAGAATACGTAAAAGGATAATCGATAACTTAGAAATTTAATTGAGCTGAGCGTAAGCGAAGCTCTTAACCGTTTGGGAGACCTTTTCTTATGTTTAGTTCTCTCCAGAATGCGACGAGATAGTTAGCTAAAAATTTTCTCATATATGTTTGAGCCTAATGCGGATGTTATAGTGAAAACAGGTTGAAAAATATTTAGCCATTCAAAAGTTATCAAAAAAAGATGACTCCTGCCATAAACAATACATTGGAGCTGCCCTGCGCGTGCGAGAAATGTGCTGAGCTAGAACGTGACAATTACGAGTAGTCCTAATAAATCGATATTTCCTGTAGCTATACAGATGAAAGGAGAGGGGCTCACCTCAACACCCGCCGCGCACGGTTGGCGGATCCTAGGATAAACTAATATCTCAATAAAAAGATAATATTAAATAAGAATAGTATTAATTATATACCTTAGTATGCATAACGTCATGTTTTACTTATTTATTTTTATGTACAAAGATAATGCTTGCTAACTATTTATTGTATTTGTCATTACGAAATTTTATTTAAAATTGTTTATAACCTTTGATCCCTTTACTAAAAAAAACACCCGGACGAGAAAACAATAAAATTTTGAAGGCGCTTTGGACTGCCCCTTCGGAGTTGGAAGTTTTCCCTTGCAAGAAGTTATCTTAATTTCGAAAAAAATGGTAATCTGTTGGAGCAAGGTCCGGGGAGTAATGTGGATGTCTTAGACATTTCAAGTGAAACTCCTCTAATTTGGTAGCTGTCTGTTGTACAGAGTGTGGTCTAGTGTTGTCGTGAAGCAATAGTGACGTAGAGCGATTTACCAGCCGCGGGTGTATAGCAGCTGCCTTTAACATTATGGTTTGCAATTGTTGACCATAAACGTCTGCCGTAATCGTCAGATCAAATTTGAGAAAAATGTAATGAACGACACTGGCTCTAGTCCACCAAACGCTTATAAGTAACTTTTTTTGGGGTTTGGCTGACTTGCCAGGATCCAGCCATTGCAATGAGCGCTTCCGATTATCGTAGAGAATTCATACATCGTATCGTAGAGAATACATTTCATCAAAGGTTTAAAAATTCGATTAGATTTAAAAACCTTTCACTATTGTGCCGGTTAAGTAATGTAGAGCAACAGATTGTACAGTCACAATCTTAAATTCTTTGAAATTCTGAATTATTGATATTGTTAAAGTAGCTAAAGTATACTCTTCTAGCTGTTTCAACGTTTGTCAACCGGCGTATTCTTCGAATCGCTTATGTGGTAGAACTAAGTTTGGCTCGACAAATCACATATATGAGGGGCCCATTAGTATTTTGCATCTAAGGTAATGACCGAAAAATTGACAATTAATACAATAAAACAGCTCAGTGCAGTGTGTTCGTCAGTAAGCTGAGAGAGAAGTTCGTGAGAATAGCCTACCAAAAACTCAACAGTTGTTCATTTTAAAATAAATGAGTCTACAACTTAAGTTCTACACATTTTGATCGACTTATACAGTTCACTAGGTAGTGTTTTTGCTGCCAGTGCTTGTCGATGCATAAAACAGTATATCACCGTTATATTGGGATTTTATTTCTCTAATAGCTGTATAAATCCTGATCGAGGTCCAAGCGTTTATAGAGCACCATCTGTGGAGATGACTATCAACTTTCTATAAGACCTCATGTTTGGTAAAGAATTAAGATACGATAGCAATCACATCAAAAGCCTTTGTTATTATAAATAACTCAGTAGAAAACAACATTTCGTCTTGAATTATTAAACTGTGAACTTTGTGAACCGATTTCTATGAGGAGCTCTTCATAGCTAAATCCTTTAGGATCTTTCAATTTATATTTAATGGAATGGGCTAATATATATATTTAATTTGATTATATCAATTTGTTTTAAGTGAATTAGACTATAATACGAGGGCCAAACTGAAAGTTTTTAGAACTGGCCATTTAAAAGCATTATATTAAAAAAAATAGTTTAAATTTTGAAAATAGAACTCTTTACCAATATTATTGAGTGTACATTTCATTCATTTGTCATTTGTTTTACGATTTGGCGGCAAATTGAAAATTGTCTGTGCACGTCAGAATGAATTTAAGCCGAGAAAATTTTCGTGCAATGATTTTTTATGACTTTCGATGTCATTTAAGTCAACAAGAAAGTTATGATAGACTTCGATTGGCTTTTCACGATGAAGCCCCATCTCGTGCCACAGTTTACAATTGGTTTAATGAATTCAAACGTGGTCGAACTAATCTCACCGATGATTTGCGTGAGGGACGGCCTTCTACAGCGACGACTGAAGATAACATCAGTGTTGTGCGGCGTATGATAGAGACTGACAAAAGAGTGACCTATCAGCAGATTCGGACAAGTCTAGGCATAGGTATGAGTCAAGTGCACAAAATCCTCCATGAACATTTAGCGGTCAGAAAGCTTTGTGCCCGCTGGATACCGCATAATTTGACCGAGGCTCAAAAACTCCGCCGTGTTGATTGGTGCCGAGAAATGATCCAAAAATTTAACGGAGGTGACTCAAATGCTGTGTTCGACATACTAACGGGTGACGAAAGCTGGATTTACTGTTATGATCCGGAAACCAAAAGACAGTCTGCTCAGTGGGTGTTTCCTTCCGAAGAGTTGCCAACTAAAGTGAAGAGAGGTCGAAGTGTTGGAAAAAAGATGGTGGCCTCGTTCTTCGGAAAGACAGGTCATTACGCGACAGTAGTCTTAGAGTATCAGAAAACGGTTAATGCAGAGTGGTATACTAACAATTGTTTGCCACTTGTCTTGGAAAAAGTTCGAGAGAAACGACCTCGCAGCAGGATCCTCCTTCATCACGACAATGCCTCGTCGCACACCGCCAGGCAAACGATCGACTATTTGGTGGTCAGACGTGGAATTACTGGGTCACCCGCCGTATAGCCCCGACCTCGCACCCTGCGATTTTTATTTATTTCCGAAAATAAAAGAAAAACTTCGAGGAAAACGTTTTATAGACGCCGAAGAAGCAGTGGCTGTGTTTCAAAACGCCGTCGAAGAGACCCCTAAGGCCGAGTGGGCAAGGTGCTTTTCTCAATGGTTCCATCGAATGCAGCGATGTATTGATGTAAATGGACGCTATTTTGAAAAGTTACAATAAAACTAATAACTTGCTAGAATGCTTAGTTTTTGATTTTCTAAGAACTTTCAGTTTGACCCTCGTAATACATTTAAAGTCTGTCAATGGACTTTCAAAATTAGGCAACTGTAAAAATCCTTTAAAAAACAACAACAAGTTTCAATTTTAAAAAAACAAATAGAACTTAAAATATACTTCACTTTAGTCCAATTTTCTTTACAAATACGTATGACAAGACATAAAATTTAATATTAGACGCTAGTTACATTTTCAAAATTACAAGACACGGATAGATTTGACTTATGCTTTGTATGTGACAGTATTTCAAAATATGCATTAGTGCCCGAATTATTTCTAGGTCTACTATTGATAGATTCTCGTTGAACACAACCATATAGAAATGTATTTTGCTTATTAAAATCAACTATATTCCAGAACTTATCAAAAATTTCTAAACGTTGTTTCATTAATATAGGTATTAATGAAACACAACGTATACGTTCCATACATTTTTTCAAGCAATTACAATTTTAGGATTACAATTGTTTTGCTAGAATGACTTCCTCTTTTTGTAAATTACCTTTGTCCCCTATTTCCCTTAATTTTGTTTAAGTGTTGCAAATAATTTTCTTTCTACAGAATCTCAATTCTCAATAACAATATCTTCATCTGATCAAGATTCTATCTTTATTATTCTTCTTCTCTTTTTACGATTTTCTGAACCTAAGATTATTCTTCTGTTTATATTCATGGGCTTTATGTCTTTATGATTTTTTTATGAAATAAAATAAATATTTTCAATTGTTATAATAATAATACTAGGGGCGCCAACAAACCCTCAATTTCGACTCGCTGCGCTCTCGAAATCTCGGGTGTCGTTTGCATATTGAGCGAAGCGAGCCCAGTGTATTGACTTATCGTTTCCCATTGACTTCAATGGGATAACAGTTTTTTGACATATGAAAAATTTTTTTTTTTTTTGAGGGCATTTTTCAACTTTTTGTTTTTTTAAAACCATCACCTAATGTGTGTCTCTTTGATGGCAAAGTTTCATAATTTTCCGTCAAGGAGTTTTCGAGCCAATTCGTTACAAAGAATGTAAAAAGTCTCCAGTAAAAAGCTCCGCTCACTTCGTTCGCTTCGCTCAATAATATTGATTTACCATTTATTCTTACCTATATCACTATCTGAAGTTAATATGAAGTTATCCATTTTAAGAAATAAATGGAATAAATTAACAACACTATAACCTAAGTTAGCAACTAAGTAAGATAACACAAATGAATAATAACAGACACTAATCGGCAACCGACTACTAAGCCACCTACCCTTTTTCAATTGGACTTACACCACTTTCATAATCGATGATTATGTAATTTCATTTACCAACCGATTTTGAATTGTACAAAACATGGGATTTTTTAAGAAATTAAACTTGGATTGATTATACATAAAAAATATACATAAAATTAAGCACGAATTACGTGATAGCTAATTTAAAAAAAATGGACTTACACCACTTTCAAAATAAACGGTCCAAATATTAAAACCACTTTCCAAACGAACTGATCCATTCATTTTGAAGTAGTTCCATGGTTTTTTTTGGACGCAAAATTAATATACCTTTTGTCACAAGTACTATTTGTACATTAATATAAGAAAGAAAACGATCTTCTGAATGTTCGAGATGATATAAAAAAATAATCAAATATCTGTGCATGCAGCAGCTTTAAAGTTTTAAAACTAGAAAACTAGAAAATTACCTATTTATAAGAGCCACGATACTAATTTCATTTCTAATTTCTGTTTGATGTTTCGAAAACCGCCAATTTAAAAGAAATTTAAAGCCATTGTTTTTTTTGATATTTTTTTTATATACAATACTTAAAATATTTCAGTTCAATTATGGATCTTATTAAGAACCATAATGTATAATAAGGACCAGAGACGTAATTTTAAAAAGCTTGTTTATGTCTGGCTATTAGTGCCTAGTTTAATACAATATTTTCTTTTTACATATAAACAATTTTTCTAATAATGATGTCTTATAAATTAACACATTCCAAAATTGATTTATAAGGATTACCAGCCGGTTGGTCCTTATTAGAAGCAATTATCTTATATGGTATGGCCATCCAATCCGGGCATATTATCCGGAAGTAATTGGTTCATACTCAGATTTCATTCGATATCAGTTTCATCCATTTTAATTGTATGAAGTTGAGAAAATTTACAACTAAAACACCAGTGACGCTGTCATGGCCAATAGGGCTAACAGCAGAGAGAGAGAGAGAGAGAGAGAGAAAGATAACGAAAACAGATCTGTTCCTGGTGCTTCCTGAACAGCTTCTTGGCAGAGTTACGATAAAAATACTATTATTATATCCTATTAAAATGATAATAAGTAATTAATGAAGTCAAATCTGGATATTAAATATTATTTAAGATTGGATTTTAGATGCGTGTAGCTTAAAAAAATATAACAATTGAGTTGTTTAAACTTTTTGTTTGCAATTTAGAGTTATGTGAACAATTTAGATTATTTTGTCGTTTTAGAATTCAGAAACTTTTAATTAAAATAAATTATTATGCAATTATTATTATATTTTTTTCATTAAACCAGTTTTGTTTTTTACTACGTTGTACATGAAATTTCAAAAGAATAATTAATTTTCTAAATTACTTGGTCATTTTAAAACATTTGGCATGCAAATTGAAATTCGTCTTGTTATTGATATAAGCAGTTGTTGTATTGAAATATGTCGTATTATTTTTTACACTATAAAATGTAATTAATTATTCATTTGAAATACTTAATAATAATAAAAAAATATATTAATGATTAAAATAAATGAAGTATTTACGAAGTAATCTAACAAACACGCAATTAAAAACTTAATTATTTTCTTCGTAACATTAGTTGATAATAAAACTCGTCCTTCCTTAAATTCAAATCATTTGTAAAAACATGTCATTAAAGGTCTTAACGTACAGTTTTGGGCAAAAAAATTTTGAACGTCTCAGACATCATTACATTATTTGTAATTTTTTCAATTATTTTCCATTTATTTCAACATGTAAATTTGTTTAAATGAAAGAAATAAATTAAAAATTACATTATATTTTAAAAGTGCAGAGCAATAAGTACATTATCTGGACAATTAACATTAATATACAGTGGCGTAGCTAGGCGTGGGCGAAGTGGCCTCGCCCACTATATCGCACATAGAGGGGCTTCGCGAGGCCCCTTGAAATGCGATCCAACCAGACTTAAAATCTCCAAGATAAAACCTAAAACATATTGATTGGCCACGCACTTCACAGGTTGATTTAGTACGTTTGAGACGTGTTACGTGATCCAAGTAACCTTGACAGGGCCAAAACAAAAGAAAAAAAACAAAAACATATAAAAGCAAAACGAAAGAATAGTGGCTTCACTGATGCGACTTCTGCCACGCCTATAAAAGTCCACGCAGAGTCACAAATTATTTTCAGTTATTTATATTTCTTAACAAATAATTTTAATGTTTTAGGCAAAATGATTAAAACAATATTCGGGGTTTGGGATTACATCATCATGACTGCCACAATAATAGCGTCAATCGCTATAGGAGTCTATTTTAGATTTAGTGGAGGAAAACAAAAGACTAATGAAGCAAGTATATAAGATCATGAATATAAAGACAATTAAAATAAGAATGAGTTTGAATAAATGCATTTTGCAGGAATACCTTCTGGGTGGTCGCAACATGTCGATATTTCCTGTGGCAGTCTCCCTGATAGCGTCAATTATTTCAGCCATCACACTTCTAGGGGTGTCAGCCGAGAATTATTATTATGGCATGCAATTCGTAATCATCAACTTATCATACTGGATTTCCATACCATTAACTACCAGACTATATTTGCCAGTGTTTTTTAACCTTCAAAAAACCAGTACCTATGAGTACTTAGAGTTACGTTTTGGGCCTCATGTAAGAACGTTGGCTTCTTTGACTTATACGTTACAAATTGTACTGTACAGTGGAATAGTATTATTTGCTCCTGCGATAGTGTTAGAATCAGTGACAGGTCTCGACAGACTCGTTTCTATCCTAGTGGTAGGTTTAGTTTGTACATTTTATTCGACATTGGGAGGAATGAAGGCGGTAGTGTTTACGGATTTACTGCAATCTATTCTGATGGTTGTAGCAGTTTTTAGTGTTGTTATATTCGCGTCAATACAGTTAGATGGTTTTGACAAGATATTCGTCACAGCCAAAAAGGGTGGACGATTGGATTTTTCAAAGTATGTTTACAGTGTTCGTAATGATATTGAATTGTAATTTCCTTGTTTTAATTATTTATTAACTGGAGTTTAATTCCTTAATAGCTTTAGCATTGATCCAACGGAAAGACATACTTGGTGGTCTCTTTTAATCGGCGGTTTGATTATGTATATGTCTGTTAATGCTGTAAATCAAACACAGGTATATTTGCGAATGGAATGGAATGCTAATTTTGATGTATACAAAATTAATCTAACAGAACAATTTTCAAACAGGTGCAACGACTTCTCACAGTGAGTACTCTGGAGCGTTCGCAGCAGTGTCTGTGGTGGAGCTTGCCTGTGCTTGCAGTACTTAGCGTAATCACCTGTATCTGTGGTCTGAGTATATATGCAGTATTTCAAGATTGCGATCCATGGATTAGCAAAAGTATAACTGCTGTAAGTAAATTCCTTCATTTATATAAACGTCATCTGTCAGTTGGGATAAGAGAACTCTTTTAGTTCCTTATCTAAATATCGCAGCATAACAATAGCGTTTAGGAATTAATGTTATTTTTGGTGTCAAGGACATTAACTCGTAAAAAAGTTACTTTGCTATAGAAACATTTTAAAAGTATATGTTGTCTCTTTTTCGTGCAATCTAATTTAATATTATTTCGAGTTACTTTGTTATTTATTCTATTTTAGAACTATGGAACGAGAATCAAACATTGCAATAAAATAAATAATTTAGAATTTAAATAGCCTGTTTTTGCCACAAGGCTTCAATATTAAGACTTTTGTTATTCCTCATTTACATATAAGACTTCCCTTACTTTGTGAGGGAAAAACACGTGATATTGTTGTTTGCTTAAGAAGTATCTTCAGCTTATTTTTAAAATTAATAGATGAGACGAAGCTTTTTAGCATTCTATGGATTCACCGTACGGGTGCCGGGCCCATCGCGGTGCAAGAAGAGGAGCGCAAACAATGACTGGGACTTGTGACCCAGGTGTAAGTTTAAGGGGCCCCTTTACTATGCGCATACACGCTCACCTTCACTGTTTACGCTCCTCTCCCTACCTAACCAAATATCGTAAGAACCTACTAAAGCCGCCTTTGAAATACGTTCCAAAAATTAACTGATGATCGTTCTAGAAAGGCCGAGATCCTTAAATAAATTTTAGAGAGATTTTGCTGTTATGCCTCTCGCTCCTACTTCTACAGCGTATAAATTAACTATAAATTTATTCCTGATCAGTTCGTTACATAGTTCGTAATACTTGTTAAGCTGTGTTAAGCTATGTATGATCTTTGGGTATGTTTGTTTCCCAGGGTACAGTAAGCTCCACAAGTATAACGCGCCTTAGTTGTTTTGAGTACAGGAATAAGGCCGGCCTAGATGACGAAACACAAACATCCCCGGGGATTTTGTATTGCCTTTCATACGTGTCCATCATGAGAGTCCAATCAGGAGACGCGTCCAAAACGGAATAAGGTTTTAGTATTGATTTTTTGGACGAACCTGCCTTTACGAATTTTGGGGGCTGTTATACCCCTCTGCGCTCTTGCTACAGAAAGACCGCTTCTCGTATGATTTCTAATACTTTATTGTGGCGACGCGAGTCAATAATCTGTAAATAATAATGTAAACAATACTCTTTCTTTCTTTTTATCTCTCTCAATGTTGCTAAACTGAAAAACAAAAACAAAATATATTAAATGTACTTTACGAAACGTCAAAAAAATCAACCAAATCAATTTACAATTAAATAATGAGGAACTGGATTTAGTGAACTCTACTGTGTTTTTGAGAATTACCTTAGATGCTGAATTGTAATAGGACCCTTATATTATATGTGATTTGTCGAAACAGATTTATTTCCGCTACAAAAGCGGTTCAAAGAATACGCTGGTTGACAAAACGTTAAAACAGCTTACATAGTTTACTCTAGCTACTTTCGCAGTATCGTGTCATACGGCATACTATCATATTAATGCATCAGATATGGATACTATTTTTGTACTCTTCGAGCAATTTATATAATGAGGCAGCGAGAGTCATCTTAATATATAAAACACAAAGACACTCACTGACTCACTGACTCATTCATCGCTCTGCAGCCCAAACCGTAATACCTAGAAAGCTGAAATTTGGACACAAGATTCCTGGCATATTGAATAGGTGCAAAGGATTTTGCAAAGGTCCAAACCGTTCCAAAGTTACAGCTAAAAAAACTGCAAAAAATATTATGCGCCTGTTTTATACCTAATAGGTGGTGTGGAAATTCAAACAAAATGTTTGATCACTTTCGTCGTTCGTTGCGAAGCATGGGTAATCTGCTAGTTAAAAATAAATTCAAAGAATTCAAAATTATGACTGCTTACAATCCATATATTTATGAAAAAAATATTTATGTACACAAATTGTGATGAACACAATATTAATTTAAAACGTAAATATAAACTAGCTAAGACCATAAAAAAAGGAATACCTTTAGGATTAATTGTATAAATTTTTACAATAAACTCCCCAGTAAAGCCTTAAAATTGTCACTAAACTAATTCAATTACAATAAAAAAAAACCCACGCTGCGTTTGTTGAGTGGTTCTTCTCAGACTAGGACACGTTTGGAACCCTTATAACTTTATTTTAAGTTGGAGAGTGTCTTTATAGAAGGGCTTATTTCGTATTTATTTTATAAGTATACTATCAAAATAGGCTCTTTTGCCTATCCCATTTGACGTACATGTGATCACTGGTAGTGACTGGTAATGTGTACATTTCCACTTTGGATCAATATTGAAAGTGGAGAAGATATAAACAAATAAAATAAATAAATGAAGTATGTATGGTTCTTTACAATACAACGTTATGAAGATGATAAAACTTAAAGAATTTATTTATATTATTAATAGGATAAAATAGAATAAAGCAATAACACTTATAAATGGCCTACGAGAAGCATTTTAATTTAAATGAATATTGTAAATATATTGTGTTCAACATTAGGTAACCTTTTTTTTTTTCTTCTTCACCTTCACGCCATATCCCTTGCGGGGTAGCCAGAGACGACGGAGCGCCAAACGCTACGGTCTCTGCATACCTCTTTCGCCTCGGCCACAGACATCAACTTCTTCATACATGCCCTCCGGGGGGTCCTCATGCTTTTTATGTGACCTTCCTCCAGTATCGTAGCTACTGTATTTTCGAAGGTCACTCGAGGCCTCCCCCTGTCTCTCTTACCGCTCACTTTTCCCATATAAATCTTTTTTACCATTCTTTCATCACTCATTCGTTCAACGTGCCCAAACCACCTGAGCACGTTCTTCTTCATTCTCACCGTGACATCTTCGCTAGTACCTGCCATTCTGTGGATCTCTTCATTGCGGATTCGATCAGCTAGACTTACTCCGCATATTCTGCGAAGAGATCGCATCTCCACAGCATTCATCTTTCTTACATTTTTCTTCTGTGTTACCCACGTTTGGCTGCCGTATAACAGTGTCGGTAGCAAAACTGCATTGTGTACAGCCAAACGTGCAGCTATACTGACGTTTTGCCGTCTCAACAATGCAGTCAAAGCACCATTGACTCTGTTACCAGCAGCAATACGCCTTTCCACATCCATTTCGTATCTTCCGTCTCTGCTAAACATACTTCCCAAATATACCACTTCATTCACTTGTTCTATTATCTTATCATTCACGTTGATCTTACATTCTGTTCTTTCTTCATTTCTTTCAAATATCAGAACCTTCGTCTTATCTACATTCAGGTTAAGACCATTAATTTCACACCCATCTTTCAGAGTGGTGACCAATGCCTGCAAATTGCATTCTGATGATGCAATGAGCACTGCATCATCTGCATATAGTAAGCAATTGACCTTAAGTTCACCTACTTTCACTCCCATGTCACTATCTTTCACTCCTTGGAGACAACTATCCAAATACAAATTGAACAACCAAGCTGACATAGCGCAACCTTGCTTAACACCCGATTGGATGTCAAACCAGGGCGACATGCCAGCTCCTACTCGCACACAGGCTGAGTGATCTCGGTAAAGAGACCTTACAGCCTGTAGCAAGGGTCCGTTCACATTGTATCGGGGCAGTATCTCCCATAACTTCTTTCTCACAACCCTGTCAAACGCCTTTTCCAAATCCACAAAAGCACAGAAAACCTTTTGGTTTAGGGCCAAAAACTTTTCCGTGATCATGCGGAGGGAAAAGATCTGATCTATACACCCTCTTCCAGGTCTAAAACCTCCTTGTGCCTCCCACAACATCCTTTCAGATCTCTCTTGCATTCTTCTCGCTAAAATTTTAGCATAAACTTTACCGCCCAAGCTAATCAAACTGATGGCCCTATAGCTTGCACAGTCTATCTGTGAACCTTTGCCTTTATACAAAGGTACGATGACTGCACTTCGCCAATCGTCTGGGACCTCCCCAGATTTCCAGCATAAATTGCATAAAAACCAGAAAAAGTCCCAGACGCGTGGCCCACCATATTTGATCATCTCGGCAGTAACTTCATCTGCTCCCGCAGCCTTACCACATTTCAGACTTCGAATCACGTTCTCTACTTCTTCTAAACTGATTTCACCATCGGCTACATCTTGACTCAGCATTACGCTGGTAGTCAAGACCGAGGCGTCCTCACGTTCATACATCTCCTTATAGAATTCCGCCCACCGCTGCAAAACGTGTGCTTGCTCAGTTAAAATTTCACCGCTTTTCGAAAGCACCCCTTTCATTCTACAGGTTACCGAACAACCCCGGGAACCACTAACTTCTCGCCAGAAAAGCTTCGTGTTTTCCCGGAAGTTGTTCGTCAACCTTTCATCCCTTTCTCTCTCAGAATTTTCACGCTTCATCTTTATAAGTGCTTTCGTTTTGTGCTTTTGCAGCTTGTACGCTCTTTTTCTTATCTCTCTCATACTTTTATCCTTACCAGAGGCTTTATAATCCAGCCATGCTTTCTTCTTTAACTCTACAGCGTCTTTCACTTCATCATCCCACCATTCATCGCGCTTTTTACTAAAACCTCTTTTCCTTTTACCACATACTTCTGTCGCTACTTTCACCATACCATTCCTAAGGTTCTGCCAGCATAGTTCAACACTTTCATTTCCAGAATCATAGCTTTCAAGCTTCTTGGAAACCCTTTCTTGATATTCCTCTCTGATCGGTGGATCCTGAAGCTTCCAGCTTCTTATGCGATAATTCGACGCCAAGCTTGGACACGTCGTGCGGCTGCGCCAACCTGCGAACAAACCTCTTATTCTAGCAACGACTAGATAGTGGTCCGTTCCCAGATCAGCACCTCTGAACACTCGCGTGTCCATAACTTGACTTCGAATACGCTGGTCCACTAGGAATAAATCAATCATACTTCTTTCTTCCGCTCGCTCCCATGTGTACATGTGAATTTGTTTGTGATCAAACATCGTGTTTGCCACAAACAAATTTTTCTCCTTACAAAATTCCAAAATAAGCTTTCCAGCATCATTTACCCTCTTATCACCATATTTGCCTAGCAGGCTTTCGTAACCGCTTCGCGCGGTTCCAACCCATCCATTCATATCTCCACATACTATCAACTTTTCATTATCTCTGAAACTACTTAGAACATCCCTGACATTCTCCCAAAACTCCTCGAGCTCGCTCATTTGAGCTGAGGATACTGGCGCATACATGGCTAACAAGAATACTCTTGTTATCCCCAGCTTAAAGCGAACCCAAAGAAGCCTCGGGTTAATCGCCTTGTATTCTACCATTGCATTAACCATTCGAGAGGACAATAATACGCCTACACCTTGGCAACCTCGCTCACCCTCTGGAACCCCAGCCCAGAAAGCGACCCGGTTGCCAGGCAAATCGGTCGTATCATTGCCTTTTCGCTTGGTCTCAGACACACAAATAACATCCAGATCTTTGTCATCCATCACATCTAATAATTCATTCATCTTCTGTTCCATTCCTCCTCTTACATTCCACGTAGCTATTTGTAGCTCCGTCCTCCACCTTCCGCCGTTCGGAACATGGCGTGTTGGTTGGCGGTTCCCAACGCCGTATTTGTTCATATTATATTACATATTATAAATATACATTTTATTTCAACATACAATTATAGTTTTAATTCTAAATACAAAATACAAAAATATTAATATTTTAATGTATTTACATAAATATATATATATATATATATATATATATAATAAAGTAAAGTAATAAAGTACTTTTTAAATTACAATAACTAAGTTTATAATATTTTACACATGAACATTTCGGTTTTTATTCTGCAGTTATCATAAAGCTTATCTTCTTGTAACATTCACAATATGAAAAAACGTTATAAGAAAGTTGTTTTTTACAGTTTATAATTTTATTCATATCAACAAGTACTGATACTAATAACTTCGGTTAGTGATAAACATATCAGTAATAAAATATTCAGTTTGATCATCATAATCATAATATATATTCTTTTCTTTCTTGTCCAAGGTTTCTTTTTTTTTTGTCCAAGGGAGGCCCTTAGACAAAATATTCAATTTCACTATTTACACTTTAACAATACAATTCAACGTCTCACGGATCACGTCCGGCCCGAGATAGGTATTATGTGGAATGACCTATATATAAATAGGTTATAGGTTGGCAAGCTCGTGTGTACCAGGTGATGTCGTCCCCAGTATCATCGCCTGCAAACTTGCTAAAATCAGTCGTCGCGTGGTCGATACCAGGAGTGCAATGAAGTTCGGGAGTTCACATGTACGACGCTCCAGATATATAATTTTTTTTTTTTATTTATTTTTTCCATTGATTAATTTAAATAATATAGAAACATTTGACAAAAAAAACACGTAAAATATTGTAAATTAAAAATATAAACAAAAATTTTTTTATTTGACACTTGTCAAATTTCTTTTTTTTTTTAATATAACCTTTACTTAATATAAAAACATAATAGAAACAGCTAAATATTTGATTCAGTATTAAATGTCTTAAAGACTCCCATTCGAGTAGGCGCAAACATACGTACCTCGTAACCTCCTAACGTACCTCGAGGATCACCAGTTGATCAATGACCGGCAGTATGGCTTTCGCCATGGTCGATCAGCTGGTGATCTTCTGTTATACCTTACGCACCGTTGGGCAGCGGTTATTGAAAGCAAGGGAGAAGGTCTGGCAGTTAGTCTGGATATGGCAAAAGCCTTTGATCGTGTATGGTATAAGGGGCTTCTTTCGAAGCTACCTTCCTATAGGCTTCCCGAGAGTTTATGCAAGTGGATCACCAGTTTTCTCACTGGGCGGAGCATACAGGTCGTTCTCGACGGTTTTTGCTCGGACCCCAAGCCCGTGAACGCTGGTGTACCCCAAGGTTGCGTGCTTGCTGCGTGCAACTCTGTTCCTCCTGCACATCAATGATATGTTGGATATTTCCAACGTACATTGTTATGCGGATGACAGCACCGGGGATACGGTGTATTCCGGTCATGCAGGTCTCTCTCGGGGAAACGTCGACGAATGCCGAAAGAAACTTGTGTCTTCCATAGAGACCTCCCTGGGGATGGTCTCTGAGTGAGGTCTGACACAGGTTTGCGCGTTTACCACTAAGAAAACCCCATTTGTCGTATCACCGCTCTTCGAGAGCACTCCTCTTATTGCCTCGCCAAGTATCAGAATACTGGGTCTCGACATTTCGAGCGATTGTCAGTTTCGTGGTCATCTGGAGAGCAAGGCCAAGTTGGCCTCGATGAAATTGGGAGTGATCAATAGAGCGAGGCAGTATTTCAAACCTGGCCAAAGACTTGCGCTCTATAAGGCGCAGGTCCGGCCCCACATGGAGTACTGTTCTCATCTCTGGTCCGGATCACCCCAATATCAGCTTCTATCTTTATTATTCTTCTATCATTTGACCGCGTACAACGGAGAGCCGTTCGGATTGTCGGGGACCCAGTGCTCTGCGAACGGCTGGACTCTTTGGCATTGCGTAGAGACGTGGCTTCTTTGTGCGTCTTCTACCGCATTTACAACGGGGAGTGTTCCGAAGAACTATTCGATCTGATGCCTACCGCCGAATTTCACTACCGCACAGCTCACCATCGCCTCCTTTATCATCCATACCACCTGGACGCGTGGCGATCTTCAACTGTGCGGTTTTCAAGGACTTTTTTCCCACGTACCACTCAAATGTGGAACGAACTTTCTTCGGCGGTATTTCCAGATCGATACGACATGGGTACCTTCAAAAAAGGCATATATTCCTTTCTCCAAAGCCGGCAACGGTCTTGTGAATCCTCGGATGTTGCAAGAGTTCATGGGCGGCGGTGATCACATACCAACGGTGACCCGCAAGCTCGTTTGCCCTCCTCTAACATAAAAAAAAAAAAAAAAAAACATTGAAGGTAGGGCGCATGCATATTTTTTACGCTTCTTCTATATTCATAAACCGTTGACCGTATAATATAATACTCGTATATTATAGTTTTCAGCTCATTTAATTCTTCATCCAGATTGATCAGTTGATGCCATACTACATGGTGCAAGCGATGCACTCTATACCGGGCCTGGCTGGTCTCTTCGTGGCGGGTATCTTCAGCGCCTCGCTATCCACTATATCGGCATCATGTAACGCTCTCGCTGCTGTAACACTAACCGACTATATTAACAGGTTTGTTTGCTTATTTTTATATTGATGAGTGTTTTTACCCGAAATGTAAGGTAATTTGTGTGATTTTTAAGATTTTCTAACTTGGACGTGAAATTATTCTTATTAATATTGTTTTTTCTGGTCGATACAAAAGAGCAGTAAGAAGTCTGACTACCTACCAATGAAAATTATTTTTTTTATAATTGGTGAAGGATTCCTTTTCCCATTGAGAGGACATTTACATAAGGTATTTAAATTGTATGTAATTATAAATTCCAGATGGTTCTCCATAAACCCATCGTACATTCCTTGGCTTACAAAGCTAACGGCGTGCGCCTATGGGTTGGTGTTCCTGGTTGTCGCGTTTATCGCTGAATGCTTTGGTGGAATGTTACAAGCGGCATTGACGATCTTTGGGGCTGTTGGAGGACCCTCGCTAGGATTGTTCACTTTGGGAATGTTCACAACTTATGCTAATGAAAGAGTACGTATTTATTTCCACAGTAATAAACATGCTAATTTCAACTGCAATTTTACACTCAATTGATTCCATGAATATTTATATATTGATAATATCATTTATACTTAATTAAACGGATACTTACAGAAAAAAATATTATCGATAAATTAAAATTATCGAAATAATACTGGAATATGAGGAAAATATTCAATAAAATATTTTCATTCAGGGTGCTTTAATAGCTCTACTCAGTGGCATGGCATTGACCCTCTGGATTAGTTTCGGAGGTCCTCGCCCTGTCCCCGCCAAGTTACCCGTACGCGTGGACGGTTGTCCCTTCAACGTTACACTACCGCCCGCAGCTCCACCACAGGAGTATTTCTATTTGTACAGAATATCGTACCTTTGGACTAGTCCTGTGAGTTCTTTTATTCAACTTTGTTTTTATACTGGTTTTTATTCTCTAAGAGGCCATTATACGTACATTTTTCCAGATCGGTTTCGTGTGGGTGATAGTGGTAGGTACAGTGATATCGTTGCTATGGAAACAGCAACAGCCATGGCACAAGGCCGGGCGATCGGAACCTGACCCCACGCTGTTCACTCCGCCGCTGGCCGCGAGACTTCGTGCGCGAGCCGAGAACAATAACGTGCAGGTGGGTTCACGGGGGTTTAGAGGGTTCACGGCGTTCATGGGTTTAATGACTTTTACAATTTTCAGTGCTGTTTCATGCACGCCTAAATTGATTATAACTAAATAATCCTCCTTTTCACATCATTTGTAGATTAGTGTTCGTTATTTAGTTTCTTTATAGACGGAAACATCTTTTCTACACTGATTACAGGCTTCCGTCCTTCGGATTTTTTTTGCTAACATAAGTTATAGTTTGTTATTTTTGATGCATTATTTTATATTTTTTAATATATGCTGGATGGAGACAACGTTAAAGGTAACCATATAAAAAGTGTTATTACTATTTTGTAGTAACATTGAAACTGAAATAGAGAAAAAAAAAATTATTACGAATATAACAATAAAGTACCATTTTATGAGTTTTCCCTCAAATTCTATCTCTTTTACTAGTAATTCATGTATTCAATTTCAATGTATTTCTTGTACAGGGTGGGCCAAAATTTTTTGCACTTTTGAAACATGTCTAGAAATAAAAGTACAAATGTTATTTTGTTTATGATTTATTTAACGTAATTCTCATTTATTAAAATTTATTTTTTAAAAATGACATCGTCGAAATGTGCTCCGTCTCGTCGTTGGCACTCCTGCAATCGACTACGTAAACTTTGGAAAACTCGTTGACACATGCTGCGAGGAATCGCGACTATCTCCTCGTGGATGTTTTCTTTTAAATGGGATATGGTCGTCGGTTTATTAAGGTCTACTCGACTCTTCAGATATCCTCACAAGAAAAAATCGCAAGGTGTAAGGTCCGGGCTTCTGGGAGGCCATGGGATATCACCTCTGCGAGAAATCAATTTGTTAGGAAACATTTCTTTGACCACTTTTGGTAAAGTCACGTTTGAAGTATGACATGTTGCTCCATCCCGAAAGTTCTCTTCGCTTCTTCTTGAACGTGGTCGCCCAGTTTGTTTAATATTCGTTGTCGATCCCGTTTGCACAAACTTTTTAACCCAAGCTTTAATTAAATTAACACTTGGACACTCACTTACACGTTGTAATCCGTATTCAACACTAAAGAGGCGTCGTACAGTAACGTAGGAATCGTTGTTTTTGTAAAATTGTTTTACGCAAAAAGCACGCTGTTGTCCCGTGAAGCGCTCCATGGTGACTAAAATTGCATTAAACGACGCACAATTCCTCGCCACCCGCGCGCCCCTTGCTCTCACGGTTTTGGAGAAATCAAGTGTTGCTATTTGCAAAAATTTTTGGCCCACCTGTATTTTATTTTTTAAATGACTAAATCACTACACATATTTTCAGAATATATATAATCACAAACCTTATAATAGAATGTATAGTGTTGTATAGGGTTTTTAACATCGATAGTATAACTTCAAATTATTTATTCAAGTAGACATTTACACGCAGTTTTGAATCGTCAATCATTACATTAAAAAAGGTATCAGTCACTGTTTTTATAAATAGTATGTTACATCTGGGGGCGGGCCCCATAAAAAAATATAATAAGACAAAATACTATAAAAATAACTATAATAAATGAGTCGAGCCGTATTAACATTCTTAGATTTTTATTGCAAAGACTGACAAAACTGAGTTTGCCTGCGAGTATTAAAAGATGGGGGTTCCACTGGATCTAATATAAAATAAAAAAATCGTTGAGTTGGGAACCGACTGGGTTCTAATATTTCATTGTTAAGGAGTAAGCTACAATTTTGACTTTTTACATTAGGAAGTGTAATGAAAAAGTGAAAATTGCATTTTTTTGCATTTAAGACTAAATTAATAGTTTCGAATAAAGAACGTGTGACAGAGCACTGTTTACTTTGTCATAATTAGTCATATTTTGCTCAACTTTACAAACAAGCGAGCTATCATTTGCAATAAGTACAATGTCACATAGACCTTTTACGAAAAAGGGCAAGTCATTAATGTAAAGTAAAAATAAAAAGGGACTGAGAATAGATCCTTGTGAAATATCGGTCTTTCGATGAGAACCAGCTTATTTATATGAACCATCTGGACTCTTTGATTCAATAGTAAGAGGCAATAAGATCGAGCGTAGCATTACGCAGTATGCACACCATAGTAACAAGTTTGCGTAGTAATGTTTATATAATATAAAAATTAATCAAAATGATAATGAGAAAATAATTTAAGGTACTATTTGTAACTTGTCTTAATTAATAATATTGGCCGAATGGTTATTTTATGCAAATAAAGTTATATATTCATCATAAATAAAATGGCAGAACAGAATATGGTAAATATTAAGTATTTTCTCTATAAGAGATGACAAAAAATTCATAATAATAATTGAAGTACAAAGTCATGCTGGAGAATGCAACATAAGAATAGAACACGAGACAAAGGGAGAAGATCCTAAAAAGAAATGAGAAAGAAAGCGGTAAAGATAAAAAAGAAAAGATTAAAATATTGCCAAAAAAGCAGAATAGAAAATAAACAATCAAAAGAAGATACGACAATTAAAAAAACACGACAGAGCGAGAGATTAAAAGAATGTCTGTCTCTGTCTCTCTGTCAATGTCTCTGTAACTGTTATGAATTCAGATTTTTGTATATATTTATATTTTCTCCGAGACGAAATGTTGCCTTTTTAATAAATATTCCTATTATTTTGTATCACAGTATAGCAAAAGTGCTTGAAGCTTTAAAAAAATATTATTTTTATAGGATTTTATTCTCGATTTCGAATGTCTTTAACATATAGACTTACATATCCATTATATATTAATTATATAGTTAACACATATCATTTAGTTTAATGCTTATTTCATTTCTAAATCTGACAATTTGTTTAAGACGTAATATTAAAGATATCTTTATAATTCCAGGGTCAGCTAATGAAAGACTACTGAAAGAAGAATAATGTTCCTGACTTCTATCACTATAATACATTATAGTTTTATTTACTCCAATAAGTAATAAGTAACTTCTATCACTATAATATATTACACTTTTATTTACTCCAATAAGTAATAAGTCAAATATGAATAAAAAAAAGCCTTGTGTGAAAAAAGAAAATATACATACATTAAAATATTAATAAAATGAAATAGTAAGAAAAATTATTTTTATATAAGGGTGTTTATTAATAGATATAGTATTGGGTCGTGTTTCATATAGACAAAATAACAACATTCCAAGTGTCTGAGTTAACATTACAAAATATAATTAAATAAAGTTATGATAAATAAACGCTGAAGAAGACGAACGACGAAGAACGCTGAAGAATAGAAGCAATTATCAAGAATTATTATATACAAATAGCATCATTATGTATATATGTTTTTACATTACTGTTGGAATATATGAGATATATCAGTGTTGGTGCGGTCAGTTATTGTTCATGAACTTACAACTGTGATAACTAAAATGTCGCTTCTAAAATACCTTTTCGAAGTAAAGTACCATATATTTTATTTCTTTTATATTATTGTAATTTTTTTCAAAATTGTTTATTTTTTTGTGAACACTGTAACACATAGTAACATAAATTGTAAAAAATATTTTTGTGGTACAGTCCTTTATCAGTTCAATAGACTACTTCTATTAATACTTCATATTCAACAATCAAAAACTAAATATTTTAAGTGGCAATTTACTTATAGGAAAACTCTACTTACAATATTTAAAAGTAATATAAACTATAATAATATTAGAATTAAAAACTTTGACAATTATCATTTATAATTTTGTTATTAACCTGCTATAAATAAGATAAACTGTACGTGGAGCATCTAAGTGCAGGTCAACACCTTGCAAAGGGGGAATTAGCCCCAAGGATAGTTCTTTGGAAGGGAAGACAGAGTGGTAATGGATTTGTAAGGAATTCTGAATGGAGCACAAAATTTTATAGGATCCAGTGACACAGAAAATTTTCTAATTTATTTCTGTATTTAGGCGAATATAGCTGTTAAAAATTAATTTTGGTTTTACTATTGCGTAATCCTGACAATTTTAAAGTATAAATTAACATTTTGGAAGATTGTTTAATGATAAAGTTTATATGATATAAATGTTAGTTTTCTATCTTAAATTACACTAGGGTGTATTGACTCCACTTCTGAATTTTTTATGTATTTATTTTTGTAATCCATGTGAGTATAATACATCAAGCTGTATTTTGTTAAAATCACACTATTGAGAAAGTTTATATATTATTTATTTATTTATTTAGCTTCACGCCATATCCCTTGCGGGGTAGCCAGAGACGACAGAGCGCCAAACGCTAGTTTATTAGTGTAATTTTGAATTGCTAAAGAGTTATTAACTATCATGATTTTTTAACATCTTTAGGCCATCTGCATAAATAAAAATCTTAGTAGAGAGAAAACAAATAACAATATGTCTGATAAAGTTTTTAAATAGCACGGGATCTAAATGTGATCCTTATGGAACTCCAGACGTGCGCGAGAATTATTAAATTCGATTATGACAACTGTAACCTGTATTATATGACTTGATAATCTAAAGAGTGCAGCTTATGTACTAATGTCGCATGACATATCTTGTCGAAGGCCTTGCTTAAATCTGTATAGATAACGTTCGCTTGGCAACCTGAGGCAACAGTCTCCAACAGAAATTCAGTGAAGGCAAACCAAAACTTGGTGATCGACGTCGAACAGAACTATGTTGAGGCTCAGTTAGTTACAGCAGATGATTTTGTATATGTGGCCAAATTGTGATTCAAATATTTTTAAAAAAGATTCTAAACTAGAAATTGGTCAGTAATCGTCTACTATATCCAATATACAAATATTAATATATAAATAGAGACTACCTTAGCTTTCTTGCAAAGAGAAGGAAAAGTGCCAGTTAATAAATTTATTGAGAATCATTGTAAGAGGCACTGCTAGCTAAGAAGCACATTTCGAAATAATCGTGAGAAGAATCGTGAGTTATGTTAGAAATATCTAATACTATACAGTTCAATTCCAATAATATTAGAAATTTTGGATTATTTTTAAATTCGAAGATATTTACAGAAAAAAAATCTGGAGTAAACATCTCGTATTTTTTTATTATCAAACGTTAACATTATGCCATCTGTCATCATAAGAGGATATGAGCTTGAACCTTCCCGTTTTGTTTTTATGTGACACCAAAAAACTGTGGAATATTTGGAATTTGTTTATTGAAATTAGTTTTTACTCTAGTTCATCCATTCCATTTTCATATGTATCAAATCGTATCAGACTTCTATTCTTTTTGTTTAGCGTTTTTTTTAAGTTTTAGTTTTTATAACATGGAGGAAACTTATGATTGTAGGGTTTCGTGAACGTGACCAATTTTTCTAAAGCATAAAAGGCCTCGACCATTTCGTCAACACTATCCAGGTCTCAAAGTCTAAAATGTATTCAAATCGAGTTCAGAAAGATAGTTAATAACCTCATTTCTAGAATTTAAGAAGTAGGCTCGAGATTTTTTTGTATTATAGGGTATTTTATGTTTCATTCAGGTCAAATATGTTATTTAGCGTTAGACATTAGCGTGTATAAATTTGGTATAATATAAAAATAATGTAGACGAGTCGTAATGTGATACATTAGAATAATTTATAAAAATTTTAATGGTATAATTTTTTATTACTTCAAAAGATGAGGATATCTTTTTAATGTGAATATTACAAAAATGGCGACTCTTTTATTAGCCATCTTATTTCTGAAATAAAGAAAAGTACTTAATACTAATACTAGAGATATCCATAGTTATCCGTGATGGATATATAGATAAATATTAATATGTATTTTAAGAATACCATAAGTTTGCTTAAACGAAATGTATTTTATGTCACCTTAATTCTTACAATATTATTACTTATAATTATATTTATTATTAGGCAGAAATAAACCCTCCTTTCATTTCTGTCAGTTGTTCCACGCGGCGACGTAGTTGACTGTTCTGAAATATTATATATATATTAAAAGAAATGTAGTTAAAAAATAACTTAACTTCAAATTATTAAATTCATGTACATAATAATAACGATACTTTGTTATCGTGTTAAATCACCTCTCTCAACAAGTAATCTTCTCTCTCGGCTGCTACTTTCAGCATCTCCTTGGACTTCTCGAGGAGCGAGTCCTTCTCGATAATGCTACGTTTGAGATTCGATATTTCTATACGAAAAGATTCAACCTGAATTAAACAAAACAAAATTTTAGATAAAAAAATATATGAGGTATTAATTTCATTTTTATTGAAATGGAAAATTAATATTACTCTAGTTACTTTGAGTAACAGAAAACAAACATGGCGCTGACGGACGAAGATTTAACAACATCCGATTATAAAGAAAAATATTAATGTAGAAACTAAATAATCCACTAAAATTAGTTTAGTAAAATGAGTAGCTCAACTAAGTACTCAGTTTTTTGGTATAAATGTTTATCTGATAATGATAATAAGTACCTTATCAGGCCCCGCGCGGCTGCTGGAGGGTCGCGACTCGTATCTACGGACACCTGTGTTTGAAGTTTTCTCAGCTTGGAGTTTACTTACCAGACCTAAATTAAAATACCACATTGTATAGTGTATTACACATTAGTTTACTTTTGATTAACAGTTCTTTAACGATAAACCTACCAGTAGTTTTAGTGTTAACTCTATCACAGTTACGTTATAGCTAATCAAACCGTTTTATATAATTAGTTGTATGACGAACTATTCTTTGTAAACTAGAAACATCAAAAATATAATAATATTTGAATAAATGTTTTTTAGTAATTATAAAAATATTGTAAAAATATGATATCTGAAATAGGGGTAATTTTTAATGTTAACAATTTTTTTATAACATTAAAAAATATGATGATAGACAAGAAAGAAGTAAGAAATAATAGAAAGACAAGATATATAAGTAGATATAATAAGTACCGCACCTCTGAGCGTCAGAACTGTTTGCTCCAAGTCGTTAACTTTCTGGTGTTGCGCTGAGGTTGGGACGTTGTCCAAAGTATTTATTTTCATTGTTAACTGTAAGTTCTCTTCTTTAAGCATGTCGCAATAACTAGAAAATAAAACATTAAAAATAACTAACTAATTTCTGTGTCTGATAATTGGTTAAGTTATGTGAGGTAAAAACTGTATAAGTTAGTCTAAATCATACTTCTTCCAGTAATCCACTTCGGGCTTTACATCAGTGTGCGTGAGAGGAGATCTGATCTGCGTCTCCAGCAGCGTGGACTCCAGCTTGAGAACTTGTCCCTTGAGAGATGTGATCTGTGCCAGCGCGCGCTCGTACTCGGACACTAGAGTGTCGTTGCCCTAACATTTAGATTATACCGGTTATGCTTGATGAATACATTTCAAAACATAATAATTGTAAAATATATTTTGATAATATGACATTCGATTTGTAACGGTATCGCATTAACCAATAATAATATTTTTATGAAATATATTATAAGTTATCCAGCTTCATCCATCCGACACCATCCAAATCTATCACAGGGCGTTACTGCCGGACCCGAGTTCCATTATTTCTTTCAATATACTTAAAGTATATTTATTATAACACGATCACGGGATAGTGATCGTAACACTATCACATAGAATGATAAATTAATCAATCATTGAATAAAATCCTAAATTATCAAACTCTCTCTCCTCTTCCCCCCACCTGTCCCGCTAGTTCCAGCGCCACGATCCGTCTCTGTTGCGCCTCGACGCGGGCGGCCAGCGCGCGACTGTACGCCGTCGGGGACTGCTCCTGCTGCGGCACCAACGCCTTCTCAGGGGTTTCGCACTCTTGCTTCTCTATTGATAAGTTTCTATCGTCTGTAATTTTATGTGTTTTCTCCGTATCAAGCAAATTAAGAACTTTTGTATTCATTTTGATATATGTCAATTCTAATAATGGAGATTAAAGTATGTCTTACGTTTTGCTTCACTCAGTCTAGCTAGCAGAACACGTTTTTCTTTTTCTAGTCTTACAACAGCGGACTTAGCCAAATTCAAACTTATCTCCAACTTATTAGCCTCTTGACATTTTTCTTCGTAGCGTGCTTGCCATCGCTCTGATGTTTGCTGTGCCCTATTAATAAGCAAAGGACTTTTGTAATGACATCCCATAACACTAGATATAAGTGATACAATCACGAAGAAGATTTCATAATAAGGCAACCGCATAGATTCGAGTCTATTACGACGGATAAACGACAAGTAGGAAATACTTTATATCGCAATATTTTATATAATGAGATTCATCCTCGTAGTAAAAACTACCTCGGGAAACTGGTTCGCTGGGTTTTCTCCAGCCATCGAGTATTAAAACAAACAAATGAATACAAACATATATAAAAAACGTACCTCGAGATGTGTTCTTCTGATAGACCTCAGCTTTGATTAGATTTTAAGTTAGGCAGAGAAAGGCAAAGACTTACCTCTTCATTTTGTCCCACAACGCTAGGGCTGCGGCCTGTTCCCGTGCGGTGCCACCCTGCTGGGTCCGCAGCGCGCGCGCCTCCACTGGGGGCACCTTGTTGGCACTAGTACTACTGTAAGATCACCGTGGGTTTGGATATATACATTATACATATAGAATTTTGCTATGAATTTGTCGTAGGTGCATTTGCATGAAAATAGATGATCGTGGATACATTTGTATTACTGCTAAAAGTAAAAAATTTAAGTAATACTTCTCAAAGCTCACTCCTACTACAAAGTCTATGGATTTAAGTTTGGACATACTTAAAACTAATAATTATTAACAAGAATTAGAAAAGTGGGAATTAGTTCTAGTTCTCGGCTATTTTAAATATAAGATGTCCGATGAACTCAAATCTCCCAAAGGTATAATGGGACAAGTTCATTTAAAGTAGACGTCAATAACAAATATTGATAAAAAAAGTTAAATCCCACAAAATCCACAATCCATATAAGGAATAGTGAAATGCTCTTTTAAAATTGTAATCTACTGCACTCCTTACATGCGATACACCTGATTCTTCAAGTTCTGTGAGTCCAGACGAGCGCGCCTCTCCCGCGCTGCCAGTATCTTCACCTGACGCCGGAGAGACGTGTTCTGTTTTAGCATCAATTGTTTCTCCCTCCGCAGACGTTCTATTTGTGGCTCTTGCCTGCGTATATATTTTATAATAATGATATATTTGTTTTTAACCACAGTTTTTTTGGCAAACGAAGACGCAAATTGTTCATAAGAAATTTTAAGATTCTATCACACTGTTTATTACGACTAGCCATTTAAGTACAATGTGAGTAAAATAAAATAATAAAGTCCATACCATATAGCAGTAGAACTGCTAGGGACCTTAACAATATCGTCTTCCATCTCTGTGAAATCAACAGTAGACTCGAATTTTAATTCAAGTCTATCAGAACCCTGAAGTGAGATTGTCTCACTCCCTTCATCCACTTCCACGATCGCAGACAGATCGAAACTAGGATCGTTTATGGTCAGCATTGTTTGCATGTTGAGTATCTGACTCTGAAATATGTCAACTATTTTAGTACGTATACAAATTAAAAATACCAAAGACTGTTAACCCCCCCACCTTCAAATTATTAATGACAGATCTCAACTTCTCAACAAGCGAGTCCTTTTCCGCAATCTGTCTTAAATGCAGCGTCTTCTGTTCCGTTAAACGATGTCGCAATTCCATATGTTCGCGTTGGGTTTCCTTCAGTTGCAAAAGCCAGTGCTGGTTCTCCGCTTTATATGACTCCATCTGTCGACGATTAAAAGTAGAAAATTCTTTATTTAGTTGTACTGAATGATACATAAATGTTTTGTGCTAAACCCAATTTCCACAAAGCAATGGCACAGTCAATAATAAGACTACATATACCCGATACTTCTTAACGACAAATAGTGCTCGTTGAAATATAATACTTAATATTCATTAACTTACAAAATATCGACAATATTGTGTCCGTTTAATAAATGTAGTCGTAAGTAACATTTATAATATAATAATGCTCACTTCATGATTATGTCTTTCCTTTAGCTGCATACTTAGTAGTTCCATCTTTGTTAGTCTCTCGGAAGCTAAAGTTTTCCAACGATCCAATTCACTTTGCTGATTTATTCTGAAAGTATTTCATGAGTCACTTAGTATATGTGAAAAAATAAACACAAAATCGCTTTAAATAAAAACTCACAAATCTGCTTGACTACTTTCAAAATCACTTTGAAGTTTAAAATTCTCAGTTTCTAATTCGCGTATTTTTAGATGATATTTACTGACTTCTTTTACGTCGGAGTTGGTTATATTAGTGCCTTCCCTGTAATTAATACATTGATAACAAGATTACATCAGAGAATTTAAGATTAAATTAGATAACGTGATCCTTATCTATGGACACGAAAATGATTGATTGCAGATGTAGTATTTATGATAAAATATGTGAAATACGTACTGATCTAACTGCATTTCTAAGTCTCTTACTTTCGTTTGTAATTCATTGACCGAATTTAAATACTCTTGTCTTTCTTTATCTAATAATTCCCTGTATTCTGTAACGAGTTTATCTTTATCAATCTCTATTCGCTTCAGCGTCTCCATAACTGACTGATTATCAGCATTTACTATCTCTTTCATTTTATTTATTTGTACCTTTTGAGCTAACTTGAGATCAGTGATTTCTTTTCTTAAAGATTGAATAGATGTTTGAAGATTTTTAATAATTTCATCTTTTTGGGTATTAACATTTGTTAAGATCTGATTGGCTTTGTCCAACTCAACATTTTTGTTATTAATAACAATAAAATCGTGTTCTCTTTGTTTTGATATATTGTCTATTTCCTCTATTATCTTATCTTTTCGAATTTCCTTTGTAATTAAATTATTTAACTTAGTTTTTAATTCATTTACAACTTCATCGTCGTCTGTTTGTGTAAATTTCACAATCTTTTTTGTGAAGCCAAATTGTGTAGACTGTGGAGTTTGCGTCTCCTGATGTGCGGCTATTTTAGGTTCCAAATTGGATTGCACACTTTTATTGGCAGTAGTATTTTTATCCAAAACCGCTTTAGGCGGCGATAATGTAAAAGTTCGGCTTTCTGAAATTTGTTTTAATATTAAAAGGAACAATATGAATTACTAAATATATAAATGAAATACTTACTTCTACTGCTACTGCTTATACTACTCAATTCATCTTCGGAATGAATATTTTCAACTTTTAGATCAATGCCATCGTGTTTCTGGGAATTATCATTTTTAGATGGAACCTCATAAACTTTAAAACCCTGATTGAGCAATATTAATGTTTTTTCGAGATCATCACATCGGTCTTTAAGAGTCTTATATGCTTCTTCGGCAGACAAAAGTTTTTTCTTATAATACTCTGCTTCTAGTTTTTGGGTTTTTTCCTGAAATGAAACAAAGTTATAGTTATTTTTGAGTTTTTATGTTAATAAAGTTATTAAATTAAATGAAACTGTCTTACTGTTACTAAAATTTTCAACTTATGGGGGCAGGTATCGTTATCCAAACATTCTGTGTTAGAACGTTCAAGTATGTTGTTGTAAACACTGTGTTTTGTCATTAAACTTGATTGCAAATCTTCTATATCGTTAAGCTTTTCATTAACCTCATTCGATTTACGTTGTACTTCTTCAAGTTTATTAATAAAACTTTCCACCGCAACCAGTGGCAAATTTCCTTGATACTGTTGTCTTAGCGTGCCCATTATTTCACACATGACCCTTAATATATCAAAAGTTTAATTAGCGAAATTGAATAATATTTTTGCGTAATTATATGGTAAGAATAAAGAAAAACGTAATATTACCTAAATTTATTGTCAAACCTTCTAGAGTAAATATCAAAAATATTTTGTCGACTCATCAATATGTCTTCTGTTTCAGCTCTGAGTTGTTTTTCCTTGTTCAAGGATATTTTAAGTGTTTCAATTTTATCATAACTTTCTGTTACTTGTAGTTGCGCCACCAAAACCTCTCCGCTAAGCCTATTTGGGAGGAAACGAATCCTTATTAAAAACTTTATGCGAAAAAAAAACAAAAAATTACATTTTCACATACACATACCTTGCTATTATCGCTTTATTATCTCCAAGAGACTGTAAATCTAGGATTTGGTGTCTTAACATATTCAACTCTATATCATTAGCTAGTTCTCTTTGTTGATATGTTTGCAGCTAAAATTATTATAACAGATCATTATAATTACAACAATACAATAATATATTATTACACTTTATATTACCTGTAAATATGTTTTGTCCAACATAATTTTTGTGTCTTCGTATTGTTCTTTAATCGCCACATTTTTTTCATTACTTTTTTGAAGTTCATTTTTGTAGAAATTATCTTCTTCATAAGTGAATCTTAGGGTCTTATCCCTTAAAGAGGTAACGCAATATTTTTAACATTTTAACAATATATAGTAAGTTATTTGTATAACAATCAAAGCTTACGTTAATTGCGATTGAGCAAGTTGCAAATTTGAAATTGTGTTTTCCAACTTTTCAATTTCTTTATTTTTATCCGTTAGTTCAAGACATATTTTTCGTAATTGCTGTTGGAGTACAGATTGTTCAACTTCTAGAATTTTATCAGAATGTCCTTTTTGACAAGGTTCTGAAAATGTATTTAGATAATATATATAATAGATATTAGGATTATTATTTAGAGTGACCAAAACATTATTAACTAATTTTTACGAAAATGTAGTGAAACATTTCAGCGTCATGAAAAAACAGACATACACTCTTATAACCATATCATACATTATACAAAATGGATAGCAGAAACATTGAACCAACCTTGGTGCAAGCGATCTAAAATATCTATCTTAATTTCATTCAAGCGCTTGATCAAATCCTCGGATTCAATATGTCTTTTTCCATTAACTTCCAACATGTTTCTATATTTAATGATGTACTTGTTAAGATCTTCACTTTGTTTGTAAAACATCTCCAATGGAATGCATTTACGTAATTGATCTGACAGAGTTAAGACGGTAACAAGTAATTTCTGAATTTTTCTTTCATATTCCGAATTCTCGGTCATTCTTTCTCTCTTAGTTTCAAGGTATTCGTTTTTAATATTTTCTTTCTCAGTTCGTATTTGTTTGTATAGATCTTCTAAGAAACTGTATTTTCTATCTATATTGGAAGTAGGTATAGTCAGTAACCCCGGTGATAGATTGCTGTCATCATCGTGATCTTCAATTTGAGATTTTAAATTTGAAATCTCCGCCTTGTACTGTTCCTCTTGAATGGTCCATTTATTGAAGTCATCGGAAGCATTTATTGCTAAGGAAGTGAATTTTTCGAATAAGATACTAAATTTTTCTTGGAAATACTGAAGGGCTTGTTTAAAATCATTTTCAAAGATTCTATTTCCTGTATTAACTATTTCTGTAACTTGGTTTTTATCATTTATATCTATTTTGTTGTAATCATCACTCGTCATCCAAGACCCGAACTTGTTTAATTCTACTGCAGATGTAGGTTCAACTTTTTGTTTCTCAACATTTTCCTGTAGTTTCTTTTCGAGAGCCGAAGTTTTTTGTTTTTCTAAAGCCAACTTATTTAAAATATCAAAAGTTTCATGCCTAAAAAGTTTTAATAAAAAAAATAATATGAAGTTCAATTCTTATTTACTGAAAATCAAAATCTTACCTCGATTCATTCAAAGCACTTAGAAGAGCATCTTTTCCCCCTAACGCAGCTTTTAACTCCATAACAGTCTTCATATGAGGAGAAAACCAACCTGCCGCTTTTCTTGCCTCCATAGAGTTTAGTAATTTTTCCAGACTTGGACACTCTAGTAAAAGAACGCCTGCAGTTGTCCCTGATGTGATAATAACGATCGAATTATAAATATATATATATAAATGTTTAAAAAATCTTTTACAGCCATTCTGATTTTCATTTAAAAAATTAGGAAGAAATAAAAAATACTTCCTGTGAATTGAATTTACTTACTATTTTCCTTTAAAAAGTTAAAGACTTCTGTAAGACCATTCCGTAATCCTTCATTTTCCTCGAGTAGTGTTTTAATATTCAAATCTGTCTGATCTGTATCCAATGTATCGTTTGAACTAAAACAACAGTTTTGTTAAATAAAATATTATTTAATTTATTTTCTAAATTAATAGTATATATATACAATGTGTACCTTATCTTATCTTTACATACTCCAGTTTTATCAACTGTATGTGTTTTTGTTGTATTTTTATATTTTAGAATTTTTGCCTTTTTATCTCGATTATCTAATTCCACTGTAATTAATCTATTTTCACATTCTTGCAGTTTTCTTATTAGTTCTACATTGGCATTTTCCAAATCCCGATATTTTTTCAAAATTCCCTGGCTATTAATTTTTTCATTTACTGGTAAATTTAGTTTTTCTCTATAATTGACATTAAAATTATTATTATTCAATTTAAAAGGATTTCTGAGTATAATGAAAGTATAATGAAAATTTATTATATAATATCGTATAGATTATAATTTGAGGTCTTTTTTTACCTCATAGCTTCATTTTCGAGTTGCAGTTCGTTGATAATTTCATTTAAATTATTAACTTCATGCACTAACGATTTGATTCCTTCATCTTTTATTCTTAAGTGTTTTTTTTTATTTTTTATACTTTCGATTAGAGCGTTGATGCCTTCATCTGATCTCAATAGTTGAAGCTGAGCTGCTATTTCTGTGATCTGTGAAGTTGATTGTATTGACTGTACTTACTTTGTTTTTAAAGATTATTAATTTGCTCACCTCTTTCTCTCGGTCCATTAACATTTCTTCACTTCCTTGTAATGCGATAGTTAACTGTTTTATTTTTCTTCTAAGTTTATTCATGATATGTCTCTCTTTGCCATCATCGCTCTCGTTCTTTTGCTCAGAAACAGAATGTTCTGGAATATCTTCAATTATTGCTTTAAGTTTTTTATTTTCATCTTTTAAAGATTGTATAACTTTAGCTGATTGTAACATTTGTTCAGAGGCTTCTGTTAGTTTTTCCTGTAGTTCAATATTTCTACTTTCTTCTTGTTTCTTATTTTTTTTCTAAAGTATTTAGTTTTGACATTATAATTTAAATTTAAAATAAACATCTATTTTAATGTTACTATTACTTACATTCGGAGATCCAACAGTTATAGATAACTGCTGTATTTCTTTTTTTAATTGAGTATTTTCGTCAATATAACGCGCAATTTCGCTTTTCTGTGTTTTTAACAGATTCTGTAATAAAATGACTTATTTTAATGTTTTTAATTACTGACTCCCGACTCATTAATATTATTTCACCTTAAAATGTTGCATTTTCATTTTTATATCCTCCTCTGATTGCTCCGTTTTATGATGTTTGGTGTTGACTTCCTTTTGTAAGGTTTCTATTTCTACAAGCATGTTAGCTCTTTCTTGTTCCGCTTTTCCAAGAAAATCTGGGAAGGAATAGATCAATAGTATTATAGAGTTTTGTAAAAATAAAATGTTTTAATAAATACCTTTAACATTTGTATTTTCTTTGTTAATAGTAAACAATTGTTCTGTTAAATTCTCAATCAATAGCGTTGACTCTTTCAATTTATTTTTAAATATCATCAGTTTTTCCTTCAAAGTCGCGTTCTCTTCTTCCAGCAACTAAAATAAGTTAATATTAAAAATAGTATTTTATATGAATTTAAAAATAACTGTTTATTTATACTTTAACATCGCTAAGTAGTTTCCGTATGTGTCTATTTTTCTTGGTAACTTCATTTTCCAATGTCGCGATGGCATTCATCTCAGACAGTGTGCCGCGACTCGACGCGCTGTCCTGATCCATACTTTTATCCTTAGATTTATCGATTTTAGATTTACGTCCCTCCAACTCAGCTATATCTGCGTATAATTGTTCCAGGATATCTTTGTTAGCTTTGATTACTTCTTCTTGATGTTCAATCGTCTCTAAAACGCTGTCCGAACTCATTGCTGGTGTTTCTAAGGAAAGGTGTTAATTTTTTTTTATTTTAATATTGATAATTATAAGTTTATTAACTAAGGTATTGTTCACTAAAACATACCGGTTATTGTACTTCTTTCTTTTGTTTTAATTTTCCTTTTAGTTTTATCTAACTTCTCCATCGCACTATTTACCTTTCAACAAAAGTTTTAAATAATAAAAATATGACATTATATATTTTTTGAAAGAATAATTGAAACTTAGTCAGTTGTATACAGAACACTATAAAGTGTAATAAAAAAAATGTTCACTTCTTTGTTCATGTATCACGAAAAATACTATGCGATTAAAACAACTAATATTGTTTAAGATTATAGCCTCGGTCCAAACACAAGAATTGGTTTGGGCTATAAATAAAATATAATGAAAACTGTATGGATGTGTATGCATTTAGTGATGATAGACCGACTTATACGAAATAGAGAAAGGACAGACGAAGTCACTGGCAATTATTTAATATATATCTAAAATATATATTGTTTTTAAAGTAGTTTAGAAGTTTTGCTTATGTTAACTAGAGTTAACAGTGTTATGACACTTACTTGCTCGTTCTTATATTTTAGAATATCTTGAGCCAGTTTAAAAAGTATTTTCAAGTCGGTGAAATTCAGTTCAATATCATCCACCTCCATCCAGGACAGACTCTCACAGAGCTTCTCTTTTTCGCTGTGTTTTAATTCTTTTTGAGAGAATCTCAGTATCTCTCGCCAATCCATGTCCATGGTTGAAATTTACTCAACTTGTTTACTATATTTAATTCCTTAATGTTCATAAAATTGTATCCCTTGATCACGTGATGACGCGTTTGTAATATATTTTGTTTACATAGCCGTTGCCTAGCAACAGTGTTGCCTGCCAAATTTGTAAGGCAAGCTTCCAGCACGGCGTGCATTCATCGCAGTTACCTTTAAAACCAACATTAATTTTGTGTTTTGTCTGAATGTGATATAAAAATATAAATTATAATATATATCGTGCTTTAATTACCCTAAAACATACTAATTTATATTTTATTAAACCATGAACTGCCTGGTTTTGACTTTTTGGCTGACTGTGACGTCACAATTGTCATTTATATTGGTTTCAACATATTTTGGGTATGGCGTCTATACTATCTTCAAAGGAACATTAAAATCATTTAATTTTTTTTTTTGAAGTTCTTAATTTTCTCAGAACTTTTTACAATAATCAATTCAACTATCATCGGTGCATTTCTAGAACATATTTCA
This sequence comes from Melinaea menophilus ssp. n. AW-2005, assembly GCA_918358695.1. Lineage (NCBI taxonomy): Eukaryota > Metazoa > Arthropoda > Insecta > Lepidoptera > Nymphalidae > Melinaea > Melinaea menophilus. The sequence goes on along the minus strand of OU911040.1, from coordinate 3,398,139 downwards.
AAGGCGGCTTTAGTAGGTTCTTACGATATTTGGTTAGGTAGGGAGAGGAGCGTGAACAGTGAAGGTGAGCGAGTATGCGCATAGTAAAAGGGCCCCTTAAACCTACATCTGGGTCGCAAGTCCCGATTCCCCGGCATTGTTTGCGCTCCTCTTCTTGCAACGCGATAGGCCCGGTATGCTAAGAAGCTTCGTCTCTCGCTGTAGTTTTCTTCCTTTTCTTTTCAAGTATGTATTATATAAGTTACCAAGTAATTAGATAACGTTTACAGCAGCTGATCAAAATATTTCTCATAAACATTACAGAACCAATTCAGTTTACAAATCACACGACTATATTTGATATTTACGATGTCTCATAGTGCGGTGAAAAATAAGGGAACTTTGGCTCGAAATATTACAAAGACTGTGTTAGAGAGAAACTTGTATTAATAATAATTTAATAGGTTTATTTAAGGTCTTATAAGAACAGTTTCTGAACAAATATTTATAGATTTTACGGTCTTGACAGTTCCGTTGCTAGTCTTATTATTGTTTAAGGACAAATAATTTTCTCCCAAGGACATTATACTTTATTCTGAAATATATTAATAAAACACAGCATTTAATAGAAAGTTTATTTTAGATGACATTGATCAATAGCGGTTAATACATTGCGTCAGTGACAAATAAAATAATGTGCTATAAAAATAAATTAACAAAACTACAACACTTAAAAACGGAAGCAAATGTAGGGCGAGAAGTCACTTTGGTATCAAACCAGACGACCGGACAGCCAACACCATCAAATATATATATATATATAATATTTATTTATTTTATTAAGCATACAAAAGTATTGTCAACGTCACACTCGCCCTATTTACATGAGTATTTTATTTGTACATTCGGTAACTGCATTGTTGGATTTATGACTCAGTGCTGCCATTACAAAGTGTCAAAACTTTGTTTTATAAATTTCAATAGTTTCAAATTCAAGTTAACTTTTGGGATTTATGGCACAGTGCTGCCATCACGAAATATCGAACTTTTTTTTAAATTTCAATATAATTCCAAATTTAAAGCAACTGTTTTGTTAGATTTATGGCTCAGTGCTGCCATTACAAAACATCGAAACTTTGTTCATTTTAATTTCAACAGAGTTCCAAATTCAAAGTTTGACTTTTGTTTTTTCTTTAGTATGGAGTTTTTAGTTTAGTGAAGAGGAATTGTGATATTTTTTTTTTTAGTTTTATTAGAAGTTAGTTTAAAATCAAATGAACACGCGTTTGGCTTCGTTCTTTCAAAATCACTTTCAAAAGACGAGCGTCCGTCCCCGGCGTCCCCGGCGTCTCCGGCGTCTACGTTTAATAAATAACTATATCTAACGAACCACTTTACATGTTTTAAGTTTATACAATTATTATACAACACCATTATAATATTCTTTGGGCGCTCTAAACAACTTTGGGACGATTTTTATTCAGTACATATATTTTTTTCATTAAAACGATACGAGTACAAACATAGCGGGATTAAAGTTGACAAAATATATATATATATAAAAAAAAAAAGAAAAAAATATATGCACCAATAATTTGTTAGTTTTACAAAAGGATATAAAAGTCATGGTTTACATTTTGGTAACATAAATATTTTTAGTACAATTCAAAGGATTACGATCGACCGATTAGATTACTGTCGTAGTAACGGAGGCACGGCCGAGTAGTGCCGTCTCCCTCTAGTCGCGGTCGCTGCGTGTGTTAGAGCGAGAAGGAGGTACGTCAGCGCGTGCGTCTCGTGCAGAGCGCGGCTCGTCTCAGTCGCCGCAGTAGCGTCTGGCGCTATCAAATACGCTCCACGTAGTTACCTGACACACACACAGACATTACTATAATAATTATATATATTATAAGTTTAGGAGATATTTACTTTTATAGAATTAATCTAGAAATATTTTAGTTCAAAACTTGATTAAGTAAACTTTTAAAACGCAATGCAGGAGTTTTTTTTAGGGTAAGACTTTTCTTAGTGTAGGAATTTTAAATACTACGAGATACCATTGATTTCATCCACAATTGTACGAGGGACACTTAAGATCACAATATCTGAGCTATAAGACCTTCATGAGGAGGATGAGGGACTGGTTTTACGAGGTCCTTCCTCCGTCAGACCAGTTCACACCACTCACCGGGGAAGGTCCCGAACCGTCCGCTCCGCTGGCTCGAACCCACGTACCATCCGTCGTCGCACTTCTCCAGCACGTACACCGTGTCTCCCTCCATCAGCTCCAGCTCGTCGGGGTTCTGCGGGCGGTACTTGTACATGGCGCGGTACCTGCAACAGATATGGACTGATAATGTAATCAATTCACGTTTGTAAAATAGTAATCACAATAAAAAAAACAGCTGAATTTGTTGGGTGGGTTTCAGAGCACCTTCGAAGAAAGGCTTACAGATATACGGGTTTAATTTGATAAGTATGTTATCATAGTCCTGACACTCCCATTGGATACACGAGTGGTGAGTATTTATACCAAATGGAATAGATAAATAAATCAAAATCAGAATTTCAGTCAGTAAGTAATCAAGGTCAGTCAGTCAGTCAGTCAGTATGTACTCACGGAACGGCCTCCGCGTTGGTGTCCACGTACAGCGGCTCCGTGTTGTTGAGGTCCGACGTGGTGCGTGTCCGTCGTCCGGAACCTGGACACATACGGGATATCTATCTTGTATTGCTGTTATACAACTTATATGACATTGTTAAGGTACCATGTTATAAACTCTATAAATTAAAGAATTATTGTTTTTTAACTTAACTTATTTTACTATCTTTCCTAGAAAATAGTTTAAGATCATGTTATCATTATTCTTCTTATACTTTAAAGCTATAGAATATCCTATAGATACATACCGTGCGTGGGTAGCGGCTCAGTGGCGGGGGGTGCGTTGGAGAGCGCGGGGCTGTTGTGTTGGGGGGTGTAGCGGTGCGCGGGGGGAGCCAGCGTCACCGGAGGGGCTACGGGCCTCGCTGCGGGAGGGTCTGGAGGAAATGATCGATAACGAATAAGCATGAAGTTAATTCTACTTTCATCGGAGTAGGTTTATTTATTACCTTGTCTGTTTTGGCTGGGTTCCTGCAGGACTGTGACGTAGGTGTCAGGGAAGATGCCCGTTTTATTCCCGGTTCTTCCTTCCCACCAATTGTGATCGATGCGTCTCGTCAACACCACCACTTCGCCCTTCTTCAGCGGGAGCTCGAGATTCGTTTGAGCCGTGAAGTCAAACTTCGCTCTAGCTCGACCCTCGACTATCGACGTTTTCTTCAACGTCTGAACACTGTCGCCTTTCATTAACTGAAAAAACCAAGATACATTAAGCCTTCAACCCATAATAATATATGAAGTAGTAATAAAATTACTTACTTCAACATAATTATAAGGGAATAATCCAACTTTCCCGTGAACTTCCCCCTCGTACCAGTTGGAGTCTATCTGCCGTCTCACGTTTATAACATCACCTTTCCTAAAACTAAGCTCCCTCGTCGTCTGTCCGTTGAATGTATACAATGCTTTTGCGACGACTCTCTCCGCCTCGTCGTATCTATTCAGGGGTACGATAGCCTTCTGGGACGGCATAAAATTGTCCTGATGACGTCTATTTTGCATGTCCTGGAGCTCCTGGAACACATTTCTCTCGATTAACACCAATTAATATTATATACAAATTATAGCAAATCTATTTATATAGCAAACTCCAAGATCAATACGCGATTGGTATTGATCAAATGAATAGTTAGCGACATAACACTATCAGATCAATACTTCAATCACACTTATTTAGCATTTATTTTAGATTTAGCAAAAATTTTATTCAACAATGAAATTGGAAAAAAAATTTTTAATGAAGAATAGCATGATTGAAAATGACACTCATGTTTTTTAAATCACCTTAATAGAAGCATCGAATGCCTCTACGTCGAGGGGACTTATGGAGTTCTCCTGGAAGTGATATATATACATATATATACATATATTTGTTAAGACGTTGTTACTATCCAATCTATCGGACGCTAGGTGAGTTAGCACGCTAACAACGCATAGTGAAGAGTATTTAGTGGTATTGCCACCTCCTTTGTTATTTGATTTTAGCATTTTATATTATATAATTTATATACTATGATATAATTAATTTTAATATCGTGGATATCGGAATCTTATTAAGTAACTTGTGTATAATATTATTGATATGTGAATATTTAAATATCAAGGAAGTTATATAACTTCCTCATATATATATATATATATATATATATATATATATATATATATATATATATATATATATATATATATATATATATAGTCTCGCCTCACGATGTCCGTTTGTACTTTGAAAACTCTAAATCCATTTTGATGAAATTTTGTACACATCTATTGTTTAACAACTTAAAAGATAGGATAGTTTTTATTATCATTAATATTATTTTTTTATATAATTTCTATAATAAAATATTAAATAATATAAATTAAAAAAAAATGTAAAATACTTTATAAAGTAACAGACGAAGTCGCCGGCACAGCTAATATTATAAATTAAATATATTAACTATAGTATCGGAATTTTATACATATTCTTATAGAATATAAAAAAAACACATAAATCTGTATATGTAAAAGTTATTTTTGGAAAACAATAAAATACTTAAATTATTCAAAACTGACAAACAACTCAATTAATAAGAAATCAATTTCAAAGATTGACCTCGAATTAAGCAAATTAATTACGATTACGTAAAATACAAAAAAAAATACATTTAATAAATATAATTATATATATATATATATAAAACTTTCTAAGTTTATCGTATTAATGTAAACGCTTTCACCATATCATTATATAATTAACGATAAATGAGATAATGATAATGATAATGATATCATTATCGATATATCATTGAGTAATACAGATAATGAAACCAAAACCTCTAATGAAAGTGAATCCGTAGCGGTATTTTTTATATTTTAATTTATAATAAATTAAATTATAATTTATATTAAATTTGATTTCAACAGATTATAATAATGCAATTATTTTAATTTAATCGATTCGTCTGAATTAGTTTTCTTTTTATTTTAACGTTGAAATCAATTATCCGTATCAAGAAATTACCTGTAAAATATCGTTTCAAATTATTTACTGACATTTCGAAATATAAATATATATATATATACATATATATATTTCTTTTCACTAGACGCATATAAGGGATAAACATAAAAAAAATCTCTGTCTGTTTGCTCCGAGTAATCTCTGAAACGGCTGGACCGAATTTAATAAAACTTTCACTGGCGGACAGCTGATATTATAAGGAGTAACTTAGACTAATTTTATTTAAAAAAAATTCCGAACGGAGCAATGGACACAGCTAGTTTGACTAATAAAAAAATATAATAATAATAAAACGTAAAACAATACCAAATATATATATATATATTTTATAATTTCGAAATGTCAGTATTTATATATATATATATATATATATATATATATATATATATATATATATATATATATATATACTGACACAAAAGTGTAAATGACACCTCACCTTGACGAGTAGATCGGAGATACGCATCGTGTAGATTCGAACATACAATACAATACAATACAATACACCACGTGATATCGCTACAATGCCCGCGAGCGCACTGGAGATACGCGGAGATGGACGGAGCGGTGACGTGAGCGGTAACAGACCGACTGTGATACAACCGCTTTCCATATATATTATCATAATAAACAGTTATTATTTATACCTTATCTTATATTGTAATGATATTTGATAAAAGTGTTTAAATTTTAACGGTTTACCATTGTGGCCGTAAATACTGTTATAATTAAAAATAAATATAATACTATTTTTGAATTTGGAATTTATCTGTCATTTTTATACTATTTTTTGAATTTGGAACTGGCACATATACGATTGTTTTTTCTTATTCGCGCCAACATATTGTAAAATATTAAAATAGTGAAGCGAGAAAGAGAACCGAATCGCTGTGATTGCATTACATAGAGTAGGTATGGTATATGGATGGGGGTGAAGTAAATAAATGCACAACACTAGCGTGCAGACCTCTCCATTTAATCGGTTGACGTTGAGTGACGAAATAAACGACTCCCGACATCACACCAACACGATACCATTATGAAATGCAGCGTTTAAAATATGTAAATTTGTTACAAAATAAAAAAAACCGATTGAGTTTGTTGTGTGGTTCCCCTCAGAGCAGGGCGCGTTTGGAACACTCGTGGACTTTAATGGAGAGTGTCTTTACAGAAGGGCTTATTTCGATACGTATGGTAAGGTATTAGTCTTGACACGCCCATTTGATACTGCCCCCAGTGGTCACTGATATTGATACAAGGGGGAAAATAAATAAATAGAATTTTCTTATAATTAAAGAAAGTTACGCTTTGTTTTACTTATACTAATCAATACTTGACCAAACTACCTCTGAAATACCCTACTTTTATATTAAACAAAAAAAATTACTTGACATCACAACTGCACACTTACACCACTGTTCTATATCACATGTACACCCTCCACCATAGTCGGTATAACATACCTGTAGATATTTGTTCCTGCGCTGCTCCCTGTACAGCCTCTTCATGTGGTCGGCCTGCTGCAGCGCCAGCTCGCGCTCCGGCACCAGGGGGAGGGGGTCGTGACGCACCGGGCACCGGTAGTGGATGTTCACATCGCTCTCAACGTACCGACGGCTCGGTGACTCTGTACAAATATTATATATATATACATCGGACCATATACGATTATTTTGGATCCATTTGGGGTTTAAACTAGGGGTGCCAACAGACCCTAAATATCAACTCACTGCGCTCGCGAAATCTCGGGTGCCGTTTGAATATTGAGCGAAGCGAGCACAGTGTAATGACTCATCGTTTCCCGTTGATTTCAATGGGATATCAATTTTTTGATTATTCATCAACGACATGACATTTTTATTTATTTTTATAACTTTCACCTAATGGTTCTCTTTGATTGCAAAATTTCATAATTTTCCGTAAAGTAGTTTTCGAGCCTATTCGTGACAAAGAATGTGAAAAGTCTCCAGTACAGCGCTCCGCTCGCTTCTCTCAATTATAATAAAAATATTACAACCAACTTATAATATATACGCAAAAAATAAAACCCAATCTCCAAAGACTAAGTTAGAGATTCATTGCACTTAAACGCGATCATTTCGTCACAAATCTTAATAGTAAAATAATAAAAAAAAAAAAAAACGCCAAACAAGAAATTTTATAGAAAAAAGTGAAAGCGAGAGAGGTGTGACGTAAAAGTTATAATAACTTGTAGTTCGGGTGTTTGTTGTCTGTGTGTGTGTTACGTAACCATACATATATATTAAATTACTACTAATATGACACACATATTAAAAATATATTAATACTATCTTATTATGATATATTTTTATTAAAAAATATTATATATATATACATGTTTGAGTGTGTATGTTTTTTTTACTATATCACACAAAAACTACTGAACAGATTTCGATGAAACTTCACCATAATGTAGGTTATACAGAACAACATATACGAACACACCAATGTAGGATTCGGGAACGAGAACGCGGGTAAAAGCTAGTTAAAAACAGCCATGTCTTCATTAACCCGATGGAGAAATCTCAAAATTACACGTAATAAAAACGTCAGAATCATTTAATTACATGTAATATGTCGTAATACGGACACACATCGGGAGCGGAGGAACGCACACCGCCAATAATACCCGTCATTATGTGGACGGATGTGATGGTCGTTATGTGATGAAAGGCTGGCTGCTGGATGGCCGGTGTCCCGTTTACTGGGATCAATCAACCAATCAATCAATAAATAGAAATTATAAAATTGATAAGTGAAAATTTAAATTCCATTTTCTACCAGACGTTTAGATAGTTATTTTATATTAAAAACGTATCAAAAGAAATTATAAAATAATAAAGTAAAACTGTAATTTTCATTTTCGACCAAACATACATTCATTTTGCACGAACAATCAAACAATAGAAATTATAAAATTTGAAAAGTGAAAATTTATTTTCCAATAAATCAAACATTGGAAAACGTTAAAAAAGAAAGCCCTTTTGCGGTCACAAATAGCCGGTGACTTTCACTTCAATGTACATTCAGGGCACGTGCCCGCGCGGTGTAAACACGCCTTACCGCCTCTCCCGCCTTTACACGCCACAATACTGACCTAATACGTCATTATATACAACCTATTATACCCGACTTTACCTGTGAATTTATAAATATTATATAATGTGTTACTAAGTACAGTTTACGATATCATCTATTGCGATTAAGGGACATTCATTCTTTCATTTATATATATACTAGCTTATTCCCTCCCGCTTGGCTGGGCACACTATTAATTTGAATGTGACTTAGGTTGCTATGGTAACCGTTGTCATCATAACCGTTGCTATGGTAACCGCGTTAAGTGTATAGCTCCTATAGGTTTAAAACTTGACGAAACGTTAAAAAGTTGAAATCCGTTGGGATATGAATTCCGTAAAATCCGTTCTTAGTTTACGTCTACGTCACAAAAGAAATAACTATGTAAAATTTTAAGTTAATCGGACAGATAGTTAAGGAGAATTCATGATGAGTCAGTGAGTGTTAATCGCTAGTAAGTGTATATATATATATATATATATATACACAAGTGCATATCGCTCCAGTGGTTTGAGAACAAAAATGAGAACAAAAATGAGAACATGATATGTGTATAACAGAACTATAATGACATAAATGTTTAGAAACTCGCTCCTCGTACTACGGGTTATTACGACTTCTCATTCATATATTTCGACTCTACATAATTCTGTACGTTTTAACACTAAACCTACCAAGTACCGGCCAAATTGACCGTTCTTAAACTTTTGTAAAACTTACACATTTTTAAACGTTATAATATCGTTATCAAACTACATGACAATTCTTAGAATATGCATATAATATTGTCTTCACTCTTTACTTTTAGTTATTTCCATTATTACCTGCGTTATATAATAAAATAACTTTTAATTACCGGTCACTTTGACGGCGTGCGGTGGGAACAGGTATACAAGAATTGTCGGTAGGTTTAGTTTTAAACAAACAAACTTTAACACCAAAATATTATATAATTATCATAATTAGTTAATTCAATTTAACCAACAAGTAATATTACCACACGAGCCGTAATACAATCGTGATAATTTGTGAAACGAAACACAAGAAGCCGGTATACAATTACAGCACTTCTCTTTATATTTCGTAATCAGTCATACAATCCGTTGCTGTAATAATTCAATTAATTTAATATAAATAATTATGAAATTAAATTTAATGTTTAAAAATATATATATATATATATATATATATATATATATATATATTAGTATTATAAACAGACAAACCCTGGTTTGTTATTTTCTTGATTTGTTTTAATATTCCCATATTCAGAGTCACTATTTATCACAAATAAATCACTACACGGATAGATCCGTCCGTCCGTCCGTCCGTCGCGGTGTCTCTGACGTCTACTACTACGAGACTAAGCACTTCATTCGGCGCTCCCTCCAAACTTTTACTTGTGTATTTACAATATTATTGTATCTACGGGGGGATATTATTCATATTTTTTACATAATATATATAAATATATGATTATGTCGCTTCTATACCTAACATTACTAAGTACTAGTTGTGCCCACGGTTTCGTTTGCGTAAATGTTTTTTTTTTTAGCGCTTTTAAGTTCTGTTCAAATCGGTCCACCCGTTACAGATATAAGCCGGGCCGGACAGACAGACAGACAAATAAATAAATAAATTATGTATGTACTTTCATCTGCATTTAGTGAAAAGCCGTTAACGGACACTTCAGTTTTATTTATATGTATTTATATGTATATATGATTTAGTATATATATATACTCACTATATGGCAAAGGAGCGTATACATCCGGATATATATCTGTCCTATTCACCCACTCGGACGGGTCGTGGATGGTGTGCCGACTGTCTTTAGACGTGTCATTGTTTTTAGACCTTAGGGTCACTTGGAGGTCATTTGGATCAGATAGATCATTCCTTATCGAATATCGTTTTGAAGGCACAGGTGGTGCGTTATCGATTTTAATATTTATATCATCTTCAGATTTTGTTGTAGCACTCTTTGTTGCACTCTCTAGGAGTTTATTGAATTTATAATCATCCGTTAATATTGTGGGATCGTTTTCATTAACGGTATCGAATGCGGGACCGGACGCGAGTTGAGTGTTAACGACTTCACTTTTAACACTCTCGGAGTCACTTTTGTTTATAGTGACCGAGTCGTTCGGACTCGTTTCTTTGGATACGTAATCACTGTCGTTTTCGTTATCAAAATCATCGCTATCGTCGTAAAATATATTCTTTTTGACATATTCGTTCAACGCTTTGAGTGATCTCGACATTGAACCGGAGTGAAGATCGAGAATTTTAATCTCATCATTGTAATAATCGTACATATAGTTAACGGGTGCACTTTGACGTTTTTTATTCATTTTAATATACACAACTTATCATAGTTACACTGAACACTTAACTGGCGACGAACTAGATAAGGATGATAAGGTTATCAATGATATGGTATATTGTTTTTGATACCAATGATACCATTACGGACCACGGTGAGTAAGATACTATTTGCGATGTTATAAAATAATCCGGCTGCTTCGACTTGGTACTGGGTGACGTAAAACTTGACGACCTTTAGATATACAAAAACTATTTCCGTATTACGTTTCTTTGCGGTATATATACAAATATATATCAATGAGAATTGATTATTTTTTTATATTTTTGGTAATATTTGCTATAATTATCGCATGCCATCTCTTGTAACACTTTTATATCGACAATACTAAACTATGTACTATAATATAAAAATATATTTCTAATTATATTTTTAAAGTAACATATAACATTATTTATACGTCAAAATTTAATTACTTATATAAATACAATAAATAAAAATAAACTCGTAACGCCTAAATTTAGTCTTCAAAATGTTAACAAATCCTTCATGGACTTGTATATAATAAAGTTCAACAAGATATCTTAGAACTTCCTTTTATTAGTTTAAAATCTAAAACCAAAAAATGTATTATTAAATAAATCTTGTTATAGCGTTCGAGAGTTTTTAGATCGAAATTTAACTTTGTTGTTGTTGTAGGTTGACTCATTTGCAGGGTTGATATAATAATATACATCAAACATTGTTAAATTTCTTTTAAAAAGAGCAACTGTTGAGTTTCTCGCCGGCTCTTATCAACAGAGCAGCATTCCGGTGGTAGCTTACTCTGACTACACTGACCTTTATTTGATACAAAAGTGCGTGAAATTTTGGAAAAGAAAAAGATATTTTGAATTTGAATTAAATTAGTGTTGGTAATAATCATTTATATGATATACTTGCCTGAGTCTGAGAAGCTACCGCGTGAAGACCGCCGAGGAGGCTCCGGGGCTGAGGTCTCTACCAGGTATAAAACAAACGGTGAACTAAATAAACTAAATTATATAAAAGATCCATTGAAAGCTATTATTTAACTAGTTGTATATTTTACATGAAGACTTTCAATCAACCTTTAGGACTTTCTAATTGCTAAACTCCAAGACTAAACAGTATTGATAATTATCAAATATTAACCTTGAAATGTGACCGTGTGCCGCGATGGTGTAACGTAGGGCGCGAGACGGTAGGGCTCCGTCGGCCGGGGCGGAGTCCGAGGCGGCTCATAGCGGCTGGCCGGCTGGTGGGCCAAGGGATTGAAGGCTTGTTTCGCTAACGAATCGCTTTTAAGGATAGAATTTAAATTTACTGGTTCCTTAGATTTTTTACTTGACGTCCGACCGCGTAATGTATTTGAATCTTGTATATTTTTTTTATTATCTTCCGGTTTGGGGTATCGGTGCGCGATCCACGGTCCCGATAGGTAGGAAGTTATGTTGTCAAGGTCGCAGACATCGGGCGCTGATGTATAGATCTGTCCGAGGAGGGACATCGCCTCGAAGCGTCGTCGGATACGTTCTACTTCGCCGGGGCGACATTCTAAAACCTCCTCCGCTGAACGAGACCTCGTTGTATTTCTTTTCCTCAGCGCCGCCAATTTAGATATAACGTCGATATGCGGCATAAATCTGTTGTTAGAGCGAAGTGGCACTCTTGCCACCGGTAATAAAGATCTACATCTCCCCCGCTTCAAGTACCGATCTCCGAACCAGCTGTTATTTATATCGTTTCTAATAATTTCGGGATCGCTGCGATACCTTCGCAATACCGCACCGGCGGCGGTTGGCGAGTCGAAGCGTCGCGCGAGACGGCGTACTTCCCCCTCGCGTGCCAGTTTAAGGTAGGCACGCCAGTACCGCTCCGGTTCGGGGGACGGACTCCGACTACGCCATATCGTCTCGTCGCTAGAAAAACGTAGCGTGTCAGGAGTTCTTCGATCGCTCGCGTACACTTCCGATTGAGGCGAGGGGGATCTTGAATGTAGGTCGGTCTTGCACGGTAGTGATAAATACTTATTCTTTTCGCTCTCCCCGAATAATTCTTTTAGATTTGAACATGATTGCGATTGAAATATTTGGTTAGTGTTCTTTATGTCCGGTGTTTTTTCTTTTTCTTTGACTGTTTTGTTTTCGTTTACGTCTTCTTTTGGATGGTGAATGGTTGTGGGTTCCTTTTCATCTCTAACCGATTCGAAGTATTGTACCTTTTTCTGCACTTCCTTTGCGGGTCCCTTATATATAACTGTTTTTCCAGATATATCAGAACTACCCGTTTCCGTTTCACTTGCTGACGATTGGTTTGAAGCGTCCGCTTTTAGGACGGGAAAAATAACGTGTCTTTTACTTTCATTAATAGATTCATTAATTTCAGCATTTAATTTTCTGTTTACGTCAGAAGTTATGGACTCGTGTTTTTTTATTTCTATTTTTGGCGACGGCATTTCCATTTCTGGTTTAGTCGACAGTGTATCATATTTATTCATACGATTCATAAGTTCTTTACTAAGGGATTGTGATATTTTTTTCTTCTCACTTTCACTGAGAGACATTTGCATCTTATTGACGTTGTTTTTTATTTCCTTTTCAGAGGACATTGGGAAACTCATGGCTGCTATTGACTCGGATTTATTTAGTTCCGGTACTATAGGTTTCTTTTTGGGCGTAATTAATGAGCTACATCTCACGTGAAGAGCGGGTTGTTTTACATTTTTCGGGTCTTCTACTGTGATGGCGAACTTTTCATTCTCCAAGTTGGTTTTCGATTCAAATTCTTTACTATAAATAGCATTAAGTTGATTTTTTAAAGCATTTACTTGATCCATCGACAAACTGCTCCATAACCGACTTCCCAGGCCTATCTTTTTTCTCAAGTCAGTTAAATGATTTGGTTGTGAAGTCCTTGTATTTTTAGCTGTATTTTTGTGTTCTTGCGCATTTTTTTTGTTTATTGTAAATGCCGTTTCGGCGACACTAGTTCCTCTCCATAAAGGTTTATAGGTATCTTTGCTCTGGGTACATTCTAATTCCGGCTCAGTATCATATACGTTCTTTTGTTCCAATTCTTCTTTTAAATCCTCTACTGATTTTTCTTTCATTCTGAGACCTCTTTCCCTATTAAAATTCCACCTGATGTCGTTAACATCTCTTGGGTAAAAGAATATATCATTTGCATTTTGAGCTTTCTTTAGTTTTGTGTAGAGGTTATTCAATTCTTCTTCCGCTCTCTCTATAGTACGGATTTTTTTCCAACGATCAAAATCAATAATTTCTTCATCTTTCTTTCTATAGCAGGTATTCTGATTGGCTGTAGCCTTTTCTAGTTCGGCAACTCGTTCTAAATATGAGTAATATCTATTGAGTTCCCGAAACCGCACGGAACGACCCGTCATGTTTTGGATGTCGTTTATATATTCATCGTAATCGGGATCATTTTCGTATAAATTGGAATCGCTTTTCGGTCTGCAACATATAATTTTTTCGGCATTCTCCTTTTCTACATTATCGGCGCTACGAGTTCGAAATTCTTTTTTGACAGTTTCGAGCTTATTTTGAGCTCTTGCGTTATGTATACGGCGATATGATGGGGATCGAGTTGGAGCTGGAGATGTCGATTGACTTCTACTGTGTGGTGTTCTGTATACCACTTTAGGTGAAACAGGTCGGGAGGTTTCGGAGAAAAAGATTGTCCCTGGATTTATATCGTCATTTTCCCTCATTTCACTTTTTACAGATTTTTCATAGTCATCAGTTATTTTTGAATGCGATCTCGAATATTTATTTGAGAAAATTATTCTAGTAGGTGATCGCGACAAGTTTTCAAGTTTTTTGGTTTTATTTAACACGTTTGGATCCATGGATCTGGTTGGCAATGGAAATAGGAATCTAACCGGTGACGGCGACTTCTTCGATGGCGAGTCTTGCCTTTTGTGGAACGTTACCGTTGGTGATATTGGCCGGGATGTTTGAGAGAAATATAACTTGTTACTTGGAGGTTCACTCTTGCTTCTGACAGTTGATAGAGAAGAAGAAGAACCAAACTCACTGGTACATTTAGTTAAACTTTCAAATTTGCGAATACGACCATCCATTTTTCCCGGCCACGATATAGATCTAGGACTCGGAATAGGCAATGGACTCGATTGTCTATCCCAAATTTTAAAACGGGACAGCGACACCGGTTTACGATGGACTAAATACGAATTTAATGAGTTTGAATAATTTAAACTCGTCTCCGGTAGGGTTTGAAAATATTTTGCTTTTTGTAACACCGTATTTGGTATACTTTCATCTGGTATTGCACCGGTTGGGAGCGAGACGCCGTCTCTTAGAAAGAGGTGTTGAAAAAAAGAATCGGAAACAATAGCGTTTCGCGCTTTCTTCAAATCTTTAGAAATTTGCATCTCCAAACATTCAGCAGAACCTTTATTAGATATTCTATCTAGGTTATCTCCGAATTGGCTGCCGCTCTCAATTTCGGAATGTAAATCGCTCCGCTGTTTCTTGTGGATTGCTTTGTTGCACTTTTGTATTTTTTTGCTGCTGCTATGTCTTAGTTTTTTAACGTTCTGTTCATGAGACGGTGTATTACGGGTTTTTACGGTAAAGCTTTCTAAAGGTTTTTTACTTTTTAGATTTGTTACTGTTGCAATTTTTACTGTGTTCTGTTTTTTTGGGAGTGGATTTAAGTTGGAAGACGACTTTGATATACCCGACATCGTTTGTAGAGCATTCGATTTCGCTGCTTTAGTGTACGTCTTGGCGAGACATGGGGTTGATTTGGCTTGGATTTTCATTTTTTGCACTCTCTCTGAAGTGCGTATCATGTCTCTACTTTTATGAGTGGTGGTTGCTTCTGTTTTAGATGTTAAAACAGGCTTCTGAAGCGTAAATTGTTTAGATGGATGTTTGATTATACTCTTAGGTTTAATTTTAGAAACGTCAATACGTTCGTTTCTCTTCTGAGAGCCCCACAGTTTATCGAGTGCAGTCATTTTGTCCAAAATATTGGTAATTGGTGTCCGTCTACCCGCACCGCCCTCTATAACTGCAGATTGGGAAGCTTCTCCAAATTTGGGTCTAGAGTCAGGATAGTTTATTGTCCTTCTTGGTGAATTAAAACTACTTGTTCCAGAGATTTTTGGTGATGCAGTTTTTTTAATTGAATTCCTATTCAAAGCTGGTGGAGCGGACGTGGACATGATCCGCATTTGACTGTTCTGATGTGTTGGTTTACGTTTGATTATCGTGTGTGTATGTTGTCTGTTTAGTTTATTAGATATTTTATCCTTTAAAAATTCCACGTTAGATTTTTCCATTTTTGACGTAGCCCGCCTCGTGGTCACCATTTGGAGGGTGCGACTGTTTCTGGATGATATCCTCGCGGGGGGTGTTGGGACGCACTCATTATTGCTTCTTTCATTCAATTTAGGTTCAATTTCGCATAAATCTCTATCAATATTAGCGACAGGATAACATATAACTTCATGGATACGTGGAATCTTTTTGTGTATCCGTATTTTGGTTAGCGTTGACGATATTGGTATATATTCAATGTCGGATCCCTCTGTGGATTATATATCTCATAATTCACTTAGTTGTGAGTAAAACGTGTGTGCCTCTAAGTTTTTGTGTAAAGCCTCACTACCTGTGGTAACAAACGTGCCCGTAGTTTTTAAACGTGATATTATAATCTAATAATGTTTAGTTTTGGAGTGTAATTGTAATCTATTCATGCAGTTACCTTGTATCAGTAGACACCGGCTCCGTTGTTATCAAAAGCCATGCGTATTGTAAATTAAACTTACCTCATGTGATCTATTATAACTAGAGCGAGTTAGTGTTAATTATTGTTAAATTTAACCCCTCGGTATTAATCTGTAAGTAACTGGTGACCTTGACGCAACCATAATAGCTTCTTCTGTTAGCATTTTAAACGCCATATATATATATATATATACCAAAGTGACCGACACCAACCAGTAATTGTTTTTAAAACATGCAATATTTTATTCATATATTAAGTAATAATATAATTAAATGATACTTTATTACCCGAAAAAGATAAATTGTTAGAAAAAAGATTATTATAAATAAACCTAACGGTAATTAAAGAAAGATAACATTAAGAAGGAATTGGTAATAATTATACGTGTTAAATATGAGTAATTTAAATTTTAATTATTTTATTGACTGACTGACTTAATGAAATTTTAACAGATTAAATTTGGAATAAATCAACATTAAGGTTAAAGAATTAGAAAATATATAAAGAGGAGACAGGGCGAACAGATAGTATGTTATATACGTAATGAATATATATACATAAAATATCATTTATATAACCACGACACAAAACCCACCGCATAATACAACCCTCCATCCATAATAACTGTATGGGGGGTTTGAACAACCCCCATGCCACTGTACAAATCAACGCAAGGGTTGATGGATACGTACCTTGCCTGTGCGGCGCGGGGGATCGGAAACCACCCCTCGGCGGCTCCCCCCCCGCCTGCAGGTCGCGGTAGGCGGCGCGGCGCTCCGCCGGCGACAGCGGCGCCGCCTCGCCTCGACGGAACACCAGCGTGGAGTCCGACTCGTACCCCGACTCCTTTAGGGCTCTGACGACCGGATAATTGATAACGTGATATCAGACACGATAGCTCAGTTGTTGGAGCGATGACAGCGTAAGCGCGGGGGTAGCGGGATCGAATTCGGTTTATTATTTATAGCTTAGAGGCTAATAAATTTATGGACAATTTCATACTTTATTTTATATCGCTTCCGCTTTTTACTTCAAAATATATTAACATAATTGATAAATCAATTTACCTCGCCATATTGGATTTAGATAATAGTGC
Source organism: Melinaea menophilus ssp. n. AW-2005 (assembly GCA_918358695.1). Classification (NCBI taxonomy): domain Eukaryota; kingdom Metazoa; phylum Arthropoda; class Insecta; order Lepidoptera; family Nymphalidae; genus Melinaea; species Melinaea menophilus. The sequence continues at coordinate 3,380,672 of OU911040.1, read as the reverse complement.
CGACGTCAGATCCTTCTTCTCCTTGGGTGACGGCTGTGACGGGGATATGGATTCATTTTGCTGTAATATTATTAATATTAAATTTACAACAATATTGAACCAATTTTTTTTTATAAAAACAAATATAAATTAATTAAATGTAATATTAAATAGTAGTTGGTGTCGTGCCGCATAACAACATTCACAACTAAATAAGCTGAATTATCTGAAAAGTCGAAATATATATATATATATCTGTGATTTGTGATCATGAAAATATATATTAAATTATTGAATATTATTTGTTTTATTAACGACTTCAGACCTGTAACAGATGTTTAACAAATCAATAGATATAAGAAACTAATAATATGAAGAGATGGAAATACTAAAAGAAAATTTAATAAAATACACACAACAAATTTCAGAGTTGAAAAAAAAAATACGAAAATAATATATATATATTTTTATATTATCATAGTATGTAAGAACAACTTTAACTTACTTTTAAGACTTACTTACTTACTTACTTTTTAATGTTTTTGAAAATTATTAAAATTTCTTAAATTATGACATTTAGTTTAGTGTTAAGATTAAAAACTAAAATCTTAACATTTACCCAAAGAAGGCAAGATATTTTTTGTACAATAATTTTACCAGTTTACAGACAAACTCACATTAAGATCCCTGTTTCAAACTATAGTTTGCGTTTCAGGGTTTAGATCCTAAAGATATTTTTGTATAAAACAATGCATAAACAGTCATACATATTATATAATATATATATATATATATATATATATATATATATATATATATGTAATTAATTAATTATTAATTATATAATTAATTAATTATCTTTTATGATAACATGCAAAGCATAACACTCTTAACACACATGGACCTCTGAGAGGTCAGTGAGTTAAGAGGTCACATCGGACAGTGAGGCGGAAAGAAGAAATGTACTTGACAAGTGCACAGATTATATATCACGGTTTCCCAAACTTTAGAAAAATATATTTATTTTTTGTAATTTTGAAACAGATAAAAAAAATATAAACAAAGTTCAGTTTAAACTCTAGCACTAATAAGTTTAAATAAGACAAATTAAATTATAACATCAATGTTAAAAAAAAACTAAAGCTGCCTTTCATAAATACAGTGTAAATTTAAAAAGATTCAAAATCATTTTTTTCATTGGCAATATATTTTTTTAATAAATATGGAGTAAAAAGTTTGAGAAGCTCTGATATATAAATACATCAAAGGCACACCAACATGCGATATGTTAGGAACCTTACACTCTTCTGAATGGCGCGAGCGAGTAACGTAGAGTATGGAGGCAGGGGGGAGTTCTCGTCTAACCACTGACGGCCGTCGGGTTAGAATAGAAAGTGACTATTAAACTAACAATTTATCATATTTATATTATTTGATATTGTCCATAGAAGATGGCGCCACTGTGTTGAAATTCTCAATGTAATTAACTACTTTTAATAGAAAGTGACTATTAAACTAACAATTTATCATTTAAATATTATTTGATATTGTGTCTATAGAGGATGGCGCCACAGTGTTTAAAAAGAAATCAACTATTAAACTATCAATTTATCACATATTCTATTTGATAGTGTCCATAACAGATGGCGCTAATGTGTTCAAATAGAAATTGACTAATAAACTATCCATTTATTATATATTTATTTTTTGTTATTGTGTACGTAGAAGACGGCGCCACTGTGTATGAATACTAAATATAGTTGTTATAGTTGTATAGAAGTTGACTATTAAATTATTAATTTAATTTACATATTATTTGTTATCGTGTCTATAGGTGGCACCACCGTGTTTAAATACTAAAAAGTGGCGCCTGTTTGTATAAAACAAAAACTGTTACAACTCGACAATCTTGTTACTTGATAATAAAAATAATACATTGATTTTATTATATTGAGAAGCCAATAACGTGTTATAATTATAACAAATACACATAGTATATATAAATTCCGTACCCCGTCAAAAATGTCCATAACCTCGTCCCACCACTAGAAAAGAAAAAAATCATTTTTTTTTTAATCCGATTTTACATAACATTACTGTTAGTTTGTATTCCGTGATGATGATACAGTGATATACCAACACACCAATTATATATATGTATATATATATAATATTTTAATACCTGCTTCGCTTCCTTGTCGATAACAGAGGACCGTCCCGGCACGTAGTCCTCTATCCGTCCCGGCTGGTTCTTATACACCTCATGTCTCACTCTGGACGAGGCTAGGGTACTGTATCTGAAACAAGAATAATAAATTAATTAAATTATTTAATGGTATTAATACACAGATTATTAAAATAAATACAATAATTATTACATTATAATATGATAATATAAATTTACCAAAATTATAAACCTTATTTAACTGACAGCCTCAGTGTACGAAATTACTGTGCAACTTGACCTAGCGGCTGGTACATTAGATCGGATTAGATTAGATAGTATTGGATATCTCACTTGTCGTGTTCTCCCTGCACGGAGGCGGTCCGTCGGCGGGGTCCCGTGACGTCACGGGCGCCCTCCGGCTCGCTGAGGTACCCGGAGCGGGGGTCGAAGTACGCGTACTGGGACCGACTGCTCGGTCTGAGGGTCTCGCCTTTGGGATAATTAATTAAGGTCACAAATATCATAGCAGTATTTTATATTACATGTAATGTTTTTTTCATCAGTGCCAGTACACGATAGCTCAGTTTACAGCGCAACGGTACGCATTACACGGGTTCGAGTCCTGATAATAGATAATAAAAAATATTTATATGTTAAAGAGTGAGTACACGATAGCTCAGTTTACAGTGAGTGCAACGGTGTGCATGACTCGGGTTCGAGTCCTGGTCAAATGAAAAAATTAAATGATGACAAACAAATAATCACCGGTGTTATGAGATTAGCACAAATTAATTATTATTAAACTTATTTAATAATGATAACTTTCCAAATCCGTTAATGATATTAATAATTATGTATTAACATTGCAATAGCTAATGGAATCATTCATACATTTGTATTATATTTAGAAATAAGTCACAATATTTCAGTAAATAAAGCATACATACTGTGAAATGCATTATTTATTATTGTTATTATTAAAAACGAAAAAATAAAATAATACAATTTGGTTAAAAAAATAAATATATTTTTAAACGATAATCACCTCGACTGTTTTTGTATCGAATTGTCACATAATCTTCTGAAAAAGAAATAAATAAATATATGTATAAATAAAATAATTAATAATAAAATATTTACGTACAAACAGACTCACCGTCGTATTTGTTCTTGTGTATCGTGTCGTACATCTTCTTGTACCATCTCGAGGGGTCTTTAACTTCCTGGAAAATTGATAATATATGGATTTTTATTGTTTAACAATTTAGTTCAAAACAATTATCAATAAAAAACTTTTGTTTTTAACTAGTACTTAAAATATGTTAATAGTTAATAAATAAGATCAAAAGATGGCGCTACTCGTAATATTTGTTAAAAAACTTCATATTAACTAACACTTAAAAATGTTTATAATATACATTCTAAAGTTCCAGAGATGGCGTTACTAGTATTATTATTATAAAACTTCATATTAACTAAAACTTAAAATTTTATAATAACACACTCTAAAGTTCAAGAGATGGCGCTACTAGTATTATTTGTTATAAACCATCATATTAACTAACACTTAAAATGTTTATAATATTACACTGTAAAGTTCCAGAGATGGCGTCACTAGTAATATTTGTTACAAAACTTAATTAACTAACTTCCAGAGATGGCACTACTAGTATTATAAAACATATATATATATATATATATATATATATATATATATTGTTTCAATACATCCATCGTGTTTTATGTGTTAACATAGTTATTAAGATTTATATAAATGGAATAATATACACATCCAATGTTGTCTGTACGTACTGATCTCAGCGCCACGGGCATCCCGTCCTTGGTGGTGGGTCCTATTCCTTCTATCTTCTTGTGGTCGGTCATCTTCCGCCCTCGTCTCTCGTGGTCGCTTCGTTCGGCTTCGCTCTCGCTGGCGTATTCCTTGCGTAGCGCGTGCACTGGAATTATAATAATATATATTAATAAATTAATAGTATATGATTTGGTATAATTGTCTTCACTTCTCTTAAATCTTTTTTTTATAATAAGATTTTTTATATACACCTAAGTCTGTTTTTACACGGTAGATTAGTTCCAGAAAAAACCTTGTAAAAAAAAGACATTGATCGTATGCAAAAATAGGTGATTGGTTCCTAATCTCTAAAACCTATTAAAATAAGTGAAAAAACAAGGATTTTTTAAGAACAAGTATTCATGTCTATTTAATTAAATCACATATACAATGTTTACTTTTACAAGCATAGTTATTGAAGATTATTCACAAAATATTAACACATTTCAATTGCTCTGACCAGTAAATTTGCTTGTATGCACAAAAAGGGAATTCCCCTAAATTTGTGATATGAAGATATTTCGCAGAAATTAAATTTGACAAAAAAAATAAGCCCAAAAAATTAAATTAAATCGTGCTAAATGGAATAAAATCGTGTAAAAAAATTAAAAACATATTATTTTCAAACCGTGTTATATAAAACCGTGTAAAAAAACACCGTGTAAAAACAGACTTAGGTGTAATAATTATTTTTTTTTTCGTTCTCTCCTGAACCATTCTGAGGTTGTCTGTACAAAATAATCTGCTAACTTAGCCCGTATTTGGTGCATTTTATTAAAGATACAGACAGATACATAACACAGCTGTTTTTACAAACACATATATATATCTATGTTGTATATAGCTAGTGATCAGTACCCGGGTCTCCTCGCGGCGGTGAGGGCCTGTCCCTCGGCAGGCGAGGATCCGTCTCTTGTGAGTTAACACCGCGCTGGTTTTGACCTTCTGGAATAGAAATGATTAAATCCACTACAGTATCGTACTAAACATATCACAATACTGCTGAATAATACTGGATACCGTTAGAAACAAAACCTTAAAGAGTAACCTTGTTCAATAACATATCCTAACTATATATACATATATATTTTAATCACATATTTGTATATCATATTACATATTAATGTAATAATTAAACATATAAATCCACAATATCCATCTTTACCGTAGGTACTGTCAAAGTTTAATAACACTGACCCTTGTCACGAGACCTTCTTTACATATTAATATAACATCAACTGACGGACATTCAGATATACTAAAGATATATTCAATATTGTGGATATTACACGAAAAATATGACAAAACTTTACGTCTGTTTATTGAAAATAAACAAGAGATAAATTATGAGAAATGCTAATAATTATATGATAATAAATTCAAAGCCTCCCTAATCGCGATCAAAGTCGGGCGGCGGAGGGTTGTATCTATTAACAAGTGAACAGATTGACACCTCACAAATATTTCTCAAACAAATTCATAATTAAGGGTAAATTCATTCAAGTTGATAGAACTGTTAATAAATTATGAAAAATAAGTTAACTAATTTGAATTATATTTATATATATATATATATATATATATATATATATATATATTTATATTTACACTAAATCTACCGACAATTCTTGTATACCTGTTCCTACCGCACGCGGTCAAATTGACCGGTAATTAAAGGTTATGTTATTATATAACGCAGGTAATAATTAAAATAACTAAAAGTAAAGAGTGAAGAAAGTATTATATGCATATTCTAAGAATTGTCATGTAGTTTGATAATGATATTATAACGTTTAAAAATGTGTAAGTTTTACAAAAGTTTAAGAACGGTCAATTTGACCGGTACTTGGTAGGTTTAGTGTTAATATAATGAAAGTCTCAATATAGTTAATCAGTATATACATACATACATACACTCGTATAGATGTAATGATACGTATAGGGAATAATCGCATATAGAATATCAAGTACGGACTGACTCACATACAAATATCACAGATAATGGGAGCACGCCTCGCATGTTAACATGTTAACATGGGGCCGATAATTTGTAACTAAATAGAAACAAAAACTATTTATAATGGAAGACTTATATAAAATCATATAAAAAGTCAGATTTATCAAAGTGTGTGTGTGTGTGTGTGTGCGTGTGTGTGTGTGTGTGCGTGTGTGTGTGTTCTGAGCAAATTAGTCTGTTAGAATGAAATTTAAGTCAGAGTCAGAATGAGAGCATTTTTCTCTCTTCTCCTATATTTTTATACCTTATACCTACTACTGGTTGAAGTATAAATACCTCTGGCCTTTTGTAACAGAGTCACAGTGGGGTTCTGCGCTCGCGGCAGTCGACTGGTACCCAGCGAGCTGAGACCCTCGGCGGGGGCGCTCAGCGACGTGCGGAGCCGACCCTCTCCCTCCGACCCGCTGGCGCATCCGTTCTGATCTGAACCCTGAGCGGTGTGCAAGTTCAACTTATTCACTGTGTCTTCATATGATGTAGTTAATTGAGATTAAAAATGTAGTAATATAAAACGGATACGAAGGTAAGGTTCGCCTCTCTTAGCTGTTATGCGAAGAAACGATAAAAAAAGTTATAAATCCTTTATAAATATATTTTCTGAAAAAAAGTTCGTAATCATCGGATCCGGTCTCACTTTATCGATACTTGGGAAAAAGTTTACGAAAAGTAATCTTATAATGAATTTTTATTAAGTTATTAAATTAAAAAAAAAATCTTTTTATTTAATTTCCGTAAACAACGAGAAATTTCCAAATAAACGGAATAATATTCAAAACATCCAGCCAACTGAACAGTGCGCCTTCAATCACTGTGATATACATTCATACCCCGAATTTCCTCGTCTCGGGGGGCGTGTCCTCGAAGTGCACGGGCCTGAACTTGCGGGGGGCCTGCGGCGTGTGGCTCGGGGACCAGACGGGCGGTGGGGGCGGCGGGGGGGGCCCCGCGCTCACCTGAGGCCCTTCCGTCACCAGGCCTGGTCGCCAAATCGCTGTAAGGAATTGTTTGACGTTCTGTGTTATATTGTATTAATATATGTAAAAATTATAAACATTTAATATGAATATTAATTAATTGGACTTCTATTCTTTTTAAAAATCATTCTTATAATGTTATATCAATAGTCGTAGTAGTTGGTGTTACTATCAGTTACTTCATCGGATCCAAATCCCAAATTGTAGTTAATCTACCATTATTAATCACTAAATCGTAGCGATAAAGTTATGTTCTGTGTAAATTAATATAAAATGTACACAGACAGACACATATTTACGAGTGTCCCAGTCGATAACACGACTGGAGTGTGTAGTTCGAAAACAATACGGGAACAAATAAAAATGGTAGTAGATTCGAAGGTTGAGTTATGTCCTGGTACAATCAATTTGGGAGTTTTCACATGGCGCTGCATTTTACGATCTTACTATAAATCAGGCTGTGTATGTGTGTGCGCGTGTGTGTGTGTGTGTGTACGTATTACACCCACTACTATATTGTTTTAGGCTCCACTCGAGTTTTGTTCGAGTTTTTTTTATAATATTAATTAGCAAAGGAAAAATTATATTGAATGTTACATATAAATAAAAATTAATTATATACGGCACTTATAAAAAAATATCTATCTATCTGTGCGTTTGTTCCGGCTAATCTATAAAACGGCTGAACTGATTTTAACAGAACTTTGGCTGAGAATGTAAGGAGTAACTTGGACTACGTTAATTTAAAAATCAAAAAATTCCGCGCAGAGTCGTGGACATAGCTAGTTCAAGAATATAATAAATAGAGTTTGCTATGTAATTAATTTTTAACATTGTAACGGACGAAACAAATTCCAACAAAAAAATCCAATAAAGTTTAATTACTATTTACTGACAAACAGACAAATGTAAACAATTTTTTTGTATATAAAATATACGATATTAAATCGGAACGAGATAATTTATTATTTATTATACTGTATAGATTCATGTCTACAAAAATGATGATCAAATATTTAAAATAACGAGAAAATCCATACGTTTATGTTAACTAATTGTGGTATTGTATGTTATATATATATATATATATATATATATATATATATATATATATATATTATTGGTTCTATTAAATTAAAGATACATTAAAGAAAAAAAAAATTGTTTCACACAGACAGACAGTTAATTCTAACATATATATATACTAGCTTATTCCCTCCCGCTTCGCTGGGAACACTATTAATTTGGATGTGAACTTAGGTTGCTATGGTAACCGTTGTCATAGTATCCGTTGTCATCGTAACCGTCGCTATAGTAACACTTACCCCTGCGTTAAGTGTATAGCTCCTACAGGTTTAAAACTTGGCGAAATGGAAAAGTTGAAATCCTAAAAATATGAATTCCGTAAAATCCGTTCTCAGTGGATGTCTACGTCACAAAAGAAGTAACTGTAAAATTTTAAATTAATCGGACAGATAGTTTCGGAGATGAGTCAGTGAGTGGTAAATCGCTTATATATATATATATGTATATAAGTAAACACGACACGACAGACAAACGTTACTCTCTGATATATTAGATGCGTGTCGAATTAAGAATTATTTAATTTGGTATTCCGGTCACAGTGAGACCAAGTCGGAAAAACTAACTTTCACCAAACACAAACTACAAATAAGACATACATACATACATTGAAGAGTACAATAAAAGACTTTTACACTTGCCCTAAATACATTAAATAAACTAAATATCTTTTAAAAGAAAATTTTATCTTTAAAGAAAATGTTTTAAAAGATATCAAAGATATCTATTTTTATATATACTAGCTGTGCAAACGACTTCGTTCGCGTTGAATTTTGTTTTTTTTTTGTTAATTTATAACATCAGCTATCCGCCAGTGAAAGTCCTATTAAAATCGGTCCAGCCGTTTCAGATATTCGCCGGAACAAACAGAGTAACAAATAAAAAAATATATTTTATTACGTAAGTACCATATAAAATTTCATATGCATTTAGTGAAAATCTGTTAATATGTATTAAATTAATTAATATTTTAAAGTGTCTCTTTGTTTTTACAAACAGACACTTAAATTATATTTATATATATATATATATATTTTATCAATTATAAGGGTAAGAGCCGGTTCTCTCTGCATCGGGATCTCGTTAGCGAGTCATTACGTCAAAAAGCGCTTTGAAAACTTCTCCAAGGAAAACCTTAAGACAATTTCAATGATGCTTCTGGATTTACGACTTAAACAATTGAAATATTAAAAATTTATGTTAAAATTTAAATAAAGCTATGTCCATACATTTACTTGACATTTTAATTTTGACGTGTCAAATGTTTTTCAATTGTCTACCAACGGTTAGCTACCGGGTATAGTTCGGGACCCACACAGAATGTATCAAGTGTCTTTGGGTGCTGCAACCTGCTCACAGAAGTATGACTACATGAGATTATATATATTTATTATGTAAAATTAGTTTTATTTGAATAAAATAAGTCCTGACAGAGTACCTTAACTTTCGTACCGAATATAGTAAATAGAAAATGTCATATCTATGTACTGAAGAATGTATAATAATCATGCTTATGTGTGTGTGTGTGTATGTGTGTGCGTGTGTGTGTGTTTAATTTGACGTAAACAGTTCACCTGATTAAATATTTTTTGCATATTTATTTTATGTGTCTCAGTTTGAATAGTTTAACGTTAACACTTGTTCAAATATTAAGTGAATTCCATTATTTAATATATAATATATATATGTATTTATGAACCGCACTGTGGTTTCAACCGCAACCGTATTCGGGTTGATCTAAATATCAAAATTTAAATTAAATACAATTAATTTGATATAAATATTTTAATCCTTGTCTAAAAAAATATTAATCCAATTAAAATTGATAAATAAATAATTTTTAAATTAAAAATTATATATTATATTATAACAAGGTTTAGTGATGGTTTATTATTTTATATTACTGAAAAATTTGAACCTTCGACATTTTAAATGATTTTTTTTTTGTTTAAATATGAGCTGTAATTTTTATTACGTTTAAGGCAAATTTGTTTTAGATAAAATAAGATCCGTCTGTATATACACCTTTCTTATAACGTTAGAACGAAATATTATAAATTTTCATTCATTCACCCGCTTAAAACAAAATGGAGTAACGTTCATATCCGTAACAGATGACGGTTAGTCAAAAAGCGTTTCCTGTTTACCGTAACACCTTCTGCCAATATTATCCGACTTGTCAGAGTGCCAAGTGAGGTACCCACCTACCTACCTACCTACCTACCTTAGTGTTACTTTATTGTGTTCACGAGTATTTTGTTATACGTTTTGGGTGTTTTCATTTATTTTTGGCACAATTTATATTAGGACGACAGTTACGTAAGCTATTTGTATAGCTATAAATAAACGTGACACACAGACGATGCAGCTATCGTATAGTTTATATTAGTATCTGATTATTAACTTAGAACAGTTAGTGTATAATATACACGTAAATTAAACATTTGGCAAGTAATAAAAACTATTTGGTAGATGGTCTGCTATTTTGTGTGATGGTGTTAGATTTAACGGTTATGCAGTTTCACTTAGTAGACCCGAAGGAGACCGGGACCTCTGTAGCAAATGGATTCTACAATATAGTTTCTATGATGAGTCCAAGTTTAACTTGAGTTTTTTATTATCTTAATATATAAAACGCAAAGACACTCACTGACTCATTCATCGCTCTACAACTCAAACCGTAATACCTAGAAAGCTGAAATTTGGACACAAGACTCCTGACATATTGAAAAGGTGCAATAAGAAAGAATTTTGCAAAGGTCCAAACCGTTCCAAAGTTACAGCTAAAAAACTGCAAAAAATATAACGCTCCTGTTTTATACCTAATAGGTGTGGAAATTCAAACAAAATGTTTGATCACTATCGCCTTCCGTTGCGAAGCACGGGTAACCTGCTAGTATTTGTATAAGATGATAGTTTTGAGGATAATTTCAGTTTTCTCACTCTTCGTTAGGACAATTCTCACCTAACGAGATGAAGTAACATTACGAGGTAACAGAGTCTCTAGGCTTAATTACTATTATTATATATTAGCAGACAAACAGAATGACCCACTTAATTATCAAAACCAAAATCTCTCCCATTCTCTCTCTTGATGTACGAAATTAATCTATAATAGCCATTTTTTAATTTCTAATCTTCGTTGGAATCAAACGTAGGCACTATTCGGACTGGCACCAGAAATACCATCAAAGGAGACTCCTCTTACTTGATCAGTAGGTTAGATTGGATTAGATTAGATTAGATTTATTACACAAGTTATTTTAAAATAAATGTATAAATATATCCGATTCCATTGTCAAAGCACTCGTTAAAAGGGATTACGAGTCGATCCGTTGAAGAGATTATAGAGGCTAATGACGTCGGCCATTCAAATACGATACAGAACTAAAAGAGTTATACATTACTCTTACTCTTATATCAATTATTTGTCATTAATTACCTTATCATAATTAAGACTTAATCTTAAACACATTAACTAGGATCCGTGATCGTGCGCTGCGGGAGTTGAGCTGAGCCCCCTCTCCTTTTAAATAAAAAAAATGATATATATGATTTTTATTTGCTTATAAGCGTATTTCTAGATTGACGATCTAACGTTAAGTCTATGGGTAAACAGTTTTTGACTATCATTTCTGAACGAAATGAGATATTTTAATTCTGCTCTTTTAAAACATACCCATTCCCAAACTCTACAGCTCTGGGGAATTTTCATTCAAATCGGTTCAGTATTTTTATGTGAGGTTGCTTCAAAACGAAGTTTCCCAAACGGTTAAGAGCTTCGCTTACGCTCACCTCAATATCCTAAAACCGTTCAATAATAATAATCTTTTTTTGAAGATTATTATGATTTAAATGATCTCCGCTGACACACATACACACACACACTCGGAATAGTGTTTCTATTTCGGTCACCTCTCTTAATGACTGCGGCGGATCGAATTAGACTTATTGCACAATACCATACCATACCGACCCGCTTGGGTTTAATATGTTAGAGTTTTATAATTAATATTATATTTTAATATTGCAACGAATATTTAGTTTAGTGAAAACTAATTACAAACTTATATTTGATATTAGAAAAGATAGTTATCTTTTTTTGAAGAAAATGTTAATATTAGAGTACTAAATATAATAAATGTTAAATTTTCTACATAAATGTAAATAAATTATTGTATGAAAGTATTTTAACACTTAATATTTTTAAAGACAAATGACCGATACTAAAATAATATATATATATTATTATTATAGAATCCCTTCTCTTCAGAGGTCCCGGTCTCCTTCGGGTCTACTAAGTGACCTATCAAAACCGTTAAATCTAATCATATTAACGCTGTCTAAGAACTGCTATTATTATAGATTAAATTATATATAATTTGTTAAATTTTATTATTTATAAAATAATCATATACATATATAAATGGTTGTAAAAGTGCAGTCTCAGTACCTAGTGTAATATAATACATTTAAGGGTGGTATTGTTTTAACCAAATGATAATAACATCGTGTAAGGGACACGTCTATTATAGAAGCAAGTGCGTCATACCACACGTAGGGTTGTCAAATGACACACTTTCTTCCTGTAATTAAATTACATTTTTTTAAAAAGATAAAAATTAAAATTTTGGTTCAAAATAAAGTACTATTATTACTTACTATAAATGACATTTCTTATTAAAAGTAAAAAAATAAATTTTTTTCATAAGAATTTTTAAGATTATGAAAAAATTTATTGCTTTTCGTAAATTTCAAATTTTTGCAATTTAAGCCTTGTTTGTAGGTGTAGTAAAAAAAAAACTAGTACTAGTGAGAACCCTGAACACGATATAGTAAATACTGACCCATCCCTCTATTTAGGGAATGTACAATTAACTAAGGGATTAATTGATTTCATATAAAGTAAACAGAACCTTCGGGACCTTATTGTATCTCGAGATATTCATGGAGGAAAAACATTCGCAGGCATTACTGAGATGCCGACCGATATGTTTATTTGTTACACACTTACGTAACGTTACTTTACGTTATGTTACGTAACTTTTACGTTATTGTTATTTGAGGATTCCGCAAAAATATAATATATAAAATATATTCGAACGGTATGTATGTATATTGCATTTTATCTGATTGGATGGCAGCCATGTTGTATTATTACTGTTATGAACTATAAAATTTTAATATTAATTTGTATACAACTTATTACAAAAGAAGGAAATGTTACATTATTATATAATTAAAAATAAAATAACAAAAAAATAATCTTCACAGTTAAAAACTCTCGTAACTCAAAGTAACGTTCACTCTTGACACTGAATTTACAGTTAATATTTGGAGTGTTGTTGATATTTTATTGAATTTACAGAATAAAAGCACACAGAAATTGTAACCTCCTTCCCTCTCTACCTCCCGTAAGGGGGGATGACAGCGGAGGTGGGAATGAAATATTTTTTATATACTAAAAAAACTTTACATCTTTATGAGTACTTAACAATAATTTTCAGAGATTAAAAAAAATCACTGTAACTGTAAAGTATGATTTATAGTATAGTATTGTACTTAAAAATAATATTTGTATATATATATATTTATTCTATTCAGATTTTCACCAATCATTATAATCCGATACAAAGTGTTAATTATAGTGTGTAATAGATATAGATAGTGCAGCACGTGGTGGGCGCGCAGTGCGGGGTCGGTTAACGAGCATGTGTTAGCTATTTTTATCACTAACATTACTGATAACAACGCCTGAATATTAACTGAAATACGAGGAAACCGCACACACACACACACACACACACACACACATACATACACACGCGCACACACACACATACACACAGAAATGTATACATACATTGTCAGTTGGATTACATAGAACGCTTTAATATTTGGGACAAATGTGTAATGTACCAAAACCAAATAAGTACTGGAACCTATAAATATAATATTTTAGAGGATAGTTATCTGGAATGTTTTCTTAACTAATTTTGAGATCTTGGTTTGTTGTCGAATACATAAGTCAATTTAACTTGGATATTCTAATAATAACACGATAAAACCTATACAAATAATGATTTAACAATGCTAATCAAAATATACCACACACTCACATTATAAATATCGGCTTATAATTTTATATACGACAAATATATCGGATTCATATATCATAGTTATATAAATATACATATAATAGAATATTACTTAATCTAGGTAAACTTTGGCTCCAACTCTCATGTCATTGATGTACAGACTTGAACGTCAATGTCAAACAAACGTCAAAGTCAACATCTATATTGAGTGACGTGTGATGTCATCGTTTTTTTTTAATTAATCAGACCACTGTTGAATTATATTGTGACAATATATACACTTCATTATCTGCCAATGCACCTTATCCCGATTTATCCCGTGACGTCACTATAAACTGCCGTTATTGATAACATCGCTTCCCGTACAAAACGTACAATAACGATACAATAGGGCTTTTACGAAGATAGACCTTTTGTGTACTTCTCTGCATAATGTTATGTGTTTTTTTTTTACACATGACTAAATAAGACTACGAACCGAATGTATTGTTCTTTAAATTGAAATTCCAAAAAAAATTCAGTACAACTTTACCGATTTTTACTTTTGGTGTGTTGTTAAAGAAATGTTATTTTCCATTTTTTCAATAATAACAACGTATAAAGAGAGACGTGAGCTTTCAAACATTGAATGGGAAACATAATTTCAATAATAAACTAAACTGAAAATTGCCTCCGAAGCCGCGGACGGACTTATTCATAACGACAAACTTCCATTGAATTTTCGATCAGCGCATTTTGCTTTGATATTTTATTTATTTCGCAGCGTAAATCTGAGCAGCGTAATGGAAAAAGTTGTACGGAGTATTCTGAACGCATTATGTGCCATTAATATTCTAACGAGTTGCCGTCAGCCCAATAATGCTCCGTGGCGGCTGGCTACCGTCCCACCACCTGACTTTATATATATATATATATATATATTTCGAGTACCATCAATCACAAATGTAATATATTTTACGTTTATTGATTAATATTGAGTGGAGAGAAAGATATTTTAAAATATTGTACACTAGCTCTACCCGCGTATTCGTTCGCGCAATTTTTTTTAAGTCGCCCAAGTTACTCATTATAAGATTAGTTATCGCACGTGCAATTCCTATTAAAATCCGTTCCATCCGTTTCAGAGATTATCCGGAACAAACAGACCGATAGACATAAAAAAAATTATAGATATTGCCTTTTTATAAAGTACCCTACTTTCATATGCACTTAGTGAAAAGTCATTAATTTAAAATTACAAACGGACATTTCAATTATATTTATATGTATATATTTTTTAATCCACTAACAAACAGGAACTCAACGAATGAAACCATTTCATTAGCTTTAAATCCCTTTCAGTATGATTTTTACTAAGCTTTTGAAATAATTAATATGTCAATATTTTAAAAATATTAAATGATTGATAATGAAACATGTCTCTCCTTACACGTGTTTCAAAACCTATAACTCTAAGTAGAATACCGGAATAAGGAATAATAGTTTAACACTAAACCTACCAAGTACCGGTCAAATTGACCGTTCTTAAACTTTTGTAAAACTTACACATTTTTAAACGTTATAATATCGTTATCAAACTACATGACAATTCTTAGAATATGCATATAATATTGTCTTCACTCTTTACTTTTAGTTATTTCCATTATTACCTGCGTTATATAATAAAATAATTTTTAATTACTGGTCAATTTGACTGCGTGCGGTAGGAACAGGTATACAAGAATTGTCAGTAGGTTTAGTGTTAAGTAAAGATATATATATATATATATACCAACACAAACAAACAAACATCTCTTCAAATTCAAAACATCAAATGATTTGATATTAAGATATACCACTATAAGAGTATACCATACAGCATTGTGTATGCATAGTTGGAAAAGTTCATCAACACGGCCCCTTCATGCCACAATAGGAGGGGGGTGGACACCCCCCAAGAGTTGGCATTCTACCCACATACACAGAGAACGACATGGCATTGTATGAAAAGTTTTCAGAGATACTACATTGGTTTTAATTTTCATCTGTTTTTTTCTTTTATCATATGGGATAAGTGATAATATATAATATCTGATAACACGTTCGTCTGAAGGGGGAGGGGGGAGGGGGGGTGTTTAAGTCAATTAGCGATCGCATTACGGCTTATATTTTATGTGTTAATCCAACATGGAGGTGAAATGGTTCAAACAATTTAACTAAGCTTTGAGCTTATTTAATATTACATTCCCTAACAGACGGACGTATTAAAACACACAAAAAAATCATTTATATACTTATATTCGATACTAGCTCCGCACGCGAATTCGTTCGCCGGAATGTTTTTTTTTAAATAAAAGTAACCTAACTTACTAAATATAATCAGCTGTCCGCCAGTCAGAAGTTCTATGAAAAATAGTCCAGCCGTTTCAGAGATAGGCGGACCGAACATACCGACAGACAGACGTAAGTAACGTATATACTTTCATATATATATATATATATGTGACTTAGGTAAACAATTCAATTTGTAGTGTCACTTTGCCCTTGACGTGTTCACTACAACCGTAATTAATAGGTAAATATATAATGATATATATTACAGGCCAGTCCAGTTTACCTTTGAATAAATGAATACAAAATAACATTATATACAATAAAATATAATACTACACTTTAATGAATGAAAATCAATTATAAATGTAATTCATTTGAATGTAATTATATATTAAATAAAGATTACAGAAATTACATGTAATTATGTTGTCTAATATGTGCATTTATAGCGATAAATGAACAAAAAATAAATACAGCTCTTATAACAAAAATTTAATGAATGAAAATGAATTATAAATGCAATTCATTTGAATGTAATTACATTTAAATAGAGGATAGTAACAAAACATTACATTCAAATCACGTAACATACGCGTACGTAACACGTATCGAGATAGGTATTTGTAACGGGACCTCAAGTTTTATTTTACCTTCATTCAGCCCGAGTCCTTGGTGCGAGATCGTTAACGCTTTACGACCTACGTGACACTGAACACTGAACACTAAACACTAAACACCAACACCGAATGTGTTACACTAAATTCATTTAAACACTCATTAAACTTTACTATTATTACATTTGTTATAAATACATTTTAATATATATATGTGTTATAGAAATTATTTTATTTTTCCGTTTTGTGGATAGTTAACGTAATGTAAAAATACCAGTGACTCAAAATTAACCTCATGTTCTACCGCAAAAGTTTTACCGTCACATCTATACATATAAATAAAAATAAAATGTATGTTTGTAATTCCAAACTAACAGTTTCACTATAATATATATATATATATATATATATATATATATGCTTACATAAAAAAAAATTTTTCGCTGTCTGTCCGCCTGTTTGGTCCGTCTAATCCCTGAAACGGCTAGACCAATTTTAACAGAACTTTCTGGATAGATGTTTTAAGGAGCAATTTAGGCGACTATTAAAAAAAATCGCACGAACAGAGTCATGGGCAGAGCTTGTGTTTAATATACATACATACATTAAAATAGTGCTGTAAGTAATGATATATGCTATTTATTTATCACCTGTAAATAAACCTACCTACCTACCTACCTTAGTAGGCTATCATATTACGGTAGTTCGATCGTCTAAACCGTAGTTTCCGCACTACAATTACACTATTAACTACCCACAGACTCTAATGAACCTAACTAGGTAACATCCTTTGACAACCTTACTTTAATTTATCTAGACTACCAATAAATGTACCTAATCTGGTACAATACATTGTACTGTGTAGTTGTACCGCGTACAAAAAATAACAAATTGTAATTAAGTTTTCTTTGTACGTACATAGTTTATTACTTGTCTGACGGATGTTATGAATAATATAATTAATATAAATCACGTTAATAAATAATTAATATCGATTATTTATTTTCTAATATTTTAATTAATACATCGATATTTATATGACAAAAAATTCGCAAAGAAGCATTAAAGAACCACAAATCTGTATACTTTTAAATATCTACGCAAATTTTTTATTATGTTCGTTGAAAGAAAATTTTTTTAAATGAGAAATTTTAATAGTCTCATAGCGTATAAAGATGGAAAGAGAGAAAGGAATCGTCATTTTACAAATATACACATACTTGTTGAAAAATAAAAAGAAAAAAAAAAGTGAACGTTACATGTTCAATTTGAAAAGACAAAACGAGAAAGAACATCTTCCATCTCCTTCTCTGTTTCATGAAATTAATTTAATTTCTTAATTAGATCGTATCACGATTTTTAACAATAATAATTAACTATTTGAATAGCACATTAATTTCTTCTTCTTCTAGAAAAGTCTGATAGGGGAGAAAATGTTGTAAATTAATTATGTTATTATCGACAGCAAGTAGAATATGACGTTACAAAAAAGCAATATAATTAAATTATTCTTTAATTAAATTGATATAAATCAATGTTTAATTGACATAGATGTCAATTTGTACCCGTAAAAAATACATAAAAATGTGTGTGTGTGTGTGTGTGCGTGTGTACGTATGTGTGCGCGCGTGTGTGTTCTTGAGTAGACGGAAGTGAATGCGAGTGTTATCAGATGATGTAATATTAGTACTGCGCTACTGTAGGTACCTACACTAGAGGTACAAGTTTAAATTTTATCTTAAATAATTTTATTTAGGTAAACTTGTATAAAGGATAGAAACTTTTTTGGTATTTCCCTCGCCTACGCTCCGGAGGAGGGAGCGGAAGCATATTGTTGTTTACCTGGTTTTCCTGCGCCGTGGAAATATGAAAAAAGTTATACCAAATATTCCCTAAAAGGAGAAAAGTAAGCAAACTCTTTGATAATATATTTTTATGTCATAAAATAAAGCTATTTCTGTAAAGTATTTTTTTAACCAAATATTTCTTACAAAACGTAAATGCATATATTATCATAATAAACTTTTATTCTATATCTTACATTCAATTGAATCAGGACTTGTGTTATATATATAAATATATATGTATGTGTGTATACAAAAAAAATATCTGTCCGTTCGTCATAAAATAAATGTAACTGATTTTTTTAATAAAAAAAAATAAAACAAATGATCTGAAATTTTTTAAAGTGTAATATGAAAAATTCCTTCCATTCGTTCCCTTCAGGGGCCCATCGTAAAGGCGGGTGATAACGAAGAAATGCTAATGTCAGTTTTATGACCTTTTTATGACCTTTTAAGTTATCATTACCCCTGAACTGTGTCACGGAGGTCACTTCGATGTTTTACTATTTTAGATATTATTACTCTTAAATTAAATTACTTTTATATTATCATAATTATAATAAAATCAAGTAAAAACTAAATCCCCGCCTCACTACAAAATGATGTCAGTTTTTGTAAACCTGCCTCTAAGTAGGTGATAAATATACACACATACAAGTTTCCATTAATTATATATATATTATAAAGTGATCACTACATTAAAGAATCAGGTAATATTTCCTCTTCCCTCAACCTTCGTTGGTAATAATGTAATTTATTACTAATTATTACCATAGATATTAATATGTAAATAATAGAGCGCCTTCTGACCCTGATCTGTAGTATACAATATAAATATATTCATAATATAATATATGAATAAAATCATAAAAGGGAATAATTAATACAAATATAATAAAAAACATCAACAGAGTTAATGAGTTAAATCAAACAAAACTCAAACATGCAGCAGAACACGGTTAAACGAAATCAGAACAACCAAAACCGGGCAACTATGTTATATTAATTAAATTATAACAATGTGACTAAAATCACCAAAAAATGTATAATATAAAAAAAAACTAATTCTTTACACTAATTAGATATAGTATGAGGAATGTCCACTCACTGCGAATATTAACATATATTATTATAGCGTACGGACAAACGGACGGATCCCAAGGCCTACGATTCTCATGTTAATATATTTCATCATTTGTTATTTGCTTCTCATTTCCTACCGTATCATGTCAAATAACACGAGGTCAAAATTATTTATATTATAATCCACTATGACGTCACATTATTAGTATATACTACATGTAAAGGACAGAAAGCCATCACATCGGTACCTGGCGACGAAGAGCGAGCCTTGAAAGTCGGCGCTATCATCACGGTCTCTGCAAACCACAATCAGATCAATCAAACTTGTTCACTGATAATTAAAATAGGAACAATTAGGAACTGTGATTGGCTGTGCATCACGACATTAAGTCATCAACCAATCGGAGGGGATAGTTATTTTCTTTTTAAATTGTTGTAGAGTCGATAAATCACAAAGAATCATCAAGAGCTGCGATTGGTTGTTTATTACGACATTAAGTCATCAACCAATCACAATGGTTATTTATATTCTTTTTATGAACCGTTAAAAACTTAGACTTTGTTAATTAAAATAAGAATATTTGACATCATCATCAAGAGCTGCGATTGGTTGTTTATCACGACATTAAATCATCAACCAATCTGAAAGGTTACTTATATTATGAACCGTTAAAAAAATAGATTAAATTTATCACAATAAATAACACGAAACTATTATATACATATATAGGTTCGAAATTTGAAATATTATATCTAATCTAATCGAGTACGTAATAGATATAGATATAGATATGGAACATTGACACTGCTGTATGTGTTTCAGTGGAACGGAGAAATCAAGACAGATCAAGGTCGATTACTATTATAAGAAAATTGTAATTATTAATATAATATATATACAAATAGAAATTTAATAATCCACCATTAAAAGTAAGTGATAATGGTGTTAAGAAAACTTTGTAAGGTGAAGGTTCTAAAGTAAATATTGAATTATAAAGCAGTGAAAGCCGCAAGGCAGATGTAACCAAACAACGGCAGGGCGGAAGGTATCTGAATGTTTGTGTAACACCCATCTTGTAGTTTTAATTGAGATAAACTGTTACCGCCATTCAGACCCTTAGTGATTTCGTTTAATCAATTCAATTATAAATTAATTGGTATAATTTGTTACATAAAATAATTGAATATTTTTAATATATAATAAATACTGTATACTTGTATTTCTATTTCAAAACCGTTTAACTCATTTCAATAAAACTTTTCTCATATGATGCTCGCAGATTTTAATAAACAATTATTTTACACTAATTCGCCATAATATACAGATATTTTTAAGGCAGAGATTCCGGGTGAAAGATGTAGTATTAAAAAATACTTGACGAGTCAACCACCAAAGTTTCATACTTCGTAGTTTATTATAATATTTTTGTATATAACAGTCTAGTCTAGTGCCTCTCAGTACCATATTATTATCTTATAACGCTACTTGAATATTATTCAAATATACAATACCAATATTTATATAACACCAGACAGGTCAATGACCTTTTGAAGGTAGTTATTTAATTATACATGGTGTTATTGTGTAAAACAACATTACCTTGAAGGGTCTAAAATTATTTTACAGGGCACATGTGATAGTACTTGCCAATGGACTTGGCAGCTACTTCTTACGGATTTAGCTTACCGACTAAAATAAAGGTAATACTCTAACAAATATATTACATATATATAATATTTATAAAATGTCCGTTAGTAACACTGCCAAAGTCCAAATAACCAAGGACGTATGTACATATATCCACTTAAATAACCTCGTTTTACTCTTCATAATAGATTAAAATTAATAATCTAATTATCAAGATAATTTTGAAATCAGCTGTTAATTCGAATAGCTATTAAGCCTGTTACAGACATAAAACCAATTGGGCATATCGATTTAATAATATATATTAAATATGTATAAAGGGTTTTAAAATCCATTGGAACCTTTGCTCAAGCAAAGGATCGCATTCAAATATAAACTACAAATTTTTGTTAATGTCTCATAGCTTACTCTGGTTAATAGGATTTTCACACTTCGTCCGTCGATTTAATGTTAATTAAATCATTAAAATTTTTAGTCATCTTCAACCGCCATCTTTAAAATCTGACTCATTCAGTTTCGTGAATTTTATGCAAGGGGAAAAAACCTACAATTTATATAGATAATAATGTAATATGTTTTTTTTCCTTATTCTAATACATAGTGGATTAAATCTAGTAGGTGTGTATGTATATCTATGATTTAAATGTTAGATCGATACAGTATTGGTACGGGTGTGTCTGTCACAGATGGCTGCGCGTGCGCACAAATAGAGCCCAGATCCTGTTCAGTGTGTGAACCGAAGGGATCTATTGTGTCCCATTTTATTGCCTCCCATCCTCCATTTAATTATACTTATGTAAAGAATACACAATGTCAAATTCAAAATATCTTCATTCAAGTGGGCATTTCGAATCAATTATTACATTATAAGCTACCACCGGAATGCTGATCTGAGAAGAGCCGCCCAGAAACATAACAGATGATATTTTTGAATATAATTTAACAATGTTTGATTTCAAATAAAATTAAATCGATTCTAATGTTTCAATGTTTGTTAAAATCCTTAATTGATTCATCAGTGCATTCAAAAGCCCTGTGGTTAAGACCGTGGTTTACCTATCACGGATCGCTTAATGATCCTGTAGCACCGGTAGGAGATAATCACGAGTTCACGAAATTCAATACAAATTTTATCATATTGCTAGCCACGGATTTCTTTGTTATTATAGTTTAATCATTATTCCATTCGATCGATCGATCGAATTCATTGCGATGGTTCGATCGGTTCGTACATTGCTCACTAAATATAGCTGAATTTGTTGTGTGGTTCTTCTTTGAGCAGTGCGTTTGGAACACTCGTAGACTTAATTTATGTTGGAGAGTGTCTTCACAAAAGCTAATTTCGATAATTATCAATAGTCCTGACACGTCCATTTGATACACAAACGATCACTGGTGTTGAATCAAAGCGGAAAAGACAAAAGTATGAAGTAAAAAAATCATCGACTCAAGATTCAAACCTGCGGCCTCTGGTAAACCGTGTCGCTCTATCAACTACACTACCGTGTCTAACATATTTTTCGTATTTCAGAGAAAAATATCTATACAATTAAATAAAAACAACGGGTTTTTGGTAAATACAAACACAATAACGTTGCACATATCTGCATTTTAATCTCCGAGTACAATTTGAACTGAAAGCAATTTATCATAATCGTACATATTGCACATTTTCTTATGAGAAAAATATATGTTATATTACTTTAATAGTATATATTTCCTTTCATAGTTAATTGAAATCAACCATTATAAGAGTATTAATGATAAAATACCGCATACGATATTGTAGATTACGTAACATGACCCACTTTACTTGTAGCAATGAGTCATTTAGTTAGCGGGCGATTAGTCTTTTAGGAGCAGATATGGTAATATCTGGTTCCGTTGTTTAATGAATCATCTATTATATGAAAAATTTAATGTAATTATAAATTAAATGAACGTTATCGATCTTTATATGAACGAATGAAAAAAAAATAGCGAGTGTGTTTTATATGAATTAATTTTCATTGATACACGTTTTTTCATAACTTTTCAATTGTACGTGTGTTTGTAGTATATATATGTATATGTATATATATATATATATATATATATATATATATATATCCTGTATATAAGGTTATTCTCTCAATATCTCTGTTACCTGAGCACGGTTATGTAAACGACGTCGTTTATTTTTATTATATACAATTTATGTCCTAGAAAAATTCAATATGCTGATACAATAAGGGGATACGTAAAGGATGCGATACGGGACACGGGATAGATATTTATTGTATTATTGTACTTTATACTCTATTATTTTGAGAGAAAACATAATTAAAAAATTTTTTTATAAATTTTCTTTTATCATATTAAGTTTACAAATATTTCACAACAACATTATAAATACGAAGGAAACATTGTAATTTATAGTATAATCTATTTGAGGGTGATATAAAAACATCAAAGGGCCACAAATAACAGAGCACGCCTCACACCTTTGACACCGGGGACTCGCATTTCCTAATCACGGGAAAGGAGAGACGAAGATTGGAAAATCGCTGCACGGTGTCATCTCGGCGAAGCAATGATCAAAAACCGCCCGAACAGATATACCTACCTCTATATATATATATATACGAACAGACAGACAATCCTATACTCAGTTTTATTAGTATGTTAATGCCAAATCATTACGTTAATACATATATAAATATGAACCCTCGATATGAACTAATATCACTGGTAGAATACTAAAGAAATATATTATATTTATTATTATTAACGTAAAATATATTATTTTTAATTAATTTTTAACAATATCACCTGAATCGGGATATCACGAACTAATTAAGGATACATTGAAATAAAATTTAATTAATAAAAAAATATCCAGCGTCTAAGGAATAACTCCAAGAGCAGATTAAATACTTAATCATTACGACAAACATTATATAAAAGATAAAGATAAAAGATAAAGAAAATTGTTATTCAGTTTAGATTTCTTTTATCCATAGCTATAAAGGCGAAGGCAGACCAGTGGCGTGTATAGAATGCTAATTGCGATAGCCGTATAAGTATAGGGCGACTATTCACTAACATCACTAGATAAGACCTATTAATACACTTAAATTAAAGTAAAGAAAAATGATAATGCTAATGAATGGTATCGAATAAGGCGTTATCAACTGGGCGGACCCTGACCTACATGTGTGACCGTGACGAGGGTTTGTTATGAGGAAAATTTGGAAATCTTATCAAATAATACGTGAATTTTTTGTTTACATTTTTTTAAATTATATTACAAATTTTTTTTAACAGAATTTAGGTTAGGTTTTGACTTTTTTTTTCATAATTACAAGGTTTTTCAAAGGAATTTAGAGGGTTTGTTATGAGGAAAATTTGGAAATCTTATCAAATAATATGTGAAATATTTTTTAAAAAAATTATATTATTAAACAATTTTTTTTTAACAAAAATTAGGTTAGGTTTTGACATTTTTTTCATAATTACAAGGTTTTTAACGCGTTTAAAGTATACAAACTAGTTAGAAGTAAAGAGGATTGCGTATTGAATTACAGTATTACAGTATTACAGATTACGTCCGGTTCTGTAATTTGAATTCGGATTTAAATAAAGAACATTGTTTTGATTAAACGTGTTTAGACGGGTTTATAAAACTAGGGGCGCCAACAAACCCTCAATTTCGACTCGCTGCGCTCGCGTAACCTCGGGTGCCGTTTGCATATTGAGCGAAGCGAGCCCAGTATATTGACTTATCGTTTCCCATTGACTTCAATGGGATATCAGTTTTTTAACATGACATTAAAAAAAAAAAATTTTTTTTGAGGGCATTTTTCCAATTTTTTTTTTCTTAAAATCATCACCTAATGTGTGTCTTTTTGATTGCAAAATTTCATAATTTTCCGTCAAGTAGTTTTCGAGCCAATTCGTGACAAAGAATGTACAAAGTCTCCAGTAAAACGCTCCGCTCACTTCGTTTGCTTCGCTCAAAAAAAATATTTTTTGTTTTGTGCAATAAAATTTTTTAATGAAATTCTAATCACAAAGACTCAAACAAGTTCTGTAATTATAACATTATGTGATAGAGGTGAATTATAGATCTAAAGAGGGACGGAGATATATTTTGTTTCATGTGTAATTGTTGTCATTACCATGGCATTCCCATGATAGTTGGTCAGGTGGGTTTTGAACGATTATTTAGAAACAATTTTATATATATATATATATATATATATATATATATATATATATAATGTTTGTTTGTTGTTTAAACAATTCAATTAATCTCGCAGTGTCTTAGATTCGATCATCATATTTTTTAACTCATTTATCCCAACTTTCCACGCTACTATATTGTTGCTTCAAGTTTTAAAATTCTAATAAAACAAATTGATTTATCGCTCTTATAAATATTTTAAAATAATAATAATAATAATATATATATATATATATATATATTAATTCCAAGTCCAAGTTAACCTTGATGTAATGACAATCAAGTGTGACAGAGCCAGTATATATGTTATATAATACTACACTATAAAACAGTGTAAACCACGGTATTTAATATGTATTAATATTAACGTCCAATGTCCATTACATAGAACATTTAAAATTTTATGAAATACGTGAATACATTTATTTACAAAAAAATATATATATAATTTAAAAAAAATCAAATTTTGTAAACGATAAAAATGGATTTTCTTAGTATTTATTCGAAATACAAAAAAAAATTAAATTATACTGTTATATCAATTACATATATATGTACTATCAACCCTAAATGTCAACTATTATATATATATATATATATATATATATATATTAAAAATAAATATATAAAGTATGTATATAAGACAGTTATCATAATTACAAATCTCTATAACAATAACATAACACGTTTTGTATATAATACTATAACGAGCTTCAAATTCCCCAAAATTTAATTTGAAAAGGGTTGAAGTGAGACTCAACTTAACCTAATTTTATAGCGTCTTTTTTCTTCACTAATATTTATATGTAGTATGTCTGTATATAAACATATTAACATGTAATTTTACGTAATTTAAAAAGTATTGTCAATCATATATCATGTCGGACTACTGTCAAAAAAAAACTGATAAGGATAAGAAAAAAATCAAAACATCGATAATTGATAAATAATCATCGACCTTCCTACATAACTATTAATAGTAAAATATAAAAATATTAAATAAACTACTTACATTCAAAAATCAATGTAATCCAATCACAAAGCACAAAACACACTAACAATTATTATAAACTATATATATATGTATACATTATATTGTAGTTAAACGATAATGTGTATAAACACGTGCGTCCCGCGCGACGGACGGACGGACACTGATGTGAGATACGCATACCATTGATAACGATAGCTATGGAGAAATGGAAAATAATATTAATATAACAGATGGGAAATCAAAATATATACATATTAACCCTTATCAAAATAAAAATATAGGGGTGAGAAAGATGATAAGAAAATTCGAACATCGAATAAACTGTAATATCTCTGAATAAACTTTAATCCGATCTCCTTCATTGACGTTTATGTTCGATTAAACTTTAATTTTAATCACACATATGTTGTGTATTTATTATAAGATGATTAGAAATATCAAAATATCTTCTTTCATTTCATAGTTTTATTTTTAAAAAGTACAATATACTAATGTTTGTGACGTGCTGTCTCTCCGTTAAAATGTCAAACTAAATTTAACCTATTAAAATTATTATACAATGACTGATGAATGATTTTTTTCGATTAAAATTTTCAAATACAAAAAATAGGAATCAACCAAAACAAGCGGTTACATTAAACGAATTGTACCAATTGATAAAGTAATGACTTCATAATGATCTAATGATAGCAACATTGACAAGTGTCAGAGACGTCATATTAACATCTGACCCCGTACAGTTAATAGTTTCATGAGACGGGGAGACCTCTGACATCAATTTACACCCAAACTACATATATATTGTATATATATCGCTTCCAGTAAAAATGTATACACAACACACTTCCAGATCATTTAGTTTATAATATTAATTACTACTTAGAATAAAATTTAAAACTTAACTATCTTGTATTATAGAATATCTGTGTGTGTGTGTGTGTGTGTGCGTGTGTGTGTGTGTGTGTGTGTGTGTGTGTAAGTGTAATTGTTTGTGTAAGTGTATTTGTTTTCCAAAAGCTAGTTCAGTGACAATGTAACAAAGTTTCGTTGTTGAACTATTATACGATTGTTTGAACATTTTGAATTATCACATATAATATACACAACACACATGGATAAATTTATTATTAATGTCCAACTCTATCTTTTAACACACTGTAAATAGTATTATTTTGGTGTAAATTAATTAACAGGAACGTGCAGAAGGAAAACCTGAACTTTTTTGTTAAAAAATTATAAGAAATTGCCATAACTTCATCATCACTACACTTAATAATTAGAGTATTTAGAGTGGACATACAATTGAAACACAAAACAACCAAGACAACAATGAAAATTTAGTGTACGAATAATATGCGGTGTTCTAACGCCGTCATACGCACAACATACAACGTATTAAACGGACCCGGCTCAGTCGTTATTAATTCAACCGACTATCTTATTAATCTCACCCCCCGCGAGCGGCGGAGGTCCCGGTCCCGGTCCCGGCCATGACATGACGCCTCACTCGACTATTTTGATTTATTTAATATTACAACAATATATATATATATATATATCGATAAATACAAATAATATATAAAATATATATAAACGATTAACATAGTGAGTGTTTTGTTGAAATTAATTACAACGGACAGACGGACAAAGAACTTCTATTAATAAGAGACGCCCAGCTCATCCGTAACTCCATTTACTATAACGACGGAATTTGATTTAGTTGTGTTAAACAATTTATACAACACTTCAATAAACTAATAACTTATTTTAGGATTTGTCCGAACTGTGTGAATTATATATATATATATATATATATGTTGGATTAGATATGATATACTTAGTTAAGAATATAAATTTATTAAATTCTATATAGATGTTATCTGTAAATCCTTTTGTTTTAGACTATGTATGTGTGTGTGTGTGTGTGTGTGTGTGTTGGTTCAAAGGTAAGCGATGGATTCATTATATTAATGGCGGCCATCAATCAACACCGGTAAAATAGAACTAGATTTTCACAACAGACAAAATGAAAATAGATTGTCGATAAATGTGACTATTTTGATGTGCTTTTAAATTATTTCTTCCTTTGACTGATTCGCTTGTTAAAAAAACATTATTTTTGGGTATGTGCCTTATAAATAAAAAAAAATTGCAGATCTTCTGAACATTGACAAACAAATGCCTAATTTAAAACTCATTTTCACATATTCTATACTTTAGTTGGTTACAAACCTGAACTAATCTTTTGCTAACCTTTTGTATGTTTGTTCGTCCGAAATAATAATTTAAACTGTTCAAAGTGAGACACTCATTAATCTTCCATATATTCTATACTAGCAGGTTACCCGTGCTTCGCGACGGACGGCGAAAGTGAAGAAGAGAGGGAGCGGGGGGTAAACTTTGCAGTTTTTTAGCTGTAACTTTGGAACGGTTTGAACCTTTGCAAAATCCTTTCTTTTTGCACCTATTTAACATGTCAAGAGTCTTGTGTCCAAATTTCAGCTTTCTAGGTATTACGGTTTGGGCTGTAGAGAGATGAATGAGTCAGTGGGTCAGTGAGTGTCTTTGTGTTTTATATATTAAGATAACTAACGAAACTATTAAACGGAAACATAAATAAAGAAATAAACATAATTCAATATAATATATACATTTTAAAATAACCTTAACTCACACCGACCGGAACAATATAACAAAGTATGTATAGCCGTGATATAATATTATTGGCAAGTTCGCTTGGAACTAAATTTATCAGCTGTTAGTCAACGGATATTGTGTAACCAACAAACTAATCACCGGCGTTGAGATCCATAGAAACTAGCTACATCTAGCGGCGGGGATTGCAATTATTATTAATGCTTTAAAGTTTGAAAACTAGATGGCGCTACTTACAATAAACCAAAACAACAAAAATAGTCTCCGCAAATTTAAATATAATAATAAAAATAAAACAAAATATAATAAAAAATATTTGTGTATATAACTAATTGATTAACTTCGATGAATTGTTCAGATATTGGAGTACCGGATTCAATCAATTACTTAAATATCAAACGTAGTCCATCAATTCAATAACAACTACCATTACAATCAACAATGATTTCATTCAGTACACAAAAATACGACATTATCGAACTTAAACTTAAACATTTGCATGAATAATTTGAATAGTAATATATTTTAAATATAACAAAGTAGTGTATCGGTTTAGTTGTTTACGTTTTATAGAATAACTTAGCGTACCGAGTAAGTGTCCGCGCTCACAGAGTGTACCTGTACGCCATTAAAACGGAGCGGTGGCGCCGCGGTACGCGCAATTAAAAATAATTGTTCAGGTAAAAAAACCATTTCGCGGGATTCGTATTGTAATATTATTTAGCACTAACTCGACTACTGCTTTACGTTTGTTTCATTATTTTTTTTTGTACTAAATATGTAATAGTCGTAGTGATGTAAACGATTTACGGTTTTTTATTACAACTCTGCTATCCTTATACTATATAGGAAGTCAAAAAGAAAGATAAGATAAGATAAAACAGACAAGAAAAGTCAAATAAAACTTCACTTTGAATGTCACTGTTATCATATTTCAAATATTTTTTATACTTTTATTGAAACAGTTCAAATTAAAAGATACCCGCTATATCTGTTAATCTAGTTCTAGATAAATAAGACTATATAGTACTACTGGATATCACACGTATACTACTTCCATACTAAAAATATTACTCGTGACAGACAGACGGACTGTAATATAACCATCGATGCGCTAATATGGAGGACCCCTCCCGTGACGTCACTTCCGACGCCAAATCACTTCCGCCTGCGGGTTCTTTGTCACGGACATCATACAACGAATTTATTGTAAAATAATATAAAAACTTAGTCTAAATCAAATAGAAGTAACAACTACGAACTAACCAACACTACAACAAGTTCATATATAGATATGTATATATAACTTGTATATATATATATATATATATATATATCGTGTCACAATAACAGTCCTATATATACAATCACAATATATGTATATATTGAAGGCTCCGTTTCTAATTATCGATTTATTAACTACAGTTATTTTTTTAAACAACATAAAAACAATCACAACCGTGCACGATTCCGTGCCGTTCAAATGGACGGTCAACCGTGCCGTAATGCGGTTCACGGCTGTAATTCGAGAACAATTCGTTCAATGTTCGTTTTGACGCGTCAATATGGCGATACCTTAACGTCGTCACACATACTCGTAACACACAAAGTGACCTCGCAAAAATGTCTAGGACAGGTGAAGGTTATAAATGATCGCGTTTCCACCGACACTTTTCCTTCGCTGGAGTGAGGGTTTGAAAACTATGATATCCCTAAAATACAATACGTTGTTTGTTTGATCTGATGGCTTTTTTTATGGAAATGTTATCAAAATCGGTTCAGCGATTTATCTACATTTACATTTTTTTTACATTAGTATCGACTATTAATTGCTTATGTAATAAAAAAATAATAAAAATGTAATTTCTAAACTATTGTTAGTGTATTTTTAATTAACTTATATTAATATATAAACTTATATCGCCAATTTAATGTTAAATCAAATGGGTCTTAAAATATTACGTTCCCGAACCCATATAATGAACCTCAACCCCTTTATAGTCATTGTAGACTTCATAGACTAAGCTGTACCCGCGACTGCGTTTGCGCGGAATATGTTTTACAAAATAAGTAGTCTAAATTACTCCTTATAACATCAGAGTAAGATCGATACAGCCGTTTCAGAGATTACTCGGACCAAACAGATAGACAGACAAAAATATTGTTTTTTTTTTTAGTACCGTAAATACTTTCATATGCAATTAGTTAAAAGCTGTTAATACGGATTAACAAACTGACACTTTAATTTTATATATATGTAGGTATAAATATAAATATATTTTATATTATAAATATAAAAAAAATAAACCATTGTTAGATCTTTCCATTTCACTGTACCTTTTAATATTTCATCGTAATAGAGTGGTTTATTTAGTGTGAAATAAACGACAGGAGAACGACACTTCAAACTATTTACAACTCAGACATAAATATACAACAAATATTAATATTAATAAATGAATATTAAATATTAATAAAATATCCAATTTCCATTAAAAGATTCTCATGTTAATTGAAATTCCATTAATTCTCCTCATAATTGACTGCAGTTTACTATATCTATAATCCTATAAGGTTTATTATCCAACTTAATAAAGACTTATAATCAGAATATGAAAAGGTATAATCAGAATCGATAATTCTATTATAGAAATGAAAAAAAATATATAGTTTGTTACTGTTGTTATAATATTATTGTAATATAGTATTTGTATTAAAATTTGACAAACAAAAGCTATATAGATATTATATCACTTGTAATGACTACCAATTACATTAGTGTGTATCTGTGTGTGTGTGTGTGTGTGTGTGTGTGTGTGTGTGTGTGTGTGTGTGTGTGTGTGTGTGTGTGTGTGTGTGTGTGTGTGTGATATCAAATTTCACGATAAGGCGTTCCTGTCAGCCGCATAGTTAGGTGTGATTGTATTATTTTTGCATGTGATACAGTTGACGTAATATCGTTGATCGTGCATCGTAAACAAGCGCGCCCACGCTCACAACACACACAAAACACACACACACAACACACACAACACACAGATGCAGGTTTTCAAACATTTTTAATATGGTGACGTCACCTAACAGTAATTGGTACCAAATTATTTTAACACCAAATTATTTTAATTATATTTGTCGAAACGTTGTAAGGATAATAATTGATACCAAATTATTTTAATAACAAAATTTTATTCTGACGTGTTTTACCTATTTAACAATCATATTAATCGCGACTTTAAGGACTTTTTTACACTAACTATTTAATATTTATTATATAAAAATAATATCTTGCAAATCTGTTAAATAAAACAAATGTATAATTTAATTCAATAAATTAACACGAACTTTAAACACACGTATAAATAAATATATTAAACAAACAAACAAAAGTGACCTAAAAACAATCGAACAAATACATAACCATAACGGACGACGAAGGTAACAAGAGTAACAGAAGTAACAAAAGTAACGAGACTCGCTGTTATTTTACGATCAAAGCTGCTGGTGAGGGCGTGTGAAACAAATGACGGGAATGAGTCACCATTACGTACGGATTTAGATGTACCGAATATTTTCAGGGACGTCGACTTGTTCATGGTACAGGAACAGGGAACAATATATACGTTAAAGACACTGAAGGAATATTATAGATACAAGTGTTGATTGTATGTTTGTGTGTTTGGATTATCTCGAAAACTAATGGACCGATTTTATAAATTCTCTTTCAGCAAGTAATGTAGGCATTTTATCTTCATATTTTAACAGGGTCTTGAGGAAATGAAATCGGTGTGTATTCATAATCTTGTTAAAATATTATTTTTTATTGACTGTCCTTGATGTTAACAAACAATAATATATATATATAAAATTGACAATACCATATATATCACGAAATTGGAATGTTTAAGTAACTATATTAAACCTGTAGACTGTATGTTTGTATGTAAATAATGAATAAAAAAAAGTAATAATAGTAGAACCAATTGAGATAAATCTCCTATATATATATATATAGCAACTGATAAAAAAGCAGATGTTTTGTTTACGTGCAGCGTACAGTGATAATCTATTTATCACATGACCTAACTTGTTAACAGTCCATCTAGACTATAATTGTAATGTATGTATATCTATATGTATCTAATATATACATAAACAATGTTCACAGTACTGTTATAACGTGCAATTTACTTCAATTTACCTTATAAATATCCACTCTTAATCCTACGATAAAATTATTATACAAGCAATGTAAAATTTAAATTTCATCGCTCAAAGGCAATGTTTAATTATCGTGTGGATATATTTATGTATGTACGTATACTAACTCACCGTGCATTTATTTATTCCACTTCTATTCATAGCTAATATAAATACACTTATAAATTAATTAGTAATTATTACAACACTCATGCACATCACAATATCAACATACATTATATCTACAGTCACATCAGCTGTTAGTGTCACTTGTTTCTCAGCAGTCTCAGTAAGAACTTCCCTACCGTTAGTACTAGTATGAACACGGCACAAAACACAACGACTCGCTCAGATCCCGACTCACCGTTGCACGTCCCCTCGTCCTTATCTTTAACTGTAAACCTCACAAACTCCTGCATATGATTCGGTAATTTTTGGACATCCTTCTCTTCGCCATCTTCTATCACTTTAATTTTATGTTCTATCACTTTAGGTTCTCTGTACACATCTCTAGTAGATTCTTCATCATCCTCAGTCTCCGAGTCCCTGATGCCCAATTTGTACCACCTTTCTTTAGCTTTCGATATAAATTCTTGTTCAATACGATTGTTCACTTTGGGGTCTAAATAATTTAAAGTTGGCATGCTTTTTGATATCAAGTTGCTACTGGACGCCGACTGCGTTACCTTGATAACTTTGTTATGCTTCCTCTGTTCTCTCTCTGCCATTTGGTTTACGTATTCTGTATACATTTTCTCTCTTAGTAATTCTTCTTGGCTACTACTAAACTGCGAGGAAATTTTTCTGTTTTCCATGTTCGTAGGATTCGGATGATTTGACAGATTGTCTCGTGAGTACTTTGTTTCGAAAAATCCGCCGTAGCTCGAATCTTTTTCTGAGATCATCGGAGCTCTCGGACCTCGCCTCTGGGATGTCTTGTGTTGTTCTTGCTCAAGGCGTCTTATTTCTGCCTCCACCTCCTTTTCTTTTTGTCGGATGTACTCCATTTGCTGATCACATAAATCCTTGGGCAGGGAAGGTCGTCTAGGGTAAACTATATTTGAATTATTATTTCTCAAGTTGTTACATTGCCTGTGTAAATTTTGTATGGAAGATATATCGTTCTCAATTTCTTCGTTTAAATTACCGGTCGAATAATGGAATACCTTTTTGTCGCTACGCATAGATCGGTAAGAGCTGTCAGTAAACTCGGAATCACTTTCATACGTGTATACCTTTCTGGGTTTTGGAGGTGGAATTGGTTTAAAATTAATTGCTGATAACGTTGGTGCATATTTATCTTTGTTTAAAGTCTCTTTAAAGTTATTAGATTCATCTAATTCTTTTAAAAGTCGCTTAGAAAAAGATTCGTTACGAGATGATGTCGTTTTTGTGTTTGGAAAATAATTATCATCGTTTAGAGTTGGTAAGCTTGTTTTTCTCGGAGCTGGTGAAGTACGAAGCAAAGATAGCAAACGACTTCCAGTTTCTGATTTCATAGGAAGAACGGAAGAATGATTTTCTTTATTTATACTTTTGTATTCTTCAACATTTGTCTTAGGTTTTTGAATGATGTCGTCTTTTGTTATAACAGTATTGGTCTTTTCCATTAACATCTTGTGTGATGGTGATAAGCACTCATAAACTCTCTCAGGTTTCGGTGTCACAGAAAAATTTTGTTCATCTTGTCCTTTCTTTAAAGAAGACTTTCTCGGTTGTACTGGAGGGGGAACTGGTTTATTTTCTTTCTCATTATTCATACCCGCTAATGTTTTTTGTTTTACTAATACGTCATCTTTTTTCTGATCGTTTAATTGTTGTATATCAATATTAGTGTAGTTTAAAGCAGAAACGCTTATATCTTGTAATCTTTTTGAAACGTTAGCGAGTTCTTCTAGAACTTTTTCACCATATGGAAGAGATGATATTTTCTTGAGGCATACATTTCGCAATGTAGAAGGTTGCTTAGTAATAATAGATGCATTTAATTTTGATTCCATTCTATGTTCCACATGATCAATTACATCTTTTACATGACTAGATGTTTTAGCGGCTAGTGTCTCCTTATCCATATCCTCGTGTGATTCGTTACGAAGAAAACTAGAAACATCATTAAGGGAAGAATAGGTTGGATTGTATTTAGCTGTACACTGAGAAGAGTCCAGGCTACTGGAAGAGTCCTGACGAGGGACAGTGTCCTTGTCATTGGAATCGCTAGTGTTTTCGGAATCAGAAACAACTTCTTTTATTAAATTATTTATGGCATCATTTAGTTCACATTTTAAGACCTTAATTTCCAAATCATAATTATTTACTTCTTTAAGAGACTTTGAACTATTTTTGATTATGTCATTTTTGCTGTGAGCATTATTAGCATCATCAGTAAAATCTTTTGATGCTGTAAAATCATTGACTTCATTAATATCTTTTACAAACAAATTTGTTTTTATATCATCAGTACTTAATACTATTATTTCATGAGAATCTTTTTTAGAAATATTATCTATCTCAGTAATACTATCGGTACCACCCATGCATAAGTTACTTTTTTGATCACTTTTTATAGTCTCTCCTATTTCATTAATAATATTATAATTGCTTTCATTTGTCTTATTTATGTTTTTATCGTTGCATTTTGACAAAAATGTATTTTTCAAAAGGGATTCCGTATCAGTCACCTCTATTGTTGGTGTTATCATACGAACAGAAACGTCAGTTTCGTGGCCTTTGTCCCCATCGTCACTTACGTCGTATATAGAACTAGTGCTACTCGATGAGTCGGTTAAATATACTAATTCAGCTCCAGTGATTTTTTCTACTGTCTCCATTTTCCAGTCTCCACGGGCTTCACTCACTTCTGGCTCTTTAAGCTTAGCATCAACTCTAATACATTGCTGCGGTATAACACGTCTCATAGATAAATTTGTTGGAAAATTTGTATCCATTCTTCTTTTAACCTGCGCGTCTTTACTTTCAAAAACGTCATCATCTAAATCTTCAGTATCACTTTTTTTTTCACTGAGATAGGACTGACGCCTAGATGTTTTGGACGAATCACCACTGCCTTCTTCATCAATTACGGCTAATGAACGCGACGGTCCCGATCGCTCAAAATATGAATCTTCCGCTAGACCCTTTCTCCTTAATCTATATTTGATTTCACGATTAATTATTTGTTCTATTTCGGTTTTTATATCTGCAGTGTCAATATTTGGATTTGTTGATAAATTCAGTGTATGTAGATAATTACGCAAAGATGATTCTTCTTCTGGACTGAGAGATTTAGTTTGCTCACAATGAGCCATATCAAGTGATAAAGTATAGTTAGTAGATAGAATACCTTTAGTTTTTTCTGTATGCGGTAAATTAAATTCCTCCGTCTTTTCCCATTCAATTTCGGGTTCTTCGGTTGTGACTATAGCTTTATTAGAATCTATTAAAGATATTTTACTGTCATCGCTTAGAGAATTATCATCATTATATTCTCCCGTGACTTCTACTATTTTGGGACTATCATCGTCATCACAACTTTTACTTTTCTTAGTACTGTCTAATTTAGCTTTTGGTTTAGATGTTTGTTCAGGCGTTTCAACAATATACTTATCTGATATATCGATATCTTCCGTTTTGACCTTGTTTATGCAGTCACTGTTTTCATTCAACTGGTCTACGGCACTTTCTTCAGATTGATTACCTAAGGAGTTATCTTTGCTAGGTAAATCCGAGTTATCATTTTCATTCTGAACAACACTTCCGTCAGGTATATCTCTATTTTCATTCGAACAAGATCCATTATCTTCTGCGATATCTTCACTATGGTTTTTATTAACATCGACTCTATTATTTTTATTATTTTTTCGCTTATTTTTATTATTTTTACGCCTCTTTGGTCTATCCGGCATTATAAATAAATATATATAAAAAAAACACTCACTGATATCACTAAATTAATACTATTCGACAATAATATTAAACCAACACTTATCGTGCACTCGCGCGCCGCGAGATACCGGCACAATTACGTAGGAACGTAGTTTCGTCAGTTACGTAGGAGCACTCGGGGCGCCGGTAGCGTTACTCAAGGGTCGACAAAGGGCAAGTTAGTCAAATAATCGTACGAATTCCAACTATTTTTCTTGGAGCAGACGCGCTCGGTCGGCGGTCGTGCGCTCGCGCCGCGTTTTACTAATAATTATAAATGGCCTGAAGTACGCAGACGCGCGCGTGGACTTTATTTTTACGTACGAACGGTGCTACCGACTACGGACGGCACGGGGGGAGTCCGAGACGCGCAGCCGACAGCCGACAGCCGACCGCTCCCTACTAACACTAACACGGACTTATCATCAGATGCAATTTAAATTGCTTTTCGCTAATTAGTATGGACAACACTCAACTATACCATTTTAGGGGTGAATAACGGAGAGTGACTCCAGTAGACAATGGCTCATAATTTTAATTTGGACTTCGGTAGGAGACGTTTTTGTAATTTTAATTTGACACTCACAAGTAACCCGAGCGACTGGCGCGGTCAGCGGAATTTACAATTTATATATATATAATATTTATAACATATTTTATACAATAATATATTAATTTAATACGTGTATCAAAATGATTACACAAATGAACAAACATTTATTATCGATCACTTGATAGCCTTGTCTG
Organism: Melinaea menophilus ssp. n. AW-2005; assembly: GCA_918358695.1. NCBI lineage: Eukaryota > Metazoa > Arthropoda > Insecta > Lepidoptera > Nymphalidae > Melinaea > Melinaea menophilus. The sequence goes on along the minus strand of OU911040.1, from coordinate 3,342,261 downwards.
ATAGTGTATTGATTTTGGCCACTCCGTACGTTATCTACTCACATTAATATATAATAGATAAACTATTAATTAATATTGTAATATTTAAATAATAGCTTCATTGGAAATGTTTTAAACAAACTGATATTTAAATATAATAAAGATAAAATAAGATAGAAAAATTTAAATCTAAATAAGTTTTAAGATTAATAATGTATTAAATATACAAATATATATAGATAACATTAATGATAATGACATAACACTATCACGTCTTATCTTTAAAGATAAGTGACGACAATTTATCTTTATAAAATGTATATATAAAGTAGATATAGTATGTGGTTATGAATAGGGGAAGTTAGTTATTACGTAGTTGGCTCTAATATTAGATAGCACGTAGACTGCAGGTCATCCAGATTGATTGGTGGCTTCCAGGACACTGCAGTGTAATGTTACATACCTTCTGGAGATGTTTGTGATATATAATTATTTTATATGAAACTAGAATCAAATAAATTTTGACATTTAAGTAGATTATGTTTAAATTTTATTACTTATAAGAAAAAAATATATGTATCTTTGTGTACCTTTTAGTGTTTTAATATAGGTCAAGTCTTCCCGGAGCGTATTTATACCGGGATGTTCTAATTCAATACATCCAGAGGCTATCTAGGTCCGGAGCGGGTAACGGGAAGAGCACTATGATTCATGTACTTTAAATAAACTAATTATTATTAATGAGATGTATATATATATATATATATACATATATATATATATACACATGCATATATCTTTAGCCTTTTCAAAGATTACCGGCACAAACAGATAGACAAAGTGTATATTTTTATTTTTATTATGTAAATACTGTACATACTTTAATATTTCTTATATATATATATATATATATATATATATATATATATATCTGTACAATCCCAATCTCAGATTTAAATGAAATATCTCGACTAAATCCGATGCTTTCAAAGCAATATTGCATCTTAGCAATAACTTGTAAATCCAATCAAATCCAACCGGCTCTGGTGGTGGGGATAAATTACACGTAATCTCTGAGCTATGACGTCATCCATTGATAGAGATAATACTTATTATTAGAGCAATGGTTCGAGCGGACTGCACTGGTGACCTTCCAGAAATATCACGACTCGGAGTTATGTATGTATATATATATATATAGTGTCCGTTTGTAATACCACATTAACAGCTTCACACTAAATGCATATCAAATTGTATAGGTAGTTACATAAAAAATATTTTTTTACATTTTTGTTGTCGGTCTATTTGTTTCAGCTATACTCTGTAGCGACTGGACCGACTATAACAGGACTTTCACTGGCGGATAGCGGGTGTTATAAGGAGTAACTTTCGCTACTATTATATATAAAAACATAACCCTTGCGAACGCAGTCGCGAGCACAGCTAGTATGTGATATAAATTATAAATACAAACGTACAGAAATATAATCGTTTTCTTTTATATTTAATAAATGTTAATTATGAAAATATCAAGATGGATGACAAAATATTTGTGTATTAATTTAGCGAGAGAACAAATGAAAATCAATAGAACAATAAATAAAATATTAAAGCGTGGCGGACGAACAACACACGGAATAACGCATGACATAATCGGAGGGATCCGGACGGTGCCAAGCCGATAACTGGAGACGGCTTTTTGGCAGCCGCTCAAAGGGTCATAGGGTCATTGCTTTGAGCGCCATTCGATTTGTAACCGGGTTTTAATTAACTCACCCTATTGGAAGTCTTTTGTGTTTATTTCTTTGATAGAAATTTTGTCAAAAAAAAAACTAAAATTGTTTCTCCCGTTGTAGATGTATCGCCTAATACATGAGTGATATTGGTAGAACGCTATTTGATTATCGCACACACACACACACACACACACACACACACACACACACACACACACACACACACATGCACACACGCGCACACACACACATAGATTATATATTTTCATTTTATCGCGACATTAAAACAATATATAGTTGTAAAAATAATAGTCTACCTTGAAGATAACCTGTATATACATATTTCATGCGGGTATTAGCAAGTGAAATCGGGGTACTGACCTATAGCATCAGAGTTATGTTCAGGGACAAACTGCCTGGACATACGCTATATACATAATTAGTGTCCGTCCGTGGATTTACTGTCTTGCGCATACATATATATATATATATATATATATATATATTTATATATAAAAGACAAATGGTACTATTCTTGCGGAAAGATATTTTTATTTTCTATTCATATATTTATTTTAAATATTTTATTAACGTATTAATTGACAATTATTGATAATCAAAATCTATAATTACTTTAACTCCTCGTTATATTCATTTAATGTTACTTACTATTACTATTACTGATTTAATATCAAATTACTTTTTCTCAAATGATACATTTTTTTTTATTTATTAAAGTACACAGAATAAGATCGGACGAGAAACTAATTACTTTTTTAAATACTCCATTACCTTAAGAATATCGAATATTGGCACATCTATTTTTAATATAATCTAATCTAATCTAAACTAACCGGAGTACACGAGGGTCCTGTAAAATATTATGTTACAGGGTCACAGGGACAAAGGACGCATTACACTTAAAGGAATAATCACTTAGTGATGGTAACTTCAATCCAATATTAAGTATCGTATAACTGAATATTAATATTAAAATTTAAAACGATGCGTATAATATTAAGAGGTAAATATTTGTTTTTCAGCCTAAGATTAATATTTGATTTTCTGTTGATTGGAAATCATTAATCAATTAAATATATATATACATACACGTTTTATTTTCATTAAAAACATAGATAACATAGATTTTTTTTAAAAATATAAAACATAGATTTTTTTTATTGCAAAGTAAATTCTATACTTACGTTTAGTTCCCTGCGCTGCTAGGTTCGGGGACTGCGGCGGGTGAGTCGCTGAAGGTTGGGACTCTCCTGAAACAAAGACTTACTTCACTGTGGTTCAAAACATTATTATTAAGGTTTTTAAAGACATTGAAAACAATCTTAGTTAAATGTGGTTCTCAAAATAAAATAAGTTCTTTAAATTTCCGTCATGAATACCATTGCTAGTGAATTTCACGTTAAGTTTCAGTTAATATATAGTATTTATAATATATTATATAAATAACACATTTCATGTAATTATTCAAAGAAACAATGTTTGTGTTTTATTAATAAAATTTTCACTACAATAATTAAAATACTTTAAATAATTTTAATTTTAATAAGTGTTGAATTACTATTAAAAAAACGGGAAAATGAACTGAATATATCTCATGTGTTTTCTTTCAATATTCTATACGTTATTTATTAAATGTAAATTAATATTATAATATATATATATATATATATCGCATTGTCTGTTAGTCCATTGAAATGATACACTAATGAAGAGATATCTCTATCATATGATAATTGTTAAAGACACCTACCTACTAATAAGGTTGTGAAAAAATCACCACATCAAGAAAAGACAGAATAAGGTTGTGAGAACTTAAGAAAAGACAGGACACGAATTAAGAAATATATAATGATATATGGAAGAAGCCTTATTACGTAAATGTATAATAATAATAAATAATATGTATTGTTTTATATTCATATTTGTTAATATTATATAAATTATGATAATACATGGTACGTTCCTTTCATTAAATATTGGAGCGAATTCAATAGCAGATGGATATATATATATTATAACACTTTGTTTATATTTTTTATAATATAAAAAATGTTTTCATGTTGTAAAATAAGTAATAAATAAAATCCGTTGTTTCGTGAAAAACAAAAGTAAATATTTTGTTTCACAACAAACAAATTGTTACAAGCTCGCACTTCACTTGTTTACAAATCACTTCACTCCACATCGTTACGGACCCACCGTTATATATATATATATAATTTCTTGGAAATATATAAAATTTTGAATGAAATTTTAACCACTGGAATGAAACACGATCAGTGTTTCAAAATCTAAATGAGATAAACAAAATTATATTTCGTAAACAATTCAACGTAATGATTTTAGCTTTGAAAGGAAATACAATTACTAATAATAAATAAACCACAATCGGGTTGGTAGCTTTGCTAACACACACACACACGCACGCACACACACACACACACCCACACACAAACACACATACAAATTAAGTTAAATATGGCTTTTAGATATCGTAATAAAAAAAATTGAAATAAAAATATTTGTAATGCTCTTAATCCAAATATAAATAATTAATATTTTAACATTTATACGCTATCTAAAATGGTTAAAAAAAGTAAATATATTTATTATATTATATAATCCAATATTTAATATTAAATATTCTGAATGAACAATATTGGTTGTAACCAAACTCACACACTCAGTGTCTCGATCGCGGCTAATCGGAGGAAACATCGCAATGAGAATCCTATTAAAGGAAATAATTTAAATGAAAGTAAACCCTTGAACGGACGATTTATTCCGAGATTCGATCGACGATAGAGACGGCGATATCCTCTATCTCGTTTTAGATTAAATAAATCCTTAAGAGCATCATTAACGAGATTTCGAGATCAGATCCATTGTATGGGAATAGAATTTAATTTGTTGAAATATATTTTTCGTATATCATCACATATCACTCACCTATCACGCTTGATCATCACGTCATCACTACAACGCACTCCATCACGGACAGGACGGTCGCGGGCCCGCTCGTATGTGACAATACGCTTTGTGGAGTGATCGCGACGGTCGACTCGGTCCACTGACCACCATTATACCAATATCACAAAAAAACTCACAGTATGTCAATAGGTAATTTATTTTATATGAGTATTTTATTGGAAAAATAAAAAATAAACTATCAATTGTCAATAATTTAAGATTTTTTACATTTGGATTCCACATTTCTTTCTTTCATTTTAACTTCCGTATTAGACAATTAATCCTATACTTATAATAAATACAAAAATACAAAAAAGGCTTTGAACTATTTGAACCTCATTGATCAGAGGATTGTACTCTGTGTGAATCGAAGCCACAGCCTTTAGTTGAACAGTCAGCATCATCAACCACTAGACCGCTGGCCGTTGAGCCATTGTCATTATAAAGAAAATAATAACACGCGAATTTCTAGGTACAAGTATGGGAAAAATACGAGTACTGACGCCATCTTTTATAAATTCTTTGCCAAACTCTCTCGTGATTGCTCTGTCATTTGTCAATTTTAAACAAACAGTCACACATCATAAAACTTATAATGTAGTAGAATTAAATATGATTTCCATTTCTTCTAAACCAACCAACAAAAAGTATTTTATAATCTTACATAATAATATCAAATAACTCCCCGAATTCCCGAAACTTATTACGGGATTGATACAAAATATATATTTTATATAACAAATGACTATATAATTCATGTTTGTTTATTGTTTTAACACATCCATATAATTGTCGTTACATTAATTATTGTTAATCAAATTTCGAATGTTAATTTGTTGGCACACACACACACACACACACACACACACACACACACACACACACACACACACACACACACACACAACTGTTTTTATTAGTGTGTATACACACATACACTTCTTCAATATATATATAAAACAATTAAAATCCATTACCAATTCAAGGTGTCCATTACGGCCGGCGTCGATCCATACAAACTGATGTTACTACAAGGCGTAGTTCCGTGCGTGTCTGTCCGTGATATTCATACAATAAAATTGTATGTCGGGTGCGTCCGTGAGGTCCGTGACGAAATAGGTAAATTCCGTTAGGGTCATCCATCACAGTCGCGCGACCATTCAGCTCCGCTTTATTAACTTATCAAAAACCACACCGAATAGACCTCGGTCATTTATCAGTACTCACGGCCAAATATGAATTTTCATTAGTCTGTTTTCTTTGGTTACATGGTTTGAATACTAGCTGTGCCTGCGACTTTGTACGAGCGGAGTATTATTTTAATAAGACTATCCCAAGTTACTCCTTATAACATAATCTATCTGCCAGTGAAAGCTCTGTTAAAATCGGTCCAGTCAATTCTGACATTGTATTTATAATCAGCTGTCATATTATTAAAATGATTAATATATTATAACAAAATTAACCATTTAAACAAACCTCAACTGATAATGTCATAGAAACTGTATGAACCAAGGTCACGAGTGTGACCCAAATATGATAATGCTTTAATCTTTAATGGTGTAGAACCAAACAAAAGCTATTAAATGTTATCATCTCCTAAGTTTGTAAACGTTAATGTCAATATCAAAACACAACCACAAGTGTCCGGACACTGCTCTAACTCTCTCTGCTCTCTCTGCTCTCTCTCACTTAATTGTAAGAAGTCCTCTTAAGTATGATTACATGAAGCGAGGTCTCGAAGGCAGATGTGCGTTAAAATTAGACGTCTTAGGTAAACTATTGAAAACTAAAGAATTTAGTTGTACTTTAATCATTTTATTGAACCAAAATATACATATTTCTATAGTTATGTATTATTATATTATATTTTAATATCTGTATCTATTCGCGAGCGGATCCACTTTATAATACAGGGTGGGCCAAAAATTTTTGCACTTTTGAAACATGTCTAGAAATAAAAGTACAAATGTTATTTTGTTTATGATTTATTTAACGTAATTATCATTTATTAAAATTTATTTTTTAAAAATGACATCGTCGAGATGTGCTCCGTCTCGTCGTTGGCACTCCTGCAATCGACTACGTAAACTTTGGAAAACTCGTTGACACATGCTGCGAGGAATCGCGGCTATCTCCTCGTGGATGTTTTCTTTTAATTGGGATATGGTCGTCGGTTTATTAAGGTATACTCGACTCTTCAGATATCCCCACAAGAAAAAATCGCAAGGTGTTAGGTCCGGGCTTCTGGGAGGCCATGGGATATCACCTCTGCGAGAAATCAATTTGTTAGGAAACATTTCTTTGACCACCGGTAAAGTCACGTTTGATGTATGGCATGTTGCTCCATCTTGTTGCATCCAAGTCCGGCTATTGTATCCTTCAAATTCATGCAACTGTGGTGTCAAAAACTCTCGCAACATTTTCACGTATTCCACTGAGTTCACAGTTACGTTATTTCCTTGATTATTTTCAAAGAAGTATGGACCGATTATGCCCTTTGCGGATATGGCAGCCCACATTGTCGTTTTTGGTGAATGAAGAGGCTTTTGGTGTTTATAGTGAGGGTTTTCCGTCCTCCAATATCGATAATTATGTTTATTTACGTGACCATTAATGTGAAAATGGGCCTCGTCCGTAAACAATACATTCTCAAGGCTAGAGAATCGCTCCAGTATAGTGTCAGCAAATAACTTGCGTTGAATGTAATCGTTTGGTTTCATCTCCTGTACAATTTGAAGCTTATATGGGTGCAGTTTAAGGTCCAAATGCAAGATTCGCCGCAGACTAGTTCTTGGTATAGCAAGAGCCACCGACCGCTTACGCGTAGATGATTCTGGATCGTCCCTTACAGAAATTTCAACCTCCCGAATGTTCTCTTCGCTTCTTCTTGAACGTGGTCGCCCAGTTTGTTTAATATTCGTTGTCGATCCCGTTTGCTCAAACTTTTTAACCCAAGCTTTAATTAAATTAACACTTGGATACTCACTTACACGTTGTAATCCGTATTCAACTCTAAAGAGGCGCCGTACAGTAAGGTAGGAATCGTTGTTTTTGTAAAATTGTTTTACGCAAAAAGCACGCTGTTGTCCCGTGATGCGCTCCATCGTGACTAAAATTGCATTAAACGACGCACAATTCCCCGCCACCCGCGCGCCCCTTGCTCTCACTGTTTTGGAGAAATCAAGTGTTGCTATTTGCAAAAATTTTTGGCCCACCCTGTATAAAGCATACTACGCTTATGACAACTCTTCTGTAATATTAAAATCTAACAACGAAAAATCACATAAAATTTACATGTAATATTTCAAACTTATTACTACCCTAGCTATGCCCACGACTTAATGCATATGAAAGAATATATGGTAAGTAGGTAATAGGTAGGTAAAAGTACTCCTTATAATTACGCCTATCTGCCAGTAAAAGTCCTGTTAAAATCGGTCCAGCCGTTTCAGAGTATAGCCGAAACAAACAGACAGATAGATTTTTTAATGTTTTTTTTTATCGTAAGTACCGTATATACTTACATACTACAATATTATTTATTTGTATAGATCAATAGTTTTATTATAAAAAAAAATCTGATAGCATGTTTTTACGTAAAATTTACAATAGATGAGATTGTATTTATCACAATGCAGGGGTGCGCCTGCGCATCTAAATACTATAGTTACTATCGCTTCAGTGCGTGTAACGCTCCAGTGGCGGCGGACAACACGAGCCCTACCATCGATCTTACACAATATCATTCACTATCTCCAATTTATATGTATATATTTTAGTTTTCGCTGTCTGCCTGTATGTATTTTTTTTTATTTATATCTGAAAAGACTAGACAGATTTTTATTTGACTGTCACTGGTGGACAGCTGATGTGATAAGAAGTAATTTAGTATTTATTTATTTATTTATTTATTTAACTTCACGCCATATCCCTTACGGGGTAGCCAGAGACGACGGAGCGCCAAACGCTACGGTCCCTGCATACCTCTTTCGCCTCGGCCACAGACATCAACCTCTTCATACATGCCCTCCGGGGGGTCCTCATGCTTTTTATGTGACCTTCCTCCAGTATCATAGATACAGTGTTTTCGAAGGTCACTCGAGGCCTCCCCCTTTCTCTCTTACCACTCACTTTTCCTGTATAAATCTTTTTTACCATTCTTTAGTAATTTAGGATACTTAAAAAAAACATTTTCCATGCGAACGAAGTCGGAGGCAAAGCCAGTATATATATATTGCGGTTATTTAGTTATTTATTACGGAATGTTAGATAAAATGAACTAAAAATATGATGATGGACTAATTAATGATTTATCTGAATGTAAATATATTGAATTATAGAAAATCATGATAGTTTTTGGTTTTTGATTATTTTTTACCTATTAAATTTACCAGTGATGTTACTTTCTCAACTTGGATACTATCATTTGGCTTGCTCTTAATTTATTTTATATTTGAATTAGTCGACAAATTCATATAACTTGGTAAATAATTCTGTACCAGTTACGAGAGCTGAGGTGCGAGATGAAATATTACAAACGTTGCACGGCTCTGATGAGCGTAGCAACTTTTATCTCTAAACTTTTGTCGTTTCTCTTAATTGAATGATGTTAGTTTAGACCTAATTAAAAACTAACGAATGTATGGTTGAAATATATACTAGGATCCGCCGACCGTGCCCGGTGTTGAGCTGAGCCCGTCTCCTTTCTTCTTTTATTGATAACTTTTAAATGGCTAAACAGTTTTTTCAATCTGTTTTCGTTATAACATCCGCATTCGCTCAAACATACATAAGAACATTTTTAGTTAATTATCTAGTCGCATTCTGAAAAAGGACTGATCATAAAACGATTGTCAATCACATTAATTCAATAGGATTTCCCAAAAAATTGTGTTCCTGGGTGCTTGACGAGCTGAATGTAAAAAAAAAAGAAAGTCGCCTTCAAATTACTTCTCAGAATCTCGCTCGCCATCGGACACACGGTTCTAGACGGAGAGATTTGTATTGAATCGTCACGGGAGATAAGAAATACTTTCAATATCAAGCAAAGAAGAGAGTGGATGGCTCCACGAGATAAGCCAATGCCGCCAAAGCCGGACCTTCAACCAAAGATCACGATATGTGTTCGGTAGAACTGGGAAATTCTCATAAAATGTCCCAATAAGGATCTAAAAGGATCTACATTACCCAGTGACACCGCGTGAATTATTCTATTCGACTCAAAAGACCTGGTCGACGTGGTCAAAACTTACTCCTCTTTTCTTTCCATGGTCAAATCATATTTCTCTTCTCTTCTCCTGTTAAACCATATGAAAGGCGTTAGGAGATAATAAGTTTAAATGGCTTTTATTTGGTTTCACACTATTGATTACTGCATTATCATATTTGGGTCACGTTCATGACCTTGATCACTATTACTATGACTTTCATACAATTTTTTACAAACTTCAAATTGTTAATTTTGTTATAATATATTAATTACATTGATAACTCAATAATGATATAACAGCTGATTATAAAATACTATTTATATATATATATTTTATTACTTATTTGGGATTAACCTACTTGTTTTACTATGTACCTACCTACAAACTGTATTTTACATATATAAATATAAATATAATTGAAGTGTCTGTTTGTATCCAAATTAACACTATTTCACTAAATGCATATAAAAGTGTATACGGTGCATATATATATATATATATATTATATATATATATATGTATATATATATATATATATATATATATATATATATATATATATATATATATATATATATATATATCTGTCGGTCTGTTTGGACCGGTTAATATCTGAAACGGCTGAATCAATTTCAACAGGATTTTCACTGGCTGATAACTAATGTTATAAAGAGTAACTTAGGCTAATTTTATGTAAAAAAATATATATTCGAACAAAGTGGCGTGCAAGGCTTGTATATTATATTTTCTCATTACATCACATTTATAAGTAGCCTACATTTAGACTGAAGATATTATTAATTAATTAAAGTTATAATTAATTGATTATATTCTATTAATTCTCTCCTCTTTCTCTTTACATTTGTTAGTATTAATCAGTATTCGGATGGATATCGATCGTAGCTGCAATTTAGTTAAACGTTTCAGCTCGGGTTCATTGAACTTATCCAAATAAATAACTTCATTACGCAACCCGCTCGGTACGGATCATTCACTTACTGTTAGACTGTGTGTGGTTCAGTTTATCTTTATACCAGTTTATTTAACTTTAATTATATTAGTTTAGGTAAAATCATCAAGTTCGAGAACTTTGGTATTATTCAATTGATAACTTAAATAACAATTTTGGTTTGAACTTCGGTTGAATCATAGTGTTATTATTGTATTTGATAAGTTTTGAACAATTTATTGATATACTATTGCTGTGTCCGCGACTTCGTTTGAAAATATATACATTATATTTTCAAACGAAGACTAGTGTGTGTACTGTGATTTTTCTAATTGTCATTGTTCAAAGGTTGTCTGTAAGAGATTGGTTTAAGCGATAAGACCGCCTTTGGATGTAATTTTACTGCATTTATATAAGCATTGTAATATTCTTTCTTTCATAACATTGTTATGGGCAATAAAGTTTTAAATAAATAAATAAATAAATATATATATATATAAATATATATATATATATATATATATATATATATATATATATATATATATATATATATATATATATATATATATATATATATATATATTTTAAATAGTAGTCTAAGTTGCACCTTACAATATCTGCTATCTGTAAGCGAAAGTTCTTTTAAAATCGGTTCAGTAATTTCAGAGATTAGCCGGACCAAACAGACAAAGATTTTTTTTAATATTTTTTTTAAACACCGAATATAATTTAATATACATTTAGTGATAATCTATTAATTTGTTATTACAAACTGGCACTTTAATTTCATTTGCATGTATGTATATCTATTAATATAAGTATCTAAATGCATTCCATATAATATTCCCTTTCCTCCCGACCCTTTGACGGCGAATATCTTAAAGGGATCTCATCTTGTTTTCAATACGTCGAGGACGCTGGAGGGTCTTTTTATCATATTTTTTGCAGATCAAGGGTCGAAGGGCACTAAACTGCAAACTCAGCTAGGATATTTAAAGTGTCCCTAATGTATTCCAGATTAAGTTTCTTTATTATCTATTAAAAAGTTTAAAACTTCTTGTGTGTGAAGTTTGAAAAAGTTTTACAATAAATTATTTAGTTTATTTTAGTCAAACCATTGAAGAAGAAATAGGGATTTTGATTGCTAATATTTAATAAAAGAGCTATTATTTTCACAAATTAATAACTTTTATCCAGTAAGAGGAATGTCAGTATTGTATTTATAAGCGTTATCTGATAAGCAATCAAGGGTTTTGCAAATGATATAAAAGTTCTGGAGCCGCAAAATACAGGGTATTTAACGAACGAACTTTGACGAAATTATAAATGTTAATAAAAAACAATTGATTAAGTAAACTGATTATGACAATAAATGTTTAAAAGTAATCGTTAAAGATAAAATAGACTACACACAAAAATATTTTTTTTTAAAAATTACTTAAATTTTTATATACACTAATTAAAAAAAGAAATTTTGCAACAAATAAAAAAAATGTTTTTATTAAACTCAGATGGATGTTTTTCGATTATATAAAAAAAACCCCTACAAATTTTCAGGACTTTTCCTGTCCACAGACATCCATCCATCCATCCATAGAAAAGTGAAAACAATACAGAACGAACAAACGAACAAACGAACGAACGAACGAACAAACGAACGAACAAACAAACGAAGTTAGTTCGTGATAATTTAAATTTAAATAATATACGGTGCCTACTGGTAGTGGTTCGCTTACCTTTCTTTATTTTTCCGCACTTTTTAACTTTCGAAAGTTTTATATTGCATGTTAACTTCTCTATTGCCTTCAGAATCTTTTTGCTAACTTTGTTGATCGTCCTCCTCCTGGGGTCGGTGTACTTCGGTCTAGTGTTCGTCTTATCGCGATCTACATCCAAGCTATCATCGGATTCCGTGGTTGAGTGATCGGATGGATGGAATATGTATGGACTGGATGAGAAGCACGGTGAATTCATTATACGCAAGTCACAGGAACATTTTTTATTTTACACTAACGAGACAGGGAAAAATAAATTACCAATATTTTGGTACGCGTCCCTCGCGATCGATGTCTGGAGCGGTAAGCTGAATCCGCTGTGGCAAAGATGTCCCGGGTCGTCTTCAGACCGTGACACCGCACCCAGACCAACCCAGACCTTGGGCTGTCTTATTTAGAACACATGACGATAATTATCCTTTGTTATGTCATTATTTAAGCGATCTCGTTATTGAAACTGATCGGATTGATGTTTTTAATTTAAATTAAGTCTTGAAGGATCTATTATTATAACATAAACATATATAACATATATATATAACAAGGAGTACAGTGTTTCATATTCAGAACAATAATTTCTTAAATAAATCATTGACCTTCCACACAGACATACAAAAATATCGTTCCAATTATACAAATAGATAATAATTATTATTATTAAAGCAAAGAAAGTGACAATCATATTAGGTGGATTTTTTTAATTATACTCATTACACGATTTTTCATATAAATATCTACATGTTAGATGTGCGTATCTGCATTTTATTCAAAAGCTCTCATTTTGTGATACAGAAATTGATACAACCCGATTAGAACTTTTGGATCAGGACATTTATTAACATAATATTAGTTCTAGTCAAAATTTCGACTAAAACTAAATATACTGGATGGGCGTTTGTAGTTTAATTCTCGGATACTACTAAACAAGAAATTTAGTGATCCCACTGGAGCATGAGAACTGTAACTCATCCAGGAACAATAACATTATATATTGATGTTACTAAGAATACAGGATGACCATAGAGTGTATGATGCATAGAATAGAACTAAAATAAAATAATAAAATATTGCAGTGTAATACGATTTATAAATGATTGCTGTCTCTTAGTATTCATTAAGCGAAGCGAACGAAGTGAGCGGAGCGTTTTACTGGAGACTTTTTACATTCTTTGTCACGAATTGGCTCGAAAACTGCTTGACGGAAAATTATGAAACCTTGCAATCAAAAAGACACACATTAGGTGATGGTTTAAAAAAAAGTAATTAAAAAATGTCCTCAAAAAAAAGTTTTTTTTTTGATATCATGTCAAAAAACTGATATCCCATTGAAGTCAATGGGAAACCATGAGTCGCTGAATACACTGGACTCGCTTCGCTCAATATGCAAACGGCACCCGAGATTTCGCGAGCGCAGCGAGTCGAAATTAAGGATTTGTTAGCGCCCCTAGTTAATTCTTAAAATACTGGACATCTTAATATATAAAGCACAAAGACACTTACTCTCTGACTCATTCATCGCTCTACAGCCCAAACCGTTATACCTAGAAAGCTGAAATTTAGACACAAGACTCCTGACATATTGAATAGGTGCAATAAGAAAGGATTTTGCAAAGGTTCAAACCGTTCCAAAGTTACAGCTAAAAAACTGCAAACTTTACCCCCCGCTCCCTCTCTTCTCCCATTGCATTGCAGTAGAAATTAAAATTATTTGGCCAGTCACTATGTTTATTCTTAACACGCTGTGATGTGAGAAACAAGAGTGTATCTATAACACGATAGGAATGAAACTCTGTAGTTATCAAACTCAAGGCTTTCTCGCACTGATAGTGAGTCATGATAGGTTGTAGGATAGAGCGTGTATGTGTGAAGGGTAGGGACATGGGTTCAATACTCACGAAAGTCAGTTTTTTTTTGTTTATTCCCGTCGCGAAGCACGGGTTACCTGCTAGTTTGATTATATTTGTAATGCTATGGTCTTGTGATTTCTTAACAAAAGGGATGAAGGGATGGCGGTTTTAAAGGGCGAATTAAACTTTTAACGTGCAAAAAAATATACTTTTCCATAAAAGGAAAGATTTTTTTAAAATTGATTAATTACAAAGTTAATTAGTTAAAAATGCCGAAAAGTTTTAGAGATATTTGTATGAAGTTGTATTATTTTATGGTTGGTTGGAGTTGATTTTAATAAAGAAATTTAGTAAAAATTAATTGATTTGAAGAATCTTTATTAATTATACTTTACTTGTATTATATTAAGGCAAAAGTTGTAAATAGTGGAATAAAAATACTATTAAAATAAAAAACTCTTAAATATAAAGTCGTATTGAAAATCTAATCTAATCTAAAAAAATATATTTGTAACATATTTTTTTAAAGACAGTGGTTTTAACTACAAAAAAAAACATTTAAGTTTAAAAAATATGTACAAAGTTAATGTAATATTATATTAAGTATGAAGTGTGACTTCCAAAAGTAATATTATAAAGTTATCGGAAAGTAACCTCCCGGAGCCGAGTAATGGTCGTTGGGTGTCGACTTTGAAAATTTGCCAAAACCATAATGAGGTTGGAAAATTTGATCTCATTTAATTGCTTTAGATAAGAAGAATTACGAGTTATAGATATAATAATATATTTTATTGTATATGTATGTACGTTTGTACGCTTTTAAATACCTTTTTTTACTACAAAAGTTATATATATATATATCGCAACAAAAACTGTCATACTGAACGCGTTTAACCGAGAAATATTCGCGGAAAATAACTAGTGCATTTCAATAATAAACCTATCAGGAAACTTACTTTAAATTCTACTAATATAAAATATTTTATTCTATTCTTCTATTATAAAAGAAACTAAAGAATTTCAACAAATCCCTCAAAAACTTAAAACACACAAGTGTGTTATACGAAGTATGCGATACGTTAATGCAGTTTCCACGGTTTGTCAAAGTGTTTGTTTAATTTATAAAGTTACTAGATTTATGAAAAAAGAAATCACTTACCTATATAAAATTCTTCTCTCGGCGACATATACAATACGGATTCTCCATTATTCTTATCACAGTTATTTTTAAATTCATCCCCTAAGGTTGGTATCCCGTTAATATTACGATCACTGCGGTACTTCACGTCTGTTTCCGTAACACCATTCGTTTTATCAACGCCATTGAGGGTTAGTTTTTTAATAGTTTTGATTTCCTCTGTTTCACTTATCTCTTCTATTACTGACGAGTGCTTGATTATTTCTTCGTTTCTATGAATATTGTTGTCACTTTTTGAATATATTATACTTTGAGAACCGCTGACTTTGTCCGAGTTATCGAACGGATTGTTGGTTTCTTCGTTATTGTATAATAATTTTGGTGATGTATCAGCTTGATAATATTTCATACTACTTATACTTGGTCCGGAATCATTTTTTCTGAAGAACGATGACAATTTAAGATCATCGTTAATAAAATCGCCTCTATTAACTGATCGCTGCAGTGAGTTTGATTTGCCGTTTGGTACTGGTAACTTGGTGTTGGGTAGAGTTGAGTAGAAGGGGTTAGTTGGATGGAACTTGGGGGTGTCCTCGAAGGACTTGACGAGGTGTGTCGGGTTGGGGGTCGCGTGTGTGTTGTGTTTTGAGGGAGGGGTTTTGTTTGGTGTGTTCGGTGGTCGTGTCGTAGCGTACACGGGGGGGTGGGGGGTCGCCTTCTCGTTTATGTCGATTAGTTGGAATGGTCCTGTAACAAAAAATATTATAATTAATTATATAATATATTTACCTCGTGTTTTTCTGTTTGGCGTATTAAATATTATTGAATAGGTATTTTTTTATATATTTTTTTTCTTGTAACTATTTATGTTTAATACTGTACAAAAAAGAATTAAGATATATATAACGCGGTCACTACCTGTATACTTTTTGATGACAAAGTAATTTTTTATCTCTACATACGAGTATATACATTGCTCTTCTGATAAGAAACTTCTCAAAAGTCATTCGGTTCCAATAAACATCCTATAACTCAATAATAATTTAACAGTAAAAACTTTAAAAGACCACACACATACACACACACACACACACACACATACACACATTGAACGTATGAATGTGATATCGTATTTCCTCCGAGTCACGGTTTCCGATTCAACATCGACTTGCATTAATGCTGTTAGAAGAAACGGATATAGCTTTTAAAAGTTATCTATACTCACTAGGGCTGTTTCATGCTTCGATAGATTCAAATTGGATTGAATTATCGATACATCGATATTTTAATAATATATTTCTCGATTTTCAAATCGATATTAAATATATTTTTATATAAAAAGATCAACTATCGTGTTTGTGGGCATCTTTTCTCAGAGCAACAATATAACAATATAAATGTTAAATAAAGTGAAATAGAAGCTATTGATATATTATTATTATTGGTATCAAGATGGCGTGTCGGATACAAAGTTATAGATTTTACTGCGTGTTTATTTTTATACAAAATGCATTGGAGTACAATTCCTATACAAACACTAGTTACTGCCGGTGACTTCGTCTGAGATTACAAATGTATTTTGAGTATTTATTATACATGTTTATAGTCAGTCCGACAATCAAATATATATATATTTAAATTTAAAATTGCTTTCTTAATTACAATCATTTCTTTGATTCAATTATCATGTAATTAATATAGGCTAGGATGGTTTGAAGTGTTCCGAATGTATCGATGGGTCAACGAACCTGCGGTCACATTGCGGTCATGGAAACGTCACACTCTGACATCATTAATTTGAGCACTAATTGATATTATAATCTGTTATATCATTTATCAGTATAGGTGTAAATAAAAATAGACTGGAGAGAGAGAGAGAGAGAGAGAGAGAGATGCAGCATAGCTATGAATAATTCTTTACAAATAGTGAGCATTGTAAAGATGTATGTATGTTTTTGATTGTATATCTCACTTACTTTTCAGGTCCGTTGCTTTACCGATAGATCTTCTTCGCGGTGACATTTCTCGGTCTCTGGCGACAAAGAAACTTTAAATTAAAAAACACGACAAACTTAACAAACTTTTTCAAGAAACTTGCTGAACTTTACATCTTTTTAATTATTGAAACTCGATTAGTTTTTAATCAAAGTTTTTACATTTAATTTTACTTTATATTTAATTATTCTATACTTTTTTAAAGTCAGTTTCCGTAAAAGGGAATTTCGACTCTCCGATAAGATAGATCGATCCCTCAATGGTATCGTGGACTTTATTAAAACGATCGTTGGATTTGTAACCAAACCCGATTGACCCACAAATATAGCAAATAAATTAAAACTACCTTAACTTAAAATTTTGTAGAATTAATGAGATTTTATTTAAAATATTTCTTGACTCCATTTTGTATTCCCGTCTCGTCAGTGCTCCTGTACCTACTGTTATGCAAATATTAAGAGTGATGTTTTGAGACTGCACTCGCTAAAAATTAGGATTTGCTTTAATAAAATGACGGAATAATATATTTTTGTTATAATAAACTTAATTTTGCATCATATACCTACTTATATAATACGTCTAACTAAATAGTTTCTATTTATAACAAATTATTTTTCAGTCTTGTTAACTTTTTGTCCTTATTAAGGGGCACACCTAGTGTGAAATTTTCAAAAAATCGATTTTTTTTTTTCATATTTCGATAGGTGATACCTTTAAAAATAACATACTAAAATTTTGAATCGATATCTTAAATAATTTTTGAGTTACAGCTATTTAAAAGAGTAGCCGCTCGGCAGTTAGGTAGTTGCATTGGCTACGGGACATACCTGAGCTATTGTTCGGAGTTTACCGTCTTTTCTAACTCTTGCAAATAGGATTCCGGTTTCTATTGTGAGCCTCCAGGTATACAGAAATAATTAAATATAATTATTTCGGTATATTTTTCGTTTACTGCCACGTCACGTATTTTCGGAGCCAGATACATTTAGTTTTATTCTGACCGTTGTATCGAGTACTTCGTAAGCGCATTTTATTTAATTTAAAATGAGTAAACAATCTTCCTATTTAGATCAAAAGGGAACTCACGATGTTCCCAGATACCGATCAAAATCAAAAAAACGAAAATTTACTGGAAACCAACATACATTTGAGCAATCTACGGCAAATACAAGTACGTCCGCAGAGAAACTATTGCATAATAATGATGAGAATATTGTGATTGACCCATCCCATGGATATTGTATTCTACAGTTTGTCTCAGTTTTTAGTGCAATCAGCAATTTAGTGATGTGCAAAACTTGTCACAAGGAAATTACGTTTAATCAAGCAAGTCCAAGAGGCCTGGGGTTTAAAATAGCTGTCATTTGTGAATGTGGTAATTCGTACATTAATTCTGGACCAATGATCGATAATGCATTTGAAATAAATAGACGTCTTGTTGCTGTGATGCGTCTTTTGGGCGTCGGAATAAATGGGATCAATCTTTTTTGCGGACTAATGGATCTAGCAAGCAAATTTTACCATCAAACTTTTGATGGATGTTTTAAAAATTTGTGGACTGCAGCCGAAACCGTTTGTAAACTAAGTATGCAACAAGCTGTAAATAAAGAAAAAGACCTTACATCAAAAGAAGAAAAATCAGAGACAAAGTTGACTGTTAGCGGGGACGGTACCTGGAAAAAACGTGGTCATACTTCCCGTTTTGGAGTAGTTACGCTGGCAGGAAAGTACAGCAAACAAATTCTTGACTCATGTGTGAAGTCTACTTACTGCCAGAGTTGTGTTTTTTGGGAAAAACGAAAAGAGAGCGATCCTCAAGCTTACGAAGAATGGTCATCGTTACACGAAGAAGAATGTGATGTTAATCATCAGGGATCTGCCTCAAAAATGGAAGTAGATAGCGTAAAAGACATGTTTGGTCGTTCCATTAGTAAGTATGGCGTAAAATATTCTCGCTATATTGGCGATGGTGATAGTGCCACTCATAAAGGTTTACTAGATTTGGATCCTTATGATACTCCGGTTCAAAAATTAGAATGCTATTTACATGTGAAAAACAGAATGGGAACACGTTGCCGAAATTTAAAAAAAAACAATAAGAAGTTAGGAGGAAAAAGTAAGACAACGCAAAAGTTAACTGTAAATTTAATAAATAAACTTCAGAAATATTACGGTTTGGCAATCATGAGAAATCAAGATAATATAGACGGAATGTACAAAGCAATCTGGGCTACGTTTTATCATTTGTGTTCAACTGATGAGAAACCAAACCACGATAATTGTCCAGAAGGCGCAGAAAGTTGGTGCGCTTATCGCCGCGCGGAAGCTGAAGGAATGTTGAGTAAGTTTAAGCACGATTACCTCCCACTGGATCCAGAAGTTGAAAAAGCTCTAAAGCCTATTTATGAAGACTTATCTCGAAATGAATTGCTTGATAGATGCAAAGGTAGTAATACTCAAAACAATAATGAAAGTTACAACGGTTTACTTTGGCACTTTTCACCAAAGCACCTTCATAATGGATTAAAAACTATCGAATTAGCAAATTTTTTTGCAACTTCAATATTCAATAACGGTTACTTCTCAATTTTAAAGATATTTAATGTAATGGGAATAAAAGTTGGACCTGCAGCAAGAGATTATACGGCTTTTAAGGACGAGACGAGGCTACGAATCGCTGATCATCGCCAACGGGCTTCTTCAAAAGAGGGTCGATCATCTCGAAGAAAAGCTTCTTCAGCTCAACAAGCCCTTTTTGAGGAAGAGGAAGGTGAATTATATGGGCCTGGAATAGCAGATTAGCTGTAAGTATGACTTTAATCCATTTATAAAAGTGAAAACGATCATTTTATCTTTAAACGCGTTTTTCTCGAAACAGCATTTTTCGAATTTGCTGGAGTGATTACTCGGAGACAAATGATCCGATCGCTATCAAATTTTTTTTACATCTTCTCTATATAGTTCTCCGTACGATGACCCTCCAGTTTTTTGATCTGATCATAAATCGGATTTTGGTAGGCCAAAAACGATCAAAATTTTGGGTAAAATTTAACTTTTTTTTTCAACATGCCGCCATTTTGTCAATTTTTGATTTTTTTGTTCGCCCGAGGGTCATCTTACAGACAATATGTTTTTGTTTAACGAGAATTTTTTTTTTTAGGTTTTATGAACGGAGAAGGCTGCAATCACTCCAGCAGTGAAGGACCTTTTTTTTTTGGCGCCGCCGGAGATCGCGTGTTATTTCAAAAATATTTAATATATTATTCCAAAAATTTTACTGTGTATTTTCAAAACATGTTTAAATATACCCTCAAAATTTTAAAACGATTGATACACTAGTTTTTTTTTTTTCATTTCCAAAAATCGCCTTTTTTTGGCTGTCACACTAGGTGTGCCCCTTAATGTCTTAGATATTATATATATATATATATATATATATATATATATATATATAAAGGAATAAGAAAGGTTTGTGTGTTTGTGTTTTGATGAAGATCAATTATAATATGTAATTTAGTATTTAATCGTGTCTTTTGAGATAATAACTTTCTTTTGCTAGATCTTTTTCGTTGTATCAAAAAATTTTCCGAGCTGGTGAAAACAGCAACTATGAAAAAATTATTTATAATAAAAACACCTTTTCCAAATAAAAAAAATATAAATTTTGTTTTAAACTTACAAATATTTAAGATATATATTTAGTAGTAAATTAATTTTAAGAGTCTTTAAATTAGTTCCTAAGCCGGTATTAACACACTCACTCGTTAAGTCCCAGGCGCAGCACGGGCCCGGCAGCCCGCAGCATGGCGTGCGCGTCGGCGTTGCTCATATCCTTGGTCGCCCTGCCGTTGATGGAAGTGATGACGTCACCCTCCCTTATCCCGCTCAACGACGCTTTACGGCCGGGATTCACCTGGAATATAGTATACTGTTTGTTATTTTACCACCTTTTTTTTATTAGAAAATAGTGGATGAAAAATAAATAGTAGGTATATATTTAATGGAAATCTAGAAGCTGGAAAAGTATAAGAATTTAATCTATCAATCTCACAAGATGCAAAAAGTAGTCCATTTGATTAAAATTTAAAATATAGTATTGATAATAATATTTTTTGAGACTAGGAATGAAACCTGACATCCGACATTTTACATCAAGAAAGTCATCTTCTATTAATTACCAAGTAACAAACATTAGACTTAGATTAGATAAGAAGGATCCAAATGTATATCAAAATATCTATCACAATTACATGTATCAAACTTCATGACCTTAAAAGACATAACTTTTATTGATATGACCTATAAATAACTCAGGACATACTCTCCACGGCGTGTCCGAACAAAACAATATACATAATATAAATAAAAATTAATAAAAAAGTGAACAAAAGCAGGGCGCTGTCGCAATACTTGAGCTTAATTGACCTAAAAGTGATGTTAACTCAGTTCACTCGCCACACCACACAAATTATTATTACAGTCTTTTATAATTTTCAATTTTTTTCTTTTCTTTTAATTTACCTTAATGTTATATTAATATATTTATATATAAAATAAATATTTTTTGTACATATTTTTATAGTTTATACAAGTGTATCAAAGTTAATGGTTTGAGTTATGCTCGAAATAATTATATAATATTTTAAAAAAAGTAAAAAAAAAAGTAAAACTTTGAATAAAATACTAACAATCTCACTCGTATTTTCTCGTGTGCGTTAAGTATTTTATAGGTATTTTATAAGTATTTTATAGCCAAAATTTATATTTCTGTATGTGTAATAATATAAAAATATAATCTAAAACTTTCTTTAAAGTATTACATTTATTTTGTTTTATCACCTTCACACAGACAAACATGTTGAATTAATTTATATATATATATATATATAACTCGTATATTTGTTATCATCACGTGATAAGTCGTCTGACCGATAGCAGCGCGTTGCCAAAATCAATATTATATTAAAAGCCTTTTAAAGGAATTACATAATTTGACTCCTTTTTTTTATTATTCATTCTTTAAATATTATCGTTATTTTGATCACAATACGACTATTGAATGGTGAGAGAGACAGAGACTTAATAGAGAGAGAAAGAGTTTTATATTGTCATTAATAAAATTTAATTATTAAATATACATATATATATATATATATATATATATATATATATATATATATATATATATATATATATATATATATATATATATATATATATATATATATATATATATATATATATATATATATATATATATATATATATATATATATATGTAATTCTTTAATCCATTGTTAATCATGTCCTTCATATATTTATAGTGATTATAAAGTTTTATTAAATAAATAACTTAAAATCCTTCATAAATATTATTTACACTTAATCATGTTCTTTATGTCCGGTGACAATTAGCTTTCATCGTACATTGCTCACAAAATATTGTGATTTGTGAAACAATATAAAAAACCCGACTTCGTCTGTCCTGTGATTCGCAGAGCACGAACACTCCTAGCATTATTATTAATAGATAATTATAAAATAAAAATAGTCCTGACAAACAAGTGAAGTGTAAAATATATATTTATATAAGCACACACCGCAGTTTCTCTCCTCCTAGCAGCAGGTGAACAAAACTTTAACATATCTGTTATAAACAAACACTAAAACATACAAACAAGGTGTAAGGGTCCGATCACAGCGGGTTAGTCTACTACACTGAGGAGTGAGGAGTGAGGTTTGCGATCATCAAATTATGGGCATTATAGGCTATGCTATTGTATCGGACGTCGGTTTGGAATATTAAACGAAACGAAGCCAGGAGTCGTGCTTAACATGCAGATACATGAAGGTCGATGAACCTTCATTTCAATTATAACTTTATAAAGGTAAGTTGATTAACGTGAATCCAATATCATCCCGTGGGATTTGTGATCGAAGTTTAACTTTTATTTGCATAAATTTAACTTTTATTGTAAAAGTTATTAAATATATATATATATATATTATATAATACTTAGTTTAAATATTATTTTATTTTCACTATTGTATAAATTAATTGGTTCCGATTGTTTATTAACTTTCCAACTTTTTTTTCTATTACTCAAGAACTATAACTGTTTAACCGATCCCGATAAAAACTACCATAGGATCCTATAATAATATTACGTAAAAATAAATTTTAATCGATTATTCTGCATTTCTATATGCGCAGGACGACATGTGAGAAAAACGATCAGTTAGAGAGAGAAAGCTATATAGAGAGAGGTGAGAAAAAAGAAAAGTAGATAAAGTAAAATTTTTAATGTTAAACTAAGCTCGAATAAAGACGCGGACAATAACTAGTATAAATAGTCATGTAGAATATAATATTTTTTTTAAAGAGCGAAGTAAACACAATAATTAAGCGCGTACTACACCCCACTACTTGTGAGAGGTGGAAGGTGGAGCACAAAGGAAGTGTTAAAGTAAAATTTAAATAGTGACTACATTGTTTGCTGCGCTCGTTACGTGTAAAGGTGTTCTTATTGCTGTAATTGTGATAATTAACTACTACGAGAAAATATTTTTTATGATAAGAATAGAATTTTAATATATATACATATATATATAATTGAAGTGTCTGTTTGTAATATATTAAAACATTTCCACTAAATGCATATGAAAGTATATACGGTAGTTGTATAAAAAAAACTCTGTCTGTTTGTTACTGCTTATCCCTAAAACAGGACTTTCAGCCGATATTATAAGTCATTTTAAAAAACATACCGCGCGAAGTCGTGGGCAGAACTACTTTAATATATAAAATAATTACACTGCGAATACATTCATTACGGAATGTCGGTATTAATTATTATATATAAAATAATAATGGAATTAACATGCATTGTGGGTTAATTAACCTTAATCCTACCGACAATTCTTGTATACCTGTTCCTACCGTACGCCGTCAAATTGACCGGTAATTAAAAGTTATTTTATTATATAACGCAGGTAATAATGGAAATAACTAAAAATAAAGAGTGAAGACAATATTATATGTATATTCTAAGAATTGTCAAGTAGTTTGATAACAATATTATAACGTTTGAAAATGTGTAAGTTTTACAAAAGTTTAAGAACGGTCAATTTGACCGGTATTTTGGTAGGCTTAGTGTTAATTTAATTTATATGTATCTTTTCCATTTTGATATGAGTTTTATAAAGACACTCTCCATAAGGCGAATTATATTACATATTAGATCATAAATAAAAAGTTATCTCTTATATGACAAAAGTTTCAAAACGTCCCAAAAGTTTTCGGAGCGTCACTTCATTTTAATTAAATATTAAACTTTATTAATATTTATTTATAAATAATCGTTTCTTTAAATAAATAAACAAATATTTATTTAACTTCAAATTTATATATCAAAGATTAGACCATTTTATCGAGAGCCGTATGAAAGCGAAAATTTAAATTAGAAACCTGTACACTAGAGGTCTAGTATCGCTGGTCGAAATGTATGTATGTCTGTCACGTACATACACACGCACGTGCTCTGCCTTCAGGACACCCAACTCCACGAACACACAACCAAATATATTCTATATATATTAAACATATTACAGTGTGTTTAATTTCAATTATGTCTTAAGTAACTGGGTTAGAGATTACTTTTAAGAAAAATTACCAAATTAATTAATATAATTATTTGATACTAGCTGTGCCGACGACTTCGTTTGCGTAAAATTATTTTTTTGAAGAAAAGATACTTGTTATAAAAGCAGCTATCTGCCAGTGAAAGTCTTGTTAAAATCGGTCTAACCGTTTCAGAGATTAGTTATATAGACAGACGGAGAAAAAAAAAAAATTAACTTATGGAAATAAGTACTTTAATATGCATTTAGTGAAAAGCTATTAATTTGTAATTACAAACAAACACTTAAATTTTATTTATATGTATATATGAATATAACGGTAGAATAACGCCATACATAGATTCACATCTAAAGGAGATACACTAAAAGTAATCTAATACGCATTCTGTCTATAAGTTTCT
This sequence comes from Melinaea menophilus ssp. n. AW-2005, assembly GCA_918358695.1. NCBI lineage: Eukaryota > Metazoa > Arthropoda > Insecta > Lepidoptera > Nymphalidae > Melinaea > Melinaea menophilus. The sequence continues at coordinate 3,316,593 of OU911040.1, read as the reverse complement.
AGATACAAAGAGAAGAATCTCTTATAATATAATGTATATCTAAAATGCACATAAACAAACACACTAACTCGCACGATTTAAATTCATAGAAACGATAATTTCATAAATTATTCAAACCGTGCATAATTGCTTCTCTTTCATAGTATGTTAGATGCGATGTAGAGAATTCCTTGCGATTATTTTAACTATAAATATACATAGTTATAGTTTAATCAGATCCCTAGATAGAGCGCTTGATGACAGTACATAGGTAGGAACATTATAAAATAGATTTATCGTTAATTAGAAAATATATATTATAATTAATCGTAGATTTTCCACATTTGTGTACAAAATCTGAATAAATAATAATTTTTAAGTAAAACTATGACGTTGTTGTACGAGTTGCCTGCAGGGAACCAATCACGAATCTTTCAAGAGCGTCATTCCCTCTCTTTCTACCGTCAAACTGATTTATCAAGGACTTTAAATAGAGCTACATGGCCGTTGGACAGCCGTTCCGCTTTGAGCACTCGGACTGGACAGATGTCACGTCTACTTTCGTCTTTACGCTACCCGTGTACGGTGAGGTGACAAAGACGTCGCCGGAATCGCACCTGTGCTGCATAGGGAGCCAACCAGTCCAGCGGCACCCTAGTTAGACCACGAGACTATCTCAAAGCCTTCGTCGATTAGCCGGCACCGAGTCACACACACAGTCGATAACATATTAGACACAAACCTGCGACACCTATGGACAGAGACTCACTAGGGTTTCACTGTAGACTGACAGCCCACTGCAGACAGTGGGCTGTCCTTACGCAGACGTAAGGAACCGATTTCGAAGGATTCTCACAAGCTGCGTCCTGTACCAGCAGAAGTTACGGCTAGCTTCCTTGGGCCCCTCTAGCCGAAGGAAAGCCCGCGGCTCCTCAGGCAAATCAGACACCCGCGAACGCTCGGGTAAAACCCTTGAACTGAACTCCATGCCCGCGCCTTAATCACTGCCGTCTGCACCGGTCGGCGATTCCACCGAATTGACGGTTCGTTCCCGTGCGTGTCGAGCCATCTTAAATGGCATCGCATGGTAGGGTTAAATCACGCTCTCTGACTGTCACTACATTCAATGCAAACGGCCTTCTAAAACAGATAGATCAGATATACATATTGTCAGTACGAGACCTTTTTGAAACCGTGTAACCATAATCCCGCGCATCGAGAACTTTAAAGCTGTTAGGAGGACGATATGGAAACCGCGAAAGGGGGAAATGTCATTTAATACAGAAGGTCTTTTCATTGTACGCCGCTCGTTCCATCACCACTCGGTAACGTAGAGGCGTGCGTCACTATGTCAGGTGAGTATGACTGGACATCAGCCGATCATACTAACATTCGTCTACCATTTCCCCAATAAAGATCTATTAGAAGGGGTCCTTAAGTCTCTACTCCTGTAAGGTAACGCTACATTCTGGCCGGTGGCCTAAATTACAAACATCAGCGTCGCAAACACTAAAGTACATCTTCTCGATAGGCTAAGCAACAGGCCTAGTCTCATGTTCGGGATCATAGCAGCTTTTAAGCCCTACGCGCTACTTTAACTCCAACTTCCGGCACGACAGTTCCGACGTGTTTGACATAGCGTTCTTGAATAACGTGACTCTTTAGTTGCGATCTATCGAGATGTTATCCAAGCCAGATTGCATCCACCGACCTATCCTAATTACCCTATCTACGGCATCCTTAAAAAAACCATAAATAACTGGAGGAAACTAGAGGAGCAACTCCATTCCTCCGCCTCAACGCACCTCGGCAAAATACCTGACAACGGACTTTTGTACAAATCATACCAGTTCAGGGTGTCGGACGGGCTCGTACTCATCATGCGGGACTTCCTGTCGAATCGCTCTTTCCGCTACAAACTGGAGGGCGATGTAATCCCCCCGCCCCATCAGGACGGGTGTGGCCCCCAGGGTTCACTGCGCTCGCCCATCATACATTTATTTTACTTCGTTCGTGGTTGATAATCACAATTTACACCTCCTCAAGGGATCTTTCTCAACGCCTCCAGACTGCAGCCGACTTTCTCGGAAGCTGGATCCAAAAATGGAGGATTGAGATGAACCCGGAGAAAGGCACTGCGGTGCTCTTCGAACGGCCACGATGCATAATGGTCCTTCCAGAAATCAAACTGTTTTTCAAACCGATACCATGGAAAAACTAGGCCAAATACCTAGGAGTAACTCTCGATAAACAGTTACTCTTTTCCCCAAATATTAAGACCGTTCGTAACAGAGCGGTCTTCATTTGAGGGCGTCTTTATTCCCTGTTAGGCCAGCGGAGTAAAGAGACCACAGGATACGCACTCCGTTAGACTTCTAAAGTCAGAAAAAAAAAGACCCAAGTCGGTTCTCCTCAACGCCGACGACGCGATCACGTTAGGGAACGCCACATGGCGGCGGAACACACCCTACAGCACACACACACACACAGAGCTAAGGAGGTCGCTCCAGCGTTTTGTCATCCGAGAACGCTAGTATCTAATTCCTAATCCAAATCAAACCTTCGCTTCCAAACTAGAGGTCCCCTGAGCCTCACAAGAGGTGCCCTCAGGACGTACGTTCTTCTGGGGCTCCTCAGGCCCCCCTTCTCAATGGGCGCTTTCCTAAAGTGTCTATACCCATCCACTCCCCGGTGACGCTGTCTTAGTCTGGACTAACAGCAGAATAAAACATAAAAAAAATTATAAAAGTAGGTCAACCTGTCGCGGCTGGTCGGTACACTACTAGTACTCTGCCGCTGACTCTCCTTGACTCTTTGGATAATTAAATGTGTTTAAGATCTATTTATAATTACTGCCGGTCTAGTGACATCTTGTCATCAATTATATAAAATATACCTTCATTTTCAATTCCTACATATTTTAAGACAATTTATATTAATGAAAATTAAAAACACATAAAACAAATGTCAAAGAGAAGCTTTAGATTATAGCACGGAGAGGCTGAGAGTCCGCGATAACGACCAGCGGCAGACTACTTACTGCGAACGCTGAGGAAATAAACATTTTCTTGAATATTCCGTCTCAGTGCAGCAAGAGTGCTCCGCTCCCTAACTTGTTTAATTGTTTGCGTGTTTAACTATAACTAGTCTAGACTATATCTACTAACAAATGGAGATTTTCTAAAACTTTTATTACTAAACTTAATGATATCTATATAAAATTATCTAGTAATCCAGTAATCAATACAAAATAGTTCGTTCGTTGATGACTTAGTTGTTTATGTTAAAAGTTATAATACTACCTGTTACTCGAGACTCTGTCTGTATTGATACAAGTAATCACAATGAAGATCCTTTTATATTTTCATTTTAAATATGTATTTGTGATTTTTTTTTAATTTAAATCTAAAAATAAGTTTTCAATATAACCTCAAACATACAAACACACTCCCACATTATTCGTTTATAATATAGATAGATAGATAGTCTTAGTGGATTATTGTAATATAACTTATATTATTGGTAAAATTATATAATTCTTAAAATAACACATATTCAAATATGTCTTTTGTGCGTTTATTTGTCATTTATGAATTCCAATTTGATAAGATTTGTGAATAATTTTAGAGTAGAGTTGTGTTTTTTCTGCATTTTAATACTCTGAACTGAATTAACAGCGAACTTAGTTATTTATTTCTTATAATTATTGCATTCATGGCGCTCCACTTGTGAATTTAGTATTAAATTAGTATATAGTTCATGTTAGGTCAATGACCTCCAAAATGTATTTTTGTAGGTAATTCTCGTTGCGTGAGGTAATGATAACATTGGATGTTTTTGTAATCGAGTTATTATCGAGTTATTTTCAACTGAACATCATTAGTGACATTGTAATATTTGAATTTATTAAAATTTTACTGTTATCTGTATTAACACTAAACCTACCTGTAATAATGGAAATAACTAAAAGTAAACAGTGAAGACAATATTATATGCATATTCTAAGAATTGTCATGTAGTTTGATAACGATATTATAACGTTTGAAAATGTGTAAGTTTTACAAAAGTTTAAGAACGGTCAATTTGACCGGTACTTGATAGTGTTAATATGACCCGCTATTGTGATTGAACTTCAAGAAAATAATATTAATTAAAGAACGAATGAACTTATAATGAAAGAGTGAACAAAAAATTACACTTGTAATTATGAATGAAGAATATTTAATATGAATGAATGAAAAAATGTAGTATGTAATGTATGAAGTTATTTAATATGATATTGCTTAAAATATCTGACTTCATTTGAAATATCCGATATTTATAGTATTTTTCTATATTAAAACAGTTTTTATATTATATTTACATTAATATATATACACAGGGATTATTATAATAAAAAAATATTTAATTATGTAATACCTATAATTTGATAGGTTGTTAATTTTAAATACACTTTATTTTACATATTATATATATTTAATATAATAAAACATAAAAATAAATAAAATAATAATAATAATAATAGGATTTGATAAAAATACTTGAGATCGTCGAATTGATTTTTATTGATATTCATTTTTTTTAAGCAAAACTTTTCTACCCAAATCTTTTACGTACATAAAACAGGCAATATTCACCATTCTGAAGATTATTCAATAATAAGATTTTAAAAAAACTTAAGCAACGTATACAGAGACTACATACTTCAAATTAAAATAATACACAAGTCTTAATAAGCGAAAACTTATCGTATACTAAATGTATAAACATCGACTCACTCTAGATATCCTGAGAGGAGTGTTCTGATCAGCCCCGCCGTGCATCCTGAAGCCCCACGGAGCCCCGTCTTTCAGCTCCACTTCCCGTGACGTCATATCGGCACTCAGACCATCTCACGCATATCTCTGACATGTATTAGTGGGTCATTGCTATTGTGCTTGTAGTCTTTAGAGGCCCAAAACATATCAAAACATGACACCTTGATGTCTGAAACAAAGGTATTGAGTTGAATTAAATATTGTAGTTTATATAATAAATAATAATTAATGTCATAATCACAAATATCACAGAGTCATAGAGTTCCAGACCTCGTTTTTAACAGAGTAGATTTAATGACTGTATAAAATTTTATACTACTTAACAAATTAACACAGTATGCCTCTGTATAGGTTTAGTCTGTGAAATTTAAAAATGGAACAATTCATAACATAATTATCGAAGGTATGCCTCTGTATAGGTTTAGTCTGTGAAATTTAAAAACAGGACAATTTTCTTAACATAATTATGGAAGGTATGCCTCTGTATAGGTTTAGTATGTGAAATTTAAAAATAGAACATAAAAATACATATTGATAGACTGACGCAACAGACAATACACATTCTTCGTTCGCTCACTTGTTTTAAAAATATATTTTTAATATCAAAGAAGGTTTTCAATAAAAAGTTTTTAATACCAAGGATTTAAAAACTGAAGTATAGAAATTCAAATGAAAATGTATTAACAGATTATGACTATGTTATTTAAAAGTCTCTTTAGTTTAATATACATTATATTTAGCTCACCGACCTATATAATATTTTATGTGTATTTAATGTTACCATTAACATTGGTTCGTTCCACAGACACACATAAGATTAAAACTATATGTATATAAATATATATATATATAAATAAAATAGAAGTGTCTCTTTGTATCCAAATTAACAGATTTTCGCTAAATACTTATAAAAGTATATACGGTACTTAATGGAAAAAAAAAAAACAAATTTTTAAATGTTTCTTTGTCTGTTTGTTTGTTCCGGGTAATCCCAGAAACGGGTTGAACCGATTTTAACCGATTTTCACTGGCCGATAAATGTTGTTATAAGGACTACTTTAATATATATATATATATATATTAATAAATAAAGATCGCCATGTTGGTCTAGTGTTTAGTTGTGGATCACTGAACCAAAGCGCTGGAGAATCAATAGATGCCTTAATCAGAGGTTCCCAAACTTATTTCATGTTACGCCAACTTTTAAAATCAGTTACTTCGTAGCCTGCATCTATTTTTTTTCACCTCAAAAACCTCGATACCATGTCTCGTCTGGAGTTTAATCAAACCTACATTCTACACCACCAGGGAGCAATAACGCAACTTTACAATATCAAGAGTATATTATACCTGATCATCGGCCATTTTGGGAGGGGTTGCTTTGAATAAATAATATTACATACAAATTATATATATATATATGAGTATCTACAATTGATAAAACATGGTCTCCTATATATAAGAATACAATTATATTCAGAATAAAAGTATTGTGTAAGGTTTCTTTCATTTCCTTCTGAATTAAACGAACAAACTTACTGAAGCCACATTTAATCAACAACTCCTTCCATTACCATATAATATATTTATATATATATAAAAATAAATTGATCGGATTTTCATTTTAATATATATATATATATAATAAGTCTAAGTTACTCCTTATAACATGACCTATTCGCCAGTGAAAGTCCTGTCCAAATCGATCCAGCCGTTTAAGAGATAAACCAGAACAAACAAATAGATAGACATAAAAAAAAAGTTTTTTATTTAACGAATATACTTTCATATAAAATTAGTCAAATGCTATTAATCTGAATGTTAATATATATATATATATATATTAAATTAACTATGAATTAACCAGAGTTTAAACTCCAGAATAAGTCTGCGTTATTAGATTATGATATATGACTAGCTGGTTCCCTCCCGCTTCCTTGGGCACACTATTAATTTGGATGTTAACTTAGGTTGCTATGGTAACCGTTGCTATGATAACTCTTAACCCCACGTTAAGTGTATAGCTCCTATAGGTTTAAAACTTGGAAAATGCAAAAAGTTGAAATCCGTTGTGATATGAATTCCGTAAAATACGTTCTTAATGGACGTCTGCGTCACAAAAGAAGTAACTATGTAAAATTTTAAGTTAATCGGACAGATAGTTTCGGAGATTTCGTGACGAGTCAGTGAGTGATAAATCGCTTGTATATATATATATATATACATATAGATAATTTCTATAGTATTTTAAAATGAAATCTATGATTGATTATATATTTACAATATGAATGAAACTCTAAATATATATTTTACCTTCAACGCCCGTCAATACGGATCACGGCTTCAAATGATTATGTTAGTTCAACCTCGTTTTATAATTACACTAATAATATATTTTAACATTTCAAATAAACATTTCATACGATCTCAATATAACGTGGACTTATTCTGTAATATAAACTCCGATTAATTTATAGTTAAAACATTTTCTATATTATTCTTAATCTCTACTTAAACCCGGTTTAAATAAAAACATCGCTTGTAAAAAATAAAACTAGGTACATATATTTAAATACTAACTCTTGGCCACTGCTTCGCTCTTTTAGTTCTTTCTTTTCGTCGTATCTCTGTATTCTCACTCAGAAATGCAAAAGTTTTTACCTGTTTTTTAAATAGCTCAAATTTTCGCGCCATAACATTTCCTTCATATACAAAACGGTTCTTGAGTTATAGATAGAAGGACAAACAAAAATAAAAATAAAATAAACAACATACATACGGAACCAATATATTTATATAATAATAAAGTCCCATTACATAACTATAAGGACCAAACCAAATAAGTACGAGAGATAAAACAATATGGCGTTTATATTTAAATGTGTCAAAAATGTATTTTCCCGCTCGCTGAATGGAGGCTGGAACGCTCGCTCTCTTTTATCTCTCTTATCTCTTATCATACACATTTTATTTAATATATATTATAAAAACACAAAATGTTAAAATAATAATATCATTAAAATTAATTATATATTCAAGTTATATTTTAATTGTGTATTTTAAAACATCAAATTAAAGAGATTTATTATATACTAGCTGCACACACGACTTCGTCCGCGCGAAATATGTATTTTCCAAAAAAAAATAGCCTAAGTTGGACCTTATAACATCCGCTATCAGACAGATTTAGTTTCAGAGATTAGTTGGAACAAACAGACGGACAGAATTCTTTTTTTATATATATATATAAGTACCGCATACACTTGCATATGAAAGTGTACAGCTGTTAATTCATTATAAACATACACTTCAACTTTATTCCTATATATATATATATATATATATATATATATATATATATACAAGTAAGTCAAATCAGGAGACACTTACTAAAAGGAAATATAAGAGTGACATTTCAATTGAATCGTCACTTGGAACGACAGCTTGAGAAGTGTCAAACGGAAAACGGAACATTCCGGAACACACAACTGAATTATACATTATATAATATATATGTATAATAATAATAACAATAATATATTTAATCATTTTATTCTTATTTCATATATTTATTTATTATATTTCAGTTATTTTCGAGCACCCCATTCATATTATTCATTTCATTAAAATATATATCACATTACTCAAAGTAGATACTTTAAAGTATATAATTATTATAATTAATTTGTTTGTACAATTATTTCATTTAATAGTCGTGTCAGTGTAGACGATTTAGACTTTCTTTCTGTTTCTATTCTTATAGATTAACATTGCTTTTTGATATTTGAAAGATATCTCACTCGATTAGATTTAGTTAGTCATTCCTTATGGTGTTTATAAATTTTGGGTATAGTAATGTTAACTTTCATCAAATAAAAGTAATTAGAATTTAATACTATAATAAGAGAATAATTCCTGGGACGAAAAGAATCATAAGATTAATTAATATATCTGTTAAAAAACAACAATAATGCTTCAAATAATAAACCATTAAAACTTAAGAGGTAAGCCAAAACACGTCCAATCGGAACCGCTGATAAAAATTAACTGAACATTTAAAATGGCCGAACTTAAACATAAATAAAGGACGTGTACCAAAATGACGCAAAAAATTCAAAAAATGGAATAGAAATAACTCAAAGTATTCGAAATTCAAAAGTCGCGATACTTTGTACCAGACTGCGTATACACTAAATTTAATATTTTTAAATAATTCACCAAACACACAAAGCGAGTAAACAAAATACAGTGTAATAAATCTCACATTAAATAATATATTAGAGTGCGTTAAAACATGACGGCACCTGGACGTTTCTATTCTTGATTTTATTTCTGACTCACATGTAATCGAAGGTTAAATATAACCCGACGTAATGAACGTTTCATACGACCTCATGAGGATTTGAAAACGTTCTATATTTAAAAAAATTACAACAATATTTCTGTACACATATATCTATACTTTTTAAATAAGACATGTAATGATTTAATATTAAAGAGGTTATACTTTTGAAAATGTTCTATATTTAAAAAATTTAAACAATATTTATGTATACATTCATACTTTTAAATTAGAGCTATAATGATTTTAACCTTAAAGAGGTTATAATACTTTTGAAAACGTTCTATAATTTAAGAATTTAAATTTAGAACGTTATAATCCATACTTTTTAAGTCGGGTGGAATGTGAGAGCGTAAAATATGTTAAAATGAAGTTGCTAAATTGTTACGATATAACACGTGACTTAAGTGTATTAAATTAATATGTATAATAAAGTTATTTAATTACGGTGACGTCACGGGATAAGTTCACTAACTATTTAGCTCCGCTGAGCTCGGTTGAATTTATTAGGGATTAGCTAACTGCTAACAGATTAGTGTCAGAGTTTAGTTTTATTATATTACTTCCAGTGACCACCTCGCGGACACACATCACACATTTTATGGTGAATTTTAATAGTTTCTTATTACATCTACTGATTTTTTCTCCCCCCCCCCCCCTACCTCCAGTGACACTTGGTGATTAATTTACCCCCCCCAATTAATTACGTATATGTTGTGATACTTTTCTTTTAACATACATATTATCCAATTTAACTCTGTCATTATATTTGTAGATTATTTCAGTCATAAAAATAAGAATCAAAATCGTATTTTCAAGGAAAAATACACACGATATTTCACAATACTCCCCATCTACCTTGTGATATTTATTAACCCCCAACCCACGATTCGACCCCCGTCAAGAATGGACGATCCCAGTATTGGTCAAAGACTTCAAAACTTCGATATTAATATCAAATAATCGTATTTTTATAATATACTGAAATATTAAGTGAATACTTGATTAATTCAAATATCTGATAATAATGTAATGAGAGTTTTCAAATCTGTTTCCTCAACTCACACGGCGGTCTGGTCTGGTCTATAAGGTCTGCATAAAGCTCTGACATATTGCATAACGGATCAATTTATTCCAACATAACAGAATTATTGTTTTCCATAAAACATAAATGCATACTTTTAAAATTGAATGAACGTTAACATGTACTGAGTAAAATTGAAAAAAACAGAAACTGAATTATCGTTAAAAAACCAATATAATAAAAATATAAAAAAAACATGCATCATAATCTTTTAATTAATCTTCATTTTTAAATTTATTTAAAATTGTAAAAATAAATTTCAAATCCATTCTAGAACGTTCCCTCGCGTCAGTTTAATTCCGAACGCTCGTAGTCGATGAGGCGGACCGTACCGACTGTGATTCCACAATTCAAAGTATTTGAGCTTCGGAACGCATGTGGAACTATAAATTAGGTCAGTTTGATAGGATTAGACAGGCGCTGTACGTGAACATTACGTAATGCACAAATATAACTTGTACCAAAAAAAATATATCTCTTTAATTTTGAATTTCGAACAAACAAACAAACTTATATGTGAAGATTCCAAATATAAAAATCGGATAAAGCAAATTCGAAAATTAGAATAATTCATTTTAAATTGCGATATAAAATTTTATTGCCTTTGGTATTTCAAATAAATAGTTCTAAGTTTGAATTTGCTCTCTGTTTTTTTTTTAATCTTGTCATATACAATGAATAATAAAATTCGAATTTCGACATTCCAAATAATTCAACCAATTATACGTATTAAATTTAAGGTAGCTGTAATTAAATAGTTTGTTTTGTTCACTTATAACGTAGCAGCTAACTTATCTTTTGAAGTAGAAATTGTACAACAAAAGCACAATCAATAATGTCACAAAAGTTTCTAACAAACTTAGCGTTGTTACGGTTCATTCAGTACAAAGACTCTTTGTACCTCCAGGTCCACAGACGTAACTCACTAAAACTTATTTATTTTGTGGCTTAGAGTTTAAAACATTCTAAATATAAAATAAAAATCTAGAACTTTCTAATAGTAAATTATTTGAATTTGGAATGTTGTTATTCGTTATTGAATTATCAAAATTGGAATACTAAAAATAAATCCGATAAAAGGTTACACATTTGTACAGATTAAAAAACACTTTGTAGGATTCAAAACTGTTAATCCCTGTATTCGAGTGGACCTGAAATTATATTCACGTCCATTTGCCGCCATTTGGATGCCAACCCGCGCGCCGTCCCCGTACATGCGACGGATCATTCGTTCACTTCGAACTGTACTCATTCGCGAACGAATGATAATTGAATGAATATCTATTCAACAATGTATGTTTTTAATTTATTAGTGAAATAAAAATTGATATTTTAAACTGAAGTAACGAATTTGTTCACTCTTACTTATAATACAAAGAGGAAATTTGACTGTATGTTTTTGTATTTATTGGGTTATCTCAATAACTACTGGACCGATTTTAAAAATTCTTTCACCAGTCGATAGCTACATTATTAGGGAGAAACATTATCTTATTTTAATTTTAACGAGAAATAAACTAAAGGTAAGAAGAAAAAAAAAAGAAAAGATACTAAAAGATATTATAAAAATTTTAAATATATATAATTATTACGTAACCAAATATAAATTGTATAGATTGTGAATGAATGAGAATATTGTGTTAATAATGGTTTCGTTGTTCTCACACACACACACACACAAACATACATACATATACCAAAATAAAATATTATCGCGTCTAAACAAAAGATCTTTTGAAAGGAGTGTTCTTCAGGGCTGTACTATATTGTAACATCTGCTAGCAATTATGATTGTAATTGCCGTAATACAGAACGGGCTTACATGGTTTAATTGATATCGGTGCAGGGATGTGGGTTTACATTAATTTTATATTATCTATGTTTAAAATATTATATTACATAAGATAAAATTAATATTATTTTATTACATATGTGACAACCCTAGCTTATTTGCTGTTATATTGGTGTGAGGTTTGTTTAATTTAATATCTTAGTTTAAATGTTAATGTGATTTAATATAATTTTATTACTGTTCTATTAGACATGTGACAACCCTAGCTTACATGGTTCAATTATCACATTTTGGTATAGGGATGTAAGCTTAAATCTATTTTTAAAAAATAATATGATATAAGATAAATCTAATATTATATTATTACACGTGACAACCCTAATAATTTCGAACACGTGGCAACCCTAGCGAGGTTGATGTAATTTCTCAATTAATATAAAATGTATTGATTGAAGGGGCAAGCTGTACGGTGCAGGGTGCGGACAGCTGATATATGAAACACACACACAACTCAAACTACACACACCCACACACACACACAATCTCTACATTGAGGGCAATACTAAATAATATCTATACATATAAATGAAATTGTAGTGTATGTTTGTATTTGTAATAACAGCTTTGCACTAATTGCATATGAATAAAAAAAAACATTTTTTTCTCTGCCTGTTCTATGTGTTTGTTCCGGCTAATCTCCGAAACGGCTGAACCGATTTTAACACTACTTTCACTAGGTATCCACTGATATTATAAGGAATAACTTATGCTATTTAAAAAAATATATATTCGGAGCAAAGTCGTACGCACAGGTAGTTAACAAATAAAATAAAAAGAAAATTAACAAAGAAAAACAAATTTTCATTATCACCATGATTTCTATGAAATAAAAACAATGTATATATGTATGTATGTCTGTGTGTGTATGTGTATGTATGTGTGTGTACGTAGAGGCGGGTGAGAAGGGTCAAAGATAAGAGCGGACAGCTCCCAGCGTCTTTGCAGATCCTATATTTCGCTGGACCTCACTTATCTCATCGTTTACTAAATTTCAATTTGAAATGACACTCCCCAAAATCATAAGGTCATTTATGGAGGGACCTAACAGCGGGATGACGTCACTTTATATTTTGGACGAAAAAGATGGCGTCTGCGTTGGATATTTTAATAATAATAACAACCACATGATCATTTATTATTCTTTATCATACGGAAAAAGGGGCCTGGTATCAGGGCCCCAACTCTCGGGGACCTTAAATGTCAAAATATTTTTTAATATCGATAGTACTCTTAACAATAATAACGGTTCGATAGATATAAATGTAACTTAATTTAAAGCTGCGGGCCCCTTATCCTGATGTGACCAGGCCCCCTATAAATGTAACACATTTTCTCTTCAAAGCTGCGGGCCCCTTATGTGACCAGGCCCTCTAATAGTTCAATACTTATAAGATTATATGATTCTTTCATATACTTGGTAAGTTAGTTTAATATTAATACAAGTTATAGTTAACCAAGTAATAACACTTGAAACGATATTCCCCCATGTTAAAATATTGTTTATTTATAATATTAATATTATATATTGGAAACGTTTGTCTTTTTGTATGTTTAATATCTACAAGAAAGTCCGCGATACCATATATTGTATTATTATGACACTATAACAACTTTCTTACATGATAAAAAAGTGCTGACTGTAATCATACCATACTATTCTTGCACAAATCCTTGTCCCATTATGTTATATTTTATTAAAGACCATTTTAACACCTTAAAAAAATTAAATTATTATAATTGGACAATCCATTCAAAAAACCACTACCACGAGATCGGTATCTACGCGTGTAACACCGCGGGGCATTGCTAGTAAGGAGTAAAAAGTATTTTAAGGTTAATAAATGTATTAATTGTAAATATATCGCAAATATCAAATTATTTTCTCCAATAAGAAATAAAAAGCAGTGAATTTTCTCTTCCTTTTAGATCAATGATTTTGAAATTCCGGACATGTTTGTTGTGAAGACAGAGTCGCGAGATACCATTATTGTTATAAAATGTTCAATTTATATCATTTCTAAAACTGAAACACGCTTTTAATGATCAATAAAATATATTTATTATCGCACCAATAAGTGTTATATCATTTATTACAAGCAATAACGAAATGAAGACGATTTCATTTAATATAAGAAACGCACGCACACACACACAAAGGGAGAGAGAGAGAGAAATACTGAAAGAGAGAGAAAGATATACTAGTCACATTCACTAAAAACAAATGTATAAATCCTTCCTTTAACACTAAACCCACCAAGTACCGTTCAAATTGACCGTTCTTAAACTTTTGTAAAACTTACACATTTTTAAACGTTATAATATCGTTATCAAACTACACGACAATTCTTAGAATATGCATATAATATTGGCTTCACTCTTTACTTTTAGTTATTTCCATTATTACCTGCGTTATGTAATAAAATAACTTTTAATTACCGTTCAATTTGACGGCGTGCTGTAGGAATAGGTATAGAAGAATTGTCGGTAGATTTAGTGTTAAAATGCAATACATTTTAAAGTATGACCGTTATTTCTGTTATTCTGTTACTATTTAATCCGATGCCTATTCATAATCTATTTACGAAGACGTTAAACCTACACCGACAGTAAAATAATTTTAATATCTCCCAAATCTTATATATATTCGGCAGATCTGTTCGGTGGCGCAACCGAGCCATGGAGGATACGAATCTATTTCAAACACGCAAACGACTCAATCAGGCGATTGTATTAATGGCGTAGGGTCAAACAAAAAAAAAATCGTTCAAGAATAACCAAAAAAGTTTAGTTTTTTTTTTGTTAAAACTATAATCATATGTCTATATATATATATATATATATATATATATATATATATAACTATTACGTTGTTGTAAATGAAATGATAAAAACTAATAAAAAAACAGGACTTGAAGCGGTCTCCGGAGTATTCTGCGAAAATAAAAATATATAAAAAAAAAAAAAGAAATTTTAATATGTATTATAAAACAAAATTTTACATGTTAAATTTTTTTAATTTTTTTTATAATATTTTTTTAATTTATACCTATATATTTTGTATTAAATTCCATATCCACTAAGTAATTTATCTTCACTAAATTCCCTACTCCGTGTTCAATGTTAAACTATTCCCGTGTGTTTATAATACTTTGCGAATATTAAGATTGTTATGTCTGGTACATCCCAGATGTAAACTATTTTGTATTTTTTACACCGTGATACTGAACAGCGTCCTGTATTAGTTAAGATTTTAGATTTAAGATATAATATAATGGGATTAGTATTGAAATTGCTGAGCCGATTTTGATAACATAGCACCAACCCTTACTAAAGATAGAGTGAAATAACTATTATATCTCGTAGTGATCGTAGTTGGATCAAACATCAACCTAAAACTAACACTTCTTTTCTAAATTAATTAAATTTTTATTTTAACGTCTACAAAAATAAAAAAAATAGAATATAATAGAAAAAAAAAATTATAAACATTTTTTAATATTTAAAAAACAACACACAAAAATAACTTCACAAAAATCACACTTCATTAATAAGAAAAATATAACAAAAACATAAATGGAAAATATAAAAAAATATCAAATTAATATGTAATAATTATATACTGCGATTCCAAAACAATTTCACTATCAAGTTACTTTCATTAGATATAAATCTAGAAATTCATCTATTTATTTTCCTTATTAATTGGTGTAGTTGGAATCATTTGAACCTATAATTATTTTATCAATAATATTATTACAACACCGGGCCGGGATAAGAGATTAACAAGGACGCAGTTAAGATTAATTAAAACTAATTGAACATGGACACTCCCTTAATAAATTCGAATCCAAAGTAATAGGGAACGCGTGTTTAGGGCACTTTATTTAAGGGATACGAAAAAAACTTATTTAATTACATGCATTCTGTATTCTGTAATCCATAGAGGTTATAATTCTTCGACCTTTTTTTAAATAAATATTAATTTAAAAAAAACTATTTGTTTAAATACTCCTTGGTGCATGTCGATTATGGATTCATATTACTTAAAAAAGTTTTTACATTAATAAAAACTCTCATAAATCATTATAACTTATATTAGAGAATTCTGTGTTAGGTTCAGTAGTTTCGAAAACGTTCAACATTTTTAGCAATTTTCATACGGCCATTGAAAACACGTTTTGAGTTTCAAAGCTACAGGCTAAAGAATTTAGTGTAGAATTCAAAATAGTCGGGCGATGCGTGGGTTTTGAATTTTAAAAAAAATCGAACATATTGCAACGATATTTGAATTCGGAATAAGGTTTTGATTATCGATATTTTGCGTCTGATATTTTTATTACTGCAATATATTTAAAAATGGAATGTTTACTATTCCATGTTTTTAAATTTATACCTAATAAATATTTATTTGTCTTCTAAATATAACTTCTAAATGACTCTATTAAAAATATTGCTTTATAAAGAAGATTCCAAAGTCATGAACTCTAATTGGAGATAGTTAAAAGTTACAATTAACAAGTGAGGCGTGAACGAGCGTTAAAGAGGGGACATCTTGAGGGGACGCAGTAAGAAACCATTACGAATTGTTAGATTATCTTACATCTAGAAAGATATTGAGTTATTGACCTCTGAGCGCTCTTGGAGATGGAACATTCTTAATAATGTTAGTAATTCATTAAATAAATTGTTTTTTGTCATTTTTTCAAATGATTATAAATGATGGTTGAAGCAGATTAGGCGATTATGACGTAATTATAAATTCCTCGATCGCAAAGATACCCGAAATCCCGTATTTTCGGGAGTGTCATTAAAAATTAAAAAGCTTCCGAGATTTTGGACGTAAAAGCGATAATAAAAGGACTGAATAAAATGAAATTAAAATATGTTGATGAGATTTTCCTTTTATCTTCGTTTTTTTGATGAATTATATATGGGCATAAATTAAAAAGCGTCAATGAAAAGACAGTACAATAATTATATATATATATATATACAGTAATTTTTAATGTTTTCAAATAAATTAAAAATCGTGTTAATTCAGGATATGTTGAAATTAAATCTGAAGTGTAATTACAATCTTATTTCTCCAGTTTAATAATTTCATAAACTGATATATTATTTAAAATTTAATAGACAGTTTAAATATTTTATAACTAGACTTAAAATTTTATAATACATATATATTAGCGATTATTTTATTATATTATATTACCTTAACAAAATTATTGAGACTGTCTCGGGATTATTGATTTATTAATTGGTGTTCTGCATAAATCAGTGAATAAAATAATGTAAAATAAAAAAAAACATAAAAAACATTAAAATGCGGAAACTAATAATATCAATGAGTGAACCTTACAAAGGAAAGATTAATAAATTACTTACAAGATGAAACAATAACAAAAAACAAACAATTATATATATATCACAATTTAAACATTTTGTTTGCAAACCTTTTTAACATATATACAAAAATCATACTCAAAACAGTTTAATTCGGACACCTACCTCTTACTACGCGTCCTTTATATTCTCTTTTCGCCTGTGTTAATAATAACACAATTCACAAATGTTCATGAAACATTACATTTCATTTAGGAAAGAAAACTACAAGAAAACTACGTCAATTCATGACTTCACATACACAACCCGCGATGAAGCTCGCCAGTCACCGGCACAATCCGTCTCAATCATAAACAAACTGAGCATCCTGAAGCTAGCTCCGATTCACGAATTTTACACCAATATCATAACAATAATTTAAATTACACAATACATTATTTTAAAATATATAAAATAATTAAATAAGACTTGTTTTTTAATAATGAAGTAATGTTAAGTAATGAATTGAATTTTGTAATAATAAAATGGTATACCATTTGACGCGTTGTATGCGAGTCAAAGTCTCGCGCATGCGCCCTGGATGCAAGGGGAGTGATATCGGTGCCATTTTGTGCATTGTGTCCTTGCAACAAGGTTTATTTAAAATTGCATTATATTTCTTAACTAGTTTATTATCATTTTAATACAATTTTCTACTCTATTACAATTGAAAACGGTTTAAAATTGAATGTACGCGTGTAATTAAACACTGCAGGCAGATACATCTCGTGTTATTAGGGATTTGGAGATGAAGCGATAGTAGTAGGGGACTTAGTTCAATTAAAATTATGAACGTTTTAATACATAAGTATTTCTAAAATAAAACTAAATTAAGTTGAAGAACTTTCACTATACAACGATTTTGTAAGTCCGTATAACTGTTTTAAGAATGACTAGTTTGAAATATTTTTATTCAATCTTTTAAACTAACATTACTGTTGCGTTAATTAGTTCATGAAAATTTGACGTTACCGAATGAAATAAAAATGAAATACTGCGTGTCTTTGTAAATTTGTTGCCAAAAATTTAAGCAATAAACGAAGAGTAGAAATATTTACAACTCTTATATTAATTAACTTGTATCGTGTTTATTGTAATTGGAGATAATTATTTAAAAGAATTATTATGATATTTTTATAGATAGAATATAAATATATATAATCTAAGTGTCTGAGTGTGATTTCCAAATTATGTTTTTTACAACCAAGTGCTAAATTCAATGATGCGAAGAACGTCACAAAAATCTTTTTTTTAAATGGCTGTCTTTCAGTTGTAGGTTCCCTTTGAAAGCTTAACCTATCCTAATGGGACTTTCACCTTAATAAAAAGAGTTATTCAGAGCTAAATTTGTTACATTTTATTCTTGTAAAATGGTAATTAGTAACGAAAATAAATATATGAATTAATCAAATAGTTCAATAAAATCTTACACAGGAAAAACGTTAAGGGAATAATAGTGTAAAAAGTAAAATCTTCAAATTTACGGAAAATTCGAATGTAACAAAGTAACGCCATCTATATTACATAATATACACCTTACCGTATAGATAAACATAAATACATTTATTCCAAAAATAATTAAGTAAGAACGTGGAAAAAATTCTTAAATTAAAAATAATCAACTAATCATCTTTATATACACTTAAATTATAGTATATGAGATCAATCAGTGTATTTTATTATTCAATGTTAGTGTGCTAGTTGTCCTAGCGTTTGATAGATTGTGCAATGAAATTAAAAAGCAGATCCTTTACAACTGCAGCGCAACTACTAACGCCATCTAGTTATTTCTTTCGGTATTATCTAGCTCATAGTTCCGCCACCTCTGTCAAATCGTAATATTGAAGTGAGTTAAAACAAGTTTTTTTTTGAGCGAAGCGGGCGTTAGCGTTCCACTGGAGACTTTTTCACATTCTTTGTCACGAATAGGCTCGAAAACTACTTGACGGAAAATTATGAAATTTTGCAATCAAGACACACATTAGGGGACGGTTTAAAAAAAAATTTGAAAAATGTCATGTCTTTAAGGAATAATCGTAAAAAAACTGATATCCCATTGAAGTCGATGGGAAACGATGAGTCATTACACTGGGCTCGCTTCGCTCAATATGCAAACGGCACCCGAGATTTCGCGAGCGCAGCGAGTCAAAATTGAGAGTCTGTTGACGCTCTTAGTTATAAGAATATTTAAGATTGATGTCATGTTTTTGTTATAAGCGGTCAGTTACGAGTTATTAGCTGATGCTGTATTTTCTTCTTTGAACATACTTGTATGAAGATTTTTAATTCTGTCATAGAATAAGTATAAGTTAAAATATTTTATAGATACATATATGAAATTATCCATGGATCACCTCGTACCCCGTGGGATCTTGTATACATATATTTATATTTTTTTTAAGAATGGAAGTCAAGTTGTGGGTAGTACTAAAATTTTTTTTTATTATTTATTTCGATCGGTTTCACAGTCAGATATATGATATGGATATCACATACACAAGGTATATATTGAACCAATGTGAACACTCACGTCTCAGATACATAAAGATAATGGGGAGAAGTTATTTGTAATGAAAACGAATGGATATATCAATTCTAACTGCCAAATATAAAAGTTATTTAGAAGAAGATACAAGAGAACAAACCGAGACAAGAAGGGATAAAAAAACTTACAAAAAGAAAAAGAAAGAAAAAGATGTTGATAAAGAAATATAAAAAAGGTGAGATTGCCTATTTTGCACAACCAGGACAGGTCCAGGTCAAGGTCAGTGAAGGATGAGTAAAATATTGTGTCAAATGGATGAAAGATGTTCAAACTAATTTGAAAGAGCTAGTCTAAACAATATGTTAGCAAGCCTATTTTCCAAAAGATATTTAAAAAACAGGAGATATATTTAAAAAATATATGAATCAAAATGTTAAATATATCCTATAAAAATAAACACAAGATATCTTAGAGACGGGGGTCTCTAAGATAGCGATTTGGTAGAATTAAAATAATGTCTATAATCATATGTTTCACCAACAGATAGTTATATATATATATATATATATATATATATATATATATATATATATATATATATATATATATATATATATTTGGTATGACTTTTCACTTTCAAACAGATGATAATATCAATATTCTGTATTCTATAAGTATTTGTCTTTAAGGGGATTTCATACCTCTTCGCTATAAATATTTTGCCATGACATCATGTGTAAGTCATATTTATATATGACTTATATTTGTACTAAGAATGTTAATAGATAATATCTTGGGAATGGTTCCAGTAAAACATGTGCGTTACCAAATTGTTTATTTACATACAACTCGATCTGAAACGCCATCTGGTGTGGACATAATATATATATACAAATAAATTGAAATGTCCGTTTGTAATTCCATATTAACGGTACTTACAGAAAATATCAATTGTTTTTCCTCTGTCTGTCTGTTTGATCAGCTTACCTCTGGAACGGCTGGACCAATTTTAATAGGATTTTCACTGGCGGGTAGCTGATGTTTTAGAAGTTACTTAAGCTATTTTTAATTTAAAAACTATATCCCGCACATGCAAAGTCGTGGGCACAGCTAGTATCTATACTATAAAAATTAACATTTAGAAGCCCCATACTAGCGCCACCTGTAGAAACTTGGGTCTTCTCTACTTCCATTAAAATAAATCAAAATCTAATAATCATACAAAAACCCGGGTAATTTTATAATTTTAAGAGTGCAATGAATATCAGGTATAATGGCGTTAGTAAGAATGCTTTTCATTGTTAACAAAACAAGTCACAATATATTAATAGTAAATAGTTCTTTGTTCAAATTTTTTTACTATCTATATCTTTATAGCTTGTGTTCTTTTAAAAACTTAAGAACTATAAAATGAGTGCCCCGATTAATTGATATTTTGTCAAGATATATAAACCATTTCAGAGATGGTTGTTATCTATCTTATCTATATTTTATAATTATAATCGATTCAATGCACATTTCCACACCTTCAGACAAAGAGTTTAAAAATGGAACGCATTTGCAATGAGACAATTTTGAAATTCGAACGTTTTGAACACATTAATCGATTTTGTTTTAACTTTGTACTTATGCAATTATTTTAATAAATATTACGTTTATAAACTAAAAGATGTTATTATTCGTCTATTGAGTATCTTCATTGTAATCTGTAGAAGCAAGATCAGCGGTCAACGTATGTTTATATGTTTGAGAGAAAGAAAACATACTGTAATTTACATACAAAATTATAAAAATGCTTTGTAAAATTATAAAATTGATCAACTACGACGAAAAGTTTAATCTACAAATCCTGTCAATGAATAGAATTTGTTATTTTTCAATAGTAATATTCGACATATATATATTATTACGTCTTAAAGACGTTATTTTAAAGGTCTGCGTCAATCATAAATTAAAATAAAAAACTTAATTGAGCGAAGAGTGCGAAGCGCTCTGTGAGACTTTGCATCCCATGTCCGGGCTTGGCATGAAGACGGCTTTACCGATGTTCATGCAATTTTGCACATTTATAATGATAGTTATTGCGATGGTTTATATAAAAAAAATTAAAAAAATACTCATGTCGTTGAGAATAATCACCAAAAAATGACAGTCCTTTAGACATCAATGTAAAAAATTTCGCTATATGATATTTGATTATTCTATATTTTTTGCCTGTCGGTTTCAGCTACAACGCTGAATTGAAGACGGATTACTCGCTTCGCTCAATTCCCGGAACACTACCGAGATTTTGCGAGCGCAGCGAGTCAAATTCGAGGTCCGGTTCGCGCGCCTAGTGCTTGAAATAAAGAACTAAATTAAAACAACTAAATGATAATTATAATAATTTAATTAGAATACATAAAAAACAAATTCAAACAGTTCGTATATATATATCAATTGACATAAAAACTTTTTGGTCGAATAGCTTCAATCTTTACACAGCGCATATAAAACATTACATTAAAAAAAAAAAAACTAAATATGTATTTCACACAAACAAATATATATATATATATATATATATATATATATGTGTGTGTATGGTTTATATGAACTGTGTTTTATAGAAATATCATACAATAGGTAAAGTTATATAAAAGCTGTAATAAATTGATTAATATTATTACAATTCCATTAGACTAGACTAGAATTGATGATATGAATAATAAAGTATGAAGATAAATTATATTTAAAACTTAATTTCTTAAATGCGGCTTTAATTGTTGTGTTTTGTGCAGTGTGTATGTATGTGTATGTATGTATGAAGACTAGACCCTGCACATGTAAGTAACACACAATTAGCGCACACAAACAATAATAAAATAATATAAAAACACATCAAACTTGAAAACATTTTAACTTCAAACAATAAGTTTCATACAACTGTTGCAGTATAAATCCACTGGACAGAAAACATATAAAACTCTGTATAATAAATAACAATCTCAAATATTTGAATGTATTAAAAATTTCTATGATTTAAGGCCGACCACATCTTTAAATAACAATATACTCAACACTTTTATATTATTAAATTATCGGCATTCAAAGCTATGTCTTTATTTATTGTAGGAAAAATAATATATATATTTGTTGTCTATGGTTTTAGCTGTATATTTTTTTTTAAAGAGCATAAATACCTATTTTACAACCATGTACCAGAGACTTTTAAACCAACATTAATTTTGGCTCAATTTGACGTCACAATTCAAGCCAAAAGAGTAGAATACATACATATTCAATATGGTTTTGACTTTTTGCCAGAGCGTGACGTCACAAATCATTTTCGTTATGGCGTTTCTAGTATTTGTACGCTCCAAAATATTAACCGTCATATTTTTTTCATAAAAAAGTATATATACTCAAACAGCCATCCTTAGTGCTTGTATATAGTTTGGAGAAAGTTGTATAGCTATTAAGACTCATCAAATCAGTCAGCCATAGTTTTGAATGCATATAACTCAATCACTTTGTCATGACAATACTTTAGTGCTCGGTAAGTTCTCAAAGTAAAATTTGCGCTGTCAATGTAGATCTAATTGTAGTATTAATGGATATGACTTAATTAAAATCAGTCTCAGTTCAGATCTTATTAGAGAAATTTGGAATGTAAGAGGAGTGTATTAATTAACATGAACAAATCTTGCCGTCCTGCTGCGCTTGCAGTCTCTGCAGCGACTGACGACGTCTCCCGGAGGCACACAGCATTGCATATTCCACTGATGTCTCCATTCTTGAAATAATCAAAATTTTATTATTATAATATCATAAAATAAACTAATACTAAATAAATTATATGTTCGGAAACAATATATTTTTTTCCAGATGTCACTAAGTAGTATTCATACCTATACATAATCTTATCAAGCAGTATCTCAGTGGCACGGTCTATGTTCTGTCCAGTTTTGGCACTAGTTTCCAAGTAAGGCAAGTTGTAGTTCTTAGCAAATTCCCTGGCCCTGTTCTGATTCACCAGTCTCTTCTCTTGGAGGTCACATTTATGACCACAGAGAACTATATCGGGGTCATCACTTAGACTGTGTGTCTGGAAATATAATAAATCAATTCTTAAATATATATTTTTTTAAACTACCTAAAAACCAACTAATATATTTTTTTGTAAAATTCTTTTTTTAATATCTATATTCTGAGCATTTTCGAGGCTGACTCCAAGAGACACAACACAACAAAAGGGAAGGTCTTCAAAAAATCTGACCTTAGAAATCAACTCGGGGGATCGAGTTCTCCCTTCCCCAATACCTCCACTTTGGGGGGTTTGCCCTCTTTATACACCTCAACCCCTTTTTGAGAAAAGGAAGATTTTACCTTCAACTGCTCTATCCAATTCCGGACTTCTAGGAAAGATGCTTCATTAGTTAGATCAAAGAGAAGCAGGAAGCCCATTGCATCTCTATAAAAAGCAGTTGTTAAGCTCCTAAATCTGTAAATTGAAAGCAAACTTTTTTTATGAATATGAATTTTAAAAAACTAATAGAAATTGTTTATTACAAAAACAACAATTTCTATATTTTATAGGCACTTATAATAGTAGCTTATTTAATAATTCTGTAATTCATACAGCAGTTCAAAGATAGTGAATTATCTATTTTTAATCTAGTAATTGTCCATTTAGAATTACAAAACCAAGGATCAACAAATTAATGATAGTAAAATATTTGTGTTACCTTTCTTGCCCGGCTGTATCCCATAGCTGTAAATGAATTCGATGTTGTCTGGCATTTTGTTGGTATATCTGAAATGTGAAGAGGGTACTGTACAGTCACTATCTACTACTAACATACATTAATAATTTAACTTCTATTTAATATTTAAACACACCACAGTCTTCTCTCGAAAATCAATTCCAACAGTTGAAATAAATTGAGTGTGAAAAACTCCGTCTGTATATTTGTACAAAAAGCTCGTTTTTCCAACACCGGAATCACCAACACAAAGAAGTTTTATAAGATAATCGTAGTCCATATTGATAACGTTGTAATCATTTATTAATATAATTTTATTGATTCTTTTTTAAAGTTACGTCAATATAATACTAGTAGATAATTTTTAGTTTCGCACAGCATATTATTTTGAGTCCCTATTTAGTATCTTATATTAGAAATAAAACAATAACATACGGAAAGCCGGACTATTATATAGCCATTTGAATCAGAATCAAATATCGATTAATACTGACTTTGACAATACCACTATCATAAGTACGATATTCATAGAGTTGAAATTCAAAAAACAAAGACACTATCATTCATACAATAATGCATATAACATTAATATATAAATCATACTGCACAAGTACACACACACACACAAAACAATGTATGTATAGAAATGAGATAGCTTTATATATATATTATCACGACAGTAACGAAAGATAGGCTATGGTGGAGACGTATAAAAATACAAATAGTCAAATTGTATTTTTTTTTTAAGTTATAGTTTTGTTTTGCTACCGTTTTAGCTGTGTATTTATAGTATGTCTATTCACTAATTCAATCTGTTTGATATTTGACAATGACAAGTTGACATAATACTGTGTTTTTTATTTTGAATTCCTATTTATGTAATTTTGTAAAGTGCTCAATATATTTCTAAATTTGAAGCTACTCTCCTTATTAATAATTAAATGAGCATATTTACTTTTATTATCCAATTTCACAATTAGACATTTACGGGGAAAAGATATTTTATACTTTTTTACATATTAAGGACGAATTACCTTAAAGTATATATTACTAATACATATACTTGAAATAATGTCTTCAAATAATATTGTGTATCCTAAAGTTGATATTGAATATTGGTGATTTTCTTTTACTAAGTTTAAATATTCCTTTTATAAAAATATGTATTCATATTATATTTCCAGTAAGGTTTGCGACTATAAGGGCCATTGTATGGAATTAGCAGAGAGAATTAAAGAAAGCACTCCTGATGCTAAAGTTCTATGTAAACAAGGCCGGCGTGGTAAACATGTTTTTTGTTCTGTGCAATTAGAATTTATTATTAAAGAGTAACTTTAAACCTTCAGCAAATAATATATTTCTGCAGGAGCCTTTGAGATAGTCATCAATGATAAACTAGTTTATTCAAAGTTACAAACAATGGCCCTCCCAAACTATGAGGAAGTGGTTGAAGTCGTCAATGAGACCAGTTTAGGAGCTGATCCAAGAAAAATAATAACCGAACAACCCATCAACTGTGCTATATCATAATATTTATTTTTTTTAACAATCAACAAAAAAATCCTAATATAAGGGCTTTAATTATTGATGTATATAATTTTTGTATAAATATAATTGGCTAAGAAAGATGAGGACAAAATAAATTTATAACATTTTCTATAAGGAGATAACATTAGCTTAACTATGATATATTAAGGATGTTTTGATAAAAGGATTTTTTTTATGATATAAAAGGCAGAATATCCCTGTAATAACAATAACTAAATATCAAATCTCAAATAATTATATTACAAAGTGTCAAGAAAGAAGATAATGTGATGTTGAGTTTTGTTACAATAGAAAACAAACAATATTGTAATAATAATTACTAAATAACAAATCACAAATAAATTACAAAGTTTAAAAAATAAAATAATGTAATGTTGAGTTTTGTTATAGTATATAAGGAACAATCTCCCTGTAACAACAATTACTAAATAACAAATCACAAATTATTATATTATAAAGTTTAAAAAAATAAAATGAGATTAGATTACTTATTGAGTAGGAACTACAACTAATACTAAAACTATAGTAGTGTAAAATTTAACAATTCAAAACTAGATCATTCATATAAAATATATATAGATTATATAATAAGAAATACCTATATATAATAATTTATCTATTAACATTATCATCACTTAGAAATGGTTGTATCGGTAAATTCGGTTTTAATATCATATCCTTGGTACCATTAACAGGTCCAATGTAGCTCAAATATATTCCAAAACGAAGCTTGCCGCCAAACTCTTCAGCAATAGTCCTGAGGGGTTCAACTGTTTTTTCTCCTGTCTTCTGATCTATACACACCATTTGGCAACGAGCACATTGACCCTCAACCTAAAAATAAATGTATAATTAAAACTTTAATTTATACATATATATATATATATATATATATATATATATGTATAAATTAAGGTTTTAATATATATATATAATTGAAGTGACTGTTTATAATGCCAAATTAACAGATTTTCAATAAATGCATATGATATGTAACTGTATATGATATATTTCTAATGGTATCTAATCTAGTTAATATCTGAAATGGCTCAATCAATTTTAATAGGATTTTCACTATCTGATATGAGTAACTTAGGTTACAGTAAAGAAAATAATAATTCCACACAAACAATGTCATGGGCACAGCTAGTGTTAAAAAAAATATCTGTCAAAAACAAAAACAAAATTGGTCCATACTTTAAACTCGTTCTTCCCAATAATAATTTTCAGCCACTCCCGTTCGATGAGTTCCTGTTCGGTATCAATGATTAGATTCCCTCTGAACCTATCAACCAGGGAGTCCACATCATCAGTAAATGTTGGATCTTTGATTTTACTTTTCAGCCATCTAACTGTAGCTTTATTTATTAGAAGGAATTGTGCTTGATTGCTTAGAGACAGCATTCTATCGCTGCTTTTCTTCCTTTGCAGCCTTTGATCATCCGTTTGTTTTATTAACCGTAGGTATGATATTCCCAAGACATTTGATATCCAGTCTGAGACAGCGTCACCACAGTCGTATCCCCTCACAACATCTGTGCAAACTTTGCTTTGGCATATTGATATTTCTTTATATTTGCTTTTACTTTGGTCTAAGGGTACTGAAAATGGTTGTACACCTGAAAAATAAATTGTCATTAAAAATATATCTTAATGTAGAATAATTATTAAATAACATACCTTTAAAAGTCAGAGTTAAAGATTTAAGCTTAAAATCTATAATCGGATTTATCATACACATTTGTGTGTTTTGTTTTTGAGTGAGACAGACTCCATTGTCCTTAACTATCATCCACTCTCTGTCATATTCGAAGCCCTTTTTACCAATTTTCCAGCCAGATTTAATTTTAAACGCCCCACAAGATTTAATCGGATAAATACATATCTCTGTTAAAGTCACATTTGAGCCATTTGGGTTGCTAACATCGGTGACATTGGTGAAAAATCTTTCATTCAACGCACTCCATATTTCCTCACCGAGACTAAAACCATTTTTCTTTGGTTCCTCCATATCATTGAAACTCATTGTCACCCTTTTGCGTTGTTGGTACTGTCTTTTAACAAAACATCTTGTTATCATAGCAATTAGTTTATCCACATCGTTAAAAGTGTTGTAGTAACCGAATGATACTCGTATGGCACCAGTTGGTCTTCCATTAACCAAGTCCATTTCATCACCACATTTGTGGCCGGCTTTATGCATGCTCTTCATTTCCTTATTAGTGACATTCAAATGCCGCTGACAAGTGCCAGAGTTGCAAAAGCAACCTGTTCGTACACTTATGTTAAATAAGTCTGCCATGTGTTGAAACTGAAACAGCAATTTACATATTAAATAATTATTTTCAGTTTCCTTAATTAATGTATTTAAATGAAATATAAAATTAAATTAAGTTTTTTTTCTGATACTTGATTAACAAAATTTTGGATTTTAAAGGAAGTTAAACAAAAGTTTCATTAGCAATTAATTGTATTTACGACTATCATGATTAAATTTAAGGAACAGATTAGAGTTTTTTCTTACAATACTAATAGGATAATTAGATAAAAAATAAAAAGGCTGTTTAGTATTTCCTTAACCCAAATAGATAATAATGAAATTTTGAAGGTAAATAATGTTAAGTAAACTACAACATCTTTAAAAAAGAGCCTTTAGATAGCATAGCATTATCTTATAACAAAACCATATTTATTTTTGTATTCAACAAACTTTAATTGTATTTGGCTAAGCCCTTACTGTTTAGTATATAGGAGTACATATTTCAAATATGTCGTTGTTTATTTTTATTGGTCTTACCTCAGTATATCCAATATAAGAGCCATCTTCTCTAAAGAGATTAAATGCAACAATTCCTCCTTGTATTCTTATATCTGTAAAATCCGAGTCCGTGTACAGAATGGCTGCTTTACTTCCATTCTGATGTCTGAGATCAATTAGTTGTTCATACAAATCCTTAGCCAGGTGGAATGTGTGATAGGATATTGTATCCATTATATTATTGTTTATCGCTTTTGGTATCAGTAGAGTCATTGTATCAAAACAATGTTTAAGGGCAATGATCG
Source organism: Melinaea menophilus ssp. n. AW-2005 (assembly GCA_918358695.1). NCBI lineage: Eukaryota > Metazoa > Arthropoda > Insecta > Lepidoptera > Nymphalidae > Melinaea > Melinaea menophilus. The sequence continues at coordinate 3,287,296 of OU911040.1, read as the reverse complement.
ACAGAAATGGTAGTGTCCCATCTTCAAAACTGGAAAAATAAGTTTCACATGGCATAAAAATAATAAATATTTGTCTCATCAAAACCTATTAAAAAAATAATTTTATAAATAATAATGTGGTGTAAATTATATTTAATAAAATATGTATATAATTATTTCGATAAAACAAAATCAACAATTAAAATTCAATTTGCAACTAAAATAAAATACGATAATAACATTTTAAACCAGTTACCAAATTGAGGTTGAACCAGTTACATACCTTTCATGAAATGTCTGTCGTTTAATGTGAAAGTCTTCATTGCTCAGAACAATATCCACAGTCCCCCCCCCAAAATACTTTTTTTCACTTAACACATCAAAACTACTATTCTTCACTAATAAAGCTCCCAATCCAGTGGGAAAGCCAAATATTTTGTAAAAGGATAAACACACAAAATCTGGTTGTATGAGTGACAAATCTAATTTATTTGTTGCTACGAATGCTGCTGCGTCCAAGAGCGTGTACCAGTTACAGTTGACCTCACATAGCTGTTTCTTTAGATAACTGTTAAGGCACCCGTTTTTTATATCTTGCATATGATTTAATGGATATTTAAAACCATTAAAGTTACTCTGAGCCGGGTACACTACTAAAGTATTACTCTTTTTCCGATTCCTTTCATGACATGCATGTTTAGATTGCGTCGGATTTAGAGATTTTAGAAAGTCATTATGTGTTATATGAATGACATCTGCATTTTTTTCTTTAGCTAATTCTCGTAAACCGAGCACAGATGTGTGGCTGTCTCTGAGGTACACGAAAGAACCATTATTTTCACAATCATCATCACTTTGAAATTTGAATGACTCCAAAATTAGTTTCAATGACTGTGTTGTTCCAGATGTAAAAATGATACTGTAGGCCGAGGAATCAGTGTTAAAATGCTTTAATACCCTGCTTCTTATTTGATCTATACAGTCTTTGGTATATTTGTCAGAGTGAGGATTTAAATATACATTGTTAAAAAGATCTTCATTGATCTTTTTTAATTGTATCTTTGGGTATAAAGCTGTTCCAGCATTTTCCAAATAACATTTATCTATAAAAAAAAAAAAAACAATATATATATATATATATATCAATATATAAATACTTAAAGAAAAAGATTTCATTTGGTATAAAAATAATAGAAAGTTTGAGCATTAATAAATTAAGTAGTTCCTTCCTTAATTAATATTATGTAATAATAAAATTTTAACTTACCTCCTAAATGAGTAAATTCATTTCTTATTATTTGCATTCTCTGGTTGTCTAAAACGTTGCTTAAAGCAGACATTTCTGTTGCGCGTGTATCTGCGAACACTCACTTTATGTGGACAGCTGGAAGTTCTAGTATACATAATGCGAATGATGAAATAGCCTCTACTTAACGCATACTTAACTTCGTCCCTGAACATAACGTATTTATTTACAGATAATAGCGGCAACTGGCTATAGAAATAAACATATGTTTTACGTATGCATGTTATCAGTACCAATTAAACCAGTTGCAAGTTTTTAAATGTGCTCATTCTAATTCGTGAATAATTTCAATTACAATACAAGTTTTGTAGCACGATGACAGAAAAACTATGCTGCGTAATTAAGTAATTAAAAAAAATCCGTCAATATAAAAATATAAACAGTAAATAAGTCGACAATGATAAATTATTACGTGTACGTCACCGTCAGTGTCACTGTCATCAGTCGGCTATCTCATTAAAATAGGGCACAGAGTACTAAGCACTATCTTGTGTTTCTTACTAAAGCTTCTAAATCATATGACTGATCACATGATTGAAAAAGATTACATTAAAATAGAAATAGAGACAATACTTCATTGATGCTTTATTTAAGAACCTACAACAGCACGCGAGTTTAATCTTAAATAATAATAGCAATGTTTCTTATCAACAATTTGTTGCTGAAATCTTAAGACAAGGCTCGAAATTTATTCCAAATATTTATATTAAATACTTTTATCAACGTCTATCACAAAAAATTAGAATTCTTATAACGTTTATTAACTATAACCCACTTACTTATGCTATAATGCACAAAGACATAGGTACATCGTACCACCTCCGACAGCATCGCCTTACTAAATTGCGTTACGCCAATTTAATTATTGCTTTTATGGAGGGCTTTTAGTCGCTTTTAGTAGCAAGCGAGCGTGATCGACTCCTTTAAAGTGAATTGCCTTTCACGACAGGAAGACATTTGCTCCAGCTACTATTTTACTCTCGGTTAATGTTTGTCCTAACAGAATTATTTTACACTTACCTGTTATATGAAGTCAATATTTGTGTTTTTTTTAGGTTATTTCTGTTAATGGATGCTGATTAGATTATTCTAAAGATAATACTAAAACTTCTATCTAACATTACCTATTTTAACAAAAAATCGACAAATATAACAGTACACATCAATAAGCAAAATATATTAAAATAGCAAATCAACGTGAGGCCCTTGACAATACTCAAGGTAATAACAAAACTTAAAACTAGTTATATGTTAAAATTAGGTAGAAGATATTTTTTTTATGATAAAAATATAAAGAAGATATTTGTTTATGATAGATAAGCGATAACAAAAACTGCATAAAATACATACCAAAATATAAAGGTTAGATTAATTTCGATTTCTTCATTTCTTCATTATAATGAAAACTAGCTCTTGCTTGACCCTCACTATGATTAATGGGTGTTGGATGTCTGCGGTTATCAATAGTAATGACTATTTCGAACTGAACCGAGTGTGTTGAAGGTTCTGAACAATGGCCTAACCTTTACAATGGTCGCTCTTGACGAATGAATGCGTTGGGTTATGTCACGAAATTATATGAATTAAATATTTACAAACACGACAGTATTTTGCATGTTTGTTTGCTCCGGCCATTGATATCGTTTTGTCTCTGCTAATAACATAAATTAGGTTGATAAGGAGATCGTTTTATGTATGTTGAATAGTTTGCTTGTAGAAGTCAAAAATATTAAACGAACGATTTATTGGTCCTAATTCTAGGAGTAAAAAATTATGGAATTTATATTATCTGTTTATTTTACTTTTAGTACCTATTAAAAAGGTTCTAATATAAATTGCAATGTTAGAATAATTGTTTTCTTCAACAATTTATGTGTAATTTTTTTTTATTAAATTAAATTAACTTTAAATTATTATTATTTGCTATAATCAATATCTGTCCTGATGCATGTTTTATATTAGTTATAGATGAAATATATACACATAGATTTCTATTTAACCAGTATTGTTTGGTTGTCATATTGTGTGAATGTTTATTTAGATGCAAAACTATCTTAAAAACTCCGAGCGATGTCTTATTTATAGACTGTAAAGATGTTTATCTCAATTAGACAGATTTTGCGAGCAATTTTATTACTTTTTCCTGTTGTAAGTAATCATATAGTACATAAGGTTTTTTTCTTGAAATCTTTCTTTGAATGCCAATACTTTTGGTCGGTTTTAAATTATTTTTTTAATTAAATTGATTTGTTTAATTTAACTTTATGATATATCACTTAATAATTTGTGTATATATATTTTTTTTATTTTATGTGAAATAAAAATATATATCGCTCCTTTTACTCTGCTGAACCTGGCATTGTTTTAAAAACGTACTAGTTTAATAGACGCGTTAGTAGTTTTTTTTAGTTCAGCAAATTAAACTATTGAAGATGTCACTTCCAGTAATTTTAAATGATTATAATTCTATTTGATCTATTGGTTTCGAAACACATGGTAAAGGACAAGTAAATAATTGGTGCGAAAAGAAAACGTCATCGACCTCTGCCCTCACGGACACTCGTCTATCGATTATTAAGGTTGGTTTAAATGCATTTGGTACAATCATTATAAATGGTAGGGTATTTATGATTTTTTTTTATTTACATGCCAATATGTGACAGTCCTTATAGAATTTGGCCTTTTCGAAGGTTCACAACTTTTAAAACATCAAAAGCTGTCCAAACCCACTATCACTATCAGTTACATTATATTTTATAAATTATTCAACTATTGGATACAAAAGTTAACACTTGTTATTAATTCATTGCCAAATACAAAATTATCAATTTTTTATTACGGATATATCATTGAATTTGGCCTTTTGGCGCCATTAGAAGTTATACCGTCGTTCCGCGTGCTTGTGATATTATGAGTTTCAATTACGAGATCGTAATTTTTGTGATCCTTATATTTATCAATAGTAATGTTAACAGTTTTGGAATACTTCACGCCCAAGAAAAATATACCACAAACGGTTCTGATGTGTTCTTAAACAGTCCGCAGTTAATCAGAAAATATGGCTATCCCGTTGAGGAACACCCCGTATATACTGAAGACGGACATATGTTGAACATCTTCAGGATACCAAGAAAGGCACCTCCAGTCTTGTTAGTCCATGGGATAGGAGACAGTTCTGATAGCTGGCTGGTCCTAGGTCCTGGACACTCTTTGGGGTATCAGTTAGCAGATGCCGGTTATGATGTTTGGCTCTTTAATTCCAGAGGTAACAGATATAACAAAAATAATGTAAATAAAATACCAAATAAAATATTTTGGGACTTTTCTTATGAGGAAATTGGATCCCGAGATTTACCTGCAACAATCGATTACATACTGGAAGTAACGGGGTATTTAAAACTGACGTATATTGGATTCTCTCAAGGAACTACCGTCTTTCTGGTTATGACGAGTTTGAGACCTGAATACAACGAGAAAGTAGATCATGCTATTCTAATAGCCCCCGTGGCCTCTTTGTCCAGAACAAAATATCCATTAATGGAATTTTTCTACAACAATATAGACACCTTAGGATCTATCGCAAAAGTTATTTACGAAGTATTTCCTTTCAATAAAAAAGCGAACTTGTATCACACTTTCGTCTGTGACTTGCGATCCCCCCTTAAAATATTATGTGAATTGGAATTATTTGTTAATTTTGGTTTAAAAAAATTATCAAATTTGTTGCCCGAAAGACTTCCAGTGATAACCAGTCACATCCCCGCTGGGACGTCGTCGAAACTTTTCTTACATTTTCTTCAAACTTACAAAGGATTCCGAAGGTTCGACTATGGGGTAACAAAAAACAATATAATATACTCTTCCTCTTCTCCACCTGAATATGATTTATCACGTGTATTGGTGCCAATAACATTAGTTACCAGTGAAGTGGATTGGTTCAGTGCAGTCGAGGATGTTGAAGCGTTAAGAAATAAGCTTAAAACTGTTGATAACTTTATCTTTATAGATGAAACTCATCAGTTCACACACTTGGAGTTTGTTTACGGTGCTCGAGTCAATAGGTTTATTAATGAACCAGTTATGAATATTTTACGAAAATTACATTATGTTATTGCATCAAGATAATAGAATTTATCTTTAACTTGTGTTTGCGTTTGTGTTGAGTTTTTTACTGATATTTTTTAATGTAATTATGTCAAAAATATCAGAGTTTGTTGAAGTTTGAGGCAGCGTATTAAGTATTTAATTACAGGATATGTATTTAATTATACTAACATAAGACAATGATAAAATAATAGACAATTGTGTATATTTTGCATATAAAAACATAAACTAAACAAAAAACTGATTTAAAATTGTAATTTGAGGTCATTTTTATAAATCAAGAAAACGTGTTGACCATAAACTAGTATTCTTGACATTGGTGTAAAGCCTTGGATATTTGGCTTGAGGCTGCAGTTTTGCGACTGTCTTCTTTTAAACTACCATTAACTATATATGAAGTTACATACATTACATTTACTGTAATGTTTTTTGTATACATTTATTAGTAATTTTCTTCTCTTCCCTCATTTGTAATGATTATTTGAAGTGCTTTAAATATAATATAATACTCAAAAATATATTTCCTTAAACGGAAATGTGAACATAGCTTTAACATGTTTTTTCTTGTTATAAATTTATTAATAAAACTTTTATATCTTATTATAGACCTTTATGTAAATATTACTTTTAATGATAGTTATGAGTTCGATATCCAATAATCAGTGCACTGTTTTAGCCCAACAATTAGCTAACAGCGCTCTAACAACCTTTCCCAAAGTGATATTAATACGCTATCACAGCGCTCTGTAACATGGATAATAAAGTTTTATTATTTAATTGAGTTGTGACATTGACCTGGGTTCAAGGTTCATATAATATTATATAATTTGTTATATATATAATAATGTTATTGATGGAGGCACAGTACTCGTATATTAATAAGGACAAGCCAAAAATTAACAAATGTATCCAGAGTATGTTAAATCCCGAATGTAAAAATAAATAAGTTAATCTTATATATTTTGATGAAATTATTTAGTTGTTCTTCGTACTTCGTGTAAGGAAATAATTAGATAATATAAGATTTAAAATTTTAAGTTATCACTCTTTAACACTATTTGAATGATAGGGGAGGGCGGGAAGGGAGGGGGAAGTTATTATAATATTAAGGAAACCAAACTAATACATACATAAACATATCTTGAATGACCTTTGGAATAAATTAACAAATAATTAGAATCTATTTATGTATTAAATTATGTATAAACAATATTAGCCATGCCAGACTTATTTAAATATTTATACAACGAAAAATTAATTAACACGGGCAGGACTCGAACCTGTGATACCTTCGATCGAGTTCTGTTATATTTATGATTGTGAATATTTTTAACACTTTTTGTAAATTTTAAACACAAAGGAGACTTATTGTATTCTGATCGATCTGTTATGTATAAATTACTTTCAACTTCGCCGTCAGTGAAGTATCCCCGGTCCAACTTGGGTGTGTTAATATTTCATGACTGTCCTGTCCCGGGGCGTGTAGCTCTCACGGAACCTTCTAATTTCCGATTAACTATTTACAATACTTTTAAAATGTAAAACGTTTTTTGGGTTTTAACGCAATACAATAATTTATTAAAAAAAAAGAAATATTTTTTAAATAAAGATTTAGTAGACAAAAACCACTTATAAATGAAAGCCTAATTACGTGTTCAAAAAGTAAAACCTACTGATTAAACATACATATACATATATTTGTGTAAATGTCAGGGAAGTCGGATTTAGTTTCAATAATTACTACGCGAAAAACTAAAACTAAAACAAACAGAAAGTTAACTACAATTTGTATGTGTATGTGTGTGTTGGTTCAATAATTAATAAAATCGATCTGTGTGTCCAGTGTCTTCAGACTTCCAGTCGTGATTGTCTCCCCACTCTCCACACTCAACTGATCATTGAAAACACTCTGCTTTGTCCGGATAATGAACTCGACGGACTCGTCGGTCGGTTAACAGACTACTTCATTGTCATCTCGCACCCGCTGGTGACGACTTCATTAAACCGTGTTAAGTGGTTAAGTAATTAAATACGTTAATTTTGATATTGATTACCTTTAATAATTATAGTTTGATTGTTTGTGCATCAAACGTTCGTTGTAAGTCACATTATATCGTGACTAAATATAAAAGTAAAAAAAACCCAACGATAATGACATAAATACTTAGTATAATAAATAATTTTAGTCAAAACCTGGTCTATTTTAATAAAATAGTAATATATATATAGTATGTTATTAAATACAATGGATTGTCAGTCGCACGTGACTTCTACAACGTATTGTGGCTTCAGCGACCACAAACACTGGTCAAACTATATCTATCATTGAATTCACTATTCTGATGCAAAATCCTTCTACGAATATAATATGGTCAATAACTTTAAGTTTTTATTTTATCATATAATATATTATTATTACTAATCTTTTCCTTTGAAAACAAATAGGAGTAAACCACCATTAATTCAACATTTGGTAAAGTTAATTAAGTAATTAGCTTAAATTACTTACTCGGCTTTAAAGGAGTCGATAATTTCTAAAATATTATGAATGCTTTTAATAAATGTATGTCTGTCCAAAACACAGTTAAATGTATAATAATAATACGTTTCTAATGGAGACGGAGCAAAGTCGGAGAGTAAATACATCAGCCGCGTTCAGCAAACTTGTTAATTACAATTAATATATTATTCAAGTGTTACTATGAACGAGTTTTAACCCTTTATCCCTCTTTTAAAAGAAAGGGTTAGAATTGCTTTGAATTTATTAATTCATTCATTATAATTATTAAAGAGTTTTAAATTAATAATTTATTAAATCTATTAACGATTTAAAAAGTAAAAGTAACATACAAATGATGATATTTTTTTAGTTATATATTAGTAGTGTAAAGACATCTATATACATATATAGAAATTCCTGAGTGCGACTGCGAATATTCAGTTTTTTTTTTAATTTGGTCCACTTTGTCTAGGGCTTGGTGCAGTCTCGTTCAAACGAGGTGTGTATTAAATAATAATACCAAATGACACAGAGAAGACTAATTATTTTTCTTCAATTAAAAACATGAGACATGAATTGATTTTGATTTGTAACAGACCTTAAAAGAGTCCGTTCTCAATTCGACTGCATTTTTTTGTTTGTTACCTCATAACTTTTGTCTGGATGAACTGATTTCGATTATTTCTTTTATGTTAAAGCTGTAGCTTCCCTAATAGTCGTAAATAAAGCTTCCCTTATAGTCTTATATAAATTTAATTACGTTTACTCGAAAGGTAAAACATAATATTTACTTGAGGTGTATTATGTTCCACCTTTATTGTCGGAAGACAGATCTCGTAGTCTCATTACTTCCACGTGGTCGTGAGGTCTGTTCGCTCCTAATAGTTCAGGGACGAGTCGTTATTTAGTTTTAATTAAACTTACAACAATTGTGAAAGTCTCATAAAGTTTTATACATAATGTTGTTCCTTAGGATTCGCGGAAGCAAAAGATATAATAATATATAATATAAAGATATAATGTAAGTAAAAAATGCGGGTATTAGAGATTCTAGTTTTATATAAAGAAAGTACTCTTGCAAAGTAAGTCATTTGCTAAACTATAATTAAGTGTTCGCGCACACGACAAAGTAATGTTAGTAATGTTAGTAATGTTAGTAATAAGTAATGTTTAGGTGAAATACAATAATTAAACTTGAGATGGCAATACACGTACAAACTACACAGTTAATATAAACAGATTACACTCGACTGATCCATCAGCTTAGAATACTTGTACCATCGAAATATCATTTCATTAAATGTAACTACATTCAAAATTGAAGAAGTAACTACTTCAAAATTGTGCATTAAAATTTAACATTAAAGTCCAAATAACAAATGTATTATGGTAAGTTAGTTCAGGAATAGTATATAAAAATATCAGAAATAAAAGTAACAATTACAAGTAAGGATTAACAAAATCCGTGAGGGTTTCGTTATCAAGACTATTATTAATGTGAATGAAGCCCCGAAATTATTATATATATCTTCTCAGGAGAGCATTGAGTATCCTTGTACCAGGTAATATATTAATGTCTTGTAAGTCACTACACAGTTTAATTTACTCGTAAGCAAATCTCACATATATATTATGTAATCATTTATTATTTGGTTATTTTTACTTCAAATATAAAAGTGATGATATTAATATGATAACATTCGCTACTTATTTAAAATATAATCAATGCTCTTATTTCTCAAGCCTTTAAAACGAAAATATGTCACCTTTGATGTAAACAGATTTCATGAGGTCCAACTAGAACATTAGGATAGAACCTTGGGAATAGTATTTGAGTGCGCTACGACCTTGCATATTGGCTTCCTGGCGACTCATTACTTACTCGCTAATATCATAACAATACTATAGTTGTTATATACAATATGTAGTTACATACATCTAATTCTTCCTTCCGGTGTCTTTATATTAGCTATTAGTTTGTCACACGATACTTTTCTTTGGCTTCAATCCTTTTCCCAAACTTTATCTTTCGATGTGATTTAGTTATTTTAGATTCAAATTAAAAATATTCATGTAAGATGAAATGTTGAAAATTGGTTCACATTAACTTGAACGTATATTTATTTAAATTAAATGCAATAAATGTAATGCTAGTTCTGCTCAAATATTAGATAGGAAAGTGCAGGAATAGGAACTTCAGGTAGTGGCGGTTAGGAATCCTCTCTGCGGCGCTGTCTCGATTTGTCGACGGGTTTTATTTCCGTCTGTCGCGTGGGGACGTACTCGTAGCAGTAGTCACATTTACACTTCCAGTTATGGAAATAAAGACAGCTTTGCTTAGGTTCTACAAAATGTTGTATGAATATATATATATAATTACAAATGTGGTCTTTATTACTTTACCTTTATATAATATGGTTATTATTTTTGTGATTTAAAGTAAGAATAATAAAATATATAGATTAAATAGTTGCATAGTTCATTATTATAATCCTGTTTGGGGACGTTTTATGTACTTGAGTTTAAATTAATTCGCATATTTTAAACATGACTGTGATTTTTAAATATTACTATTACATAAATAAAATTATTATGAATTATTATAGATATGATTATAAAATATCTATTATAAATAGATATACTTTAATGTATAATAATGTTTGTTTTAAAGTTATAATAATGTATAATAGTTCGCCTTTGTCTTTAGCATACTCTACGAAATGGGCTATCAAATACATAAAAATGTGGTGTTTAATTCTCCAATAACTTAACCTGATCTATTCTGCAGGCGTACTTGAGAATCAAGTATTACGAAACTACAAAAACATATTTCCAACATGTCTATAGGTAACAGTGATTACAAACATGGACATTACAAAATTCAGTTATTGATACTGAACAATATAATTACTAGGCGTTAAACTAAAAGTGAAACGATGAGAAACCTGAGTACAATTTGTATGTGTATGTGTGTGTTGGTTCAATTATTAATAAACTCAATCTGTCACTCCAGTGCCGGCAGACGTCGAGTCGTGATCGTCTCTCCACTCTCCACACTCAATTGAACATTGAAAACACTCTGCTTCACAGACTACTTCCTTGTCATCTCGCACCCGCTGGTGACGACTTCATTAAAATGTGTTAAGTGACTAAGTCATTAAGTACGTTAATTTAAATATTGGACATCTTTAATAATGATAATAAAATATAACAATATAATTAAATGAGATTATAATAATATTCTTTACCGATACATTTGGTATGTATGTAATGAAAGAAATAAATTTGATATTGTAGATACTGTCCCTTTGTCGTTATTAAGAACCAAATATAAAATATCTAATTTTCAATTTCAACAGCGTTTTATAAGACACAATATTCGTCATATAATCTATTATCTGATAACTCCTAATTAATGGTATTAATTATAATTATACATTTTACTTTAATAATAATTTTATAATCGGTATATCTCTGGAAGATGGTTATTTTTTTTTTCTTATTAATTGAACTCTAGGGATTCCAGATATACTAGATTTAGTCATTCAATCTACAAACTAAAAAAGGAAATAAAATATACTGAAATGCAATGTTTAATGTTTAGAGGAGGCCAATAAAATCCATTGTCCCGCCGCGCCTGAGGGAACGCTAATACACGATATCGTGTACACATATATATGTGTGTTATTGGTTTTTGTAAATAATATAATATTTAGTAGTAGTATATTCGTATTTGATTTAAATTGGTGATATGTATTACATAAATATAACTTAATGCGAATTATTATTAAAAATAAACATGTTTTGTTTCCAATTTGTAAATAAAATTATTAATTTACTACTAATTCTAAAGATGGATAAAATTAATAAAAGATTGAATCGTTTTGGCTAAATTGACTACGAGATTTTAATCACTAAATGAGAGTTAGAGTTGTCTTCTGATTAAACTTTATATACTTTAATAGAAGCGGCAAGGTGATTGACGGACTGAGGTAAAGCGATAAATATTTCATTGAACCGACGAGTCCGACGAGTTCATTATCCAGGTAAAGCACTGTTTTCAACGTTTAATTGAGTGTGGAGAGTGGAGAGACAATCACGACTGGACGTCTGCCGACGACACTGGAGACACAGATCGAGTTTATAAATTTTTGAACCAACACTCAACTATGTGTAAGTTACAGACAATCGCACACACATATGCAGATTGTAGTCAGTTTACTGTTCGTTTTACTTGTATTTTTGTCACGTAGTAATTACATTGAAACGAGAGTACACTTCCATGTTCAATTATGGCTACGACGAAATTAGAAAAGTTATTCTGATAGCGCTTTGCTGCACTTCCACAGTGACATTTTTTTTGTTAATTGAGGAATTAATCAGAGAAATTCCGCTGATGTTACTCTTAAACTGAAAACATGCTTTTATTTACTAAACTGTATGTTGTTTAGTAAATAAAAAAATGTTTAGGTTTTGTGGTTGAGATTGTACTTATTTATTTGTATGATTACTTTAACAAAATGAGATCGATTTTTTTATATTTTGTTTAAGTAATTTAAATAATATTTAATATGTTTTTTTTATTAAATCCGTCCTCTTTGCAATAATCTAGTCATCGAGAAGACGTGTAGATCTGTTAGCTTATATGTGTTAGATTAATTTCCAATGTTTTCATTTGTCCCAGGAATAGCGACACAAAGCTAACTATAAATACTTCTTGCGAGTCTTGCAGTATCATTACGGAAACATATAATGATTACATTATATTATATTCTTTGTTATCAAACAATGCTTTGTGGTTCATATGTCTGTTTATCACAAAATGTTTCATTCGACGCAATGATTGTTTTCACTTCTAAAATATGTTTCCTAAAGCCGGTTCCGTTGTATGTGTAACACATGAGTACAGGTCTGATAAAAACAGTGCTTTTTGTATTTACGATATTATGTTATTTAAAATGCTGTGTTATTCCTAGAAAATTTCCAATTAACAGTATATTGTGTCATAGTACAATTATGTTTAGTGTCCCTTTGATACCAATAGTAGACGTGTGAAGGCTGTGTTGAGACAGAGACATGTTTCACAGTTCATGAAATGTTTCATTTACTATGTATGTATGCCTTGTCAGTGGTTTATGTTTGAATGATCTACAAAACTTATATATTTCTATGTGGTGTTTCATAAGTGTAATGTATGTAATTGAAGTAAAAAACTTCAATTTTTACTTTGACCTTGTCTTTCGACTTTGACTTGTGTGTTTTCAAGAATTCGTTATTTAACTAATATTAATATATTACTAAATGCAGGTAAATTGGTTTATATAAAATCATTTAAAAGAAGTGTATCTAGTTAATATATATTAGAATTGCAAATAATGAAATATTTTATTGTTATTTAATTCAAAATAAATTTTCAGTATTTTAAAGTAGTGACAATGTAAAGTATGACGGCGTTGGGGACCGCCAACCAACACGCCATGTTCCGAACGGCGGGAGGTGGAGGACGGAGCTACAAATAGCTACGTGGAATGTAAGAGGAGGCATGGAACAGAAGATGAATGAATTATTAGATGTGATGGATGACAAAGACCTGGATGTTATAAAAAGCATGAGGACCCCCCGGAGGGTATGTATGAAGAGGTTGATGTCTGTGGCCGAGGCGAAACAGGTATGCAGGGACCGTAGCGTTTGGCGCTCCGTCGTCTCTGGCTACCCCGTAAGGGATATGGCGTGAAACTAAAATAAAAAAATAAAAATAAAGACAATGTAATATTTTGCATACTTTTTATATGAATATTTATTACTTTTGATTTCTCATGTGATATATTGATGTGTGTGTGTTTAAATCCTTTGTGGGAGAATAAAGGGGGTTTGTGTTCTGTATTTATAATATTTATAATGTTTTCTGTAAATAATGTATAATTATTATATAATGTTACTAAAAAACATTCCTTCTCCCCAATACAGATGTAAACACTGTCTTTCTGTGTGCGAAGGGACAACTGATCTTTCACTATGTACAGAAATCTAAGATATAGTACAGAATAATATATATGTATGTATATATATATATATTTGATCGGCAAGCGCGCGGAGGTTCTAATAACGTTGTCTATGTGAAAAACAGTTTTTTTTACCATCAGTTCTGAACAGAATGAGATATTTTAATTTTGGTTTTATAAAAACATGTCCCTTCCCAACCTCTAAAGCTCTGCCAATTTTCATTCAAATCGGTTCAGTAGTTTTTATGTGATGTTGCTTCAAAAAGAAGTTTCCTAAACGGTTAAGAGCTTTGCTTACGCTCAGCTCAATAATAGCAAATTCATAGTTTGATTGTTTGTGCATCAAACGTTCGTTTTAAGTCACATTATATCGTGACTAAAAATAAAAGTAAACAAAACCCAACGATAAAGACATAAATACTTAGTATAATGAATAATATTAGTCAAATCCTGGTCTATTTGAATAAATATAGTAATATATATAGTATGTTAGTAAATACAATGGATTGTCAGTCGCACGTGACTTCTACAACGTATCCACGGCTTCAGCGACCACAAACACTTGTTAATAGCTATCCATGAGTTCACTATTCTGATGCAAAATCCTTCTACGATTATAATGTGGTCACTAATCTTCCAAAATCAGAAGTATTTAAGTTTTATTTAATCATTGTTTTATTATTATTATTAATATTATTATTACTAATATTTTCCTTTGAAACCGAATATGAGTAAACCATAATTAACTCGACATTTTTTAAAGTTAATAAAGTAATTATTAAAACCATTTCTTACTTGGCTTCACCGGACTTGATAATTTCTTAAATATTATGAATATTTTTTAATAAATGTATGTCTGTCCAAAACACAGTTAAATGTATAATAATAATATGTTTCTAATGGAGACGGAGCAAAGTCGGAGAGCAAATACATCAGCCGCGTTCAGCAAACTTGTTAATTATGATTAATATATTATTCAAGTGTTACTCGTACTATGAACGAGTTTTAACCCTTTATCCCTCTTTTAAAATAAAGGGTTAGAATTGCTTTGAATTTATTAATTCAATCATTATAATTATTAAACAGTCTTAAATTAATAATTTATTAAATCTATTACCGATTTAAAAACTAAAAGTAACATACAAATGATGATATTTTTTTTGTTATATATTAGTAGTGTAAAGACATATCTATATACATATATAGAGATTCCTGAGTGCGACTGCGAATATTCAGTTTTTTTTTTTAATTTTGTCCACTTTGTCTAGGGCTTGGTGCAGTTTCGTTCAAACGAGGTTTGTGTTAAATAATAATACCAAATGACACAGAGAAGACTAATAATTTTTTCTTCAATTAAAAACATAAGACATGAATGGATTACGATTTTTAACAGACCTTAATAAAGGGAGGAAGTGAAGTGCTCAATTCAACTGTACTTTTTTGTTTGTTACCTCATAACTTTTGTCTGGATGAACCGATTTCGATTATTTTTATTTTAAAGCTGTAGCTTCCCTAATAGTCGTAAATAAAGCTTCACTTATAGTCCTATATAAATTTAATTGTTGTTGTACTTTGACCTTGACTTCGGACTACATTAAAATACTCATAAATTGATGTCGTCAATGTGTACTGATTAGTTCGCGTTCTAATTACGTTTATTACTAGAATGGTAAAACATAATATTTACTTGAGGTGTATTATATTCCACCTTTATTGTATTGAAGACAGACCTCGTAGTCTCATTACTTCCACGTGGTCATGCGGTCTATTCGCTCCTAATAGTTCAGGGACGAGTCGTTATTTAGTTTTAATTAAACTTACAACAATTGTGAAAGTCTCATAAAGTTTTATACATAATGCTGTTCCTTAGGATTCGCGGAAGCAAAAGAAATAATAATATATAATATAAAGATATAATGTAAGTAAAAAATGCGGGTATTAGAGATTCTAGTTTTATATAAAGAAAGTACTCTTGCAAAGTAAGTCATTTGCTAAACTATAATTAAGTGTTCGCGCACACGACAAAGTAATGTTAGTAATGTTAGTAATGTTAGTAATGTTAGTAATAAGTAATGTTTAGGTGAAATACAATAATTAAACTTGAGATGGCAATACACGTACAAACTACACAGTTAATATAAACGGATAACACTCGACTGATCCATCAGCTTAGAATACTTGTACCATCGAAATATCATTTCATTAAATGTAGTTACTTCAAAATTGTCCACTAAAATTAAACATTAAAGTCCATATAATAAATTGTATTATGGTAAGTTATTTCAGGAATAATATATAAAAATATCAGAAATAAAAGTAACTATTACAAGTGAGGATTAACAAAATCCGTAAGGGTTTCGTTATCAATACTATTATTAATGTGAATGAAGCCCCGAAATTATTAGGCTATATCTTGTACCAGGTAATATATTAATGTCCTGTAAGTCACTACATAGTTTAATTTACTCGTGAGAGGCTCTCACTTATATATTATGTAATCATTTATTATTTGTTTATTTTTACTTTAAATAAAAAAAGTAATTATATTAATATGATAACATTCGCCACTTATATAAAAATATAGGCAACTCTGGAATGAACTAATAATTGTATGTAATTCATAATTATAGATAATTCCATTAGATATATACAATTTTAATGTCTGTTGTATTACTCAACTCTTCACAGTAAAGAGGCTTTAAAAGTTGCTCTTAATAAGCGGCATCTTAATGCTCTTATTTCTCAAACGCTAGGGCCTTTAAAACGAAAATATGTCACCTTTGATGTAAACAGATTTCATGAGGTCCAACTAGAACATTAGAATAGAACCTTGAGAATAGTATTTGAATACGACCTTGCATATTGGCTTCCTGGCGACTCATTACTTACTCGCTAATATCATAACAATATTATAGTTGTTATACAGAATATGTAGTTACATACATCTAATTCTTCCTTCCGGTGTCTTTACATTAGCTATTTGTTTGTCACACGATACTTTTCTTTGGCTTCAATCCTTTTCCAAAACTTTATCTTTCGATACGATTTAGGTATTTTAGATTCAAATTAAAAATATTCATGTAATATGAAATGTTCATAAATTGAAAATTGGTCCATATTAACTTGAACTTATATTTATTTAAATGAAATGCAATAAATGTAATGCTAGTTCTGCTCAAATATTAGATAGGAAATTGCAGGAATAGGAACTTCAGGTAGTCGCGGTTGGGAATCCTCTTTGAGGCGCGCTGTCTCGATTTGTCGGCGGGTTTTATTTCCGTCTGTCGCGTGGGGACGTACTCGTAGCAGTAGTCACATTTACACTTCCAGTTATGGAAATAAAGACAGCTTTGCTTAGGTTCTACAAAATGTTGTATGAATATATATAATTACAAATGTGGTCTTTATATATTATACCTCTGTATGATATGGTTATTATTTTTGTGATTTAAGGTAAGAATAATAAAATATATAGATTAAATAGTTGCATAGTTCATTATTATAATCCTGTTTGGGGACCACGTCTTACTTGAGTTTAAATTAATTCGGATATTTTAAATATGATTGTGACTCTGTAATTACTATTACATAAGTAAAATTATTATGAGTTATTATAAATATATATAACGTACCGATACAAACATATCTTGATGTTCTTAGTCGTGTGCCTGAGGCGAAGCGGCTTATTCTATTTTGAATTAACATTGATGTTACAGAAACGTTAGGCTATGATAGAGAATAATATATTTTAGCTAATTGTTTCTTAGTTACTACGACAACTAAATTTCCAGAGTACCGTAAATTTTACATTTTTTTTCTTCCTTTTTTTTTGGGTATTAGGACTGCACATAATTATATTACTATTTACTTGTATAAGACAAATGGTTTGTTTCAGTAATTTCATGTTTTAAGTTCCGAAAAAGTAGTCATTATCCTGCATTTATTAATTGAAATACAACATACGTGGTAGAGCCTAGATGTAGTTAATTAACTGCCTATCGAATGTCTTGGTTTCATCCGTTTTGTTCCACATTGTGACAACAGATTGTCGTAAAGACAATAATGACGAGTACGGAAGCAAAACTGTTTTATATGTCAAAAATCCACTGGCGATGCACCTCTTACCATTATTCGATAGCAGTCCAAGATAAAAATTCAAATTTTGTAAAATATAGACACAAAAGATGTAATGGAATATTCTTAGCCGGAAAATAAAAAAGTCAAAAAATAATAATAATTTAAGCCAAAAGCTAGATACATAACATTATTAAACACAAACACACAAGTGAGACTTCTTATTTTAAGAAGTTGATTGGATAAATAGAAAAATGCAATACTTATAAATATTTAAATGATATATTAAAATATAAAACTTATTCTGTAATAAAGTCTATTTATAACGAACGAGAATGTAATAACATACTCTTGTTCACAATGAATGCTCTTCAAGAGACATCTTGTCGGAGGACATTCCCTCCTCAGCATTTGTTATGATACCAAGAAGTGGCTGATATGTTCTAACACGATTACTATGAAGCCTAAATACAGCGCATAATCAGCATAAAGATAGTGAAATATATATCGCATAATTGTGTAATGTGTACGTCTTTAGGTAAGACAAATAACTTCAGAGAGGAAAAGTCTTATTTGCCTATAAACACTCTAAGCTGTCCAAGTAAAGTATTTATAGTTTATATTATTAGTTATAATAAATAAAAATAGATAATCACACTAACGTGAATATAAACAATTGCAAAAAAAACCATACATCATTCCAGCAGTCAGAAACAGACATCCCATCAGCATTGAATTTCTATACTAAAAAATATTATATAAAGACAGACTTGCAGTTTGCAGAATGACAAAACAGCAGACGACACCTCTACTTGAGGTATTCAATACGTCACGTTCTGCAAACCAGATATGTGTTTCTATTTAATTAACTTGAATATTTGTATTTCTATTAAAACTTCAATAAAATAATCTTACTATCACATTTACATATCACAGGAAATAAAACCTGTGCAATAAACATGTGCCGCAAATAGGATTCCTAACCGAGTACCCGAGTTTGATATTCTTGTTATCCCACACTGTCTGCTATTAGAGTATTAAGTTTAGTTCCTGTTTATTGCGATTTCGTGTATTCCAAAAAGATGTTACTATATCTAAGATATGTCTTTGCATATGTTTTTAGAGTTCCTCCTTCATGTAATAAGTCTCTTAAAGGTGCATTTATAAAAGTAACTACTTTGCTCACAAGACCATTTCCAAGACCAAGTCATACTTCCCGAAGCGGTCGTAAGTTAGAATGATTCACTAAGAAATAAATATCAGATTTATACAATTATAAGGTCGCGAATATAATTATTTTTATTGTTGTGTCAAATTATGTCATCTATGCATTTTGGAAGTCCTTATGTCAGATAAACCTAAAGTAGTATATAGTATTCCTATATGAAACTTTCCACTACGAAGTTTTGCGGAGCCCGAGTTTATGTATTTTTAAATATATTTTATTAAGAGACTTAATGTGTGATTTAAGATCATTATTTTTAGATGATGAAATTGTAATAAATTAATAAAATAAAACTTCTTAATACATAATGCAGGAGACTTTAATTAAAATGAACTGCATTTTAAAAACAAATACTTATTTACAATGCAGTTCATTTAATATACGTGTATATATTACAATAATTATTTTAAAATATGAAATATAATTAAATAACTTAATATGAAATATTGATTTTAGTTAAATTAAAAACTTTTTAAATATTTTCTATTGTATATACTTAGACTATATTAGCCTTTATGAAGTTTTAGGAAATTTTAAATGTCTCTGTATGTAATTGTAATTATTAAGGGTACTAAAAATTAATGCAGTTGTCACCAGCGGGTGCGAGATGACAATGAAGTAGTCTGTTAACCGGCCGACGAGTCCGTCGAGTTCATTATCCGGAGAAAGCAGAGTGTCATTAAAAAATGTTCAATCGAGTGTGAAGAGTGAAGAGACAATCACGACTGGACGTCTGCCGACGACACTGGACACACAGATCCAGTTTATTATTAATTATTGAACCAACACACACACACACACACATACACATACATATAAATTGTAGTTACTATTAGTTTTATTTTTAGTTTTTGCAAACTAATTACACTGTAACTATAGGACAGTTCCATATTCAAACAGTTGCATTATAACAAATTTATGATTTTTTATAGGGAAGACCTTTAGCTTAGTTTCTGTAATCGTATAAATAATTAGAAGTACTAAATAGGGTCACAAAATGGTTTATATTTTAAAAGTGCTTAACAGTATTCATGAGATAATCCGAACCAAATTAGACTCACTCCACCAAGCCAGGTCACGACTCATGAAATATTTATACTTACAAAGATTGATTGGATCGTAGAAAATTGTTTCAGGGGCATTATTTAAGGTTATTATTTTGGTATTTACTGTTATTTTAAATCTTAAAATATTTGATGAATAAATGAAATTTAATAACAATGTGTTCTAAGTAAATTTGGTATTTAGTTATAAATAAAAGTAAATTACATTCCTTAAAACAATAAAAACTTACATCACAATCTGTATATTATATGTTGGTGTTAGTGATGATCTCTTACTTACTCTTACTCGTGTCACGTTTGCTGTACTAATATTATGTAAATCATATCTATCTGCTATAATTGTAACAGATCAATTATAATATTATTCACTTACACGTAGTTGAGGTGTGGTAAGACATATACATTATCAGACAATTTAAACAAATTATTACTGGAGATGGATTTACATTATAGTTAACTAATCCATCGAAGGTGATCAATCTTTTGGAAGGTTTGTAAATTATTCCTTTACTAATATCACTGTACTTCTTAATATAATCATTCAACAGTATATAGTAGTTCAATATTTGTTCGTTTCTTTGATACAAAGAGTAGATATTTGCAGACTAGAGACGCATCAAATGTTTCACTCATCGTGTAAATATACAGAGAAACCATATCTTTTAATGATTAATTTAGTCATCATTATACTACTATGATTATTCAAATTTGGTTTATACAACACATTATTAAAAACAAATTGAATTTGTAATCAAAAATTAAATACTAATTTGAAATCTGTGTATCTGAAAAGTTTAACATCAAATATTTAATGAAAAAATTTATTTAATCCTTGTTGAGGTTGATATTTTTCACAATATTATAGATAAAAGTTCTTATAAAGTATGTGAAGAAGCATGCATGAACTAGTGTTATGATAACACGAGATCACACTTGATAGATTTCAACTATACCGGGAACGTGACTTTGATATTATAAATTGGTAGTTTTTAATTAAACTATCAACTTATAACTTTACATAAGACTAGTGATAATTTACCAATTATAGCCGATAACTACCGATAATTATAACGTCTTGTATTGTACCTGCTTTTAAAATGAAGAACGTATTCTTTAAGAAGTACTTTGATTTATAAAATTACAAATCACACAATAGTATATGCAAAGTTTTCCTGTAAATAAATGTATTTTGTCTTCCAACTCAATGGTTTCAAGTGTTTTAAGGATTTGAACCATTTAATGGCACGTGGCGGCGCACAAACCACCCATCCATTATATAACAAGAGAGACTTACAATATATATATATATATATATATATATATATATATATATATATATATATATATATATATATACTGTTCAAAATTAATACAATTATATAACCGTATACAACGTGCTTTATACAGCTTTATTGACTTTATGTCTTCTCAAGTACCAAAAGCTAAGCAATGACCTAGACGTAATTATCAATTATAATTACTATTAATTATTATTCACAGGATGTAGTAATATTTTGTAAAATTATATAACTAACATAACCACAGATACAATTAACCTTATAAAGCTCAATATCAGACACAAAGAGGTTTAATTGAATTATTATTGACTATTTCTCGCTTCCTTCATTATTGTACTTGTAATATTCATCTGAGAAAAGTAATTTAAGTATAGACTTCAATGTCCTTTAAATTGTGTGTTTATTACTTTGTTATACATATGTTTTCGTGAATCTATTAGAAAAGAATTATTATCTCCCAACCTTTGATTACATCGATTAGTTTGATCCGGTGCTGAGGGCAGATATATTTTGTACTAAATGTAATTTTAATATCATCCTTAATTGTTTATTGAATAATTATCTTTTACAAGTTTAATCAACCTATGTTCAATAAAGAGTCAAACACAAAACATAAGCACTGTTTCAAATAATTGTACAATTAAATATTTGGAGAAAACGGAACATATTAACAGACTTTTCTATTTATTAGCTAAGATAGAAATCTTATGTTTACATGTAACGGAAACTTAGAATATGATTTTACCATTTATTTATTTTTTATTTATATAACTCTTCATTGCACAATGCACAAAACGCGGTTATAATGTCACAAAGACATTTTCTATATCTGTATTGCAACGTATATAACATTAACATTTTAAAATAAGTCAGCGTCATTAACAGAGTGCCGAACTATTCAGAGATCACGAGTCGTTATTTAGTTTTAAATAAATCTGTAACAATGGAAGTAACAGAAAGTTTTATACATAATGATGTTACTTAGGACTCGAGGAAACAAAAGATATAATATTTAATGTGAGTAAGTAAAAATTAAATAAGTAAAAGTATTGCAGATTCTAGTGTTATATTTTTAAGTATTCTGGTAAAGCAAGTCATTTACTTAACTATAGTTAATTGTTCGTGGACACGACAGAGTACAGATCAGTAGAGTGTAGCTGAAGTACAATAGTTAAACTTAAGGTGGGAATACACACTTGAAATAAACAGATTACATTCAATTGATTCAACAACTTAGAACACAATTATCAAGAGATTTTTGTATTATACAGTGACTCTTGCATTATATATGTCTAAAACTTATAACGAATGTATAAATGGTAACTATTAGAGATATCTGTAGGTATATTTGACAGCTTGTAATTTTTGTATATTCCTAGTACTTTCAAAGTGAGTCATTAATTGCTGGTATTTCAAGAATTTTCAATAAAATTTAACTTTAAATATTTTATAACAAATTGTATAATGATAAGTCATTTAATTAATAATATATAAATATATCATAAATAAAAATAACAATTACAACTAAGGATTACCAAAATCCGCGAGGGTTTCATTATCAAGACTATTTGTTAGTGACCGTTAATGAAGGGCCCGAAATTACTTGGTGATATCCTCTTAAGAGAACATTGGGTAACCTTGTACCAGGTAATATGTTTATTAATGTTCTTCTCTTTTTTAGTAAATCTCAGTTTTAATTGATATGTTAGAACAATTTTATTACATACGGCAGTATTTACTTGTGTTTATTTTTACTTCAAACGTATCTATATGTATGTGAAACGTACATATACGTATATGGCTCGTATCATCTACGGAACATAATAAAGTGTATTAAAAGAGTAGCGAGGCCTCGCACGCTTGCGTTAGGATTACTCAGACGTACAGATTAATTTACGGATATCCATTTATTATACAGCTACTTTTAAATGTTGTGGAGGATTTCTGTGTTTTATTTTTTCGGATTGAGGACAAAACCAAGTAAATGCTACAGTCTATGTCTGGGTAGGCGGAACACCAGATATACCTCTTACGATACGGTATAATAGACGGTAAGTGCGTTACTACAATTACCGACGCAGCTCCGTTCAAATTCTTAGGCAAAAAAATCGATTACCAAGGGCGCACTCCATCGTTAGATATAATAGACGATAGCTTTTTGAATGATCTAAAAAAGGTAGACAATCAACCAATAAGTAACATCAAAAAGACTTGGATATACGATAATTATTTAACATCACGTCTAAATTGGCCTTTCCTCGTTTACGATATCAATAAGACCCTTCTGTTGAAGTTAGATGCAAGCGTCATAAGGACATTGAAGTCATGGCTCGGGTTAGCGCATCCAGCGGACTCTTCTACCTTATTTAGAGACCGACACAATTTTGGGTTAAAATTAAAGAAACCATCGGAACTCTATAAACACCTAAGAGTGACCAAAAGACATATCATCTCAAAATCGAATGATGATAATATAACGTCACGAATGATGATACTATAACGTAAGAATTGCAAAATGATTGGGTGACCATAGGAGATTTTTGTATTCCGCTAGCTTTGAAATGGCGAACCCTGCTTCATGATTGGTCCCCAGCATTATTAAAATTTTATCTTAATGCATTCCAAATGACTCTCCCAGATCAAAGTAACTTAGTAAGATCGGGCAAAGCCACCGAAAAATCTTGCAACATCTACGGGGAGGCAGTAGGAACCGTGAAACACTTGCTAGTAGAGTGTAGGATACTTTTAAATAGAGGTAAATACTCCCGTCGCCACGATAAAGTATTAGAAATCATACATGAAGCGGTTAGTCTTTCTGTAGCAAGAGCGCAGAGGGGTATAACAACCACTAAAAAATCAGTAGAGTTCGTATAGGCAGGTTCGTCCAAAAAATCTAAATTAAAACCTTATTCCATCTAGGACGCGGCTCCTGATTGGACTCTCATGATGGACACGTATGAAAGGCAATACAAAATCCCCGGGAATGTTTGTGTTTCGTCATCTAGGCCGGACTTATTTCTGTACTCAAAACAACTAAGGCGCGTTATACTTGTGGAGCTTACTGTACCCTGGGAAACAAACATACCCACAGATCATACATTTAAGCTTAACAAGTATTACGAACTGTGTAACGAACTGATCAGGAATAAATTTATAGTTTTTTGTACGCTGTAGAAGTAGCAGCGAGAGGTATAACAGCAAAATCTCTCTACAATTTATTTAAGGATCTCGGCCTTTCTAGAACGATCATCAGTTCATTTCTGGAACGTATTTCAAAGGCAGCTTTAGTAGGTTCTTACGATATTTGGTTAGGTAGGGAGAGGAGCGTGAACAGTGAAGGTGAGCGTGTATGCGCATAGTAAAGGGGCCCCTTAAACCTACACCTGGGTCGCAAGTCTCAGGCGTTGTTTGCGCTCCTTTTCTTGCAACGCGATGGGCCCAGCACCCGCACGGTGAATCCATGGAATGCTAAGAAGCTTCGTCTCTGTAGAACTGTAAAACTTATTTATAAACGTCAGACAAAAATCTGGATAATGAGATGATGTTCAAATTATAATAGTTTCTTATTTCCTACTGATTTATTCAATATCTAATTAAATTTATCTCCGACGTGAGAATGAAATTCCATTAAATAATCTTCAGTATTTGTTAGTGTCACTGTTTGTAGATCAGCGACGAGTTATTAATATGACATTCGCTACTTTTAATATTCAACTTGTAATATTTATTTATAAATATAGACTAGGTAGTCTTTATTTCAACGAATGAAAAGAACAATTTTATAAGATAAGGTGACTTACATTTTTTTAAATTAATATAAGCTTCATCGCTTAAACTTACATAAAATTTACATTTCTGATAATTCCTGCATTGTGTTGTGTAACATTGCTCCTTTAAGTACAAGAGGTGAACAAAAGTTGATCTTAGTAAGCAGCATCTCAATGCTCCTATTTTGTTTTTATGAAGCTTAAAAATACACTGACTTCGATACAAACAATTTTCCAAAACTTTATCCTTCGATACGACTTTAGTTATTTTTAATTCCAATTAATCTATAAAAGATCAAGCTCATCTCATCTTATCTTGTCAATATTTTTTATTTTTTTTATTTGATATAACATTTAATGTCTAATTTGACCATATATTTATTAAGATTAAACACAATAAATATAATGAAAATGGTGTTCAAATAGTATATAGGATATTTAAGAATAGGAAATTGAGGTAGTCGCGGCTAGGAATACTCTTTGCGGTGCGCTGTCTAGATTTGTAGGGGGGTTTTATTTCCGTCTCTCGCGTGGTAGTAGTCATATTGTGAATATGACTACTACCACGCGATATTGCAGTTATGGAAATAAAGATCGGGTTCTATAAAGCTGAAATGTTGTATGAATAGAGTATCACGGACAGTGTTCATACTCTCCACTGGTACGTACCAGCAATATATATTAAAAGTGTGTTTATTGACGTCAATAAACACACTTTTAATATATATGGCTATATTTACGGTTTAAAGTTAGAATTATAGCTTTATGTAAATAAGAGTGCGTCTTAGATCCAGTAGTCGTATAGTTAATTATTGTAGTCTTGTTTTAGTAGCAAGTTATACTAGGATAGCGAAAAATGCTCCTGCTGAGTGACATAATGGAATACCTATCTATCGCTGGAGAGTTTTTCATTTAGTTATAAAATCCAATAGGCCCGCTACTGAACGACGAGTGACATGTTATTTCCTTAATACGACTGCACGCGATGCTCACACAGCGTCGTTGTGTTATTGATATTGAACGTTACAGGAAACAGTGGAAACATGTCACTCTATGATGTGGGAAGAAACATTGTATCCAATCTTAAAATCGTTGTAAATGAAATAGTAATACGATATTTCAAATATAAATACGGGTTGAAGTACTTTATACAATATGTTATATATTTATAAAAAAATATATTATATTTTTATATTTTTATATTACTTATAAAATTAGTTTTTGTGATTTTCTAAAACATTTGCAGAGTATTGTAGGATGTGACATAATTCAAGTTAAATATAACAAAAGCAGACTATTCTTAAAATAAATCAACAATTACAATAACAGTTATTTTGTATTACAATACATGAATGAAACAACTGGTATAAAGATAAGAAAAAGGAACATGAAATAACATCCAGTCATTCACACTCGACTTACGTCCCATCTGATTATAATATCACGAAAAGAATTTAGGGAATTCAATAGATAGAGATACTCTTTTCATGTAATCAAAGTGAAGGTATTTCATATGAGTGATTATTAAATCATTGTAATAAGAAGATGGTTTATTAAACGGATGAGAGAGGAAAGCGAAATTAAGATGCGATTACTCCAGTCTAGTGGCTCTGGTCACTTGGGCATAGCGAGAGTAGCTGATACAGACATACTTGAATGCAATTAGTTTCTGTCTTATTTTCACTTAGATAATAAAATACACAGCCGACTTTAATGTTTTGAGAAATAGTGAAACGCTTAACACTTCTCAAGGCGGTACACTTTATTAAGCTTTAAAACAAAAAGCACTTTACTTTTATGGTATATTTGAAGTGTTTTCTTTTAGAGTTAAACAAACTAATTCTTCTTTACACATGCTTCTTTATATCTATAAAATGGAAATATTAACAAAACTTGTTATTTGTTTTATTGTTTATCAAAATTTCCTTTACTTTTATATCAAAAGATATATTGTATCTTTATATTATGTATCATATATATTTAACAGTTAAACTTCGTTGTTCTTATTATCATTTTATACGGAAAATTCTTGACGTTCTTTTTGTATTCCTTAAGAGATGTGACTTGTTCTATTTTGAACTAAAAATAATGTTCTAAAAGCGTTAAAGATTAATATAAGAAAAGAGAAGAGAAGCTACATTCCCAGAGTATTGTAAAACTTTTTCTTCTGTTTTTTTTTTGATGGTATGAAAGTACACAAATTTATTATTGTATTTTCTATTACAGATAATGTAAATATTTTAGTTGTAATGTTCTTTTATTTACTAATCAATATAGCAATAAATGAGAAACAAAAGTCACACATTCTCAACTTACTTACTTTACCAAATGGTAGAACTCTGTTGTCGTTATTTGACTGCATCTCGTGTGGGTTGGATTGTACCGTTTAGTAAAAGAGAACTTTTAGAGAAAATTGATATAAGCTTTTACTGCTACTTCTTCTACAATGAGAGAGATAGACGGAAGGCGAACGTCCGTCCTTCCTCACTTTACCTTACTTTCCTTTAAGAGTAACGTATTTGTAATATTCACATAAGATGCACACTTCATCGTCCGATATTTTGGCTAAAATAATAAATGACATTAAATAATAAAGAAATCATAAAATAATAAATGGAGGATTCTAAGTCAGATAATAAATATTTTTTATAAAAACTCCATAACTTTTTTAAGAATATGACAATGCTTTATATATTCTCAGGTCTGTGGAAATAATTTTCCGAGCTGGTAGCTTTGACAATGAAAAAATGTTTTGTATGAAACTTATTTTCAAGATTTTTGATTTTGATTTTGATTTTATACAAATAATAGTTTCCTCTCGACCTGGTAAAAATTGGTCAAGAAAATTTAAAATTATTGTTATTTAAAAATATCGAGCTGATAGAAAGATAATCAACGGGAACTCCAATCTGACGGGACTGTATCTGTATACTTAATTTAATATAGAGAACACTGCTTTGTTCAGATAGTGAAATCGTTGGTCCACGTCGGTCAGTTAACAGCCTCTTACATGTCATCTCACGTTACGTAATAAGGGTGCTTATCCTTAGACCTTAACGGATATCGGATAATACATTTTAAGTTATTGAAACTGAGGCTCTACGAAATATAGTGTGAATGATGAAATAGTAATTTAATATAAGCATTGAATTACAATTTATTAATTATATTAAATAATATTTTTTTAAAAGACCATATTACTATAAAAATAATAATTAAATAATCAATTAATTATGTTTAAATGTGGTAAAGCCACGAATTATCATAATAATTATAAAACTTTTTCTCGCGATTGTCCTATGTGGGAACTAAGATATTACTTCTAGTTACTTTAACTAGATCAATGAAAATGTTATAAAAGTTAAATTAAAAAACTATCATTATGTAAAATTAGTCTATAATTTATTATAAGAGCAAATGTATGATAAAAGAAAATACGAAGAATGATAAAACAGCAGACGATACCTATACTTGAGATATTCAATACATCACGTTCTGCAAACCAAAGAGTCGTGCTTCTATGTAAAGTACTACCACTAATATTCAAATCTTTCTATCAAAACTGCAATAAAATCATCCAACTATTACATTTCCACGGACAAACGGAAATAAAGCCCGCGACAAATCAACACGGTGCGCTGCAGATAGGATTTTTATCCGCAAGTACCTGATTTTCCTATTTTTGCTGTCCTAGCTATTTAGTATTTAAATATCATGTTTTGTATCTTTTATTGGGCTTTTGTGTGTTCCAAAAAAGATCGTAGTCATATTGAGTCACGAAATCGGTTTTGTAACGATAAATTAAGAAAATTAACTAATTTGCTCACAATTCCATTTTGTAAAACTGCCCGAATCAATCGTAACTCAATATGAACAAAGAAATAAATATTATTAAATAAAACGTTAAATTAAACTTGATGTGTGAATGAAAATACTTTGTTTTTAGATAATGAAATTATATTGTATTATTATGAAACTTTTTAATACATAATGCAGAATAGTTTTATTAAAATGAACTGCATTTTATAAACATTTAATAAACACAGAAATTGTATTTTTTAAAAATAATTATTTAAAAACAATAACTAATTATTAAATAACATAATATACATTTTTGATGAGATAATGGTGAAAAGCTTTTAAATATTTTATATTTATTGTACTTAAGCTATAGTAACAGGTAAAGGTCAATGGCCAAAAGGTTCGCTTCTAGTGGTGCCTTCGTCAATGTATATAGCCTCAGATATATACGTCTCCGTACTAATCGTAGCTATAATACTCGTATTAACCAGTTACTTCGCGACTACTTTCTGTATAATTTAACTTGGCTTCACTTTATTAGTTTAGTGACATTTAGTTGTAAATGGATTAATATTATACATTACCCAGTCTTGATGACAATTAATCAATATCAAATATCGCTGTATTTTAACACGTAACCATTAATTATTAGAGGTGAATATAAAATTACGCACTTAATTAAGCAACCACTTAAAACGTTATTATGAAATCGTCACCAGCGGGTGCGAGATGACAATGAAGTAGTCTGTTAACCGGCCGACGAGTCCGTCGAGTTCATTATCCGGAGAAAGCAGAGTGTTTTCAATGTTCAATTGAGTGTGGAGAGTGGAGAGACAATCACGACTGGACGTCTGCCGACGACACTGGAGGCACAGATCGAGTTTATTAATTATTGACCCGACACACAAATACATTCAAATTGATTTCTATAATCAGGTCACAAAATGGTTTATAATTTTAAAGTTGTAAATAGTACTAATAAGATGTTTCCAAACAAATAAGAATGTTCTCCACAGTTCAACTGCCACAAGCCAGCCATTACTCATTAAATATTAATATATCTAGACTGTATCTGAAAATTATTCAAGATTACAATATTTAAGGTTATTATTTTGCTATTTACTGTTATTTTAAAAAATGAAATAAAATAAGTATGTGTTCTTAATAAAATTTACATATAGATATAAATAAAAGTAAATTACATTCCTTAAAACAATAAAAACCGATCTCATTTCTCGGCACTGACCGACCTGTTTTGTCTCTGACATTCAACCTACTGGCGCTTCCAATGTCGTCGTATATTCCGTATGTTACACTGACTGAAACTATACTCGTGTATGATAAACAATAGATAGTTAAGAATGTGATAAACACTTTTTTAAAGTAAAATATTTGTATTTTTATATCATTTTAACTTACGTTTATTGATTTTTAAAGTTCGAATTTAATTTAATACGTTGTTCATTTGCGTGATCTATCTACAAGATATCAAAATATACGATCTATATACTTAGATGGATAATAGGACAGTAAACATATATCTCAAGATAATATTTCTTCTAATATATGTTGCATTACCAAGACATCTAAGCTTTTCAGAGATTATTAACATTACAGGTCTATTGACTTTAAAACAGCGTAACATTTTGGTGACAGCATAACTGACCCCGATCATACAGCGCTATGAATGTGTAATGAAGGGTTAGTTAATAGGTTTATCTACATCTGTTTATCACAATCTGTATATTATATGTTGGTGTTAGTGATAATCTCTTATCTCACTCGTGTCACGTTTGCTGTAATAATATTATGTAAATCATATCTATCTGCTATAATTGTAACAGATCTATTATAATATTATTCACTTACACGTAGTTGAGGTGTGACATTACATATACATTATCAGACAATTTAAACAAATTATTACTGGAGATGGATTTACCTTATATTTAACTAATCCATTGAAGGTAATCAACCATTTGGAAGGTTTGTAAATTATTCCTTTACTAATATTACTGTACTTCTTAATATAATCATTTAACAGTAAATAGTAGTTCAATATTTATATTTTTTTATACAAAGAGTAGATATTTGCAGACTAGACACGGATCAAAAGTTTCACTCATCATGTAAATATACAGAGAAACCATATCCTTTAATGATTAATTTAGCCACAATTTTACTAATATTATGATTATTAAAATAATAATAATATTAGTAAATTTGTTTACAATAAATTATTAAAAACATGGCATTTGTAATCAAATCTTAAATACTAATTTGAAATCTGTGTATCTGAAAAGTTTAACATCAAATATTTAATGAAAAAATTTAGTTAACCCCTGTTAAGGTTGAAATTGATCGCAATATTATAGGTATGTGTTATTATAAAGTATGTGAAGAAGAAAGTATGAACTAGTGTTATGATAACACGAGATCACACTTGGTAGTTTACAACTTATTATAACTTCACGTGGTACTTTACACTATCGCGGGAACATCATTTTGTTAAGTTGGATTATACTATCAACTTAAAACTTTACATAAAACTAATGACAATTATATATATAAGAAATATATTTCATTCTTCAATTTAATATACTATTAATTTAAACTTTTTATCTTTATGATATAATAAACGGTGACAAGTGATTTATGTATGATCAAGTAAGCTGCAGTATACTGTACTGTTAAAGTTAAATGGTACCAGGGGAAGTCTATTAAGTACTTATAACACGATATTATATAATAAATAATATTGAAAATTATTTCATGCTTCTTTTATTGTACTTGTTTTTAAAATTGTTACTAGTTTCTTAAAAGAACAATGTGTACTTTTAGTTATACAATAACAAATTATTCAATGTATTTTTTCTTCCAATTCAATTAATCCTTTTGGAGGCACGTGGTGTCTAGTAATGATTACTTCTACTTATCTATTTACTACAAGAGAGACTGTTCCTTACAATATACAAATGTAGTATTAAAAATTATATGAACTTATATAGCTTGCTTTACGATGCTTCATGACCTTGGTGATGAATGATGATTTACTACTACTAGTAGGGGCGCCAACAAACTCTCAATTTCGACTCGCTGCGCTCGCGACATCTCGGGTGCCGTTCGCATATTGAGCGAAGCGAGCCCAGTATATTGACTCATCGTTTCCCATTGACTTCAATGGGATATCAGTTTTACACATGACATAAAAAAAATCTTTTCTTGAGGACATTTTTCAATTTTTTTTAAATACCGTCATCTAATGTGTGTTTTTTTGATTTCAAAGTTTCATAATTTTCCTAATGTTAAGTAGTTTTCGGGCAAATTCATGACAAAGAATGTAAAAAGTCTCCAGTAAAACGCTCCGCTCACTTCGTTCGCTTCGCTCGACTATACTAAGTACTTTAGTGGACAAATTCTCTCTGCACACTAATTTTTCTTTCTCTGCATACTTAACTTTTACACAGTGGTTTTCGAAGCTCAAAATATACATATGTTGCAAGTCACCATCTACTATAGGTAAAGTTAATTTAGGTCAGTTAACAAGATGTCCATTTCACATTCTACAGGATTACTGAGCATGCATGGGCCTGATTTTATTCATTTATAACAATAGTTCTTATACCAAAACAAAATGACTATAAGTCAAGAATTTGAAATGTATATAAGTTGAAATAGAACACTGACATATTTATTTTGGAACGAAGTTACTTCATAAATTAGTAATTAGGGTAGTTCAAATTAGTAGAGACCGTCACGTAACGAAATGCCGAATGTTGTGTGAGTGTGTGCGTGCCGGGTGCGCAACTTCCCTTCTCTCTCTTTGTGTCACTTGAAGACAGAATCTACAAACAACAATTAATATAAACTTAATAGATATGTATGATCGTGTCTACTCAACATCGTTTAGGTCACAGTAATTTTGCATGAACAATATTATGTTGTGATTATTTTACTTGATATATTTTTCTTTTTATTTTGTATGAGTACTAGAAGTCTTATTAAATATGAAAGTTAATGAGATCTTCTTTGAAATCTATATCATTAGATATATAAAGGTTTTTGTGTTATTTTAATTGTAATTTATAATATAATTATATCGTAATGCTGTTAGAGTATTTATGTTAGTGATAAAAATACAAAGGTTATTATAGAAACAACGTTTTCTTATATGTAATGCATATTTTATTTTGAAGGTCGTATTAGTGAGGTGTGAATACTGTTGTTTGAATCTGAAAACAAAGATAAGTCTTGTATTAAGTACACAAACTGTGGATGAACCTGTCTCATAACTTGTGTAGATGTGAATACGATCCTCGTGTGAAGAAATAACTTTAAACAGAGCCTCTCATTTACTAAATAACCCGTTAGTAAATATGAGATTACAGGGTTAGTATATGAAGAAATGTAAAACTATATAATTAAAATCTTATTTTATTAAACACATTAATTTAAGAATTATAAGAAATTCGGATGTAAAATTATAAATAAATATCTATATAGAGGGAGGAAGTAAGCTTAAGACAGATATTGCTCATAAGGCATTTTCAATTTTTAAATGGAATGAAGCTTTACACTACTAATACTGTATTCCAGGCACATCGAGTATATATTATATAATATTATTTAATTAAATAAAGGTTAAAAGATTTATAAATTTAAACAGGGCATGAACACACTACTCCATGGATTCTGTAGTCATAAATCTACCAAACTAGACTATAGTGTTGGTGGAGAAAGTTACTTTTTTAGCTTTTCCTTAAATATTGAACCAATTTTTACTAACATTGAAGCATAGAATAACATTGTTAAAATTACTTACACAACATTCAGGGATATGACAACATTGAATATAATGCAATAGTATCAGTATCAGTTTAAATTTTGATGAGTTTTGGTATGATAATACTAGGATTTTGTATGGATTTTACGTAACGAAAGACGACTTGTAAAAAGGGGTGCGGAAGAAATAATGGAGTGGCTGACAACAATTAGTACATAAATAAAGCATATCCTACGTTGCGCTTAAGTACTATTAGTTTTAAAGATATGTAATATAAATAGCGACAATACGCAGTTATCTGTACGGAATGAATCTATAAGGTACTAAAATATATACATAAATATATACCGGAGTAATTCGATTAGAAAACTATTTTTCTCAGTGAATGAATAATGATCTGTCCTTGCTACCTTTGTTTATATTTATAAATCTGGTTGCTGAGGTTACCTGTATTTTTTTTTTTTGAAATTTAAAGAAATATTTTGAAAGTGATTCAAATATCGTATATTCGTTTCATATAATTATCACTTCAGTTATAAAATAACGTTTCAGTTATATTTAATCAACAAAGGAAATAAACATGTCGATCCAATGTTTTTTGTGACTTATATATATGTTATACACCTATGATTAATAAATCGATTTCATCAATATTTATAATACTGTAGGTAAGTAATTATCAAAGATGGCCAGCAAGTGGTGTTCACGACATACAATTAATTCACTAAACTATTATTAAGTGTCCGTACACGATAGAGAACTACAGTGAGGGAGACTGCAGATGAAGCAGAATAATTAAACCTGGGATAGGATTTATACAGGTATTTAAAAATATTGAAATTTATTAAGAATAAAACTTAAAAACTCTTGAGTAACTAAATATTTTATAAAGG